>CM055844.1:31063984-32283095 GCA_029490765.1 Euthynnus affinis | reverse complement strand
AAGCACAATAACAAAAATCTTCACGTATGTCAAGGAAAAAAAAACGATATCTTCCTGAATCATAAACACCTTCACGACAATAGGAATCATGCCTGCGGTGATCAATTGTAATTGTTTGTAATACAAGTCCGAATAACGCCAAAATAATAAAAAGCCTTTATTTCCCCTTCTGTTTTTTATCAACTCTTCTGACATTTTCCACAAAGCCGGGCCCAGTTGTTTTATCAACACACTTTGTTAGAGGCCTTTTTTGGATGTCTGCCTATCACACCCACGCTAGAGGAGTGTGCTGAATCGCCCACTGCGGTGTGCGATGTCTCGGAGACTGTTGATGATCGCAGAGCAGAACTTATGGATATAAGCTGAGGGTGAACCCACCAGAGCTCAGTTTTACCTGTTGGGGGGGTGCAGTGTTCACAGCTGAGTGGAATTGCACACATCACACAAAACGGAATAACAGCCTTTTATTGGAGTTCGTTTTTTTTTTTTTTTGCTGTTCTGAAAATATAATAGACTTGTGTTTATATTTGTCTCTCATGCCGGTCACTGACTGGTGACCCTTCTTTTCATTTTCCACCCTGACACTGGTTCCACGTACTGTTGATTGACTGTGTACATTAGCCTGTCGCTGTGGGTGGTAACTCGATGATAGAAGTCAATGATGCACTGAAAAGGTATTTATCATAAATCAATGGATCTATCAAACATGCTCGGGTTGTTAGCGATAGGTCATAAAGCGTTATGTCAGGGCGGCTTTTCCCCCGGTGACCAAATAACACACCGCTTCATGAATCCACAGTGTGTTCTTTAAAGGAACTTAACTAGTTTTTGACAGATTCTTCCAGGACAGGCTGCTAATTCATATATTGATATCCTCAGTGAGTCATTGACCCAGCCGCTCCACATTTAGCTCGTTAGCGTACACTGACCTGTCATATAACTGCAGTTTTACTGTAGTTCCTGTTTGTTAACACACACACACACACACACACACACACACACACACATGTAAGTTCAGTTTTATTGCTTTATTTTTTTGGCAACTCAGTGCCTTCTGATTAATTGTTACCTTATCTAACCAGTTCATCAAAGCACAAGGCCACACAAGACAACCTGCTTATTAGCTTTATGACCAACGGGTCGTTATTTGAAGCTAATAAAGTTATGCTAACGTTGAAGCACGGTGTTGAATGAGTTGGCAGCAAATTGTCCTGATATATGCTTTCAAATTTCAGGGTGCGATAATGACCTTGTGAACATTTTCTTCATCTTTCCCTTTGGGGAATGAATAAGTAGCTAGCTTACCTTTACATATACACATACAGTAGATACATGTATTTTGTGTAGTTTAGTTGCCACTTCTGTTAGCTGTAGCATCTCTCACTTGGAGCGACTGTGGAAAACTGTTGCAATAGAGATGAAGATTTTTCAGTTGATTTTTTTTTTGACAAGTGAAACATGACTTGCCCCTTTTTGCTGCCAAAATGAGCTGATAGTAACTGGTAAAAATAAATTATTGGAGGTGATTATGTGCATTCTTGTTTGCTTGCTCACATAGTGAGATGCCAGCAATGGTTTGTGGCTTCATGTTATTTAGTTTTTCACAAGCTGTGTCCCATTTGAGGGGCCAATTTCTTTTCAAATCCAATTTTCCTGAACTGAAAACCATCAAATAACAGATTGAACGAGGCTGCTCTACCTACAAATGTGGTGGAGAAACATGCTTTGTTTTGTCAAAAAAATGACACAGTCTCGCTTGTTTTACAAGTTTGATGTAGCCCGAGTACGATGATTTCCACGCTTGATAACAGAATTCATGCTAATATTTCAACATACATCGTTTTGACTGGTCACACAGAAGTCTATGTGTCAGTTTATTGGAGTATTTGTAAGAACTCTCAGTTCCAATTCATGTCCAGTGAGGTAACTGTTTTCTGTTTGGGTCACAATACAAAAGTACTGCTCTGATTACATTTACTAGATGTGGTTTTAAGTGGTGTGCTGTGAGCTCCACTAAGTATCCATGATCTCGTATTGATTGTGTCTGCAGTGGGAAACAGGGGCAGCCTTCGAACTTTGGCCAGTCAACAGCAGCCCTCGGAGACAGCCAGGAACCATCGCTATGGAAGCAGGGATTAAGCAAAGCTTATTTCTACATATCTAAAGCCAGAATTCATGGAAAGTGTTTTTGCATTTTTGGCCTTAAGACACTCATTGCTGTGGTGTTCTTGTGTTGCCACTTCCCAGGGATCTGTTGTCAGTCAGACAATGCAGGGTGTATTTTTCCTAGAATTTTTTTTTTTCTCTGTTGAAGCTTATTTTTCATGCTAACTACCTCGTCTATTTACTGTTTACGAATAAACCTGAAATAGCAAGAATGAACATTTATTTCTATGAAAACGATGCAGATCAGAAATGCACCGTGTTTAGAAATACCTCCATATTGGATGTTTCCAAAAATCTCTTGTGTTATGTCCAACATTTAGTGCCAATGCAGGAAGTAGTGTGGCCTTCGCAGGCGGAATTAAGGTTGTAGAAATCCAGATTTGTAGCATATTTGACTTTCCTACAGGAGAACGGAGCTTGCGTCCTGTTACAGACCTGCAATTAGCGTTTTAGTCGCCTAAACCTCAAGCATACCTTAATCCAATTTTATTTGCCATAACCACAATTCTGTAATTGCCAAGCACAGATATTTTGTAGAACTCGAATTTTAAACATGTTGACATTGGATATAAGAAAAATTTGACATAATCAGGGGCTTTTTACAGTATCGTCTAATATCTACACTCTAGCCTGGTGATAAAGTTGTGGTTTCCTATATATGAGAATTTAGCATAAAAGTTCATTGGAAATAAATAAAACAGTTAACTCAAGATCCACTTATGAGCTAACCCTAAGCCCTGGAAAAACCATCTAAATAAGAGGTTTTTTTTCCAAACTTACTGTGCATATGAGAAGTTTACCATCAAAGGCATTTAGTGCATTTAAAACTTTGGCTGATTGGCGCTATATAGTCCTTTTCAAGCGGTTGCTTCTCAAGGGTCTCACATGCTTAGTAGTTGTTTTATTGTGCTTGTTTGGAAGAGCCAAATGCTAACAGTCACTTACTGCCGGGGACTGGCTGACATCTCATAAATGACCCTGTAAAATTCCTCAGAGGCTAATGGAAGTGTTGCTGATCTGTAAGGTAACAATGCACCTTAGTGCTTTTAAGCCATCAACTTGAATGCCTTAACCATTGCACATTTTGCTAACATAGAATTAAATAGGAACCTTTCTCTGAATGTTTTAATTCAGCTGTCTTTTAGTTATCCGGTACATTTGTGGAATGAAGCTGAATCACTATACGAGCCACTGGTACAAGTAATGATGCTATTGCTAATTCTTTTGTTTTGAGTCTAGTCATGTGGTTGGTTTATCCCAGAATTTCTCTTGTGTGTGTGTGTGTGTGTGTGTGAGCGGTGACACCCTGTATACAGCAGTCATGTGTCTGCGAGTTGGCTCGTCAACTATGTCGCATATTCTTCGCTCTGTAAAGGCCGAAATATGAGGAAGATGTTTTTGGTTTTTTTTGTTGTTTTTTTTTTTATTATTCAGGGTGAAGCATGAATGTGCATTTCCTGACTGGCGTTGTTGTGCTCAGTGTCGCACAGGGCCGTTATGTGGGCAGAAGAACAATGCTGATCCATTTGCTCTGCTCTCTCTCTTACAGAGAGACTCCTTCCAATGAAGAGGCAAAGAGCGATGACTCGGTGTCTCCGTCAGCGTCCCCACGCACAGCAAATAATTGAGATGATTGAGAGAAAAGAGCTTTGTGAAACCGAGCGTGGCTGCCAAGAGGCTTTCATTAGTTTCAGTTAACAGAAATCACATGAATCCCATGTTTAGGTTAAAGCAGCATGTTGTTGCCAAAAAGCAAATAGGCCTTTTTAAAAAAAAAAAAAAAAAAAAATCTAAAAGTTAACTCTTCCAAAACTCCTGCAAAATAATTTTGTTTTATTTTGAAAATTGTGTAAAAACTTGAATTTCTTTTTTTACCTCATTTAGGGAGAAGTTAACATATAAATGGACATAGATTATTTACTGTAGAATTAGTGTGTTTTTTTTTTTACATGTACATGAAAGGATTGTGCGTGTGTGTGAGAAAGAGAGAGAGATGTCAATGGGCAACAGGAGGGAGTCGAGAGTGACTCACTTTTCTTTCCTTTGACAGACCTGCCTGCCATAACTGTAGTCAGAAAACGAACCTACATCACATTTGCGTAAGAAGGGCGCTAGTGCAAGCAAGCACTTCCTGTGTTGCGACTTGCTCACAAAAGGGCCCGAGATGAAAGGAATCTGGCTGTGCTGCGAGCATGAGGGGCTCATTACAGGCGGCGAGGCGAGTGACGGGAGGCTTTTTCAGAAATCAATCAGGGCGGTTGGAGCGTCTTCTGGTCATGTATGAAGTCTGAAATGTCGAATGATTGCGTAAGGAGCGGAGGCAGACACTGTGTCTAACCATACCGTCAATCTATTTTAATAACGGGGACTTTTTTCTAATTGGGGTTGGTGTTATTCTCAGTCTCACACTTCACAGTAACTCAATGAATTATGTAGGTTTCGCCGCATCTACCTTTTTTATTTCAAAATATGAAAAATGATCACGGTGAATGACACAAAAGAGTAATTGGCTCTTTATAAGCTGACATACTTTACAGTGCTGGAAGTAAATTCTTGGCTTTGGCTTTAAACAGTCACGAATATGACGTAGAAGCGCACATGTGTTTGAGCCCCCAGTGGGTGATAAGGAAGAGTTGTTTGCAGATATCCATCCACACGAGCTGAGACGAGTTGTTTTCTGAGTTTATGGCAAGAAACAATGTGCGCTTGCGTTTCTTTTATTAGGCACGCACAGGCTATTTAAGACAACATCTTTACACTATCAACACCCAGTGGTTTTCCTCTGTATTCAAAGCCTAGTGTGTCATTTACAGAGCAGGAGCCAAGTCAGGATTCTCCAACCAAAAAAAAATGGATCACATTAAAATCAGACGTCAGTGTTTTTTTTAAAAAAAAAAAAAAAAGATCCACTTTTCCTGTCCTGCACAACGAGAGACCAACTTTTTTTTTTTTTTTTTTTTTTTGGAGGAGTGACCTATATTTGGTGAAATGACAACAGACAAATCAGTCTCATATTAATGAAATTCATGTGAATTTCGACCGAAGCTTTGGGCTTTAGTGTGCAGAAGAAAGAGAAATAAGATCACAAACAGCAATGCTTCTTATTTTTTCAGCAGCTTAGCACTTTAGTAAAGTATCCAAAGACATGACAGAAGTGAACTCTTTCCACTGCTTTTCTATCCCTGTTGTTTTCAGCAGCAAACCCTTCAGTATCTCCCCATGTGAACGCCACAATATCACGTTGCCTGTTTCCCTCATTCTCAGTCATTGCCTGTGCGCTCAAAAGTAGTGAACCACGTCGATGTCGATGTGACAGAAAGTGGTATTAGGTAGGTGTTACGTATATAAGTAGTAGGTATGGGGGTGTGTGCTCTCACATCCCTAATTTTACAGCTCAACTGTGATTGAACTGCAACTGTTCAAGCCTTGTTCCCACGTACAAACTCTCAGGATACAAATTATTGTAAACCGAACATCGATACACTTTAAAAGGTGCCCCGCAGCATGATGTGGGGGAAGGTGAGAAAGTTTCAACTTAAAGATGCGTGGGAGTAGACAACCAATAGCGCTCTTGCATTATATTGATTCCCATGGGAGAAAAAAAAAAAGTTGTTTTCAGTCCACTCCACTTCGTAAAAAAAAAAAGAAAAAAAAAAAAAGGAGCTTTTGCTAACATTAGTCACTGGTCATACCAGACCACGCCTGGCTGTAGCAGTAAAACCTCTTGAGTGTACTGAATTGAGCAAGGGTGCGTTTTATTAATTCTGAGTTTTAGGAAGAATGTGTTGTTGCTCAGTGCAAACGGCAGCCTGCTGCTACTCTTCAATCTGTATGCATGGCCTTTTACAAACCAGCTGTTTATAACTCCCCCATTTCTATTTAAAAAAAAAAAAAAGTACATAAAGTATATACAGTGTGGTCTCTTCATGTGGTTGGATAATGCGTCATACAACCTTGTTCTCTTTAAGTAGGCCTCAACTCCAAGCATGGCCTTAATCTTAATCTGAACCATCTCTAAACTAGGCCTGAACAGAACAATTTGATTGGTTACAGGCTGTATAAAGAAACTCTTCTCAAGGCAAAAAAAAAAAAAAAAAAAAAAGTACCTCATAATCTGTCTGTACAAACTGAAAAAGCCTACATTTATATCTTCAGATGGTAACAGAAAACATTATTGTATCTGCGCAAATCCTCCGACCCTGACCTGCAAGACTAAATGCTAAAATGTAGGTTGGGGTTGGCCTTTCAAATTAAAACTCAGGAATCTGTAATGTGTGTGTGTGTGTGTGGATGAAGACGGTTACAACAGGCACACGTGTAGGAAAAAAAAAAAAATCCCCCCCCCCCCCCCCAGAACAATGAAGAGAGTGTGTGTCTTTCCTGAAGCAGAAGCAAAGGAGGTTGTGAATAAACTATACATCCATATCAGCTGATCACGCCGCTCCGTAAAACAGAAGCAGGACGAGGTGTTTTACTGCTAGACGCTTTTGGTGGTATTGTTTTAATGCAAAAAAAAAAAAAAAAAAAAAAAGGAGGAAGGGAAACGACAGGCAGTTGCTACAACCTGTGAGCTCATACACACACACACATATAAACACACACATGGCTCTGGGCAGGCCTCCAGGACAAGCTGCAGTACATGTTCAAATTCAAATACTGGACCCTCCCAGTTTTGTTTGAACAATGCAGCCATTAGGCAAAGATTTGAATTATAGTCAGGAATGATAGTGCTCTCTGTCATGTTGATTTATGATATTTAGAATAGATTGGAATTGGACTCGTTCCACTCATTCTACCTTGTCATGTATGCCTGTGAGTGATGGATAATGTGAAAGAAAACCCAGAGAAACCAAACAAGAGAGTACGCGAGGATGGACGGAGAAGGGAGAAGGCAGAGACTGCAGCCCAGCAGCGGTCATTCTCTGTTTGTGACTGTTTTTAGTCATGTCTTTCAGGGAAACTGTGGGTTGTTTTTAAACCATGCTGAAAAAAAGCTATGTTCAGCCAGGGCAGCAGGAAGTCACACACACACACACATGCTTCTTGTAGCGCTGGGCACTCATCATAACATCATAACATAACATGGTCTTCTTTGCATTTCAGGTTTCACTTGTGTCACACCGTGTCTACTAGTTTGCATGGTTTAGTGATTTATGTACAGTGACATCACTCTATGGCAACACATACCGACTTTTCAGACTTTTTTAGATATGAGTCTACAGCCGGTGGACAGTAACATAAAGACTAAAAGGTCCAAAGGTTACAACATTTTTGCTTAGCAGCGACTGTAAAGCTCACTAATCAGCATGTTATATCGACAGTCATGTAGAAGTAACATGTTGCGGTTTTACAGGGAGTTATCTGTTTCTTGACTGGAAGAAATCAGTTGCCACTCCCAGTGAAAAAATAGCCCAGCACACACACACAGTATCTAACGCTAGAAGCACAACGTTTCATTTTGACCTTAGACTGTATGTAAATAGTGAAGCCACTGATATATGTTAACGTTCTCATTTTTCCAGATAAGTATGCGTTTCATTAGTTATTTGACGACATAAAAAGGAGGTCTGGCGTCATGATTGACAGCTGTGACAGCCGCTCGCAAACCTCCGTCAGGTGGCGGTTCGGACTTCAAATTTCCCGCCGCAGACTCTGCCTCCAAATGACGTTAAACAAGTCAAATGGCAGCTCCTGAAAAGGAGATACTTTGGCTTCACTCTTGCATAGCGGTAGGAAGTGGAAACGCATTGTTCATATTTATATACAGTCAATGGTCTTTGGTTTTTATGTGGATTAAACAAACAAGATACATTATGTCATTAAGTGAGCTTTAGAAGTGCTGCTAGAAAGATTTTATTACCTTTAGATAGGGCCAAGCTAGCTGTTTCCTCCTGTTCCCAGTCTTTATGCTAAGCTAAGCTAACTGTCGCCCAGCTGTGGCTTCATATTTAATGGACAGACATTCAAGTGGTGTTCAATCTTTTCATATAACTCTTGATAGTGAAAAAGTTTCCCCAAAATGTTCATTTGTATCTTTACTTAATCAACTGATAAGTTCTTATTTATAACCTCATCAATTAGCTTTGCCATGGAGCAGAATCAAAAGTTTCTTTCTTTCTCCTTGCTCATATAATAGCTTACGCATATCATGGACCTGAAATAAATACAGAAGAAGAAGAGAAGAACGTTAGAATAAGAAATAAAGCAAAACAAACCACAGAGTAAGCTTGCAAAAGTAAAACAACACATTGCAGATGTGTTAAATGTTTAGTTTTTCCATTCTCAGCAGTAGCTGCAGTGGACCCTTCAGCACAAGAGCCAGCATCAGATAAAGTGGAATGCAACAAGTCTTTGCCTATAAAGAGCAGATAAAGAAATGATTGCAAGTATTTTACTGACTGTTTTGGTGCACAGTCATCAGAACAATGAGAAACTGTTCAAAGATGAGAACAAAGACGTACACGGACAGAAATATGCAGTCAGACAGGAGTCAAAGGTCAAGTCATGTTTTTAGCTTTTTGTTGATGATATAGATGACATTATTAACAAGCTGCTGTCAAAGGCGAAAAAATGATATGTGATACCTGCAGATTAAGAAAAATGCATAAAGATCTTCAGCCTGTGGTGTTGTGAGGGGAACTAGATTATGAGAAACTAAAGGTCATCATATGTGACACATTCAAACTAGCACATTAAGTCAACACTGGTGTGCTCTAATTGGCTGCCATTTAAAGCAGTTTGTCATTACCTTTGGCGGAGGCTTCGATATTAGTCATCAACAGTGACCTCAGCTGATCCTGTTCATAGCTCAGAGGTTCAACTGTACGTAGAAGAGAGCGATCAGCAAGTAACGGGAGATGTTTTGACGATGATGCGACGCTTTATTTCTTTAAAGCCGATAACTTGAACAACAATTTGAAATAGTTTTACATTTTCTACTTTGCCATTCTTTGGTTCGCTTGTTAAGGCACTGCCGATGAATCTCAGTATTTCCTGCATATGTGTCAAATTAAAAGCCTGTTGGGAAAGGGAGGGGTCATGTCCTTTTGAGCTGTTTGAAGGCTTTTAATGTTTGATATCTGTGCAGGAAGTGCTCCAGTTTCATTCTTAGTAACTTAACACAGATAATAAAAAAAATGGTGAAGTGGAACCAGCTGCTATTAATTAGTGCATAAAAGCAATAGTGTGATTATGTTATTGTACTATGTAATGTACATCTTTCTGAACTCATAAAGCCAACAGGTAAGCACAAAGTTTGCATTAACAGCAAACAGGAAGTAGTTTTTTTAAAAAATATTGTTTAAAAAATAAGAAAAAATAGCATTGAATGCCTGTCTCCAATGTAAAGGCCTGGTGATTAAACACTCCACCACTGTTTAAAAAGTTGCTCTATCTGCATCGCTTACATTTATGGCTTCAAATGTTTTCAGAAATTTGACTTACATTTGCAGTTTCTGGAAAAGTTGTCATGTTTTTTTTTTTAAGTTTTAAAATGAGAAAAAAAGCTCAGCAGGTGATATTTGTGAACAGTCAGGGGGTTGGAAAGCGATGGTATTGATATCTGATTGAAAAAGAGAAGAACTGTCAAATGTATTGTCCAGCCTACTTGGAATGACGTCTTCAGCTCATTCATCTGAGGCCTTGCCAGACCACAATGAGAAGTGGAACTGTGGGATAACTTTGAGCAGCCTCCCTCTAAATGTCAGAGCGGCCAAGTCAGACTTCTAAGTAATTCTTTTTCTGTAAGACATGCTTCATGCTAAGATGACATTAAGTTGTTCCTCATACAACTGAAGTATTCATTTTTTGTTTTGTTTTGTCCCTTTAAAATACAGAGACTGAATGCAAATATAAGAGAGTCTATGGACTGATGCCGAATGCTTAAAATGCAAAACAACCATCATCACTCTGCATTGTGTGCAAGCTGGCCGATGCAAAACAGACTTTGAGGCCATCTTGGATATATTTTTTTTTTTTTCTCAGCACAGGTGCACATTCAGTCTGTGGAGCTTTAGAATGTGAAATACCTCGGAATTACATCTGCAGTTTTAGATCTTCAATACCAGAGTGCTGCAGTATGTGATTTGCTCCCTTTCCTGGTTTTTGGAAACATTTTTTTTTTAATATAAAATAATAGCAGAGCAATATATAGACTTATACTTCACTTACTCACTTTCTTATGTAGCTGTTTATATGTACACATCTGCCATGAGTCGCAACACTAAATGTTGACCTACTACTATAGGGAATAGCCACGACCCACGGCAGCACAATTTACAGGCTTATTTTCCATTGCAACCTTCCCTGATAATCAGATCTGCACATGCGAGGTTCTTCACAAACTGATTTATAGTTTTGTTTGGGTTAACGTTATATTTAGATCTAAGTGTGGAGCTACTTTCAATTTTCCAGCTGTTACACTCCCCTTTGCTGTCTAAGTGGTGGACTGAGCTGCCAGGAGCTGATGTTACTGCTGCTGCTGTACCCGTTCGTTATTGTGTTTGCGGTTCTGTTGTCACTGGATTTATATTTCTTTATTCCTGTTTGGTTGTTGATGTGGTTTGAGTTTATTGTTGCAGTTGCTGCCGTAGCAGTCACTGCATTACTGCTGTTGTTTTAGTCGCTGCAGTTGTCTCTGTTTTTTTCCACTGTTGCCATCTTTGGGCTGTTTTTATTGCAGTGGCTGTTGCTGTTTCGTTGTTGGGGTGAGTCGTCGTAGTTGTCGTACCTTTAGTGCGCACTGATGTCATTCTGCATAGTTACCAAGTATTCACTCCTTTGTCCACACTGCTTTTGATCAACAATGTCTGTTATACTTCACTTATAACGCCTTCAAGTCGGCCTCACCGCTGGATGCCACTACATCCTACACACTGGTGCTTCAAATAAAAATAGATTTGAATGAACAAATAATAATTAATCACACGTTACCAGAGCCTAAGGTCATGTCTACACATTTCTTATTTTGAATGACCAGTAGTCTAAGCAACAAATGTATTTCAGCACTGTCAGTTGAAATGATATGGTTTTAAAGGTACCCTTTGGAGTGCACATTTTTGTAGAAACAGTTCCAAATTAGAACCAGTTCCAAAATACCAATTCCAAAGGAATCAGTAAGAAATTTTAATTTCAGTTCTGCTTCTCGCTTCCTAAATGCACTCCATATCTGCAAGGACATGGCTGTCTCCCAGGACCCATCTACGTCATGCATCAATGCAACAGCGTAGCTTTGTTTACACACGAGCATGCATGGCTAATGTCACAACAGTAGTGAACGAAAGATGGGCCGCAGTAAACACTCTAAGGTAAAGCTTCACTTTTTTTTAAAAGGGACCTGTTATGCTTTTCCATATTTTCAGTCATATATATATATATATATATGTGTGTCAATTAATGAGGTAAAGTGGGGTTTTGGGGCTGACAGATTTCTTTATATATTATATTATAGTCATCTACATCATGCACAGTGTGTGGGTTCACTGCTCCGCTCTCGTAATATTATTACATTTTTCCAGTGTTTTGGGGGTAGTCAAGCTGAGCCATGACTCAAGTGGAGCTGGCACACTGTCAGTATTTTTCCGTTACACAGCACAGCAAAGTAATATAAGTAGTTTACCTGTCAGAGTTGTGTTGCTCATCTGCAGTCAGAACAGAGTGGGCTCATTGGTTGGGGGGGGCTTTAAAGAGACAGGAGCTACGACTGCCTGTTAGAGACAGAGGCTGAACTGAGGGGCTGTTTAAAGCACCTCGCTAGCACCTCCAGTTGAACCAGGGATACCTAGTCGCCACACACCGTGTATGCATGACCTCTATTCCTGTCACTTTCGTTTTTTTTTCTACTTTTTTCTTGTTGTTCTGCAACATACAGGAAGTCCTCAACTGTATTCAGGGGCTGTGTCGGTGTGTGTGTGTGTGTGTGTCTTGTTTAAAGTGTCGGTGAAATAATGAAATCCAATCCAGCGAGTCCAGTTGGATTAACAGATTATTGCATTGAAAGGCTGATCAGAAAAAAACACAGCGCAGCCGTTTGTCATAATCACTGACTGGATTTTACAAGTCTGTAAAGTTATCGCGCTTGCAACCCCGTTTACTCGTGCGCACTTGTTTGAAGCGTTTCTGTGTCCACGGACCTCTGAAAAAGAGTGAATGGAACCACATGTATATCCGCAGCCCATGTACTTGTGAAGTTGGCCTTTGTGGTGACAGCACACCGCGTCATTGAGGGAAAGATGAGACAGAAAGTGCTCAATACTAAAGCAGAATGTTCAGTTGAAATTTAATGAAACAATAAAAGTCAAAGTAAACGCTTAAAAGAACGAAAGATATTTTTGATATCTAAACATTTGACCTCTTTCTTACTAGAACTAGAATCAGTAAGGTGAATCAGAAATTCAATTTAAAAAAAAAAATTTGCTACCCAACTCTACATGTGTGTTTACATTACTCTCCTAAATGCATAGGTGTGTAATCCTTAAAGGTGTTAAATGCATTTCCTTCCAACATTTGTTGAGCCGAGTTCTGGAAGAATTTGAAACCTTCATTGCTTAAAATCCATTTTTTTGCTAGTTGCATTTTGGCACGTCGCCACATCCTTTGTAGCATGTTCCTTAGCGCCATTAGCGATCTAAAATCCCATAGTGTACCTTTAAAGTTGTATTTGTATGTGTCTTGCCTGCTTGTCTTGTAGGAAGTAGAAGCCCTGTGTCAAATTTTACACGGTGCATTTTGCCAAATAAATTGTATTTAAACAAAAACCAATGAGTTCATGTTTTGCCCAGGGACCCTCTAGCATCTGGCCCCATGGAAGGAAGAAGCAAATCCCCACATTTGAGAAGCAGAAACCTGCTCGTTTTTACTTAAAAAAAAATTGGCGAAATTGTCAACTAATCAATGACTGAACCAGTTTGTCATTGTTCTGTTTCGCTACATAGTTTCTCCTCTCATGTCAGATGTTTGAAATGTACTTTTCTCATATCCTCCTTGTTCCTCCGGCGCTCACGGCAGCCGTTAATCAGAATGAACTTACATTTTTTTTTGGTTTGAAAAGTTTCTCAGAACTCCGTTTTTACACAGAAAGCGACCGTGTCAAACCACAGAGTTCAGTCACCAAACAGTTCCCCTCTCAACAGAAGTGCTCTCTATCCTCTCCTCGGAACGCCTGCATGACTTGTTGACAGTGTGTTCTGCGGGTCAGCAGTGTGTGTGTGTTTTCGTCCTTTCCCCCTTAGAGCGTACGAGCACAACTGCGGTTGTTCCTTAGCAAATGGAGAAGTGCGGCAGCTTATCGTTCAGGGAAGTGAGTCTTTAATGCCTGGCGACGTCACGCCAGCGGCTTTGCACGCCGAGCTCCGCGCTGTGACTAAGTCCTTAAACAAGAGCGTATGACATGTTTATGATAGTGTTTTTGATCAATCCGGTCGGTCGCAGCGAGGGTCCTTTTTTTTTTTTTTTTTAAACAAAGGGAGCTATCATATCACCTTGGTCACCCTTCAAATCTGGGTCACTGCTGTGAATGTCCTTTTGTTTTGGAGTCACTGTGGTGTGATTATTGGTAAATATGAAACCGGGGGGGAACACAGGATGTGAAATGATAATGTTTGCTTGATGACAGGAACAGGAAGAAATGTGCACTCAAATGCCCTCTTATCCACTTACTGTCTGTCTTCAACAGGAGCATTGTGGTTATTCTCTCTGCGTGATGCAAGCGAACACAGTGTCTGCAGGAGACCACAGAGGTTTCATGTGAACAAAGCTTTCATTCACTGTCCGCTGCGTCTCTGTCTCGTTAAACGGTTAAATATGTGACATCTTGTTTTCTACACGCCGCGCGGGCCTCTCGTGCATATGTTGTGTTCGGTGACTCCGCTTCTAGCTGCATCACAGCTGGAGAGTCATTTTTATTATTATTATTACAATAAACAGCAGAGAGGGGAAGGGGATGAGAGAGAGCGTTGGAGTTGAAGAAAAAAGGGAAACGTGAGGGGGTGATAGGGAATGAAGGGAAGAAAAAGAGGATAGAGAAGGAGGAAAAAGAGGGATTAGAGGACAAACAGGAAGGCGAGAGGGAACAAAAGAAGTGGGGGGAGTAAAATAAGATTGTTAAAGGAAGGAAAGAATGAAAAGAAGGAGGAATGAGATGCAAAATGAAGCAGATGAGTCAGAAAAAAAAAATGGAGGAGACACGAAAGGTGAGATGGAATGAAAAACAGAACAGAAGGTGAGGATACCAGGAAGTGAGAGGAGAAGTAAAATAAGAAGGGTAGAGGAGAAGTGGAGTAGGGGATGAATACATGAAGGAAAGAATAAAGGAAATTGTGGAAAAAAGCAGAGTAAAAGAGGATAGAAAGGTGAACTGAGTAAGGAAGGGTTAAAGTATGGCATGAAGGGAGGCAGGGAGAGAGAGATGGAAAAGAGAGAACAGGAGAAAAAGAAGAAGAAAAAAAAACCAGGCAAGAATGGCAACAAAGAGTTAAAAGTAAAAGGT
This sequence comes from Euthynnus affinis, assembly GCA_029490765.1. Taxonomy (NCBI): domain Eukaryota; kingdom Metazoa; phylum Chordata; class Actinopteri; order Scombriformes; family Scombridae; genus Euthynnus; species Euthynnus affinis. The sequence continues at coordinate 32,268,445 of CM055844.1, read as the reverse complement.
GAAAGAAAGGAGGAGGATATAAATAGTTGAGGAGCGAAAGAAAAAAGCAGGAAGAAAAAAGAAAGTAAAGGACAAGGATAGAGGGAATAGAGGAGGAAAGAAGGAAGAAAGAGGAGAGAGAGGGAGAAATGTTCTCAGTAACATAAAGTCATTATTCCACTGGGCTGTTTATTGCTAATACTGCTGTGTCTATTGTTCCAGGTGTGTCTGCAGCGCTCTGACCTGCAAAATGGCTGCTTGACCTTTTTTCAGTGCACTAACCCAGGCAGGATAAGCTAAACACCTGATAGGTGTCTACACCACAACTCAGACTGACTCAGTCAGCTGTTTCACTCACTTTCTTTCTTTTTATTTCTCCGTCTTTCCGCTAACTCTCTCTGTCTCTCTCTCTCTCTCTCTCTGTCTGTCTGTCTTGTCTGTCTCTGGCTGTTGATGTGTTTCCTGCTTTGAGTCATCAGAGGCACAATTAGAAAGTTTTTTTTTTTTTTTGTTTTTTTTCCTGCCCTGCAGCGCTCCATGAACATAACATATCAGGGAGCTGATACTGTTGTTGATCAGCGACTGCGTTTTACACGTGCAGAGACTTCTGGCTTCCCAATGTCACACCAGAGATAAAGTGTTAGGGTTGTTTTTTTTTTCTTGATAAAAGACAAACAATAGATTATCAAAAAAAAAAAATTCTAGTGCATTCAGTTTTATAGAAATTGAATAATCGTTTCAGCACTACTTAATACGCAGACAGGATGTGAAAGTGCATTTTCATACTGGAAATGGAACGAATGGAAAACAATGGTATTGCGGTCGTGACATAATAGTTAATAAATGGTTTATAATACACTATACAGCAGATGTAAGTGTAAGTGGAGGCTGCTACAAACAATGACACAGTTGTAATAATGCAAAATATGTCTTCATAGTTTACCATTAGTGACAAATACTGAACATTAATAAACATTAAAAATGTCCTTCTAACTATTCTAGTGTATTGTAAAGCATTTATTGAATTGTATATACTGCTTATAAATGCTAAATAGGGGGACTCAGTGTAGAATTAATTATAGAGAATGGTTAAGAATGCTCTAAAACATCAGTGTGGTCCTTCAGATGATCATGTCTTCACTTCAGATGAAGGATTATTTGTGTTATTGCATATTAGAAAATGCAATGTAATTGTTCTTTATAATATGTTGTTATTGTTTGTATATTCTGTGGACTTGGAAAAACCTTTCCGTACGTAGACAAAATCACGAAACTAATATCCGACGTGTAAAAGATGGTGTCAAGATTTTCACCCGGCAGTGACTGAAGATGGTAGCGGGTGTGTCTTCACATGAGTAATATATTTATTTCTTTTAAATACAGTGCAAACGTCATGTGCTCTTACTTTCTCTTCTCTTTCTTTGGTACGTTCTGTCTTCACACCATCATTCTCTATCTGCTTCCCCCCTAGAAACACACACAAAAAAAAAAAAAAAAACATAACATACATCTCCATCCCCTTGTTTCTATGGCAACGCAGCACTGAGGAGAGGAGACAAGAGGAGCTGTAGCCTCCTCCAACCCTCCTCCACCATGAAAGGCAGAACAGAAAGAGATAAATAGAGAGGACTGGGAGCAGGGAAACTGAAAGAAAGAAAGAAAAAAGAAAGACAGAAAGAAAGAAAGAAAGAGGGGAAGGTAGAGGGAGGCAGGCAATCACTGCATGCTCTTGTGCAGGATGGAGTATCTATGGTAACCCCCGGCTGGTTATCAGAAAATTGAAGCCCCTTCTGTTTGTCTCCATTCTGCTCTGGCTCTACCTATTGAAAAACACAACGCCGTTTATCTCTATCCTTTACCACACAATTTCATATTCTGCTCTTAATTTTTGCATTTCGTCTTGTTAATTGTACGGACACATGGTGTGTGTGTGTGTGTGTGTGTGTGTGTGTGATGCGGGGTGTCCAGTTTGAGCCGAAACACTATTTGGCAGACAGAAGGATAGACAGAGACGGAGGCTGACGTTTACTCTTCCAAGGAAATGAGACATCTCGCCCAGAACCAATATTTGCCATGGACGTCGTCTGTAATGAAAATCCTGTATGCGTGCAGTTTCACAACAGGGATTTCATGTGTGTGTGTGTGTGTGTGTGTGTGTGTGTGTGTGTGTGAGGAGGGGGTGAGACAGAACAGCCAGCTTGCTCTATCAGCCGAAGAGGGAGGTGTAAATAAAGGAATAGCATGTTTGTTCTTCATCAGGGCGGGAGGAGCAGCAGAGAGAGAGAGAAAGAGAGAGAGAGAGAGGGAGAGAGAGAGGGGGAGAGCTGCCTGTTTGCTCTATAGAGAGCGAGATGGATGCAAATAAAGAGAACCACCTGTCTGCTCGACTCCGCTGCAGAGGGACGCCAGGGCGAAAAGCAGGCGTTTGCTGTTGCTTCCATGTAACTACTGAGATGTGTTTGTGTTGAGTGGAGCCAGGGCTCTCTGTATGTATGTGTGTGTGTGTGTGTATGTGTGCTGGAGGAGGCCAGAGACAGGCTGTTTATCTGTCTGAAAGCAGCAGCAGCAGAAGAAGAAGAAGAAGAAGAAGAAGAAGCAGGGAGGCAATGGAGTGATACCAGAGCTGCCTGTAGAGGCCTGTTTTTTTCCTCAGACACCAACTATAACTCAACACTCTCAGTTCATTCATATTGTAATGGGAGTCATTGTTTGGATGTCTATCTCTAGTATGATACTGTAGATTTGCACTTATTATATCATATAGATGTTTAGTATAAACCAATTTTATTTTCACCTGGCTCTCCTCCCCTCTCGCATACAGATGTTTTGCTAAAATAAACAGCTACAGATAATGGCTGTTCAATGTGTGTCATGTGATGTGTCATCCAACCTGTTGTGAATGACCGCACTTGAAGGCGTGGCAAAAAGCCATCACAGCCTCCTCTTGGCTTTATCCCACTGCCTCCCAGATCTCTCGTGTTGACTTGTATTTTTTCTATACTCAGCGTAATGAGTTGCACAAACGGGGATAACAGCACACACTTTTGGACAGTCTTTCCTTTGGAGGCGTCACGGTTTTGGGCCATGAATGAAAAGTGAGATAGTCAGATTGCCCATTTCAGCAAGTGCAAACATTTTGTACACAGCCCCTCTGATTGACTATCCTGAAAAGGGGTTCAAATACTATTAGTGATCTGACCAGCACTATATGAATGTATATATTAAACTTGAATTAAGAAAACAGATCAAATATACATAAAATGCTGCCTATATAATTAAAAAAACAATATATATTGGTGTATATCAGACAATGTATATGCCGATACCAATATATATATTGGCCGATATATATATCGGTCGGGCTCTAATCTGTTTGTGTGCGGATTAAACAACTGATAAAAAAAGATGTTCAATAGTGAGCTTTAGAGGTGCTGGTTGGCAGATTTCTGAACTTTGGACAGAGCTAGGCTAGCTGTTTCCCCCCTGCTTCAAGTCTTTATGCTAAGGTAAGCTAACCGTCTGAGCTAACGGTCTTCTCCCCTAACCCTTAGCAAGAAAACTAATTCCTAACATATCAAACTATGCCTTAACACAGCAAATAGATAATAATAAATGATTCAAGAGTAAGAACGGGACACTTCTTTTTTAATATTGAAGATGTATATTACATTTAACAACTGTGACAATCAAAAAGTTAAACCAGACGCAGCACAGTCTGCTGAGGTTCCTTTTGATATTCTTTCCAGTCTAAGTCGGCCGTTTCATCACACACACAAGATCAGCAACATCAGCAACAACACTTTATTTTACATTTGAAATACTTTTTTTCTATAATGTACTTTAGCGGTTTCAAATGAGCTGTCTTGGAGATTGCTGATAGGATATTGACTAAACGTCTGTTATCTCTGTTGTCCTCTTTATCTGTTGTTGTTGTCTTAACATGGTGTTATACTCTACTGAGAATTGTGAATCACACTGGAAAATCTATGTTTATCTGCTGATAACATAGAATGGAACAAAAGAATGAAAGATTCAAAGGTTTCCTGAAATACTTGCTTTCTTTCAACTCTTTGGATTATGTTAGTGTGGACCTGTCAGGATTTGACGGCCACATCCAGTTGATACTTCCTATATCCACTCAGCTGCAGAGAAAATTTCTTTTCTTTTCTTTAAAAAAAAAAAAAAAAAAAAAGTCTAACAGAGAGAAAACATTAGCCTCAGCAAAAATGAAAAGTAAAAAAAAAAAAAAAAATGCTGATAAATGCCAGAAAACATTGCTGCCTAATTAGGGTGCAGCTAAAGCCACTCCAGATGACGTCTGCAGGGCCCATTTGTGTGGATATACAGTTAGTCTCCCATCAACAATAATTGGTACTAAGTCATGCAGTGACGCTAATGTCTGGGAAATCAACTGGTGATTCATTTACTGCAATTTCTGCATTTCTGACAGACACATGTCTTATTATAGAAACACTGTGGCATTAAACATTTCTCTTCAAACTTCTCCCGGGGGTTAGTAGATATACAAGCTCGGCCTCGGTTTCCTTGTGGCTTTCATTCGGCCTCGTTATTTTTATCTGTTTAGATTCTTTTTTTTTGCTCCCCCCCACCCCACCCCCCCCCCCTTTTTTTTTCTCTCTAAAGACTCTTCTGTTCCTGAGTCCGGAAACTTGTGGTAATTTGTCAGCGTTTCTGTAATCATTTTGAGACTAGCAAACAGGTTGTGGCCTGTTACTCAGTTGCATCTGCTTCCAGCTCTCACAATGGTGAAGCTGGGATCCGAGCTCTGCCATCACACCAATCGACTGAGCTTTCTGTGTGTGTATGCGTGTGTGTGTGTGTGTGTTTGCTCAAAGCTACACCGACAGTGTCTTTCTAGGTGATGTTTGTGTATTTGTGTGATTAATGGCTTTTGCTAAATTGATTTTCCACTTTGTCTCAGCATTCAGTGACTATTCACTCAGAACTACATCAAATGTCACTACATCTGATAAAGACAACTCTCTCTACTGTATAAGAGCGTTTTCCGTTCTGCTGTATTTGGAGGTTTTGTTTGACTGTGTGTTTACCCAGGGCAGGTTAGCTCAGGATATGTTTCTTTTTGTCTTTCCAGCTGACTGCCAGTAAAAATAAATGCCATTTTCTCCTCCAGCTCTGTTTAAATATACAGTATGTACTGTAAATGTTAGACAGTGACAGACTAATATCCTCTCGCTTTCTCTCTCCTCTCCAGCCCACTGGTTACATGGAGACGTCATTGTCCTACAGCTCCATAGAGGACCTGCAGCTTCTTTCATGGGACAACGCTCCAAAGTACTGTGTCCAGCTCAGCTTCCCCGGCGGCACGGTCCTGCTGCAGGTAATGCACGTGTCTGCAGCCAGCTTGAAAACAAGCCGGTGGTTACATACCCTAACATGTTCTATCAGATCATTTTACCGTTCAAAAGATCATAGGACACATCCAGACAGCTGTTCATACAGGTTGGAATAGCATGCTTGAAGCAAATAAAACAAACTACCTTAATATTTTTGTGATCCAGCTAGGTTGCTAAGACAGGTGGTTCCACAGGTGATTGCCACAAACAAGGTCATTTCTCCAATCAGTTAAATCAATGTGGTCCAACATAAATGGGATGAATGTAATGCAGTTTGATTCATTAACAGAGATTAGTAACACATTATTTTTGGACTATCAGTAGAATTATGCTTGTAGCACTGGTTATCGAAAACTGTCAAGTACCAAAATTTCTTATTATTGTTTGAATCGGATATTTCCTGATTTTAATCAGAAGCTCCTCAACGGCCAAGAAAATGATGTTGAATTAAAAAAGGCTTACCATATACCCAGCATATAGCATAGGAACACATCAGTTTTGGTATCCAAACCAAACTCTATTTTTATTGGCACACATTTTGGAATTTTTCAAGTGATATCCGTCCCTACTGATTATGTATTTCCGATTTCCAATTTAGACATTCCAAAAAAAGGACAGTAAAATTCCATGACTCAGATATTTTTTAGAAGCCTTTATTTAATTAAATACTGTCTTGTCATTACAAAAAAAATGAGAAAAAAACACTTCAGACTTCAGAATTAATTAAGTACACCTGTGTCTTCAGCATGATGTGCACTTTTCCATTGTCCTTTGTACTCTGAAGTACACTGGCTTATAAAGCTGTCCTGGCTAACATGTTAGCAAAGATATTAACTATATACACATCTGGCAGGCACAGAGCAACATACAATCCCAGTTGAGTTGTGTTTATGTCCCCTTGATTAACATAAGTCCAACATTCGAGTTTTAACTCTGATTTGGTCTCCACCAACTTCACCACCTCCAACACCAACTCGGCATTATTAGTGATCCTTTCATGTTACACAGAATCATTCAGTGTTAAAGGGTAACTGCACAGTTTCAGACAGTGTCGGCAGAGCTCCCATGTTACACTGCCATTTAACATTTTAAAACAAGATTTTACCAGCTGATTTTCCCGACACTGTTCAGCGGACACAGGACGTCCAGGAGGGGCTGCTAGCCGAGCTGCTGCTAACATTTGCTCAGCTTGTTTCTCTGATAACTTAAGATCATTCAGCAGGTTTTTACCAAGAGCTGAATTATCCACAGAGGTCACCTCCTCTCCAAAACAAATGTACATGGAGATTAAAACCAGTAAAAACACTGAATAAAGCAGTTTCACATAAGAAAATCAGTATTTCTCTGTTCGGTGGGAGCAGGACATCCGGGAGGGGCTGCTGTCCGAGCTGCTGTTAACATTTGCTCAGCTTATTTCTCTGATAACTTAAGATCCAGACATCCAATGACTGAAATCCTTCATCTGGTTAAAAGATGCAGTTAAAACAACCAAGATCTAAACAGTTTATTGTGAAAAATGTGGCTTAAAACTGAATAAAAGTCGATTTATGACAGCTTCCAACGGGCAACCACAAAGCCGACACATTATCTTATATGCGTACACTCTTTGGTAGTTAGCATGCATCTTGTGCTCATACACTTTTCTGTAGAGGAGGTATGACGTCATTGACAGGCGACCAAATGAAACGGTCCGTTACCTTGATTAAAAGTACAGATCTCTCTGAGTTTGAAAATTGTTGGAAACATTTGGGAGAATGCACAACTCAATACACAACTCAACAACATATAGAACATAGGTCTAGTTTTTTTTAGACATTTTAAGGGTGAATCATTACATATTATAGCTTTAAACAGCAGATGACTGGTTGACACAACCCATGAAATGCTGATTTTTATAAATTAGCTGTCAGTTTCAATATCAAGACCAGCATTAGTGTGCAATACTTCTACTTCTTTAAAGACAAAAATGTCACATAACGAATGTTTAAGTTACTACTTGATGGCATATGTTTCTCATCACACTGTTTGGTGAATCAGCGGTGTGCCAGCAGCAGTACAAAGGACATCAACACATGATATCTGCCTGAATCAGCCAGTGTCATCTGGCATTAATGCAGGGGCATCAGTTCACTAAACTCTTAGCTTTGGCAGACACTGTATCATGCAACATGAAAACTTCTAAACAGACTTGTATAAACAGATAAAATGTCTGGGGACAAAGTGGAGCACTGCCTGATAACTGACCAGATACTGTAACTATTTGGCCAATGCCTGTGATACATGATTAGATTGAGATTTTTAAATCTATCATTGTTGTGGGAACTTTGGTCCTGATTGCTCCCTGTTGGAATATATTATTCCATGAATAGATGTCTGGTTTCTGGTTTATTTGGTGGATGTTCATCTTCCACGATAATGTTACATGATCAAAAAATATTTGGATTAGTCTGTATAGTTTCACAGCCGTGAATGTTTGCGACTCAGAGCAGTTACCTTCCACCACGTACCTGCTGAACTCTGAATTCCTGGGGAAAAAAATCATCTCCACATTAACCAGAGCCATTCAGTCAGCAACATTTGGTACTGTTACCCATTAGCCTAATTACCTCTGATACACAATTCAAACCATTATGGGTGTTGGGGGTCAACAGTGTATACCCACCTCCTCAGTTGTGTTTGCTTATGCCTGCTGCCAGCTGTTTGGACCGCTGCCAGACAGATTCAGTTTGTGCTTTGAGGAAATGCTCCACCGGTTCTCTATCCACAAGCCAAGATCAGTCAAGCTTCTTGCTATAGTCGTGGAAAATTGGAAAACCTGGTGTAGCTTTCCAGCTACAGAAAGCACATGGAAAATTATAAAAAAAATGATTTCAATCTCATGGAAAACTGAGGATGGCTGAGGTTTAGAGATCAAGATATTAGGTCACATTGAACACCCCAAAAATTGGAATCTGAAACCCTAATCTGACAACATACTGTATACTGCTGCTGCTATTGTAATGTAGAAGGAGGTGGCATAAATAAACAACAACAGTCACTGATTAAATATGATTAAATCACTGAGGAAATATGGTTTCTGTTCCATTTGGCTCACTGTATGTTTCCTGTGGGTATGAAGGTTGATGAATGCAGGCTGGGTCATCACCATCATAGATTCCCCATCTGAATTGCTGCATCACTCGTAACAATTCAAAACGTCTCTTACCATTATGTGGGTTTTCAGTACACGTCATGTTGCATTTAAGGAAGTAATAACAAACGCAATATGTTTTCATAGCAGTTTATGAATCAACTCCAGAGTCAGCAGTCAGCTTTATTACAAATTTTGAAATGATGGGTTATTGACGTCAGTTCTTCTTGGCTATGGAGCACTGTGTAGATTTTCAGTTAGTTAATCACAGTTCAGGTCCTTCCCTCAAATGTTTGGAATTCAGATTTAATATGGATTATTCAATTTTCTGAGCTGTTGAGCAGGAGTTGTAGCGATATTTAGAGCAGACAAGAATAAGGAGACTCTTTAAAGAAATTTATCCCAAAACAGTTAAAGTTCCTTCACAGTAGCGCATAGAAATAAATCTCGTATCTGCTATCTCTTTGAAAACAGTACATACTGTTCTGAACACACTGTTCCTTCTAAGTCTAACATGCTCCATTTCTTCCTCTAAATACACAGCACCTAAACTGGTATGACCTTAAAGTCATTACACTTTGTTTTGCTGGCGATCAATTCTTTTACAGTCCACAAACATTAGGGCAGGTAGTAAAAAAAAAAAAAAAAAAAGTGCAAACACACAGGAAGCAGAAGGGAAAGAATGGCAGCGTTGTTTCTCTTTTGAAGACAGCGTTCGTTCTTGAAAGTCCACCTGTGGTTGTTATCATTTCATTTTACAATGTATTACAGCTGTAGTGTCAATGGAGCCTGTATGTGGACATCAATTCATATTTTCAAACATTTTTTTTTCCATTTTGCCTCTAATCCCCTGTCTAAATCTATTCTTGTGTGTCATGAGTTCAAATAGGATATTAATAGTAATGATTGGAGAACTGATTGGGTAATGATAATGATAATAATGATAATGATAAGAATTTGCTCCTGTTTGATCCTGTGTCTGAGCCTACGAGTGAAGAACCTGTCAGTCAATGGTAACCTGACAATATGATGTATGTTAGTGTTTGAAGTTATAAGAGAATAATAATTACATGACTGTCAGATGTGCATTTACTGCTGATTGCTTTATACAGGTAACAGCTTTATGTGCCAATTAAATAGCCAATAAAATGTGCATGTAGTCAGACTGGTTACCATCCAGGTATCTCTCATCTGATATGAATGTGTCATTGCTTGGCTGGGAGTGAATGGAGGAGGCACTGGATGTTTCTTACTGTAATTGTATAAGATTAACACAATGCTAAAAGAGACATTCAGAGTAAACTTTATTATTTATTTTTAAAAGTTACATTTACTTCTTTGTTTCCTTGCTGCATTAGTAGATTTTGGGAGCTAGCAGAACAAGCTGTAAATGCAACACTGACATATTATTATTTTATAATAGCTAACACGATAGCAAAGAATAGCTTCTTTACACATCCTTCAGGCTCTGTTTTGGTCTCCACCAACACCTGAGAAAATATCTTTCTTTGTAGCTGCTAACAGCTAACTTTGTTGGTGTGCCATTTGGTGCTGGACAGGTAGTACAGTGTTGATTTATCATAGCTTTTTTTTTTCAGAAAAAATGCTGCCTGCAGCGGCTTGATAAGAGTGGCAAGAGTGAACACAACTGAACTTATGAGCTGTAAAACCAAAACAAAAAGCTGAAAGACGCTGAAAGACGCTGAAACACCCCGTGACGATGCAGGAAACTGCAGACTTGGTGACTTCCACTGCAGATTTCCACTATATACATAGTCAAATGACCCATTGTTAATATGAAAACATACTTCAGTGCAGCTTTAATGTTTAGAATTTCTCTTGAGGATGTCCAGCCATACACCTTGAATTTGTTTTTCCTGTATCAGACTTTTCAACAACACATTTTGTGCTTTGCATCTGGTAACTGCACTTTCCTTTTAACTTATGACTAATGTCAGCCCTTCCCAGCAGATACTCATGGGGCTGTTTAAAAGTGAAATTAACAGTGTGTTTGTGAGCGACTGGACGTAGCATAGAGAGAGAGAGAGAGAGAGAGAGCTGCATTTATGAGGCACAGTCTGCTGGTATCTTATTGTCTGCAACTGTTAATGTCCAGACATCATGAAATAAAATCTGTCTCGGCTTCGTTCTTGATAAATAAAGTCAAGTGTGTAGAAAATGTCTGTATAACAGTCTTACTCATTTTAATCTTGACTCATATGTTCACAAAAAAAAAAAAAAAGAACATTTTAACCTTTTACACAGATGCAAAAATATTTCCATTTCTTTCAGGATATAGTTGACTGAGTGACCACAAGCAAATGTCATGAAAATCTTTCTTTGTTGGTCTGCTTTCTGTTACCACATTTAACAAATAATTTGTGTGTGTGTGTGTGTGTGTGTGTGTGTTATCGCTGCAGGCTGCGAACAGCTACTTAAGGGACCAGTGGTTTCACTCCCTGCAGTGGAAGGTAAGGTTACTGTTTGTCTTTAACTATTAATTGAATTGTTTCATCAGCTTAGATAAAGCAGCCCCTCCCCTCCCCCTCCTGTTTTTGTACTGTATTATTGTTCCTTATCTTTTAGACTTTATAGAGATTACCACACACTGATGTTTATTGCGGGATGATCATGTTGGAATACCAAAATAGTTTTTTGTTTTATTAGAGATCTTCTCCGTCTGACACACCATTTTATTGCTCTTTAGACCTTTATGAGGATCAGACCTCTAAACCTGTCAGTACCAGAGCCAGGCTGTGCTCATTGAGCTAAATACAGCTATACAAGGAAGTATGCCTGAAGTAGTTCAGAGCGTTTAGAGCTTACCTCAACACTCAACACTGTTCCTCCTGCGATAATCAACAGGTGTCACGTTGAAAGCACTGCCCGTACCATATATATATGAAGGTGTCATGATCGATGGACTTGTGCTATTGCGTTGTGTTTCCTATAGAAAAAGATCTACAAGTACCGGAAGGTCCTGAACAACCCAAGCCGCTGGGACGTGGTGCTGAAGGAGATCAGAGCGCTGGTGGACATGGCTCTGACATCACCGCTGCAGGACGAGTCCATCCACCAGGCTCCGCTGCACATCATCTCCACCCTGCTGGCTGAGGTAGCAACATACACACACACCCATATTTCGTCCACATGCCTAATACTAATCTAATACCCTAATATGAACATGGTCCTAAGTGAGTTTAGAGTATTTCCCATATGTGATGTAAGGAGCCCCAAAGTCTTCAAAAATTAGAAAATAGAAAAGACATTATGAAATGAATGAACAAATTGTGTAAAAAATTTTAAAGTCAAAGCCTAAACTATAAATTTGACATGGATATATGATATATGTTTGTCAGATGTAACATGTAACATCTCCATACTCCATACTCCATACATACAAAAAAAAAAAAAGCTTCTTGGAGCTATACCATAAGGCTGCATTCACACCAAATCCGGCAGTGTGGCGAAAACGCTAGTTATCCCATTCATTTGAATGGGGGTAGTGCGGCTCGCCTGCGGCCATTTTGGCTGCTGCGGCACTGCACCAAACTGTGGCCCGCAAAAGTTGAGCCGGAGTCAACTTTTGGAAAACCGCAACCCGACATTATGCTGTGGTGGCCAATCACATAGGTCGCCGATTAGATCGGAAGATGAAAGACGAAAGACCGGAAGAGGAACATTGTTTATTTAGCATGTAGCATTGTAGCATTTCAGTATTCTGCTTTGGACCGAAGGTGATTGATTTTACTTTATTACGAAGACGATAGAGGACAGACTGTGAGTAATTTCACAACCTTATATAAGCGCTTCTTCTTTTTTTTTTTCTTCTTCTTCTTCTTTTCTTTCATTGTTTGATGGCGGTTGGCAAACTACTTTCATGCATATTACCGCCACCTTCTGGACTGGGAGGATTAAAAGTTTACAACGTGACGCCCACGTAGCCACACGCCCACAAATCCGCACTGACCCACGGCGATTCGCCGCACCTCCGGATGTGGTGTGAATGCAGCCTAAGCCCAACAGGAAGTCAGCCATTTTGAATCAACTTTTTTTTTTTTTTTTCAAAATGAAGCCATTTATAGGTTTTGTACTTTAATAGACTCCTCCAACAGAATTAACCAGAGCAACTTCAGATTTGGTCGGTGATGTTTGAGATGCTAACTTGCTAAAAAGCTTTTGAGTTTTCATCTAGAGACCTTGGTGTGGTGTGCTGATCACATTTTGCCCAAAAAGGGCTTTAAACATCAAGTTGTTTTAGCTTAAATCTACATTGTCCAGTCTGCTCCCAATTTCGCTTGCTTGACTATGTCAATGCTGAGTCATAGTCATAGCGTGACATACTGACAACAGGAAGTCAGCCTTTTGTGACGTCATCATCCAATTTACACGAAATTCATATGGTGTGTTCTACACATGATAAACAGCAATATGACATATGATTAGTGGGTCACATGATGGACACAGGAAGTGACAGTTATCTCCTACAAGCAATGTCCAATATTCATGAAAATGTATGTCCATATCAGTTGCCCACTGGTAAATGTACGGCTCTATTAAGATTTCACTCGTGTAGTGGAGATGCCACGGTGAGAACATTTTCCCACCACACAGGTGTTACTGGTTATAGCAGGCATTTTACAAGATAAGATCTTCATGGATGACACTCATCCGTAGAGCGCTCACTTTCATCGTTAACCTTACATTTGAACTTCAGATCTTCCCCTTAACTAAGAGTTAGTGACGGCAGGCTTTAGGCTGCTGCCAGCATGTCATCCTCCGGGTTTTATTTCTATAAAAAAAAAAAAAGCAAAACGACGGTATGGGCAAGTAATGTAAGTGGTGTACGCCCAAACACTGCGTAACACCGGTAACACCAGCTACTGCGGCAAACCTGTTATGTAGTAAGGCCTAAGAGCAACAGGAAGTGAATCCTAAATGACACATAATTTATCAAATATGCACACCATTTCTAATGTGTCATCTCCAACACCACGTACTGCACGCAGGAAACTTTACTCATGTACACAGTGACTTACAATCCTGATGATTCAGAACCATGTCAACTGACCTCCAGTTGCGATACCATGGCTGCTGCTCCCTCCGATGCTTCCGAGGTGCGAGGGCACCCATCTTTTATATTTTCTTAGGGGGCAGTGACTGGTGACTATTGTTAATATGATAGTAAGAATGAAATAAGATATCATAATAATGGGCTGGATATTTAGAATTTCTCCAATTATTTCATAAATGATCCGTTCTCAGCTTCTCTATTGACTCCTGTTTGAAAACTACAGTGCCCAGCTGTCAAATATAATAATTATAATAATGTACATATTCATTACCAGATATTAATGTTTAATTACACGTACTTGTCAGTGTGGTTTTACTATTTTTAGTGAAGTAAAAGATCTGCTACTTCAACTGGGACATATTCTTAAGAAGCAAAAAAACACAGCACAGACAGTATAACAATAAGGCCCTAAAGGCCGCAGTGGCTATTATATCCCATAATACATCAGGATTGAATGGAGCAACCGACACACTGATTGCTCTGTTATTCTTAGCAGCAGCAGTAGTCATTCTGGAAATGTAAATTGTGGTTGTTGGAGGAAAGGTCAGGACTCACCGAAATCATGAACGGAATAATTTGACATTTTGGAGAAGTACTTGTTTCTCGCTGAAAGTGAAATGAGGAGATCGATACCGTGTTCATATGTGATGCAGCAGCTTAGTTTAATTAGCATTACAAGACTTGAAAAGGGAGAAAACGGCTAGCAAATCTCTGCCTGCCAGCATCTTTAAAGCTCACCGGTAACTAACAGAGTTTTCAGGAAGTTGCTGTTCCCAGGCAAAGAAAATTCAGTCAGATATTACTATGTTGTAGTTTAAAACCACCAAATGTGCTTTCATGTAATTGGGATTTGTCCTCGTGTTTGCTCGGATGCTTGTGTCATTACCTCGGGGGGGGGGGGCAGGAGTCTTTCAGGGGAAGCTGTTTGGATACTTTTGGCGTGGCACTGTGTCTGTGGTCTGTGTAGTGACACGAAGCCACGTAGTATAAAACAGGAACCTCCCTCTCGACTACACCTGATCACTCTGAACCCAAATACAAACTGTTTTCTGTCTGTTTCAGTGAGGACATTTGATGACGGTACACACTGTAGACACAAACACAAGCTATAATCCATTGAATTCTTCCCTAAACTCTTCTTCTTCTTCTCACAGAACTCTAATCTCAGCACTCAGGATCATGAGAACATCATTGTGGTGAGTATGACGTTTACTGTCACCGTAAAGTGATATTTGATGTCAAGTTAATGAGTAACAGCCAAGGGAGTCGGTCAGGCCTCGTGTTATTTTGGTTGTTCTGCTAGAAGAAAAATATAGCTTCTGTCCATGTATTAGTCGGTGTTACGTGTGTGTGTGTTTGTGCCTCTTTTTTCGATGCCCGTGTGGCGGTAAGTAGAGCTTGATGCTGAGGCAGCTTATGGTGTTTGTGTAGCTCACCTGTGGGCTGTTTTTACAAGCCTCCTGCACCTGACAGCTCAGATCTATGCTGCTGGCTCTCAGCCAGGGTAAATAAGAGATAGGATATGGAAAATAGTTGTATTTATCTGTGTGTGTGTGTGTGTGTGTGCTTGTTAAGGCCATCGCTCCTCTTCTGGAAAACAACCACCCACCACCCGACCTGTGCGAGTTCTTTTGTAAGGTGAGATGACGTGCTGCAGTTGTAACCATTTCAGGAAAACAAGTAGTATAAATAGTTAGTATTAAAAAAAAACATGTCACACTGATGGTCATTCGTGTGTGTTGCAGCACTGTCGGGAGCGGCCGCGGTCGATGGTCGTGATTGAAGTGTTCACTCCTGTGGTCCAAAGAATCCTCAAACATAACATGGTGAGAAAGGATCTATTCTGTCAGCATCTTATGTGCAAATGCTGCATTCCCTCAATCTAGCAGAAGAAGAAATGCATCCAGTCTGGTAGAATCTGATCTAAAATCCTCATTT
Organism: Euthynnus affinis; assembly: GCA_029490765.1. Taxonomy (NCBI): domain Eukaryota; kingdom Metazoa; phylum Chordata; class Actinopteri; order Scombriformes; family Scombridae; genus Euthynnus; species Euthynnus affinis. The sequence continues at coordinate 32,252,949 of CM055844.1, read as the reverse complement.
TTTTAAAGAAATAAAATCCTAAATAAAAACTGGGTGTTGGACAAAAGTCAGCCCCAAAACAGCCCCACAACCACCCCACAACTCCTTGCATGGGTTCTCAAAGTTAATTTGGTTATTTGGTCTCAGCATAATGTCAACTGAAATAGTACAGGTGTTAGGATTTTTAAAAAAAAACAAAAAAACAGTGCATACCCATATTCATACAGAGAATTGATGAAAAACAGATCAATAAGAAAATCAATAATGAAATCAGAAGACCCTTTCCCCTGGTGCCCTGGTCATCTAGGAGGTAAGGCCACGTCCCTAGTTCACATCCAGCCAGGGACCTTAGCTGTATGCTTTTGCTCTTCACTCTCATTTCCAGTCACCTCTCTCATTTAAACTCTATCATAAAAAGCATCAAATGTCCCCAGAGATTATGTTAAAAAAAAAAAAAAAGACCCCCATCTTAATTTAATAGTGCGTTTTTTGGCTTCATTGCAAAAAATTTTCACTCAACATGTTCTCAGTGCCGTTTCATACGCTGCAATAAAGAGACATAAACAGAATAACTAAAGCATATATAGTGGACCTACCAGCTGATATATAATGCAGCGCTCCCACGGTCTGTTTTACAAAGGTGCTTTCCAGAGGAAGGCTCTATCAGTGGTTGTTATTATATATACAATACCTCTAACCTCTAACTAAACCAAGTAGCAATAGGAATACCTTTGGTTCCGGATGTAATCTCCGAGGTCTGTCTTGTGTCTTTTGCGCTTTGGTTTATGTTTTTAACCTGCGCCTGTTTATGTTTTTGTGTGTGTTTGGCAGGATTTCGGAAAGTGCCCTCGACTGCGTCTCTTCACTCAGGAGTACATCCTGGCTCTCAACGAGCTGAACGCCGGGATGGAAGTCGTCAAGAAGTTTGTCCACAGGTGAGACACTACGGTCACGTGTCGTCGGCTCTTGTGAAACAGTTTAAAGCCCTCTTTGGTTAGAGTGAGGCCTGCCAGTCTGACTCATATGTAATCAAGCATCAACCTGTATGTGTTGCAGCATGCACGGGCCAACAGGGCAGTGCCCTCACCCACGTGTCCTGCCAAACCTGGTGGCAGTGTGTCTCGCTGCTATTTACTCCTGTTATGAGGAGTTCATCAACAGGTCAGTCACACACACACACACACACACACAACCAACAGGACACGTTTCATAGTTTTCCAGTTTGTAAACTCTTGGCTCGCCTCGCAACCTTCACAATCTGATCTTGTCAGTTTTTTTTTTTTTTGTTGTTGTTGTTGTTTTTTTTTTTTTTTTACCTCTTGCCACAGCTTATCCACTTACCTTTCCACTCCATGTCCGGACATCTTGTTTATCTGACCCGCTAGCAGTTTGAGCAGCTCAGATCTGTGGAGCTTGAAGGTCAGCACATCATGGAAAGCTAGACTAGCTACAGCTCCCCTGGGGCTTCATACTGCCATACTGCTCGTGTACAGAATGGCTACCTGAATACGATCCCCGGCACTTGATGACACAGTGATTACATTCCTGACAAAATATGAGTGAAACACGAGTAAAAAGCTCTTTTTTGTGTTTGTGTTCACGCTCAGCAAAGCTCGATCGCCTAACATCTCACACTTTTTTTGAGATCTGACTTAAACATGCTTCCAATTTGACTCATGTGCTAATTATATTTTAGTCATACATACTAAGTTAAAGTAACATCTTTGAAATTGCACGTTTAATTGTGTCTTCAGTCACTAAATTGTTCCCCCAGAACAAACAAAAATGTCGATGACCCTACGAACGAAGATGTTCGCTGGGATTCACCGCGGCAGTCGTTGTTTTTAAAAGGTTAACCGTCGTCAGCACAATGGGAACTACCTGTTTATTCAGCTGCTGTGGCAGAAGGGTCGTTCTTATGTTTACCGCTGTCCGTGTCGCATTGATTGGACAAACACGCGACGGGGTGATTTCCCACATCTTGTAGGACTAATAGGAAAGAAACAGTTCAAACAGCAATTTGCAGATATTACCGGGAAAAGCAGGGATGAGATACTGTCATCAAGCCTATATTATGCCTTTTATAGCCTAAACAAATTTGCAATGTCCCAACATGGGCTTTTATTAAAAAAGAAAACAATACCTCTACAGTGCAATAAAAATACATGAGCAATTATGTAAAACTCATGTAAAATTCATTAGATAGAAAACATGATTATGTTTATTAGGAAGGATACCCTGAAGCTGCATATGAGGCCTGATGTTGTCATTGGTTTTTCTTGGCTTTCTTCATCGTTATTCATACAGTATGCGTTTATTTGGGACTATACACAGCATGTATCTTATTTCCAAATTTTGACACATATAATCTTTACCCTTAGTTTTGGCTTGATTACTAAATATAGTTCAATGTTTATGGGCTAAATGGCCTCCATCAATCATATCTTCAAGTATAGAAAATAAATATTTCCAGTACGCTGGAATGAAAAGCAGCTGCAAGTGTTGACTCTGAGTGGATCACAGTGAAACCGTAGAATTCTTCTCAAACGGCGCCGGAATGACATCACAGCGTGTTTGCCTTCTAATTGACTTCATTACTGCGGTTTATATTTAAGTGGTCTTTCTAGTGAGTTCCATAGGGGCTCGGTGTTGGCTGTGGATGTATGACATACGCTATCTGAACTCATTAGCGTCATCTCCTTAGCTTGCTACACCCCTGAGAGGAGCACTTCTTAGCTCATTTTTTTCCAAAACTCCAGGACACACAAAGGAACCGTCACTCTGGTACCCATCTCTCCTGGCTCTGACTGCATCATTCCTCTCTTTTTCCCTTCTCTCATCCAATGTTGTTACCTGTTTGTCTTTAGATGTGCATATACTTTCATCAACATCAACATTTGCTTAATACTTAATGTCTCTGCGTTGCTTCAGGGTTTTCATATGTGGTCCGCCTTTCCTTTTATATTCCCCTGTAGTCGTGACAACTCCCCCAGCCTGAAGGAGATCAGAAACGGCTGCCAGCAGCAGAACGACCGTAAACCCCCGATGCCACTCCGCCTGCTGCGCCCCGAGCCTCCTACGCCGCCCCCCGCCACCTTGCTCCCCCTCTCCGCCAACCCCAGTCCTCCTCAGCCGCCTCCCCCGGCTCCGTCAAACCCCGCCCCGTCCATCCCCATCTCCTCCCCGACGCCCTCCCTGCCCCTCTCTCCCCCGCCTTCCGTCGTCAACTCCAGCGAGATCCTGGTGGAGCTGGAGCGCAACAACAACTCAGCCAACGCCAAGCGGAAGGCCGGGCCGTCGGGGGGCGACAGCGAACCCAACCTCATCGACTGTCTGCTGGTCAGCCCGGCCGTTAACACTCTGTCCATCCAGCTGCCGGCGCAAGCTGACCGCGTGCTGGGCTGCTTCGCTCTCATCCTCAAGATGCTGTGAGTTTGACACATAAAGTTATCGCTGCTACTGGGTTTTAATGGATCCACTTGTTTTCCTAGAGTCAGATAACAAGATCGATATCATTTTCATCTTTTTATGGTAAGCACTCTCCTACTGCTTCCCATCTTTATGCTAAGCTAGGCTAAACGCATCCTGACATTGGGTAAGAAATTGTAGACTCTACCTTTAAATCCTATTGATTTTTGCTGCAACATTGTTTCTTTGGCCCAACTCTGCAATCCACTGGATTTATGATGTTAATATTTTTATTTATCATTTATAACAATCACAATTACACACTATAGAAAGGACGGTTTAATCAGTATAGGTAGGTTTCCCATTTGCAAACAATTAAGCCAATGAACTAACTATATCAAAACAGAATCTTAGCATTAATAATCAGCTGGGGGAGGGGGTCACACTGCTCACCAAAGCATTGATCACCGCAGTGCACAGTCTGACTCAATCTGTCTGGCAATATTAAATAAACAGCTATAAATACACAGTGTGAGCTCTCTTAAAAACAGGCCCGCTTGTATCCAGCACCTTATTAAAGCGCAGGGCTTCTGACCAGATCAATGGACGCATATAGTTAATTATGCGCTCCGAGCTGTGACTGAGGTTTTTTTCTTCTTCTTGGAATATTGGAATATTGGAATATTGGAGTATTTTCCACACATTGCTTCGGTGACCACTGTAGTTTTTATGGCAGAAAAACAACTCATGCTGATCTCTCCATAAGATCTCAGTCATTGTGATTTGCTTTCCACTCCCAGCATTCACATCTCACAACGGAGCCACTACATAATATACATAATAAAATACATACATACTGTATATTTGCATAATTCCTCAGTTGCAATTCAGTGGGTTTTATTAGCATGAAAGTTTCGACAATGATGTTGCCAAAGCATTAAAATACAATATGAGCATTAACACAACATATACAGTATATGCTATGTGTGTATTTGTGTTGTGTTGTTGTGATGGTTAGGCTTAGGGTAAGTCTTCAGGAAGTGAATGTAAATCTATGTAATGTCCCAATGACCATGATCTTGTGTGTGTGTGTGTGTGTGTGTGTCATACATATTGGGCAACATTGGGCCTTCTCCTGGGAGTGTTTTTTTTTTTAATTTTATTCTGAGAGGTCATTCTGAAATCTGACATTACACAGTTGAACGTGTTTAAAGTGAATGTTTTTGACACGTTCTCAGCCACACACTGTGTTCTATATGCTCTGTTCTGCCCTTTGGACTCATTAGCTCCCGATAGAGAACTAGAAGAGACCTAGTTTTGTTACATTTACTTCCTTCTTACGATTTCCAACTGTCCGCACGGCCAGTGAGACGGTCTTTTAACAAATATATCCTGCGGTCACGTACACATACAGACACACACACACACACACACACACAGAGTCTCCCTTTAACTGCAAAGTGTGAACGGATGTATGTGGAGCCTAGTACTCTGTGTGTGTGATAAATCAACTTTTAACGCACGTCTGCGTCTTAATATGGCATATGATTTAAACTTACATAAACCCATTTAATTTCACATCAAAGAAATAACATGTCAACTAGCCAGGAATTGTCCTAGTTTGTGAAGGTGACATTATGTGAGTGTGTGTGTGTGTGTGTAAGAAATGATGAGTGTAAATGGGTTATAGAGCCCTGAATGAATGAATGAATGAATGCATGCATGAGCTCCGGTGCTGATTACACAGTGTGAAAGTGGAGCAGCAGTTACGTGTGCGTGTCCTTCTTTCAGGCTATAGGTGTGGTAACCCAACAGGATGGCCTAAAAAAAAAAAAAAAAAGCGATAGTGTGCATTTGTAACATGTGCGACAAAGCCGGTGTTACTTAACTGGCGGTAATGTGACGCTCCTCCAGCTCCTGTTCAATCAACGCCATAGATCTGCGTCATCTCGGCGCAGCTCATGTTTCCAACTGCTCCCCTGTCTTTACGTTGTCACAATGACTCTTTTTTTTTTATCTTTACCTTTTTCTTCTAACACCTATCTGTGTCTGTCAGGTCGGACTACGATGACTGGAGACCTGCTCTGGCCAGCCTGTTGCAGCCCATCCCCTTCCCTAAAGAGTGAGTATTCACACATACAGACGCACACACTTGCATAAATACATTAAGCATTTTACAGTGAATGCAGCACAAGTCTGAAACAAGGGCTTCACTTGATCCGGGGATGGGTTAGCATTACATTGGCACTACGACCATGTAATCATACCCTACTACAGTTGAAAAATCCTGCTTAGTGAAGTTGTATCAGAGTTATTATGCATGGATTCTTTAAAAAATGCATCATATCTTATAAACCTCAAGATTGCACCCAAGCACTTAATGGACACCACTTTCTGCAGTTAATATTCACCTTAAAAAGAATTAAACACAGTCCAAGATCACTGATGCTTTAATGTGTAAAACACAATTTAAATGTAGCTGGTCGAAACAGAAGCTAACTGTAACTGCTTCATATACTATTGCACAGCTGTAATCATATTTTATGAAGTCATCATGTGTTTTTATGCAAAATCCTAATCTGCAGAATGTCTATTCACTACAGCTGTCAGACAAATGCAGTACAGTACAGTACAGTTGCTTAGTTGCTTTCAAAAGAAACAGCAGTCTCTCTCTTTTTTTCTTTCTTTTTTAAAGAACCTTCTCCCTCACTTCTGAAACCTGCACCCTTTCGTCAGGAATTCCAGCGTAGAGGCCTCAGCTGGCCTTTTAATTGTCCTGTGAACCCGCAATAGTTTCATAGAGTAATAATTAAACGAATGTGACGTTCAGATACAAGGAAAAGAAAGAGGATCTGAGGGTTTCTGTCATTTGGTAGGGGGAATGCGTGGTATCTCTCTGACTCTGCTCGTAGCTGAAGTTGTGATAGTAGCGGTTGAATCTGTACGTGGTGCTAATAGTTTGAGTAGTACACTGTGTTTCAGGGGAATGTTGGAGATGCAGCTTCAGAGGCTTTTCCAGGACAACGTTCAGAGAGAAATGCTGAATACAGCACTTTTGGTTCCAGTCCAAAAACACCAGTGCAGCCATAACCATAATGATATACTGTAACCATCAGTATCAGCCCAGTTCTGCCCGCCACCCTTCGCAACTCCGTTCCCTCCTCGTTTTTTCTCTCAGTCTCGCTGTCTCTGGGGACGTATACATGTTTTTAGCAGGGGGCCTGCAGGGGCCCAGCTGCTGACGTGGGTGAGGTACCTCACTGCGCCTCCCGGGGATCGCGTCGTCTCTCTCTCTCTCCCCGGAGAGCCCGCTGTAATTGGCTCGAAGCAGCCACGAGCCATATTTGTAATTGGCGCCGGCTGATCCGGAGCTTCGTTAGCGATGACGAGCGAGTGACTTGTTGTTCCTGCAACACTGGGACTCACCTGTTGCTCACCTGCGCCACTGTTGCCTTGTCGATGAGTTCAGGCGTCATTAGGAAAAGCAACAATACTCCCCAGCAGCACACTGCGGCTGTGGATATAATGAGTCATGTCAATGCACATACACACACACACACACACTACTGATATGCACAACTGTGCTGCTTGCACACACATAGAGAAGATTGCATACACATTACATATACCTTTACTGTATCTGTATTTGTAAAGTGCACTGAATGCATCAGATGGGTAAACAGTTCCCTCCTCGTGTCTTCATGCCTGGAACCTTTTGCAACAGCAGTGTTAAAGGACATGCGCTTATTCTCTGTCTTACCAAGAGTTTTATGAGGAGATCGACATGTAGCTGGATCCGCTAATTAGCTTAGCTTAGCGTAAAGTCCTGTCTGGCTCTGTCTAACAGTAACAAAATCCACCACCGGCGCTTCACTTCGCTAATTAGCATGTTTAGCATGTTCGTTTCATCTGTAGTGTCTTGACTGGTAGCAAGCAAATAGCACAGAATCCACCCACAGTCCAATTATTGATCATTTTATGTGATAAAATGGCTTTTTTTTTTCTTTTTTCTTTTGTTTTTATAAAGATTAAACAAACAACATGTAGCATTTTAATGAGTCAGATTATGTTTGCTTTGCTTTGGACGTGATGAGAAGACGGATACCACTCTCATGTCTGTCCATTTCAAAATGAAGCTATAGCCAGGAGAGTCAGAGTGGATCATTAGACCGTCATCTCACATAACAACCAATCTCTAAAAGTTCATGTGAGTTTTCAGCACATTTTGGAGTGTTTTAGGCTGTGATATATCACATCTCTCTTTGTGTCCCTTCTCTCCAGGGCCCTTGCACATGCCAAATTCACAAAGTAAGTATCCCCAGACGTCACGAGCTGTTCTTCGCATGTCCGGTTACATTCCGCTTTGAAAACAACTTGACATTTGTGTCTCAATGTTTCTCTCTGTCTAAATAGGGAACTGAAATATGTTATTCAGAGGTTTGCGGAGGACCCAAGGCAGGAGGTGAGTGTGTGTTTGTGCGTGTTAACCACCGCAGGAGCAGCTCCACAGCTCAAAGAAACACATGTGGTTTTTTTTTGGGGGGGGGAGATTTTTCTTGAGATCACATCCGCGTGTGTGTTTCCCCAGGTCCATTCCTGCCTACTCAGCGTGCGTTCAGGTAAAGACGGCTGGTTCCAGCTCTACAGTCCGGGAGGAGTGGCCTGTGATGACGACGGAGAGCTGTTCGCCAGTATGGTGAGTGCACGGACACACACACACACACACACACACACACACAATAAAGGCTGTGTTACTTCATGTAGTCCGAGCTGACCCTCCTCCCCTCCTCTTCATCTCCTCAAGGTTCATATCTTGATGGGCTCCTGCTACAAGACCAAGAAGTTCCTCCTCTCTCTGGCTGAAAACAAGCTGGGTCCCTGCATGCTGCTGGCCTTACGTGGAAACCAGACCATGGTGGAAGTATGTCCATGTTTGTGTGTTTGTTTTCCATAAATTATTATAAAAAAAAAACATTCATAGTAGCTTGGAACTTTAACATGTGGTAGTTTGGTTTATTATTTTACGTGAAACCATTTGTTTTCACATTTTCTGAGTTTTTAGAAGTGTTTAATAATAATAGTTTTAGCAGTAGTAGTAGGGTTTAAAGGTAAAGATCGCCTCCAAACATGTTGATGAATATATATATAAAGATGCTCTGCTTGTGTCTAATATGTTTTTCCTCTAATAACATCATTCCTTTTTTAAAGAAAGCTTTTAGTCACATATACGGGTCAAGCTTTAAAAATGCTCGATCCCACATTTCCCTTCATGGTAAATGTTTCACATCTTTAAAACTTCAACCCCCAGTTTGTAAACATATTTTTCTTATCTTTATGCCCGAGCTGAAATAACCCCCCCTGATGACATCATCAGGCCTGACAAAGCTCCTCCAGATCCACAAAAGATATGATACAGCTGTTTTCACAGGCTGAGCCGTTCTCCTTGGGACAAGTAAACTGAACTCCCACGAATGAGATCGGTGACGTGTAAAAAATGTTTAAAATGTGCGTGTGTGTGCGTGTGTGTGTTTGTCTAGATCCTGTGTCTGATGCTGGAGTACAACATCATCGAGAACAAGGACACCCAGCTGCAGATTATCTCCACTCTGGAGAGCACCCAGGTGGGCCTCCGCATGTATGAACAGCTCTGTGACCGACAGAGAGAGCTCAAAGAACTGGTGAGTTACTGCTAACGCGCGCACACACACACACACACTGTACTTTATAAGGTACACTGAGGCCTGAAGTCAACACTGTGCTGAACTCATTGGCGCCGTTTAGTTCTTGTAGATTTCTGAGCTGAGGACATCATGTCCCACCTATGCCGGGCTCAGGCTGCCGCGTGAAACGGTGTCTCATGACGTGCAGTTCTTGTCTCCTCAGTGACATACGTTAGAATATGTAGCTGTCAGTCCGCAACCCGCTGCTGACAGCAGCTGTCAAGACGTGACGTTCATTTTGGAGAATGTGCGAAGAATGTGTCGAAACAGCAGGAAACACAAACAGAAAGCGCAGTTGTCATCGTACGAGGTCAAGATAAGAATACTTTTCTCTCTCCTGCTCACATTCTTCCCGATGCCTCACCCAGCCTACCTTGCTTTTCACGCGCTGCTCGTTTAGTTCCCGCGAATGCCCCCCTCACATTCCTGCGACACTAAGGCCTCACCGCAGCCTGTCTGGTGGCTCGAACTCATCACAGTCCGCTAGTCTTGGTCACATCCAGAGAGAGAGACCGGATCATTCTTCCAAGTCACAACGGTTCTCAGCAAACTCCCGACGACTGAGGACGCAAACTGTAGGAGCTCGTCTGCACGTTAAAGTGCCAGGACAAGCGGTGACTCCTAACTGTTCTGCTCTCAGCTCGGTCTACATGCTTCACACACTGACTCACAGCCACTTGACTCTGTCTGCAGCAGTGAGTTGTTCACTTATAGGCGGAAGCTGTTGGAAGGAAGCAGCCACTGAACGTACACTCCACGCACAGCCATGCATAAACAAGCACAACTTATATACTCAAAGCACAGCACATGAGTAAATATAAATGTCCAGCAGCTGTGTGCATACAGTAAATATGAACAGGGTGTATTGTATGTCCAGTACAGTACAGTGACTCACCCCAAATTCATCTGGGAGGATGTTTTGGTATTTATGGGGCACTACTTGGTGCTGTTACAAAATCAGGGAATGTGCCTTTTAAACACACACATCATTATTAAAAAAAAAAACTGTTTCTTTGTCCATCTGTGTGTGGGACGAAAAGTACAGGTCAGACTAAATGTGGTAGTAATCATATTATTGGATGTATTTTTAAGCAGTTACGGTAATAACATTAATTGCGGTAATAAATCTGTCCCACAAATGATAATTTATGATCTCATTTCTTTAACGAGTTTGTAATGAGTGGTTAAATAAATGATGAATTCATGCCTGTGCAGTTCAAATATCCCCTGGCGAGCATGCGGCATCATTAAATGTCACATAAGAAAAATACGACGCAGATTGACAGGAAACCGTTTTGGAAATCTCCGTGAATTCAAACAAAAAGTTTTCTGTCCTTTTTTTTTTTTTTTCCTGAAGAGTTCACATCTCCCATTTCCTTATTGTGACATGGATATAACATGCTTGTAGCTGCTCATACACACCATCTACTGTCTGAAAATGTTCCTGCAAGGCCTTGAGCTTAGACGCCATCTTTTTTTTTTTTTTTCCTGTCTGTCTTCTCCTCAGCAACGGAAAGGAGGCCCCACCCGCCTGACTCTGCCCTCCAAGTCCACGGTGAGATTAAGCTGACGCCTTTTTTTTTTTTTTAGTCCTCAACATCCATTATAAGACTATGCATTAAAAAAAAAAATACATGTTCCCTTGGCATGTTTTAGGATGCAGACCTGGCTCGCCTGTTGAGTTCAGGCTCTTTCGGGAACTTGGAGAACCTGAGCTTGGCCTTCACCAATGTCACCAGTGCCTGTGCTGAGCAGCTCATCAAGCTGCCTTCACTCAAACAGCTCAACCTCTGGTCCACACAGGTATATACACACACAAACACACACAACCTCAGAAACACACACCTGTACATAATGATTGCAGTAGATGTATAATGTCTAATATGTGTTCTCCTCTTCTGTTCTTCAGTTTGGGGATGCAGGGTTGAGGTTGCTATCTGAGCATCTTGCCTGTCTTCAGGTGTTGAACCTGTGTGAGACTCCCGTCACTGATGCTGGTCTGCTGGCTCTCAGCTGTAAGAGAACTTACACACAAACACATATATTTCATGATAGTAAAGTATGCTAGAGTAACAAAATAACCGAACATGAGGACAAGCTCAGAATGAACATGTCGAATGTGTGGAGTGGAAGTCAGTTGTTTGTGAATGTGTGTTGGAGCTAACTGTAACCTGTCTGCTCGTTTCAGCTATGAAGAGCCTGTGCAGTCTGAACATGAACAGCACCAAGCTTACCGCTGACACATATGAGGACCTCAAGGTAAAACTCCCATCCACTGGCTCCAAAAAAGCTTAATATTTAGCACAAGTGAAATTTTCTCTGTGTGTTGGTCTTCCTGCTGTTGCCTCCAGTTATTTTAAACACCAGTATAGTAGCTGATTTACACTACGCAGCTGCTGTCATTGATCTGCTCTATGTTGTCAGATGAATTCATCAGCGTTAAATAGCAAATGTGAGGGGTGAAGACGTATTTCATCGATTTCTAATGATTTTCAAGAAGGTCCAGGGAAGACCTGTGTAGTTTGGTACTAATGATGGGGGACAATATAGTGCTCAATTGTTCGAACACTTCCAATGAGTTGCTAATGTAAACCCAGAAAGCACAGCAAGTTGGCAAAAACATGCAGAAATCAGAGTTTTGTCCTACAGCCAAGCCAAATGAATTATGAATGAATAATTCCCTTGAATCTGCACCAATCAGTATTTTATATTGACAGTGATTGACGTGCTAATGTGCTGTTTTGGAAGGGATCCCTTTTCATGACAACCTTACAGAGAATTATCACCCAAATCAGCATTTTCTAGCTTGTTTTCAGCTGGTTGTTTGGCTTTTATGCCCAGCAGCAATTTTACTGTTCGCTTCAGTCTCAGAGCTCTGAACTCTGAATCAATGCTAATGTCGCTCCATGTCTGCTGGATGCACAAATTTGGGAACGGGAACATGTTAGCCACACACTTTATGTGTGTGCTAATACTGGATGTCAATATTGCACTGCTGCCTCCAAAAGTTAATGAATGCTGCTTTAAAATAGAGATTTTCTTTCTTGGGAACTTGGTGTAAATTATTCAAAAATCCTCTTGGATGAATTGGTGACTAACTTGGTAGCTAATAATCGCTAGCAGTTTCCCAGTCTGCTCCCAGTCTTTGTGCTAAGCTAAATGAATCAGCCTATCTCTATCTATCTACGTGTTTCTGCTGGATGCACAGAGGCAAAACTGATTCTGGTGAGCAGGACAACAAGCACATGATCCAAAAAGTTCCATGAATCCTACAGCTAGCCTACAGGCTGATAGTAAATGTCTGCTTTAAGGTGTTGATGCAGTTTCTCTTTGTGTGTGTGTCTGCAGGCCAAATTGCCCAACCTGAAAGACGTCGACGTCCGGTACACAGAGGCCTGGTGATCGACCACGCTCACACACACACACACACACACACACACACACACACACTCTCATACATAACCAGACACACACATCAACATATGCACACACTGCACACAGATACATACATGAGAATCGTGTGGTGATGTCATCTCCATCGTCGCCATCATTAGACCTGGAACTCTCTGACATCACGGCGCCAGGATCGCCTCGAGTAACCAGAACATGGTTCAAAGGAGGAGCCTTCATCAGCTTCAGATGTCATCATCAAACCCCCCTGCAGTCACCAGGAAGGGAACTGTCACTTTTTTTTCTAAACGAGAAATCTTTCTGGACCTTGTCGCTCCCCTTACTTGTAAAAGGACCTTGTTTTTACCGACATGATCAGAGGACATGCAAGGACCCGCCGTGTTGTGACGAAAGGGACCCTTTTCTTTCTCTGTCTTTATCCTTCGCCCTTTCTTTCATATATGGTTTCTCAGTTTTCATATACAGTCATATACAGCCAGATGTTGCCTCCCCTCCCTCCCACCCCAACCCCCTCCACCCCCACCTGTGTGTGCGTGTCATGAGGAAAACCTGAATGGAGCCCCCTCCCCTCAGAGCCTTCCTCTCTTTTTTTTTTTTTTTTTTTTTCCCTCCTCTCTCATGCCCTCGTGCGATGAAGACTGGATACAGCAGCTCACATTCCAGCTCTTCGATCGATCGGAATATCCACGACGTAGCTCCGTTGAACTGTTCCTCAACTTCAGCAGTCCTCACCTTCATGTCCTCTTTAGCTTCAGTTTTTCAGGTTTCTTTCTGATTCCGGCCTTTTTCAAAGTCTTTCATTGGGGGGGGGGGGGGGGGACAAAAAAACGAGGTGCTACCTCTGCGAGAAGAAAAGAAGAGTTGTTGCAAGACTGTGCCTATTCCTCATGTACGACACGCGTTCACACACAAAAAGGAAAAAAAAAAAAGAAAAAAAAAAGGTTTTTATCAACTTGAATGAACATATTTTTCCAGACATCTGTGCTTTCATATATGGTGTGTTTCTATATAAAAACATACGTATATGAAGATGACCCCCCCAGTGATGACATTTCAGGAGATCTGCAGGAAACGGCGATGGCAACATTTGTTCCTTTTTCCCTTTGTTTTCAGTGTACATACTGATGATCTCCCATGACTATTTAATAGGACAGTTGTGTAGCAGTAGCTGGGTGGTCTGGGACTGCCTGATATTTATAAGTTTTGTCTCTAAAACCTCCTTTACTCTGTCTCTCCTGGGTTTTGTCCTAACAGTAATGAAGTACACAGGCCCTGTTGTCTATTTTAATTTTTTTTTCTCTCTCTCTTTTGCGACCCCCTAACACAAGAAGCCAACGAAGACAGCGCCCATACATGGATCTCTCTGCACCTTGCCATGGTGGTAGCGTAGACCTGTAAAGTAAAACGGACGTTCTTAAGTGGACCTGTAAACAAGACCTATCACCAGCTGAGAGTTTGTATATTTTCATATCCTCTGCTATATATATTTTTTTTTTTTTTTTTTTTTTTTTTTTTCTCTTGGCTCTGTTCGGAGACGGTTTGAAAAAAAAGGAGAAAGGACACTTGCCAAACATTGTTCATCAAATGTAGGTTTTTTTGTTTTCGTGCGCTCGCTTCAACACGAGCTCGGTTTCTAATCGAAAAGCTGATGAAGTGGAACTCGTGGCGACCCGCCTGTGGAGAGACTGACACTGTTTTTGGGCCTCGCGTCTCTGGCTTCCAGAGTTGGAGGGTCTCAGCGCTGCCTCTAGTGGAGCTGTGGATGAGTTGCCTCTTGTTATCTTTCTACCTGTCACACCACCTGAGTTTTTCAACTGTTCTGCTGTATTTATATTACGCCATAATATATGGGTGGCAGTTTCAGGCTAATTCTCATCTGAGGATGGGACAAAATTACTGTACATATCCTATCACAATGGGCTATAAGGGACAGAAGTTTGGTTGGAAAAAAAAAAAAAAAAAAAGGCACCTTTTGGCCGTATTTGCCCGTCTACATTCCCTCAAAGTGTTGCCTGTTTGTTGTGGCAACATTTCATATGATGTGGTAACTGCCCTGACACACTGCAAGTCTGTCAGTTTCCCTCTCTGTCTTGTCTTGTGTCAGTGCCCCCCCCCCCTCCCCTCCCACTTCCACACACACACACACACATACACACACACACACAGTCAGATTTCCACCCTTGTTCCAGTCAGCTTCGCTCTGACTGCATCCATCCATTTTTATTTATATGTGTCCACCTCCAGAATGCTCCGGATGTTTGTTGAATCGAGGCACAAGCTGCAGCAGAGGACAGGATGCCGTCCGCCCCCAGATGTTTTTGTTTCGTATTTATTGGGTGCCATGACAGTTTTCTGTTTGGCCTGTAGACTCAGTTTGTGTACGGCCATCTTTGGGTCTGGCTTTAAGACCTCGTGCTCTCTTTTCATATCCTGTATGATGTATATACAAGTGTATATAGTCGTCTCCTCCCCTCCTCTCTTTGAACCATTTTTTCCACCCTTCCTCCTTTTTCTTCTTCTTCCTCTTCTTCTTCTTCTTCATCCCTTTTCTGTATTTCTCTTGGCCTTCCTCTATTGGCAGGCTGATGTTGCCTTCATCTTAACGATGTGTGTGGTTGTTTGTTTTTTCACACAAAGTGCACTGTAATCTAAAAAATGTTTTCAATGAGTAATATCTTTTAAGTTTCCAACTTTATTGATTTGATCACTTTAATCAAACATTTGTTTCCTGTGTTCTTGTTTAGTTGTTTTGTTTTTGTTTTGTTTTTTTTGCATGTATACATGTCGCTGCATCATCTGGTATTTTTATTTTATAAGTTTGTTTTATAAAAGGTTTGAAATATAAAGGGTGTGATCACTATCTCACTGAGGTTAAGGACTGAAATGGAGAGATCCGGTCTAACTATTTTCTGATTGGTTGCCTGGATCTACCCATGAGCCCCGACAGATCCTGTTGGTCGAGGCAGTCAGGGTTAGACTGAAAAAAAAAAAAAAAAAGCCAATACTGTCACTTTTAGACTGAAGCTGCCCTTGGCTGAGATTTCATATTACAAGTTTGACCACTTTCATATCAAAAAAAAAGAGAAAATATTTGTTTCCACAAGAACTGCATTGTAATCCTGCCACACTATCATATCAGAAGTGGACCGCACAGACTGACTATTATCATTTTGAAATAAAGATGTTGGTTCCACACATCAGTTTAAACTTACTGTAATTTTGTTTTAACCTGATGTATTTTAAGTCTGATTGTTGAGAAGGAATAGTTTGATATTTTGTCTTTTTTTTTTTTGCCGTCTTGCTGAGAGTTAGATATGAAGATTGATACCACTCTTACATCTGTACACTAAATATAAGGCTACAGCCAGACAGCAATTAGCTTAGCTTAGCTTAGCATAGAAAGACTGGGAACAGGGAACCGATAGCTTAGCTCTGTCCAAAGGATATAAACCTCTGCCTATCAGCAAAACATCACTAATGAACATGTTATATCTTATTTGTTTTTAAAGCGTACAAAAAAAATGAAACATAAAAGGTCTCTACTGGTTGCCTAGCAATGATGAGACTCTAGGTAGTCAAACCGCCTAGCTAAGAAAAATCTGGTACATAACCCCTGTAAAAACCACAATGTGCCATTTTTGCACCAGACTTTTAAACAACCAAGATATCACATGTTCATAGAGAGCTACCAGAGAGCCCAGCTAGCTGTTTCCTCTGTCCTCCAGTCTTTAAGCTAACTTTAAGGTAAGCAGTCGGTTAGCTTAGCTTAACCGACTGCTGGCTCTAGCTTCATATTTAATGGACATGAGTGTGCTATCAACCCTAACTCAAACATTTCCCAAAATGTTAAACTATTCCTTTAAAAAAAAAAGAAAGAAAGAAAGTGGGCAGGCTTGGGGAAATCACTGAACTCATCCAGTTTTTGGCCATAACTGTGAGCCAGGGGGCCAGCATGTTGAGGTTATAATGGAAGGTTTTTTTTTTTTTTTGTATTTCTGTAGAACGTGATGGTTGAATAGAAACGCCTCTTCTGTTGTGTCATGTCTCTGTATCCTGTGGAGCTCACTGTGCTTTTGCTTTTGGTTCCCATCCTGATTCCTCCCTCCTTGTCTATTATTCTCTCAGATGTTTTTTACTCCTCACAAACTGTAAAGAGTTTCTACCATGTCCAAGTTGTGTACAGCTGTGCTCGGGTCTTAACAGTTGTTATGGAAGGAGCAGGGTCAGATGTGGCAAATCTGACAGACTGAAAAAAAAAAAAAAACCCCAACAACTCATGATTCCTTTGTAGTAAAAAAAAAAATCTTTTTTGGCAGCTGGAAAAAGGGCGCCCATCATTTTTTTTCTCTCTCTCTTTTTCAGTCTTTCTCCGCATTGATCTGCTTATCCTGCTGGGTTATTATTATTGCTGCTGCTGCTTCTCTGTGGCTGTTGTAATAAAAATACAAAAGATCTTCAACAGGAAAAATAACAACTATGATGTGAAATAATTTCAATCAAAATTAAAATGTCTGTGAATATGTTTCAGCTGTGTGTGGCATGTGTTCTTTTCTGTGCCTCTAAAAGACGAACTGACAACATATATATATATATAACTATAAATATACATTTAATATATTTTGCGTTCACATAATGATGTGTGTTGGTTCAGTGACTCAGTGACCATTCTCTAACAACACAGAAGCATAAATCTATAAATTAAGCATACAAAATACAACAAAATTGAATATGTAAATAATGATTTTTACACCTTTTAAAATACCATGAATGAAAGCTTTGTTTCCCCCCGTACTAAACATCTGGTATGGTCCCTAATTAATTTGTCTATCAATTTTAAATACATAAAAATACTCTGGTTAGTATAATAATTTGTATCTGATATGGGTTGGGGGGGTTTTCACCAAGAAAAAGTCCAATCCAGTAAAAAATCTTAAAGTGACATCTACTCCTTCTCATTGAAAAACTAACTGCTAACTGCTGGACGTAAGATGTATTCTACTTGAAAAGTTCAGGAGAAAGAAGTTAATTGTGAAGTCCATTCTCAGTGTATGTGCTGTGGAGGCTTCAAGTTGCGTATTTGACCACCATTGGCTTTTAAACTAGTTGTGATGTCACAAATCATGCACGCAGGAACACGCGTTGAACTGAGATTTAAGTGTGAGCACAGAGAAACTTTCCTGTTCAGCAAATGAATGGTGAAAACAAACTCTGCACACCCATCCAAGTGAAAGCAAAATGCATTTTTGAGTGGAGGGGGACTTTGAGTGTGTGAGAACGACAGGGACCGCATCACTATGACATTAATGAGTGTGTGTGCCCCCCTTCCCTGGACTCTGCAATGACTTATTTCATATACATGTAATTGCACATTATGATTTATGACGAGAGGTTAGCATTGTTCTCCACGCAGTGTCAGTCCAAAAGCTGTCTGTCAGAAGTGGGATTCGAACCCACGCCTCCAGGGGAGACTGCGACCTGAACGCAGCGCCTTAGACCGCTCGGCCATCCTGACGTGTTTCGCTATGAGACTTATTTTTATTTATATCGATTATATAGATATATTCGTCGTTCTTGATGTTTCGTTTAATTATTACGGAGTTTATAGGGCCGAAACAAACGATTATTTGCCACAATAACCTGTTTTTGTGTGATGTATGACGTCAATAGAGCTATGGATCAGCGGAGACGGCGCCTCGACTTTCAAACATGGCTCTCTGGCTCCCTCTGCTGTTAACTTCAGGTCATGCTATAATTTTACTTTCGCTGTTGAAATTGGTTGTTGATGAAACTGGTTATTGATTTTGGAAAGCAATACAACTCATGACCCTTAATTAGAAAAATAAAACTGCCAGAATACAGCAGATAAACGCTCTGACTGATTAGAAACACATAATGCTAATGCTAACACAAACCTAATCCGTCACTTGGGACATTTTCCCAGCATGCAACAAATTCATAGTGGCAATATCTATGTCTATATCCCTTCACTTCTTTCTGCCTGTAAGAGTCAAAGTCCAACAGGAGCTTCTTCACTCCAGTCCGGATATTTATTATGGAAATCAGTTTAATTCATGAGCTTATCAATACAAGTCACTTAGACTGAATGCTTTGTCTCTGGTATACTGCATTTACACTGTACATTTCAACTAATCTTTATTATTTATACTATTCTTGCATTTTACACATTTGTAGATCCCATTAGAACCATTCCAATCAGTGAATGACACTTGAAAGCTAAATAACAATGTTTAATTTAGAGCAGCTATATGAAATAATAACTTAATTTGTCACTTCATGTAGGTAGCTTGAGGACTATTCTTGACATGTATCCACTTAAAATAAACAATGTCCAAAACTGTTCTTCTTTGGGTGAGCTTCTCATCTATTGCAAAGGTTGAATATTGATTTTTATATTGATGCTGGGCTTGAGACAAAGACCCGTATGCTCCCCACCACCAACAGGCTTATACTGATTTCCTGTTCACTTATATGACACACTTGCAGTCAGTGTGAGTGATGTACAGACACATTTAATATTCAAATTCAAACGGTTAAAGTTGATGGTTGAGGTGTTAAATTTACTTTATGTAGTCAAAGCCCAACTTTCTGTGAAACAAGTACGTTAACTTCTAATGCTTTAAGTAAATGTAGCCAATAATACTCATGTACTTTTGCTTAAGTAGGTTTTTAAATGCAGGACTTGTTATTTCTTATTGAGTGTTTTTACATGATGGCATTTCTATTTAAGCACTTCTTCCACTGCTGCTTATATTGCATGTCAGTTTTTATAGCGATGAGGAAACTGGAAACCCGCCTACTAATTCTAATTAAGGTAGTGGGCAGAGAAATAGACCGCTTTTAAAAAGTGATACCAGCTCAGCCCACCACTTATGCTGTGTAAGCAATGTTTTTTACCACAGGAACACAAAATGAGTCACAGTCATAGACAGAGAATATAAGACAGCTGACAAATATATATATGCCAGAATATATTCTTCCTTTTACTGCCAACATCTTTCGATATAAAGATGAAACAGCGTTAAAGTTCCACCAAGCATACTTTATTGGCTCAATTCATAAGAAGGTCACAGAGGAATTATAGAAGAGATATAAACATTACAACATGAGTCAACAACTTTGAGATTCAATACGGATGAAAAGTGCAGCACAAATTAAATACATGAAATGTTCTCATCACATTTTCATTCATCTGACTTCACTTTTGAAGATACAGCACAAACATCACCGTACAGAGAAAATAATGTCACACAGGTGAAACTACAGAGCAACAACAACTTTTTCCATGTCATCATCAGCGTATAGAGTCACTTCAGCCTGTGTGCCTCTATTACACTCATCAGTATTTGAACCCAGATGCAAAAAAAAAAAATATTCAACACAAGCTCCCTGGCAGAAGAACAATCTCCTGTACGGCAGTGAAATTGTTTCGCTTCTCCTTCTTTCATTAAAAAATAAATATCACCTAAATATAAGTGTTGTCCACCTCTAATGCAGTGATGCAGTTTGATTACAGGTTGAATGCAGAACTGTTCAGCACTACACAGGCTGGCTGTGGACAGACGAAATGTTACAACCTCACATAATCACTCTTGTAAAAAAAAAGAGTCCCCCCAACCTGCCTCGCCCGGTTCTACTTAAAATAATGGTTTCCTACATTTCCCAGAGGGCCTATAGAGAGAGAACCCCCTGAGAAGATGTCTCCTATATTTCTATATTTAAGAAAATATTAAGACCACTGGTTTCGTACCTTAAATAAATATAAAATCGTTGAGGAACTTTGGATTCTTGACTTCTTTGGGACCATTCTTGTATGAAAGTGAAAAAAAAATACAAATGCGATTTGTAGTTGGCATTTCTTCATCACTCAGGCAGGAGGGACAGGTGAGGTTCGTTGGAGTCCTCAGGAATAAAACTTGCTGTTGTTTATCTTCTTTTCTTTTGACCTGGGACACACAGAAAACACAGTGGAAAAGAGTTTGAACACATCCAGGAATGTGATGTTATTGTCATTTTGTTTAACCACCTATTAATCACGAGCACCTGGTGAGTCTGAGGCTTACTTGTGTTTCTCGCTGGTGCTGTACTCTCTCATGAGGTTGTTGTGTTGGCGGGGGAGGGCGGAGCGCTGGATGTTGGTGTGTGTGTCGTACAGGAAAGGTTCACTGCTGACCTCCGCCTGCTTTTTCTTCAGCTGGCTGGAGGACGAGTACAGCTCCTCCTCCGCTCTCTGAGGGACAGCGGGTAGGAGGTCACAGTCACGTACAGTCAAAGTGCACGTATACAGTATGTAGCATGTGTGTGCGTGATAGTGTGTGTCCTCACCCCTGCCGGCTCGACCTTGATGTAGACCAACAGAGAAGCTAACTCTAAGTTTTCACTGTAGCCGTTCTTTAGTGGTACAGAGCGGTAACCTGTCAGAACACAAAGCATTCAGTCAGCTTCAATTCAATTAGCTCAGCTGTTTCACTGATCTGTCATTTTTTTCAATTAAGTAATTTTAATTAATCCATGATTCATATTTAAGTCTATCAAATGTAAAAGAAAAATTGCTTGTTTTGTCCATCTTGTTGCAAAGATACTCAATTAAAATGATTTTTAAAAAACACAACAGAAAAAAGCAGCAAATCTTCATGTTTGACCAATCATTTGATTGATTAAAACAATCCTATTAAACTACAAATCCATCAGCGTTTTTGATCATTGGACTTCAAATCTTGTGTGATTGACACCACTGCTATGCAGCTGCATTGACCTGCTGGGTGACCCGGGGCAAAAATGATTGGTGGGACCTGAATGACCATCATTTCCTCACACTCTCTGGCTGAATCCAGATGTTCACACTTGCAGGTAAGTCCACTTCCTGGGAACACACCCTTTAAGCCTGTGAGTGCAGGAATTCAGGAAGTCCATAAAGCACCCCAGGCGGACTTTCTGTGGACTTCCAAACAGTATAAACTGTTGGACTTATTTTTCAACACATCCATTTTTCATTTCTGATGTACAAGTTTGCTTGATATTTTATTTGATCCACACTTTCGTCTACCATCACTTCCTGACTCTGGACTGCCCTATAGAAGCCTGCACAGACTCCAGACTCCTGTTTTTAATTCTAGACTAGAGTTTTGAGTCTTTTTCAATGATGCGGTTTGTTGCTTGTTTTCTGTATTGTGTCCTTGGATGACATGAAAAGTGCTTAAATGTTAATAACATAAGAGCAATTCAGAAAAATACAGATAAGTTATGAGTATTTTGATTTGTCGCCATGGAAATGAGTGATGTCTTAAATCCTGTGTAATGGCACATCCACACATGGCCTATTACCCTCCGAGACTTGATGTGATGGCAGTGAACACTTTCCTTTCTTGCTGAAAGTGAGATGGATATATCGTTAGCACTCTGGTCTTGCGTTCAATATGAAGCGGCCAGGAGACAGCCAGTTTAGCTGTCTACCAGCACCTCTAAAGCTCATTAACATGTCCTATCTGGTTTGTTTCATCCTATACTGACATCTAGAAACAACAACTTGTGGTTTTAGAAAGAGTTTTGCATTCAGTCAAGCAATGCGGACTTCAGGAAGTCACTGCGCATAGAAGCCCATCTCCAGTAACTACAACTTGATGCAGACTAAACTTCATAAATGCTCTCATGTTATGTTATGTTATGTTATGTTATGTTATGTTATGTTATGTTATGTTATATGTGATGTTATGTATGTTCCCACCTGAGCGGATGCCTTTGAAAGGAAACGTGGCCTGAGCCAGGAAGTTGGGGTCCGAGAACATGTCCTCTTCATTGACCACAAAGCGCAAGAAGGTGAGCTCGGGCTCATACACCTTGAATTTTCCAGACTCACCCAGGGGTCTCCACACCGGGTTTAGACCGTTATCTCCTGCAGCCGACAGAAAGACAGCACTGTTCACATGACCACAAAAGTCGTTGCCATCACACAAAGGCTGACACCTGCTCTTCAAAACTCATCACAGATCTAAAGCAAACCTGATTTACACATGATTATAAGTTCTCCCTCTCCCGTCTTTCTGTGCCACAACTTTCAGCCACCCCCCCCCTTTGCTTACGCTGGACGATGGTCTTAAACTTCTCCTCATTGTGTCCACACAGCTCGACCTCTACGAATGGACTGGCGATGCTGCGGCCGGGCTTAGGAAGGTGTCTGGCGGCAATCACCTGCAGAAGACACGATATAAGTTCTCTTCAGACCAAAAAGCCTTGACAGAATCACCTGTTCCAAGAGCTGAGGACACTCAGGGATATCTGCATACAGTATATGCATATCCCAGTGGCTGTGGCATTGGGGAAGCACAGCTTTTCAAAGTTGAAACAAATCAAGAACTGTTTCTGTACATCAGCGTTTCAGGACAGATTTGTGTGGTTTCGTTATATTATTTATAGAAAAAGATGTTGCATCCAAGATTAATTACACAAATCTTATTGCTTGTTGGGTGACAAGAAGGCGAGAAAAGTGACTTTCATGTAATTCATGACACAATTTCTCATAATGTTGCCATATTAAATGTGCTAACTTGACTGTCACCAAACTTTCTTTCATGTGTTGTGGTTTTCTCTATGTAAGAATGATGAAATTAGACATAAATATTGCGGTTGGTCATGTTTAATGCTATTTAAGCGTAGCCTTAAGGTTTCAGTTGTGTGTGTAGAGACATACCCTAACTTCAATGGTGAACTTGGGGCTGACTTTATCCTTGCTCTGGTGAGGGTCATAGCTATCATAGCGCATGAGCTCTGGCTGCAGAATGTAACCCGTACATCCATTCAGACTGAAGAGGGCGCTGTTCAGCTGGGTGTATTTATCTGGGAGGAGACACACACACACACACACACACATTATACCGGTCATAGTACACAGTTTACCCTAGCCTGAAAGGTCAGCGCTGTCAAGAACCTGATGTCCCAACAGGTTCCTCTATAGCCCAGATAAACTACCTGCAGTCTGGAAGTTGAGAGCCACCATGTGACAGCCAACAGCCCACAGAGGGTAGGGGTCGTAGTTGGAGGACTCCACACGCTGGCCTTTTGGGTAGATCCGACTCAGAGACTTGCGGTTGTACTGCAGGAACTCCGTGGTCTGGTTCTTCGGAGTCTTGTTCTCCACAAAGGAGCGGATCTCTTTGTAGGTGTATTGATCTGCAGAGGCAGAGAGAACAGGTGCAGGGTCAGCCCAGCGGTTTCAATCTCTATCAGGTGATCCCAACAAATATGAAATATCTTTAGAATTGAGGATTTTCTTAAAATAAACAAAGTTGTGTGCTTCAACAATTAGACTACAGGATACAGGATACTACAGGATTTCTTTCTATTGACCATATGATGATTATATTATATGGTCATAATAACTGACTTGTGCAAATAAACACAAAATATTCAACAATCATTCTTGAAAATCTGACTCATCTGCTGAGTGGTGTTTGGTGTGGATGGAGGTAATGTATAACTCTGTATTTCTAAATTTAGATCAGTTTGACACAGGAAACTGCCTGGTCGATAGCGCTTTCCCTTTGGTCACATCCTGTTTATTTCAGAACTTTGAGTTGTGGTGTAAAAGGCAGGTTCTTACTAAATAAGGTGCAGTGCCCCAGTTCAAAGCATTCAGTTTTTCCCCTGAGAGTAGGAGGGGCAGCTGTACGATGCGCGGTGGAGGCGGTGAGTTAGTGACCTCCATTTCCAAATGAATTTGTATAAACCCAGAACAACTGGCTCACACATTGTGGATCGAAAACTGTCAAACTGCACATTATAGATACAACATTAACCAAATTGAGCTACTGCACACAGCTAAAAAAAATGGACTGAAAGGTGGAAAGACGGCATAAAAAGACAAATGTCCTATGGCTCAGGAATTAGAGCGGGTCGTCCACTAATCGGAAGATTGGCGGTTCGATTCCCGGCTCTCCCAGTCTGCATGTCGATATGTCCCTGGGCAAGACACTTAACCCCAAATTACTCCTGATGGCTGTGCTATCAGTGTGTGAATGTGTATGAATGATTAGCAGGTTGGGACCTTGCATGGTAGCCCCTGTATCCATTCAGTGTGTGAATGGGTGAATGTGATTCGTAGTGTAAAAGCGCTTTGAGTGGTTGGAAGACTAGAAAGGCACTATGCAAGTACAGTCCATTTACCATTTATTTTCTCATTGGTTAGCTGTAGGCTCACTATGTGTAGCTTATATCACAATATGTAAGTAGTGTAAGATTCATTTGGTCATACTGCAGCTAAGGTCATAGCATTTACTTGAGTATTAGATCATATTTACATGTAATTCCCTAAAGGAATAGTTACAACATTTCAGGAAGTACAGTACGCTTATTGGATTAGATGGATAGGATTGATAACTGATACATCGCTCATACCTTCACGCTAAATATTAAGCTACTACCAGAAAAAGCTTAGCTTAGCATAATGACCCTTGCTTCTGTCAATAAGGAAACTACAAACCTTTTTAAAAAACTACTTTTAATGGAAAGGAAACCTGGAAATTTTATAGAGGAAAACACAAAAATGATCTAGTAGACATTTCCTGTCTTCCTGTCATTTGAACATATTACTGTTAGTTGCTGTGCCTGCTGGCTGGCTAGCTTCAGCTTCATGACGCTGACTCTTGTTTGTTTTTGAGCTACACTCAAACGATCAGATTTATTCAGCCTGTTGCTCCTTGTTTAGACAAATTCTGCACTTGAACACGCCTGTTGCACAAATGTGTCTTTTTGTTCTTCTACCTTTTTCATTTCCTTAGACATATCATTTAATGACTCTACTGTATATTTTTATAAACCTTTTATTAAAGCTTAATATTTATAATATTATTGTATCATCTAAATATTAGACAAATAATTTAAGAAGAAGATATCAATTGCAGCTAGAAACTTACTAACAGATGTGGAGGGAAGTCTACAGTGTCAGAATATTCACTTTCATTTCAAATTTATATTTTACACTTGTTCAAGTACAGTGACTTGCTTGGTTGTTAGATGTTCAGACGTCAAAATTACATTCAAATAATCTTCAGAAAAGATTGTAAAGAAGAGGTAACAATCATGGTGCCTAATGTTCTCTGGACAGCAAAATGGATTGTGGATTGTATTGATTCATCATCATGAGCTGAGGCATGTACTTTTCTCTCTAGATGCATTTTAATGCACTGTGCTGCTAGTTATTTATTTATTTATATGTTTTTTTTAAAAATCATTTTTAAAGGCATTTTTTAATATATATCGTATATCTTTATTATTTCTGTTGTTGTTGCACTACTACGGGCTGGGAGGAACAGCATTGCAGTTTTTTGTGTTTGCAAATACACAAGAAAATGACAATAAACTAAACCTTGAATCTTGAAGAACTTAACATAAATGTACAAAACCTAACTATAACAATCAATGAAAGGAAATGACTTGTAACGAATGAGTACTACACTCAAAGGGACGACAACTACCTGCTCTAAAACATGTGTTACACACTTCGAGTTTGGCTTGGAGCATATTTCAGACCGCCATGAGGGGGTCTTTGTGTTCACGTGTTTACCAAAGCGGTCCTTTTCCTTGCTGCGTGGCTGACAGTAGACCACCAGGTCCGACATCTCCATGGCAACCTCTGCCTTCTTCTCCACTTCCTCTTGCTGCTTGATCTGAGATTGGAAAGAAAAAAAAATCTACTTCCTGTTTGCACAGTAATGCTTACAGACCCCCAGTGAAACATCCGATTGCGGTTATACAGTATGTGCTTTGTTTAAATCATATACAGTATTTTGATGTAGTCTGATCCACTGCTACGAAGACTGACGGCATGTAAAACCATCATGTCAGCTTTGCATGTGTCTGAGAGCATTGCTTTCATTTACAGTGTGATTCAGAAAGAAAGATCCTAAAATGTAAAAAAACCTCAAACTAATTGAGGTGTGTGATCTTCCTCCACTCCATATATTATCATATACCATCAGATACTAACCTCTTGTTCTCTGTGGTACTGCTTGCTCATCTCCCTCTGAGTGATGTCCCAGGCCACCTGGTACCATTCAAACAGCTCCTCCAGAGAGCCTGCTGCCAAGTCAAACTGCAGACTGTCTTGCTCAGTGTCCTGCAGGGTCAAGACATGGGGCTTCCCATTTTTACCGTTCTTCACTGGAAACAAGGAGGGAAGAGAGGCGGCACGGTGAGGGAGGGTGAATAGAGATGCTCATTTCTACCACATTTCTATAGGAAATGTAAAATTACAATCCCATCTCTAATTTTGAGATTCAACCTGGCATGCAAAGAGATAATTCTGGCATCAACTTGCAAACTGAAGCATGGGGTTTGAAAGATGAGATGATGATTTACCAGGCAGGGGAAATCAAATGAAAGATCATATTGAGTTGTTTGTGCTGTATCAGCTCTCAGATGTATGTCGCTTTGGATAAAAGTGTCTGCTAAATGAAATTGTAGACTGTAGATTGCATTACAGAGAATCTATTTATTATTTATCCAGTTTTTGCAGCGTAGGAGAGATTAAAATTCATTATATCCTGGCTTCTGCTGCATTGATTTTTGACCATTCTTCCAATCTGTCCCACACAAGACCCTCAACTTTGTGGAAGTACAATATTAAATCGCTAAAGTACCCCTTTGAAGGTGCATTGTGAAGGGGCATTTGTGGTAGCCTAGTGGTTAATATGCATACTGGGCTCACTGGCTTTAATCTGGGGAGATCACCATGGTAACCTATGCTGAACAGCTAACCTGCTTCAGAGGATCAAGAGCCAACCTACCGAGTGATCAGAAAACACTAAAAGCATTATTTTAGAGGATCCTGACAAAGAAAAAAAGTCCTGAGTTTACAATGAAGTGACAAATAATAAAGAGTAATATATATTTGTATAGGACAGCAGAATCATTTTATTGTTCCATGCTTTTCATGTGTCGTGTTTAAAACTGAGCTTTTAAGAAAATGTGGGTTTGTAGCTGCATTTCAACTGTGCAAAGTTTATTTTGTTCCCAGAGTGACAGCTGACTATTATTGACAGCAGTTTTTCATCGTCAGACAAATAAACAAAAAGTACTCTATACTAAAGACATACATTCCTGCACTTATTTATAGCTTTAGGCTTTTCGTTAATATTTGTTCATCGTTTTTATTTCATTCTCATTCTTATTCTATCTGCAGGTGCAATACTCACAAAATGCAAGCAAAAAGGGAAACACACAAGTACATGCGCAACACAGGGATGGTGCAATATACACTCCTGCCAACGGTTTCACACTATTCTACTGATTGTGGTTGTAAAGTAGGGCAACAAAGAAATAGAGAGAGAGAATAGAAAACTTTGCGTCAGACAATAAAATAACATGCACTCACAGTTTTGGATGTTGCACTTGGAGATGTCCACAATTCCCTTACATAGTTCACCCAATGGATTGTCTTCCATATCCTGTTTTGATGAACATCACAAACACACAGAGATGATAGTCAGACAGTCGCTATGCTGTTTCACCTCCACTTAAACTGTGACCTAAATTTGAATCTTCACCTGTCCTCTTGTTTCAAGTTTGGTGTTGTTGGACACTTCCTCTACATAGTTGGCTGGAAAGAACAGCTGCACCTTTCCACCATGGTCACCTTTCCACCTGTAGTGAGTAGAAGAAGTAAGAAGGAGAATGTGAACAGTCCTCTTTGTTCTCTGTGTTTATGTTTGTACTTGGTCATGCTATCTAAGAATATGCAGATGATCATGTATGATGCTGGGACATAAAATGTGGAATCCCAAAGTTAAGGCAAAGATGAATTACCATTTCGTGTTATGCACAGTTGCTACCAACGTACGTGTCCGTGTTTGCATGTGTGTGTGTGTGTGTGTGTGTGACTCACCATCCATCATTCTCCTTTGATACATTGTGTATCAAAGCTCCTTTACTGAAGCTGAGTTCATCTGGCCTCTTCGCCTGGTAGCTGTATATAGCCCTAACGGTACTCTGAGGCTGAAGCAGACAAACACACACACAATGATGAGTGTCTACGTGTATCAAAGGAAACTGCACAGTATAACAGACAGCCAAAGGTGACAGTATAGTGGTGTATACACACCAGTGACGGCTCAATCTCGTTGGGTTCCACGTATGTCTTCACCTCATACAGAGAAGCACAGTCTTTCTCCTGTGAAATAGAATCCACTGTTATGTACATCAATGTGGGGGGACATGTTATTGGGTTTTAACCATCATTGAATTGATATTGAGCATAAATGTCCATCTCAGAGATATCATTTTCTATGTTTTTATATCCATTTTTAGCTATGCTGCCAGTGGAGTTAAAACAATGAGAAAAATAACAGGTGACTGGTGCAATGGTGCTAGTGAACAAGATACAACAGCTTTTGAGACATTTGAAGCTTCAGTCGACCAATTTGGTCCAGATTGAAAACTCAATTGTGGTTATCTCAACAAATTTTCATTTTGTACAGTCAGTGATGTTCCCCAGAGGATGAACCCTAACGACTTTGGTGATCTCTTGACTTTTCATCTTGCCTAACCAGCAGGTTTGTCTGTAAAAACATTTTTAATTATCTTGTGAAATCTCAACATCTACTTGACTGATTGACATGACTTTTTGTACATTTATCTCTCCTAGATGATGAATCCTGTTGATTTTGATGATTCAATTTGTCCAGTACTTTGATTTATAACCAAATGTATGCAAAACAAATGACTTTCCCATCAGCGTTAGCTGTACTTTGTTTTTAGTGCTAATTAGCAACTGTTAGTATGCTAACATGCTAGACTAAGACGATGATCTACATAGTAAACATTGTACCTGCCATCAGCATGTCAACATTATCATGTATGAGTATGTCAGTATGCTGATGTTAGCATTTAGCTCAAATTACAGCTCTGCCTCAGTAGCCTTATAGAGCCACTAGCATGGTTGTCGTAGTGTTATTATAGTTTAAATACCAGTCCCAGTTCTGGCCCCTCGAAAGCAGAGTACAGAAGGTCAACTCGTAGAAACCAGGGCCCGTTTCTCAAAAGCAAAGATAAGATGATTATAGATGTGGAACGGAAGGTAACAGGAAGTCTTGCACTAGTAACCAGGCAAGGGGCAGGGTCTATAAAAAAGGGGGAAACACTTGAGAGAGCAGCTGAGGCCAGCCTTAGTTTAAGTGTTTGATTTGATTCTTCATGTTTGGTGAGGGACTAAAACTTGAAGTGACGGTACATCAGCCAAGAAACAATATTCTAGTCACCTGTGTTCTAGTCTAGCAAGTTTTTAAACAAAGACATTACTAGAGGAGCCAACCACTGTTCTTCCCACACTTGTTAGAGTGGGCCATTTTTTGTGTGTCATTTTTTTGTGTGGGGCTTTCTGCTGTGTCAAAGGGGGGACTGAGTGGTAGAGTAGTGGTATTTTGCATGTGTGGTTTGAGTCCCCTTAGCTTGCTGTGAGTAGGTATATTGGTTTGTTTGCAGTGGTGGTTTATTCATAATTTGCCAACATATTTAGTGCCATTTTCCTCTTTTAATACATAACTCTACTCCCTGATAGTGCTTGTTCATTTATTGTTTTTAATTTTTGTATTAACTGTACAATATACTCCATGCCTTCTTTATTATGGTCTGCATTTGGACCTTCTATTGAAACTACCTTGCTGTCCCCTAGTTGAATGAAGTCTTTGGTAAAATGGTATCTACTATTCCTACTAAATGAAATTATTCAGTTATATTAAATCAATGGTATGTTTTGATATTTCTTGTCATTTACTATGTGCTGCTACAGGGATTCTTGACATTCCTTCTGGTTTATGTATATCTCCTACAGTAACTCACTGTGCTGAAACGGTCCACCAGCTCAGGGGTGACTGGGTAACGAAGCTTGATCTTGCGATACAGTGGCTTCTTCTTAAAATAGTTGACCAGTTCCACCAGGCTCTCAAATTCTGTGGTGGTGCCCAGCAGGTACATGCTGCCTTCCTTCTGGATCCGGCAATGTTTCACCTTACCGTCACCTCTAAAAGATAAGACAACTAGATGAATATCAAATCAAACAAATAACGCAGAGAAATGAAGCTGAAAGTGTCTTTGAACCTAAATGTGATGGCGAAGGAGTCTGGTTCTCCTTCCCTCTGTCGGATGAGGAAAGCGCCATCTCTTGGAATTCTCAGCAGGTAATCCTCAGCCTGACCTCTGCTCAGGTTACTGTAGAACCACCTAATACACACACAAGTACAGTTACATTACTTACTGTGTATGTGTGTATCTGGATCTGGATCATTATCAAGAACATACTGTATGCAGTCATATGGCAGATATATTTTTCTTGTCAGACCAGGCCAGTAAAGCACATTTAAATGGACTTAAGCTCAACTGAGGAAAAGAGAGAGGGGGAAGAGTGTCTGTGGGTGTATGAGAACGAAAGTTAAAAAATGAAACATAGATGCCTCTGTGGTTGACACGAAACGAGCGCGAGCCTGCAGCATGTGAGAAGTAAAGCTTAACACACCAACCGATCAAAGGCAAAGTTTTAGCGTAATGGATTCACAGGTCGTTGATACAATGATTGAAACCAGCAACAGTTACATTTACGCCCTGACACAGAAATATACTTGTTTGTCAGATGAGCAAATGGATATCAGTTTCCTCTTTCTGTGTCCAGTAGGTACAGAGATAGATCCAGGACATGTTTAGCCTAGCCTAGCTTGACATGCAAATAGGAAGCAAAGAGGAACTGAACCTGGTTAATTGTGTTGAAAATAAAAAAAAATATGCCATCTAGTAACATTATGGAGAGCTAAAGCAAAACCAGAACAAGTTTTGTTCCAGAAGTAAGAAAATCTTATTAAAATCACTTTAACATTGACATTTTTAGATAGCAGAGATTACAGCTAAAAAGTTGGAAATATATGATATTAGAAGAGAGCGGTGGTGGAAATCACTGACAGAGAAACCAAGTTACAATGATATAGCTGCTGTGGTAAATTTTTCATGGGAGCTGTGCTGTATGTTAACAAAATAATCATTGTACAACATTATAAAAATCACTAATGTTTCAGCTTCTAATACAATGGTTCTATGGTAGATGCTCATATATCTTAGAACATTGTTGGGTCTCACCGATTGACCACATGCTTCACGACTTTCCATAGAATCTGTGGTTGTTCACACCCAAGTGTGAACTCCACCCATGGACCCAGGTAACAAAACTAGATTCACCTCTTCTCCCCTTTCTTTCCCCTCACGGCTGGGAGTAATTCTGCTGCTCAGCTGTCTGTCCTCTTGTGTGGCCTGCTCAGCAGATACACACACAATTCTCTTTACGGCAGAAGATGCGAGAGCCTGCCTTAGACTCAGTAATTAAGTTATCTCATGTCAGCAGCTACCACACAAGTCTGCTGGCTGATTTAACAAGCACAGGAGCCTCGAAGCAAAGTTAGCTAACCACTAACTCTGTAAGGATTGCACAAAGGAGTGACCTGGGCCCTCTAGCCTGCACAACTGGAGCACTGACAACCCAGCAAGGCCTGCATCCTTCAGCCTTGGTGCCTATGGTCATATTCAGACCAAATCAGGCAGTGCGGCATTCAGTTGCCAGGTTAAGCAGAGGTGTGTGGGTTTGTGGGCATGTTTGTTTGTGCTCTAGAACATAACCACTGTGAAACAATCAGAAAATTAAGTTTTATTGATCTGATTCACCGGCTTTCTCGCTACCAGCACTCCCTCTCTTCATTTACTCTCTAGAACGCTTGACCACAGCATAGTCTAACTTTACTTTTAAACATTTAAAAACAAAGATAAATGTCCATTCCTCGTCCTGGTAACATCTTTGTATTCCCTCTTGGCAGAGTTTGCTACTCTGATCAGTGATCTCTGGCTGTGATTCAGCCACAACGTGACGTTGGGTTGCATTTCTCCAAAAGTTGACTCAACTTGGCTCAACTTTCTGGCCACAGTGGCGTTTCCACCACACCGCCTGATTTGGTCTGAATACGGCATAACTCTTCTCTACGGACTTGCCAGCTGAGAAGCAGAACACAACAAAGCATCTGTTTCCCCATGGACTTAGTAACAACTGGGCATAGCCGAGCAAAATATAGCATACCATAGTATGGCTAAGCGTGAACTGTACATGTGCTGATTTTGGTTAAACATTGTCCACTGAGCGTTATTGTATTTTATAACCAGGCCTTGCAAGCAACTAACCCTCCCCCAACCAGCTTCTGGCAGCACATGTGGTTTCCCCACACACATACACACATACATACACACTCACACACACACACATTACTGTTACTTTAGCTTCTCTAAAGGTCTGTGCTACTGTTGTCTTGTAGCAAATAAAAGGTGACTCTTTGATTGGTATTATTTTATTGGTAACTGCCTCACCAGTGAACTATACTAAATATAGACAAGATGTTGGAAGATATGCTTTAATTTCTGGCATGCTATGCTAAGCTAAACACATCTCCAACCTGCAATATCTCAGTACTGGACACATTGAGATAAAACTGATGTTTAATTTTATTTAACTAAGGGTTTAAATAAATTTAAAATAATTCTTAGCAAATACAAAATATATGGGTTTATTTTTTTTACAAACATTATATCAAGGTATCAACCTATGATGTATTAGTTTCGTGTACTGTATGTTCATATATGACAAACCCTTCTTTTAGATGTGGGTTGGGCTGGGGTACGGGGTCTGTGAGGCGCAGCTCAAAGTCTTGGCACCGCAGTGGGCTTTCTCTGTAGTGCTGGATCACGGCATACACGCTGGAAAAGTGCAGGTTCGGTGTCAGGAAGAAAAAATTGTGTCCTCCTTCTACACCAGATCGGATACGACAGTGCTGGACTCTTCCACTACGCCTGAAATACATACAGAGGACAACAGGTTAAAACATATTATACTATTTTATAAACTAAAAGCACTTCCTACATGCAGCTTGCGGACCTCAGGTGCTTTTTCTCTTTACTGGTTAGGTTTTGGTTATGGTTAGGGATTCAAAATATTGTAATATCGGTGATTTAATTTTGAATTTCAATGGTAATGTGAATTAACACATGACAACCGGAAGGGATGATGTAATGATTACAAAGATTGTCCCCATCCAAAATGTGTTAAAACGTGTATTACACAAAAAAAACTACACCTCAATTTTTTGGTTGGGCTGGCTGTAAAATCAAGCAATGGCACACTCTACCAGAAGGAGAGGGTGAAGTCTGTGACATAGGTGTCACTCTCTCTGACCAAGAAGGTACCATCTCTTCCCCCGGTCTCTGCACAGTAATCATGGATCAGTCGCTCGGCCATCAGCCTGCCCTCCGTCATGCGTCCGTGAAACCACGGCTCTGAACAGTGAAGGTCCTGATACTGAGAAAGACAAGAAGAGCAATGTTTTAAAACATCCATATCTTGGTTATAACGTAGAACTTATAAGTTATGTTAAACAGACAACATAACTTATGTTTAAAATGTGAGTTTTAATGCATACATACTGTTATTAATTATTATTATTATGTTTCGATACATTGTTATCACACTCATGTATCCTTGAGACTTTGCAAATGTGTTGAATGCATTTCCTTCCTAATTAAACATTTGAAACCTGCATTGTTTACATCCATGTTTTCTAGTTAGCGCTCTTCTTCACTGCCTTTGTTGGCACAATGCTACATTTCCACTGCCACCATCTGTTGATTAGAGAAAAGTGGGGAAACATCGGCAGGGGTGTGTATTGTAAACATATGTGAATGTGCACATGTGCATTATCATGCCCTTGTATGACATAAAAAAAATATGGAGACCTGCTTATAAAAACTTTGCTCATAAGTGCTGTTATTGGTCAAAGATTCCACAGGTTTAACCATACAGATGGCTCAGTAAAAATCTTAACCTTCTTTTTTTTTTTTTTTTTTTTTACAATGTTTATTATATTTTACTTGTCTTTACAATTTCATTATAACAATTAAGAACGTATGATATTTTATATTGCATCACTTAAGGTTGATTGATTCCAAACTCAATGCAATAAAGATTTGTGAGGAAACCTTCCAGTCTCTCCTTTACCTTCTTGGGGTCTTCTTCCTCCTCCTCATACTCCTCTGCATAGTACAGCTTGTCATCAGAGATCACACAGTAGTGCCTGTTCCATCTCTGAAACGGGCAAATGAAAATTAACATATTGATCTTCGCATGCATCACAAATTGCTGACATAGGCAGAGTTTCTGGGTGAATGCAAAGATATTCTAAAATTACATTCTTGGAAGTTTGGTAACAACATAAGTAGAAGGAAATCATCAGAACAATATAACTGAAACCAAACCAAAAAATATGAACAGAATATAAGTGTCCCTTCATGAGTGTGTTTAAATGAGAAATGGTCAGTATATTTCCTGATCATGATAAACAATATGCTATCATTACTTGCACTGGCCATGTCTGTGGGAGAATTTACTAAAGGTTATTTTTCCACTCAGCACAGTACAAGTGCGAGCAGGAAGGGGTCACAAACCAAATGTTAGGCTGATGTTTCAATCTATTGAAATCACATTTATTTTTTGCAGTTTTTATTTGCAGGCTGAACTCTAGTAGGGCAATGAGAGACAAAGTAAGCAAACTGCTTTAGTTGTATGTTATAGACACACAGTGTGATGTTTGCAGTGGTACTGTAGAGTAATGACCACATCTGCATCTAACAGGACTCAAGTGACATTTGCAGATACGTACGTTTACATGCTGTTTAATGTGCTGCAGCTAAGCAGCTAATTGGCTATCTAGCCTGCTAACTGACATTAGCGGTGCACTTTTCCCTGGTGAGGTTTGTTTGGTGGCTTGTTCAACAAGCTACGGTGAAGAAAAAGACTTGTGTTCATGTTTGTTAGTTCGACAAGAAGGAGGAAAGCTAATGGAAAGCTAATGTTGGTTGTTGTTCAGAGTCTGTGACTCTTGTGTTGTGTAGCAGGACGCTATCAGGCTCAGTGTGACTCCATCTACATAGACAAGTCTGTGTATATTCTCATTTGTCCAGGTCATATTTATCTCTAGGCAACAATGATTCCAAGGCAACTGGACTTAGATTTGTCTTATGAAGACGTTTCGCCTCTTATCCAAGCGGCTTCATCAGTTCGTAACGCATCGGTCTGACTAGTCCCCACTAGTCTGACAACCCAGTGGAGATAGACCCAGGTATTTATCTCTGCGAAAGTGACCGCCCAAACCATTTCCTAAGACAATAGTTCGTTAGTGGAGTTTCACCTGACCATTGTTTTGGTCTGTGAGTCATCCCTGTGAACGACAGTCATCATTGTTGCCTAGAGACATCTACATAGACTGATAACCATCTATGTATGTAACAGTATTTTATATTTTAAAAATATAAATGATACATTTCTCCCTTTTGGTTTGTGATTTTTTTCAAAGGAGAAAACAGACAAATGATTTACAGAGCAGATAGTGTATGTATGTTCCTTACGGTAAATTTAAAAAAAAAAAAGTGAATCTACTAAAAAATTCCTGAAAAATAATTGATCTGTAGGGTTGCAGACTACATTTAGCTGTATGTACAATGTATATACTAGACTCCAATTTAAGATTTATGTATCAGGAATGTCACAAGTTGTCGGATCAAGTGTAAAAGAAATACCGTACATGTTCAATGTGTGTTTGCTTACAGTACCTGGTCCACAGGGTCCCACATCTCCAGGTCTCCCTGTTTCTCGCCCTTCCTGAAATCTTTGCTGGTTCCTCCTCCCTCCATACTGAGCTTCTTGTGCTGCACAAGAACAACAAAGAGAGTGCAGTTATGGCAATCAGGAGTTATAATACGATACGAAAACCCTCTTTCCATTTCTAGACTAATTCCTATCACACATCATTATGCTTGGTTACCTTGAGTATGATCTTGCCCTTCAGCTGTGTGGGTGAAGGTAGCTGCTCAGCCATCAGCTCCACAGGTTCAACCAACAGTTTGTCTCCAAACACCTCTTTGAAGATACGAGCCATCTGACGCTGCTGGTCCAGCGGGCAATGCTCCTCTATGGACAGGATAACTGGGAACCTGAGGGACAGCGCGATGGTTATACAGAAAACCGCTTGTATATACATTTGAAAGAAATGACAGTGATTAGTTGTGAGATTGTGATAACAAAGGTGGAGGCTATGAACCTTGTCTATTCTACCATGAGTCCTCTTTTACCTTACATTTATGGAAACAGTGAGTGTGGTATTATTGGAGCTCTAATGTTTCTGTCTTTTTGCTGTATCTTAGGCCTACTTGTTCTCTGGGGTACAGACCTTAAAAAAGGCTATTTGGTCTACCCTCTTCGCCTCTCACCACCTCTTCATATGTTACTGTCCTTTGCATTTTAACATTTACTCTCTAAAGCTTCTGCATTGGATATGTTATTGACTACTTTGTATTTACGTACCTCTTTTGCTTTAATCTGGACTGTACACCCCCAAACACAGCATTATGTTCTCCTCCGCAGTTACAGTATCTCAGTTTAGTATCCTTCTTTGGAATTTATAGCATCTTATTGGGTTTGGAATATATTCTCTCACTCTATAATTGATCTATGCCATTTTGATCTCTTTTAGAAGTGTGCTCTTGAATTGCACCGACATTCATAGACACCATCTTTGATCGTCTGATGTCTCTTGACATCTAGCACTTTTCCCTCTGATTTCTCTCTTTACTTCCTCCTCAGTCATATCTAGTGGAACATTTGAAATGACATCTCTCAATTTAGCCACTATATCAGGGATGTGTCTTGTGATCTTTGCACTATTAAGTCTATCTATCTTGAAGATTTTGTCTTGTTGCTGTTTATTTGTAGCAAAGATAAGGAGTCTTTGGCTGTTAAGGAATTTGGCAAATCTGATCTTTCTGATTTCTTTTTCAATTGCTTTAGTCAATCACACTGAGTGAGAATATCCCGTCTCCCTCCCAAACATAATTATAATTTTCCACTCCCTCTCCATGTCACACTGTAAATAAAAAAGGAAAAGTGGCCAAAATAAGGCGCTAACTGTTGTGCACCTTTTCTAGAATCACAAAACATTTCACAAAATTTGGGAGCCATATGTCTTTGTGATCCAATTGTGCATATTGTTTTTTTTTCAGGACAAGTTAAGACATTCAGAAACTAAAAACTGTTTGTATGTCAAGAGGTTTTCAGTACATCACAAATATCCACATATGAATGAAAAGAGAAGATCATAGAGGAGGGTGCCAGGGATATAAGAACCATGTCAATGGCAGACTCTGAGCCTTAGTAATGTCAAAACGTATATTCACAAACAAAGTGTGTGTGTGACACAATGGCACATATTTTGACAAAGACATTACATTTTCTTTGTTCAGGATGTAAAAAGATTAAAAATTTAGAGTCACTATAAAATTTGAAGGAATGGTGACACATTTACATTATATTTCTGAATAAAAAAGAATGGGAGTGAATGAGTTTCATGTGGCTACACAAGGCCAGAAGTTAATACATTTAAAACCAAAAGGACTTAATCATGAAGCCTCACTATTATTTGAACATCAGGTGAATAATGAATATATTTTGAAACAAAACCTTAATTTATCTCATTTTTATTTGACCTGTGAGGCATATTCAGACCTGGATGCTGATCAGTGCAACTAGAGTCTTATCTGTGCGCCACTGCTCAAAGGCACCTACCTATCCCATTAAAATAGATGGGAGTTAGTGTGCTAATTAAGTTTAAACTGGATTCAATAGCAGCTTGTAACAACTGCAACCACTGACACTCTCATTGTGTTTGTGTGACAACACAGACAGGCAGACAATGTGTTTTGCGATTCTTACACTGAGGTGACGAAAGCGTGCTCGTTTATGGCTTTAACCACATCCTCAAACTTGATCTTTGTCGTCCTGGTCCAACCGTGGTAGATGATTGGCTCCCCAGATACGTCCCAGCAGTCCACTGGACAGATTCAGCACCACATAAAAAACACACATACCGAGTATTGTTAACCAGACTACTTCAGAATAAAAGTCACAAGCTCTGTTTTCAGTATGTGGTTCTGGTCTAGAAACACCCTCTGAGAATCAACTGGATAAGAGTCTGAAACCTAAACCTTGTTAATAGTTATTTAAACCAAGTGTGGGAAAAAACTGCCCAAAATTAACTGTCTTTACTTAACTGGCAAGTATGAAATGAAATACATCCATGATCCAAGTGTAGTACATTTGCTGCTGCTATATACTAACATTCAATACAGCGGCATCCCAGGCGCAGACAGCGTACATAAGCCTCTGTGGAAGACTCACTACGAAGCTGATCACCTGTCAGGTAGCTGTGGAACAACACACAACACAGACATGCTAGATTAAATATATTTCACAAAATTAAGAACTTGGTTATGTATTATTACATCTGCTACGGAGGTTATGTTTTTGGTCTTGTTTGCTTTTTAGTTCATTAGTGGAATAACTGATATTACTTAGTGTAATGAATGTCTTTGTAATAATAATAATAATAATATTTTACTAATAATATTTTTTTACAATGCAATTTTTATAAGACAATACAATATTTCAACTTTTTTTTTCTTTTTAAATTGTTTGGGTGATATGCACTTAATCTAGATCTGCTCTGCAGTTAGAAGTGTTGATGAGGTCATTAAAGGGAATCCTCCAAAGATCGGGCATCTCCCATAATGCAACTCAATTGTAACAAATGCTTTCTGTTGTAAGTTTGAAGTCATCGAGCCCCAAGCCAAAATAACACCTATGACATCTTCAGAGCCACAGAGGACAATGTAGATGGGCAGTAAACAGACCTTTATGTGTAATATTGGTGGGGTGCCCCTTTAAAAAAAAAGAGTGATGGGTCTCACTTTCTAATAAGCCATCAGTAAAAGTTAGTCAATCATCTGCAAAGTAAACATTTCATCAATAAATAATGATAAATCAATCAAGACTGCAGTTGTGAATGTTTGTAACTAATCTTTCATGAATGGCTTTATATGAAGATGTAATCCTTCTTGTCTAGTTAAATTGTGCTTAAGATTGTAATGAAATTATCAATCACAATAATTAAAATGATAAAAGATTACACATCATATTTCAAACTGCATAGTGACCAGTCACTGACATCCACCTCTTAAATGATATGTATGATGCAGTTTGACTGAGTCCATATGCTGCATAACAGTTGTATTGTTCCTTTATTACTATTAGTGAGGAGTAGCATGTCAACAGTCCTGCTTTTTCTCTCTGTGTGTGTTTGTACTTGGCTATGCTAGAATATGCGGATGATCATGCAGTATGCTGGGGCATAAAGTGATTAATCTCTCTAACATATGGCAAAGATGAATTACCACTCCCTAATTATATACAATTGCTGCCAACATGTGTGTGCATGTTTGCATGTGTGTGTGTGCGTGTATTTGTGTGCAGTGATACTGACGTGTTGTGTGAAGAGTTGATCCAGTAATGGGACAGAGGGTTGTTCATGTCCAGGTTGCTGATCTCTGAGAACTTCTCATCCCAAATGGAGTTCTCCTTGGAAAACAGGAAACTGAGGAACTGGCAATGACACAGAGAAGAGGCTTCAGATTGAACAAAACATCCACACAGTTCCTCCACACTTAATGTACAATCACATAATGTCTGACTTGATGCCAAACCACAACAGGTACACCACTGGAAACACTCTCTCGTCTATCACAGTCTGTTATAGCTTTGCATATTCTATCTCTGTCACACACAATACATGCAGGAACAGAGCAGAATACCTCACTGACGGTGAACTCTGGGTCATTGGTTTTTCTCATGGTGTCATCAATGAAGGTGGTCATCAGTTCTCTGACCTGGTTCAGATCATTGGCCCATGGTTCCTGATGGGCAGAAGGACAGAGAGAGAGAGAGGAATTGTAATTGTATAAACTATTATTAATTTTCTGTGTTTGTATTGAAAAGAGGATATCACATGATTTAATCTCATGTTCAAACTGGCAAAAAGAAAAAGTTGTGGTGTCATGTGTCTTCATCGACCAAATTTATGTATGGAGTACCCCAAGGGTCATTACTGGATCCTAGTTTATTTTCCCTATAGATGCTCCCACTGGGCAATATCATTCACTGCCCCAATTCCCTTTTATGCTGACAACACACAGCTATAGACATGTACACTGTAGACGCCCATTTTTTCATTTCCTGTTTTGTCTCTTAATTTCCTGAATACAGTAAATACAAGTAAAATGTTGCAGCCCTGATCAAGTCACATGGCCTGCTATACATATCTCAAAGTTTGGAACACATGTTCACATAATATTAGAGTAGGTCATGTGACCCGACACAACCACCGCAGAAATCAGATTAAAAAGATGATCTTTGGTGCAAAGTTACTTTCAGCAACTGGCTTAGAACTTGCTCCACTAGCTCATTAGCTTACTTTGTGTAGCTGTTTCTATGGTGAAAAAATTAACTCTAATGCTAACGTATCGGTGTGATGATGCAGGTTATTCAAATTATTGCCATTATCTGTGTTCATCACTAAACCAGATGGTTTGTATTTTGTTGGTCTGACAAATCAACATAAATCAAAACCTTTTCACCAACTACAGTAATATTGCATAGATAATAATAACATAAGCTGGAATAATCAGCTTGTTAACCTATAATAAAACCCTGCAATGGAAAACTGGACTGTGCTGTGTAATACTGCAACTAACCAAATGAGTCTCAACTCTGCACTCTGTGTTTTACATGAAGAAATATGAGAATGCATCGTGAAAGTGAATGTGAGTGCTTGCTCATGGGGTTATTGTTGGTTCTCTGTAAATTAAAGAGCGTGGTCTAGACCTGTTCTATGTGAAAAGTGCCCTGAGATTACTTTTGTTGCGATTTGGCGCTATATAAATAAAAACTGATTGATTCATTCATTGAACGTCCACACTAATTTCAATTTCTGTTATGATATCATATTGTTATGAACACATAATAAAACAGGACACATTGCGAGCAGTCACTATGACCAATAAAAAAGTAACATGTGCAACTGATTCATGTG
The DNA here is from genome assembly GCA_029490765.1 of Euthynnus affinis. Taxonomy (NCBI): domain Eukaryota; kingdom Metazoa; phylum Chordata; class Actinopteri; order Scombriformes; family Scombridae; genus Euthynnus; species Euthynnus affinis. The sequence goes on along the minus strand of CM055844.1, from coordinate 32,211,374 downwards.
CTGTGAGGAGGAAGTGATGTTTAAAGAGAGTCACTATGAAAACAGCTGGTGTAGGATGAAGTAACACTGCTGTTAAATAAAGTCTTCCATGTTCTTTCAGCTCTGTCCGTCCTTCACACTGCACATTCTTTTTTTTAAAACTGTTCCTCATCAATGTAAAGCACTTTGAATTGCCTTGTTGTTGAAATGTGCTATACAAATAAACTTGCCTTGCCTTGCCTCAAATGGAGGTCCAAGGTGACCACAAGCAGCAGATGCCAATAAACACAACAAGCGACATATTCCCACCAGACCAAATTTCAGTATACAAAATACAGTATATTTCTGAACAAGTGCTGCCAGGTCTAGGCTTTTTATCTTGAGACATAAAACCTCTAGCTAAAAACATTTGATCATTTGATTCGATTAAATACCACATCAGAGATAGTTCAGTGGCATTCTTATCAACTTCAAAACTTTGCAAAGTTTCAAAAGCTAGCCTAGTTTTTATTTTATTTTTTTAGTTTGACTAGGGGATTAATCAAAAACAAAACAAAATAAATAAATAATTGCAGTCATAATTTGTTATAGTAAAAAAAAAAAAATGATGGGGAATGGCAAAGAGTGAAGAGTTGTTTGACAAGCGCACAGAAGCAGATAAAAAATGAGTCAGACATGCAAAGTTACGATAACACCTCTCTTGTCTGGTGTACTTATCATTCGCTGTAGCTTATTTTACCTTCTGCTGGTACATGAGAAATCGTTGGAAGTCATGGAGCAAAACTGCTGAGGCATCGGGCTTATCTGTGTTACTGTAAAGTGGAGGAGGGTACGCACACACAGTCAAACCATGCTGACAAAACCACTGTCCTTACATCCACACAATGAGATATTAGCAAAGATGAGAGAAACAGGAGCTCACCCCAGAATAAAAGCACATGATTCCTTTTTGAATTCAACAAGGATCTGAGTGTAAAAAAAAAAACAACATGATTAAAAATGCTGTAAAAAAACCTATGTGCAATAAATATTTATTTTAATGTGATCAATTTATACTTACGTCATTCTGTTCAAACATTATAATGTTGTACAATTTATGAAACTGCTCAAAATCCAGGCGGTCTTTCTTTGCTCCCACTTCCTGTGAAAACAGAGTGTACAAAAAAGGACTCAGTAAGACTCTCAGAGCACCAAAGCTGGAATATGTATCTGATCAGTCTTTGTCTGTCTGTGATATGACAGAAGTGATGCAGTTTGGGTGTTTATGTGAAGTTTGTAGGCTTAATTGGCCGTGGAATCACTCACAGAGGCTCTAACTAGAAAACAGCTGAATCTTTTGTGACATTGATAAAAGGTACATTAAGGGAAAAGAAGAAGGACATACCGAGAATCTGTCTTTGAGACTGCGAGAGCTGGGGGCCTTGTAGTTGAGCAGAGGAAGTAGAGCCTTCAGCTCCTTCATGGAGATGCTGAGAATGGAGACACAACATACAGTCAGCAGTGGATCAGAGCAGATCATATCGGATTTTACAGCACATAGTAGTAATAGGAGAAAAGTCTTGTTAAGTCATATTGTAACAGTCCACACAATACTGATTTTATGATTTATGTATAGTGCTAGTATAAGTGACTGAGTAACCAGATAAGTCAAGTGAAGGAGAGGGCAAGAAGTAGGCAAGGAAGAAGGCAAGGAATACAGTACCTGTTTGTTTTGGTCTGATTGACTGAATACATTTGCTTCCTCAGCCAACTGGAAGAAAAATGAGACAGACATCAATGACTGGAGGAGTCTGATGACTGTGTGTGTGTGTGTGGATGTTTGTGTATATGTTTGTGTCTACCTCTCTATAAGAACTGGAGTAGGAGCCTCCAGTGTCTCTTTCCTCAGCAGTTCAAGTCCTATCAGCCATTTCTGCGCCTCCTCCGCATTATCAGCTGGGAAACGTAAAGAATTATTACTAAACAGATGCCACTACAGTGAGATGACGAGCGGTGGGTCTGCTTTGAAAACATCACGAAGGTCAGAGGTACTGTTTACTCTAACCCTAACCCTAAAACAAACTAGATAATGATTAGATTGTTCACACCAAAAGTATGTTCAACAGTTCAGCTCACTTCCTGGAGCAGAAGCTGGACTAAACAGAAAATGTGACACTGTTCAGAGGTTAATAATAAAGTTCACAAAATGAAAAAAAAAAGATGCAAATAGATCAAGTAAATTTACTCCAATAACAACTGACAATAACAACTATTTTCATGCATAAAGCACACAGTGAAGATCACAGTCAAGTGCACCCTGCATGGCACACTGGGGGAGTGCCCTGTGTACTTCTGCTATTTTTCACTTGGTTGCAGGGTAGGATCAGAAAGAATACATTATCATACATTACAGGTGAGTGTGTTGGAGGCTGTGACCATCGTGGCCAATCACATTTGCTACTTCCATCCCCTTTAAACACGGGGGCTTTCTCCATCATGACACACAGACAGTTTGGGAAACCTGTAGTTTAGTTTAGATGATGACTCTTTGTAAGTTGACACATTGATGATCCAGTAAACACATCTGCAGTTAAATACCTCTGTAGTACCATATATAAAATGAAAGTAGAATTTAAAATGTGGATTAGTATTTTGCATGTTGTATTTTTTTCTGAAATTATTTTAAAATTTCAAATTCACTAGATTTCACTTTAAAATACATGATGTTGGAAATGATTGGCATTTTTAAAATAACACACTTTTGTACAAAATTGAACCTGGAGAATCTTTATCACATGTTGCTCCTCACAGTCACACATCTACATTTGCATTTAAAACTGTTAAAATGGTAAAAACAAACAAAACAAAACAAAAAAAACTGCACTTATATAGCACTTTTCTAGCCATCCGACCACTCAAAGCGCTTCACACTGCACGCCAACGTTCACACACACACATTCATAGACTGACAGCAGAGGTCTGGCATGCAAGGTGCCAACATACTCATCAGCAGGGGGATCTAATGCATTCACACACACTCTCACACACCACTGGCACAGTCATCAGGAGCAATTTGGGGTTTCAGTATCATACCCAAAGACACTTCGACATGCGGACCGGAGAAGCTGGGGATTGACTGCCGATCTTCCAATGAGTGGACAACCTGCTCTGCCTGCTGAGCCACAGTCTCCCCTGAATAATCAATCATAACCAATAAGTCTGACGTACACATAAACAAGGATGTTTATGTGGTTATTTTGCAACATTCTGCTGCTGGTTGCACATCGCTTAACCAGCGGATCTGGCATGTGTAATTGTGGCTTAACAGTGCAAAACATCATGCCAATTTGACTGTAGATAGATGAACAGATATCTGCCGCCTTAAGACGGCTTTACAGAGAGTCACCAGAACATGGGCACAGTTCCCAGAGTGGTTGAGGGGACAAGGCCCCTCCAACTTCCGAAAAATATGTAGTTGCTCCCCCCGCCCCCAATAAATAATTTCGAAATAAATGATGTAATTTAAAAGATATCTACTTCACTCAATTTTTAATAACTCAACACATAAACACAACACTTTTTGAAGGTTTTGTTTATGTCTCCCCTATGTATCCTGCTCAGTGGTCTCAACTGTTGCATTTACTAAATTAAAGTGGAAATTTGGGAAATGACGTTTACTTCATCCTGATACCTTTGCTTGCTATTGGACTACGTTTCCCAGAATCCATCTCTGCAGCATCTCTGTAGCACATGAGCTGCGTTCAGTGAGTGAGCCTAGTGGCTGGTGACTGCGAAAGCCCAACATGGACTGAGCTGCTCCTGGAGAGTAAACAAGCGAGTACTGCGCCAGTGGCTCTGCGAAATAGGTAAATACGTATAATGATGGCCTAAAAGTTATTAATAAATGCATATTTGAAGCTACTGTCAATGGCAAATAAGACAGCAACACTTTATGTAGCCCCAAAGTTAGTGACAACTTGACCAAGCTCACTTAAAGTAGGCCATTGATTCTCATGTTAGTGACAATCTCGACCACTCCTTCCCAGCTTTGCTCAACTCAGATTATGAGGTGCTTACACAGATTTTTTTTTTTTTAATTTTGGAGAGAACAAGGCTAGCTGTTTCCTCCTGCTTCTTAACATAAAGACATATGATTAGTATTGTTCTTCTAATCTTTTCCCAAAATAGTTAAAAACTATTCCTTTAAATAAAAACTGTCAAATTCAGAGATATTGAAAATCAACATACTGAGAGTTTTATCTCAGAGTTATTGGTACTCTTGTTGGCTTTCGAAACATTGACCATACAAAACCCCTATAAGTGCATTTTACTTAAAGCTCAAAATTCACTCCTCAGGTATCCACAAGATTATAACATATGAGGCCACTGTAGGCCCCCCACACACACACACACACACACTTCAAACCAAGGACTCTCTCTCTTTCCATTTCAACCACAGTTATAAATTAGCTGTTGTAGACATCGGAACAGAATAAGCAAGGGACTGCTAACAACTCTGAAGAGCCAGGGTTGGAATACACAGGCACCTCCAAAGATAAGCCGTTGGAGGGCCGCTGTGTCTGGTATTTGCAACTCTAGTAATCACCTTCAGCCTGCATGGAATCTCATAAGGAAAGTTGGAATGAAACTGTTCAACAAAATGTCCAACAACACCGTCTGACCAACAGGACTAAAGATGGACCTGCCGTGTTGAAATATGTATGTCTGAACACACTGTTGTACAAGAACTCCCCCTCTCATCCTGGGACACTCTAGTGCTTGTCTAGTGAGTTTTATTTTGTGTTATGGTTGGTTAGTCTTTTGGTAATAAATGTTTTGTGTATAAAGTCATTGCCCCTTTGTTTTCTGTAACTTACTTTCAGTCACTTTATGTATATGATCCCTTTTCTAAGTGCAAGTTATTCCCTTTCAAAGGCTGATTTATGTGTCAAAGAGTCTCTTGATTGATCACCAAGAGAAGCTAGTTGTTGAATGTTATTGTGCTGATTCTGAAGTTATATCGCTGGCCCGAATAATTGAAGAAATCTTGCATAGTAATTCCGCTTAACACTAAAATTTCCTAAACGGAGCTTTACTCTAATTACTTTACACCACAGAAAAAATGAAAAACACATTACCTCCCAGACTCAAGGTGTTGAGAACAAATTGTGAGCCGTAGAAGACCGTGAAGCAGGTATTCTCATTGTGTTTGTCCTTGCCATCTTTAAAGCGCTCAAAGTCCTTGGAGTTCCTTCCTGCTCGAATCTCTCGGATCTCAAATAGGTCCACTGAAAAACACAAACACATGTTTCTGTTGGTTATCATTTCATTTTTTAGAGGTAATTTACTGTTTGTGGCAGCATTTGTGAGAAATAAATAATGTAACCTCTAGTACGAATCGCAAAACACAAGGGATAAGCAGTTGTTTTTCAGTTTCACACATTTCAGTTCTCACACTATATCTACGTCAGACATGAAATGACTGCTAGCTCTCTTTAGGGCATGGTTCGTTTCACACTTTGACACACTGTGATGTTCATGCCAGTTAGTGTTCTAATATACCATCACGAAATATCTACAAATGCTATCCAAATGCTGTAGAGCCTTTACAGTTACATCACACACCAACCCATTGCCCAGGAGCTGAATACTATTAGCCAATTTTCCAAAATGGCTACATTGGAATAGCATGCTTCAAGCAGAAATCCAGTCTTTCCAGATCTCAAACTCAGGTTTACTTTTAAATTTGGATATCATCACAGTATGCTGCTGATAACTCCGCCACAAAGCAGCTGGGCTGAGAATCAGGTTTGTTACTAGGAAAATGTGGGGATTGAAGGAAACGATGTAAGCAGCTCTCACTCCTGCCTCTGCCACTATCATCAACAGAGAAAGGCACTGAAAACCCACCTGCAGAAGTGAAAGCTGCTCTTTGGCCAACATGATAAAGAAGTTAAGATAAAGAATCTGGCTTGGTCAACAGGTTAGAGCGAGCAGTACCTATTACTAGCATGTGCGATTAGCTTAAAAGACCTTTCAATCAAGCTAGCATACCTCCAAACATCCCACACTCTATAAGCTTTAATATCTTAGGAGAAATATTTTCCCATTATTATTATTATCATTTTAGTATTTTTTTTTCAGAAAGTATTTACTTCAGGGAGGTCTGTATTTTTTTTTTTAAATCAAGCATCTAGTACTTAGTGGAAGTGCATCCAATAGCACTTGCACAACAAGTTCAACATTCAGCCATGGTGATTTCCGTTTGATTACATAACTAACATACCATGGCACATGACACAAAACAGTTAATATATACTGCTGAATGTATAAAACTTTGATACTTTTTATTTTTATATCTGACTCAGAGACTTCTGCCACTTTCTATAGACTGGAAGTGAATGGAACCATGTTTGTGGTGCTTTCTGCTGAACTGACATTTTGAAAGGGGGTTTGGTGTATTAATGGTACCCTGTGGAAGTGTACATTGTTTACATCCATCGTCTCTAGCTTCAACTCTTCTTCTTCATGTCTTTGCAGACACATTGCTATTCTTCTTCTTCTTCTACCATCAATGGAGTAGAGGGGAAACAGGCAGCAGGAATGTGTATCAAGTTGCCTGCGTGCTCATGTGCAGGCATGTGCATGATACAAACCAGGGACTGAGTTGGACTGGGACTTTTCTCCATAATGCTACTACTGCTTAAAAATACTCCTATAAATGGCTCCAGTCGGATAGACAATCGAATCATCAATAATATGTCAATAATCAATACATAGTAATTTAGCCAAGTAATTAATAAAAAATGTACTAGCCCAGTAGTTTTAATATTGAAGAGCTGTTGTAACTGTGTTTTAAAACATACTAAACAAAACTGATGATGGTTAGTATTGATTATTAATATACTCACAGACGCCATCGGTCTTGTCTGCGGTGCGTGTCCATGCCACCTGCCGGGTCTCCATGATGACCTGCACGGTGAGCCGCTCCGCCTTCTGCCGAAATACCGTCATGACCACGCCCATCTCCATGTCCCGTTTAATCATGCTCTTCTTGTACTCCGTCATCTCCCCCTGCTGCCCCCAATGAGCCATCTCTGCAGCTGAGATAGGACAGAGAAAGATTGATTAATGTACTGACGGATCGCGCAGTTCCTGCTTTTGATGGTGACTGTCAAAAACATGACTTCCTCCCATCTAACAAAATGTTATTTGGAAGCTTTAAATAGCTTTAAAGGGGTTCTCCACTGATTTTACACATAAAGGTCAGTTAACTTGTCACTAGTACTGGGAGGGTATAATTTGAACAATGTGGGTGTTTGGGTGGGGAGTGTCTACAGAGAAGATGCTACTCTTTGCATTATGGGAAATGTAAAATGTAGTGTTTTTACACCTTGACAGAGATCTAAATGTCAGGATATCTTGGCCTCTGCTGCTTTGGTTTGGATTATTGTTGTTTTAATCTGTCTCTTGTAAGTCACCCAACTTTATAGACTTGTTACAGTGCCTCTTTAATCAACTTGTCATTCATCAACGCATGTAAAATATATTCAAGTCAAGCCAAAGCTATTTGTGTCCTCTAAACCAGACAGCTGAATGCAAAATAAACACATTTCTGGTCTTTTGTTACAATGACAATGTACAAAATACCCACAGGTACAGATTTTCAAGGGTTAAACTCTTAACTACAGACGATAAAACCGAATCCACAAGGTTCAGGTACGGTGCCCACCGCCAACGTGAGCACCAGAAATGAAAATGAAAATGTTTCCGTGTGAGTGTATTTTGTACAGTTAAAACACATTACTCAGCAACCATCCTGCAGTAATCATGTGACATGCTGATACTGCAGAGGGCTATTGGCCCCTTAACATCCAGCAGACAGAGAGTAAAATGATCTTCCTGTACACATTTATGGGTCCTGCAGTGGTCTTAAAACATTCGGTTTTTTTCCCATAAGTGCAACTGCAAACAAGCTTCATCACGTGGGAGTGACTTCCAAATGGATCTTCTGGTCTGTAGGCGTCACTAATTAATGATATAATTGTAGATGACGAATTGTCTTTGGTTGTGCTACTGCAGGAAGATACTGGAAGAGACTTTTGTTTCATTAGGTTGTTTCATCAATATTCTCAAACGACTCAGCATTCAGTGTTATGTTCTTTAATGACAGACTGAAGAAGGTGTATTACTAAAGATGTTTTTTTTTTGTTTTGTGCAATGATTCATGATTTATTAAATAGATACTGTGTACTGTTTTCAAACAACCTCAGAGTAGAATTTCCTGTGCTCTAACATCATGGTACATTCCAGTCCAGCTAAGACATAAACACAGTGACCAACCTAGGAATAGTGGATGAGTTTAAACATTTAGTTTCTTGTCCAGATAACATACTCTGAATACCTTTTTCAGAAGGCTATGCGGCATTGATATCATCTGAGGAAATAGGATTGTGCATATGGATGAGGACATAAAGCGATAAACACATACACCTCATAGAGAAATAGAAATGTATGGCAGGCATTACAATACATCTTGGACCACAAAACTACAGTATTAAAGAAGTTATTTTATCCTGCCAGCGGTTTCTCTGTTGAATTCTTAATCCATGACTGCCCATAGAGACAGTAGCATTCTCTACAGTAATGAGTAATGTATTCACCCACTTCCTACGAACTCAACTTGACTAGTCATCCTCCGTCATTGCCACTCACCAAGATGACTTTCAGTTCAGAGCCAGTTCAGTCAAAATGAAAAAGCCACTTTCTTTTCTCCACAATATAACAGTTTTAAGTTTGGGGGAAAAACCCTGTCTTTTCCTGATTTCGCCCTCTAATAACGGTCACCAAGAAATCACAGGCTCTGGTTTTGGTATTCCTGCTATTTTGGACTTTGGGCCTGACGCCTGTGTCCCAGAGGACCAGACGGCAACATTTCTTTGTCATTTTTTGCTTTTATCTTACCTTTAATCTACAAAACTGGTGTTTTTTTTTATTATGAATTAAGGAGCGGATTATTTTCCTGATTGATCGGATTGTCAGAAAATATTATTTCCCAGAAGCCAAGGAAGCATCATCACCAAATATATTCTGTTTCCAATCATATATAAAGAAGAAAAGAGGCAAATTGTCACATTTGAGAAGCTGTAACCAGTGAATGTATAGTTATCAAAACAGTGGTTTATTAATTTTCCACTGATCTGCAACTAATCGCTTCAGCTGTGGTAGTAAAACAGACTACAGGTACTGTACATGGAGCCAGTTCAGCTTGTGTTCTGGCTCACAGTCCCTCTACTGTATGCTCCCTCATTGTTTGATCCCGTTTGCAGTATCTCTACTGGATGACACATTCAAGTTTTAGAAGAGGAGAAGAGAAACCAAACAGCTGACTCAGACACATTCCAAATGTACGCCTTTCGTCACTGTTGCCAGGCCAGTCCCAATCCGTCTACACAAATATCTGCTTTAGAAAATTCATAAAGTTGAATGTGTGACAAACTGCGTTGCGTGTGATGACCTGTTAACCTCTGACTCCCTGTGTCTGGATTCTCCATCAGTAGGAAGCTGACTTCACCCATAAATATCCTGATGAGTAAGTGATACGTATACAGAAAATCCACAGCATCTCTATTTTTGTTTTTGCTTTGTCGCACCCTTTTGGAGCTCTAACTCATTTTTAGAGTCTACTGACGTAAAGGCAGCTGAGGACAAAACCAGTTCTAACTAAGGGAGACACATTTTCATTCAGGTTTGCCTCATGCAAATTTGTGGAAACTAGGCGCCGCTTTGTTTTTCTTATCTACACTCCATTTCATTGGGATGGGCATAACCATAACCAAGGGATATTAGAAATAGCAGTGACAATGGCTGAGGGAAATGAGACAAAGGCAGCTGAAGGAAAAGGATCTACAGTAGAAGCCATTTTTATTCTAACAAGCACTCAAAAATATAGAAACAAAGGCAATGTCCCAGGCAATGCAAGCAGTCATGATATATTTGACCTTTTTTAAAAAATAAACCTGACAACTGAGCAGCTTATCATACAGCTAAACAGGCAAAAAGAAAATCCTGATATCAATGGTCTCTATGATCAGTATCAACACTTCACTGATGCACATGTGCCGGATCCTTTTAAGCTTTACTTTCATTTTGGTGGTCCAAATAGTCAATAGAAGTAGTGAATAGTGGCACTTCCATAAAGTTAAGGGATTCACAAGAGACAGATTTTAAAAAGAGTGGTCAAAACTGAAAGAGCAGAGGTCAAGATATCCTGACTTTTAGTCTTTAGTACGAGTTAAGCTCCAAAATCACTGTATCCAACATTTCCCATAATGCTACTCACCAGCTTGCTTCCTCCTCCCCCAAGCTGAGATACAATGATGATATCATCGGGGTTCTTTTTTTTTTTTTTTTAGTCAAACTTTGTAAAGCTCCTTTCAAGGTCATACATATCTATGAGAATATACATATCTATGTCCTCCCTGCTGTGGGCCCTTACAACTGTCACCAGCTTTTCCTCATGTACGACAGCAGTATTAATATCACATGCAAATGCTAAGAGTTGAGATACATATCTTATTGTGACCATGCTCTTTCTGCCTCACTTCATTTTATATGATCAATCTCTTGCCTTCGTTTCAACACTATCGCTTATTCTCTATGCTGATCGTTTATTTTAAAACTACAGCGTGTCACCATTTTGAGGGGACAAGTGAGATGGTGACGATGAGGATAGGGTTTGGGGTTTGGGTATAAGTCATTTTTACCAGTGGACATGTAGAACGGTGAGAGTGTATGATGAAGTTCATTAGAAATAGTCGGCCTAGGTGCACAGTTGTGTGAGTTAGAGTAATGTTGAAGGGGGTTCAACCTGGTACGCCACAATATCTAGTATTTAACTTGCAAATGACCAGCAGGATATCAAAACAAAACAGTGCAACAAGGAAGAGTTCTGTTGAATTTGAAAATAACTATGATATAAAATGTCAACAAAATATACTGTGGACATTGTACGTTTCTAAACGGAAAAAGAGATCATGTGTAATTCAACACAATACCCTTTGAATAAAACACATTTATAGTGAGTTTCTCGATATTTTTTTTTATACAAAAAGAAACTGGGAGCCCTTCTTTATATTAAAATGAATGAGGTCACGGAAGAATTCAGGAAAAACTACTTTGATGGCCATCATTAAAAAAAAAGGTCTACTACATATCTGCATGTGTACACAAATGTCTTGCTTAATATAAATAAATGTGAAACTACATATTTAGTGTAAATATCCTTTATTTGCATTATATCTACAGTTGTGCGCATATTAAAATACCTGAAAGATAAAAACTAAAGAGCGTTCCTCAGTGTTCTCAAATGAAGTTAATAATTAACTGACATTATTACATAACTATTATCCTGTTTTCCCTGCAGAAACATTAACCCACTGTGAAGGGACTGTCCCTATAGGGATTCACTGCAGCCCTACTGAGTCTAACTAATTTCCTCATACTGACCCAGCAATCACACATGATACAAATACTGTGCCAATGCAGCCATATATGTTCACATCACACTTGTACAAACACACCTGCCTCAGGAAAAGCAGTGTTTATATGAAACAAGGATGATCCACTTTACTGGATTTTGACATGTTTGTTATGTTGGGAATGCAAACACACGCACACACACACACACACACACACACACACACACACTGATAAACTCTGATTAAGCTAAAAAAAAAAAAAAAAGATCAAATTTCCTCAGTATTGCACTGGGTTACTGGGTGTTAAGCAGCATAATCACAAGGTCAAGGTGCATTAATTGTGCAAGATGAAAACAGATTAAACACAAGCAGAATTAATTTTACTAGTTAAATTAAGCCTTAGTGTGAAAAGGCAAAAGAAAACAGGATGATACAGATGATACACAATAGAGTGGTCCCGCAAACCTTTTTGTATCTTTTTTTTTTTTTTTTTTTGGCAAAAGCAAACCAATCACACCAGTTTAAGGAACTGATTTAAGCTCCGTCAACACATTTTATAATAAAGAATATGAAGGCAGAGGAAAACAACATTGTGCTCAACCAAACAACCAGAGGACTAATAAAAAATGTAATAAAAAAGTTCAGCGTGCAACGTGGAGAAGGGTGAAAAAATGACTCTGCTACTCTACTGAGCTTTTTATCCTTTTTTAACTCTTTGTTTTGGTTTTAGAGCACATTCACTGTTTTATTCAGTCTCAACAGCCTCATTAACCCTAGGAGGTGGGTTTTTTTTTCAGCTAAAAACAGCACAAGACAAGTTCAAAACTAGCTGGTGACAAAAGTGAAACCTTTAGCACATTAAGCACCACATATTTTTCTCACAACTTGGTAAAGAAAGACACATTGTTAAAACAAGAGCGAACACTGGACTCACATTTATCAAGTGAACTGAAACACAACTTGAATGCTAATGTTGCTATGTGTCTGCTAGATGAATAAGCAGACTTTTTATTGTTAGCCATACACATGATATTGCAAAAACATGCTAGTGCTGCTGTCTATTAGTTTGTTTTTGAATTCCTCTGCCTCCCAAGGGCTATTATTTGATTAATACAGGAATTCAACTGAATTTTAAGTTCACCCGCTCAAATCTCACCAAACACCTCCCTTCAAGCTAACGCTAGACAAGCTTGAGTACTAGAACTAGTACTAGCTTGGCTAGGAAGTAAATAAAGTGGTTCTAACCCACCATGCCTGTTCACTTTAGCTCAAACAGACCCTTTTCATGGCAGACATTTTGACTTGTCAGAGCAGGATAAGCACAGGTGAAATTATTAACATTAATGATGGCTCCATTTCATTTAGATGAGCCAGTTGCATGACTCAGGTATTGAGCACACTCACTCACCGTCACACAGGGACACTAACTGGAACAGAGCCATCTTTAATGTTATTATTTACACCTGTGCATTTCCTACTTTGACAAGTCAAAATGTCTGCTGTGAAACAGGATGGTCTGGTCTTCAAGAGTATCATTCTTTGTCAATGGCATGACAGTATTTAAAAATACCTATTGTTAATTTTTAGCTAATTATTCAGACATTCACAGTTCCCCGTTTTGTTAGCCATACCAAATTGCACTGTACCCTAAGAAGAAAACAAGGTGTAGTCTGTGAAGGTGCTACCCTTTTTTTCCCTCACAGCACAGTACTTGAATGAATCAGATGAGTCCCTGAACCAATCACCTCAAATATTTTGTCTGCCCCTTTTAAATCAGTGAGTAGAAAAAAAAATCACGGTACAACACAATTTAAAAGGAAATTACAACCACATAAATGACGAAGAAAAGTTGAATCAACGTCTATCTAAAACGAGTTGAAGGAAAAACGGAACGTTTTTTTTTTTTTTGCAGGACTCTTGTATTAGACTGCACGTTAAGTGGAGAGACTAGCAACTGAGTGCAACATTACACTGGTAAGTTTTATTTGAAAAAAATATGCAAAAAAGGTTCTACATAGACCCGATAAGGGGTCACTTTGGCTTCATAACAAACCATTTTTGAGCAAAGGGAATATTAGAAATAGCATATATAGAACAATATAGTTCTCTATAACTTTGCATATGGTAGTATAAGGATGCACGAAATACTCCAAGCATTACAAAATTTTTATAAGCAGGCTACTACACTCAGTTGTGCTATTTAATCTGATTAATCTTGTTTTTTTTTTTCTTATTCAACTGGCTCTGGGAGGGTCACTCTTGAGAACTCTATATGTTCATCATTAGACGATAACATGAATATGGATCCAAGCATAATGTGGTGCATGTAACAAACAGCCTGGTGCGTGTGTGCATGAGGACAGCAGGTGTTACCGGCATGGTACAGGGCACAGGAGCGCATACACCCCATGCTGTGAGCTGCACCGAGCCGTCTGGTCAGACTCATCTGCATATTAACAGATATGTTACCAGCAAAAAAAGCGGATTTCCCCTCTCTTCTTTCTTAACTCTGCCGCTGCACAGGCTGTTAAACTCGCACAAATAAAGGATTTAAAGAAAAGTAAAAGACATACCTTATGAGTGAAATCGATTCTTTTCAGCTTGACGAAGTTGCCGCTTGTTTTCTATCTAATCATGATTTGAAAGTTATGAAATGAAGCTGGAGAGGATGTGGAGTGTTGACAAAAAGGCCAGCCACAAAACGGTCAGTTCCTCTATCTGAGTGTATAAGGAAGTAAAAGTTAACCAGCATTATAGGCATAGCCTGCATGTCATAAAAAACAAAAAAGTCCGGAAGCAAGGACGGTATCTATGCAAACTACACTATGCAAGTGGCATCGGCCACACTGACCTGACAGGATGAAGACTAATGCTGTTGTATTTTTCATTTTACATGTTTTAAACCTTAGACTTTCCATTCTTTTATAAAAAAAAAAAAATGTGTGCAATGTAAAAGCTCCTCAGTCCACTGATGATAAGTGCAGGTTGTGGATGCTGAGGAACCTGCGTCCGTTTAGACTCAACCCTGCAACATGTTTTACAGGTGGTTTTCAATGTAGGGTCCGAGGACTCCGAATTGTCCATTAAAGTGATCCTGAAGGTCATTAGACGCTTAATGAAATAATTAATCCCAGCTGGGTGAAGAGGGAAGAAAAGACTTTTTATCAGTGGTGGAAGTATTCAGAACTATATTTAAGTAAAAATGAGTAATACCAAAGTTTAATGAAAGTCTATTGCAAGTAACTGTTCTGCTTTCAACCTTACTTTAGTGCTTATTTCATGTGCAGAAGGTATCAGTATCAGAAAAATGGAGCTACTTAAAACTGTCAATAGTAAAATAACTTATGATGCATCAGAATAGCCTTTAAGTGATATAGCATTAAATGATATTAGAATATTATTGCTGACTCATTGTCTGAGCAGCATTTTAATGCTGTAGCTGCTAATCTTAATACTACTCTGAACGCTGTCGGTTAGTTTACTGATCACGTTTTGTTTGTGAAATCTTCATTTGTGAGGTTAAAGTAACTAGTAATCATAGCAGTCAGATAAATGTAGTGGAGTAAAAAGTACAACATGTCCTGCTGGACATGGAAATACTTCAGTAATAAATGGAAATACCTAGTTACAGTGATTACAGTGCACTTGTGATGTTACTAAGCAGACAGTGATGCTGTGCAATACTAAACGTTATTGAATCTTTTGTGTTCTACTGGGTAAAAAAAAAAAAAGTCCTTTAAATACAGAATTAGTTGAGGTGTCCTGATAATAGTTGAATGGTTAAGTCATATTATTGCAACCTTCACAGTTCGATACCAGCCATGGAGCTGTGTGCATGTTATGGCCCCTCCCCTTATTTCCTCTGTACACTTAACCACTCTGGGTAAAGTAGTCACTGGTAGACATATGCAACTCTAAGGAGTCACAAGTAGACATCTCTTCATCTTAGAGGATCATAAGGGAACCACTTATTTGGAATCTGATAATAAAACTGTTTGAGGTGTCTGACATGGGAAACAGTCGAGAAAAGTTTAGAAAGTTTAAAGACTGAATAAGAATTCAATTCAATTAAGTCCTCCGGACAGCAAATACTGTAGAATTAAAACAAAGAAAAATTAGGGTCGCTAAGTGCACGAGCAAACTCTACCAGTAGACAAAATGGAAAATATAGCCTCATCACTTGAACAATGGAAATATGTGTACGTGTGCTGATGAGGATGTGGAAAATAAGAGCAAAGCATGAAGAGACAAAGACAAAGGGTTGAAAAAATATGATAATAAAGAAAATGCACTCAGCAGAGCATGGAAATAAATAAGCTGCAAACATAAATGCTGTTCATAACAAGCACAGGTGTTATAAACAGCATTTGTCTTAGTTGGAGGAAATGTAGGTGTTATGAAGATCATAGTATGCGGTTATCCCACGGCTCAAAATATCTTCACATTTCTCAGCATATAACAAAAAATCATTTCCATAGACAAATATAAAGACGCGTATAAATATTCTTTATGGAACCATGTCCATCACACCACCGTGTGAACTGCTGTAAGCTTATATAACAGATTTGCATGAGTAACTTGCCTCAGTAATTTGCATGATAGCAGAAGAGGAGGGGGATGAACACAGAATTGCCTTTCAGCCTCTGAGCAGGTGTTTGTATTAGTACAATTAGCGATGTCAAAGTGGAGATCTTGTCGTTCATGTTTATGGCGACATTTTACAGCCTGTCTGGCAAAGTCAGACAGGATCAAATTAAGACGGACATATTAAGCAAATTGCCACGGTTCACTCAACAGAGAAACACAACTGAACATATTGTAGGTTCACGTTCCAGGCCCGTCTCATTTTAATACAGGCAGCATTACAGGTTAACACTGCAGTAACATGTTCACTACACACACACACACACACACGCGCACACACACACACGCACAGATTATCATTTAAACACAATGACAATTGAAATGATTGTAAAAGGCAATAAATGTGTTTCCAACTGCACTATTGTACAAAATTACAGCATGCCATGTTTGAGGACATAATGGTGCCACCTCTGCGACAACTAATGTTAACCATGTTTACTCATCAGCAACAGTTGCCAAAAACAACAGGAAAACCTCTCTAAATATGGTGATATACTGAATGATATGTGTTCTAGATTAAGAGATCCTGTCACATTCAGGCCCTAATAAACTGGGTGCTCCAGTAATATATTACAGTATCCTGTGTGGCTTTATTTTATTATTATATATTATTTACTTTATATATAACAAATTCTACCACAAACCTATTAATATTGATGCAGTTGCTCAAACTCGATCATGCTTTATAAAAATAAAGGGTGATTTAATGCCTCTTTAAAATTATTGCACTGCTGACAACAACAAAACACAGAGTATCACATCTCCATTAACAATATATCTCTTATAATCACATTTCATTTTACAGGCATTTTTGTCTTTATTTTTGTTGCACTGAAGATTTGCTGTAGGAAAAAGCCAAGATGGCTAGTCAATCCAACCTCTCAATCTAGTGTCCGGGTCATGATGTAGGTGGGCACGCCATAGACTTTGAGCAAAAAATAAATTAAATAAAAACATTGAATCCAGAGGTACATCCAGTCTATAACAATAAGTAGTTCTGTCTCTAGTATTCATGAGGTTTATCCACAGCTGTCAGTTTGAGGAGGGATCAAGTATTTAGCATCCCTAAAAAACGGTCCCTGAATAACTAACACAACATATGAAGGATCTTATCATCAGACACATGTTCACACGTAAATATAACGGCTCAGAAGGTGAACTAGATAGATAGAGATTGACCAGCAGGCTCATGTCAGACCTTGTCTCATAATCCTGAAGGTAATACCGTAGCAATGACACTACAATTATACTTTTCTTAAAACTGGTTTAAGATGATCCCTGTCTTCTTTGAACCCAGAACTTCAAGATAAAAAAAAATGCTGTGTTCACTTTCCTAAACATAATACTTCAGTTAGTGATTTCAATAGAGTAGATGCATTGCATTCTGGTTGACTGAAGCTACTGCTGGTGCAGAAACGGGTACCCCTGTCTCTTCTCTGATGGATTTATCTGTGACAACATTTTCACAGAAATGTGAACACACCCACAATACTTTGGCGCCTTTCACAGAGCGATGACTGGTGGCTGTCAGTTGTGTGCGTAAAAGGCAGATCACATTACAGATCACTTATAAGCTGCCTTCAGACTTACTGTAGCTAGACTTTGTTAGCCTAGTTTATGTTGTGATCTTGGACAGCCAAAACCATCTTTAACCATCTTTAGTGGCAGTTTGTGTGTATAAGGGTCCAATCAGAAGGCGGGGGAAAGACAAATCTGATATTATTGTGTATATTGGAGACATTTCTTATGGTTAGATGTAAATATCAGATTATAAGATCCCAACGTGTGTCAATACCAGATAGACTGGGGGTCTCAATTAGGTGTGGTGGCTTTGGTCTATTTCCCTGTTGGCCCTCACTGCTACTGGTCCTCCTCTGGCTCCCTGAGGCCCTGACTGTGCAGAGTCTTCCCTGTCATCTCCATTATGGCCTGAGATTCTGGATCCATATCCAGGATACTCCTTTTGCCCTGGCCTTCCTCGCCCTGAAACGAAAAAAACAGTCAGACAGTCAGACAAACCGAAATACCGTGGGCTTAATTCTCCACAGTCTAAAGGAAACAGCTGTATAATGTAAAAAAGCTGGGATGTAAATGAGGTTCTCTATTTGCAGTACAGTTGGTACAGTTAATTACATGCCTGATGGGCATGTTTTCCCCTGTGGTAAGTTTTATTATAATTGGAGCCTCACCAAACAGTTGAAGAACGCCTTTGAACTGAGTTCCTCACAGTGTAAATGCGTGGAACAATATGAAACAGGATGTTCTTGGAAAACACCATGGATATAACCTTGACTTTCCGATAAATAAAAAGCTGAACAAGTACTCTGACCTCCTCTGGTTCTGGGGGTTTTCCGACCGCCCACACTTCCATAGAGTCCAAGGTGAAGTCCTCATTTCCAGAGAGCTGAGGGCTGCCGTAGGTAGTACACTTGGGCCGTGCACGGCTATGGCCACGTCCGAAGTCACTATCCAACCACAGGCCGAAGTATCCATGCTGACCGCCCATGCCCTGATGATGAAAACACAAACACAAAAAGAATAAAGACAAGTATGTAATAGGATTATTGTAAATCACTGAAGTGTAAAGAATTTTTTGGGGGTTTCATGTTTACATTAAAAAAAATCCCAGTTCACAATAGCAGGCCCACTGGTTTAATATTTCCCCACTGAGGGCGGCGGCAGTTGGGAAGAAATGTATGTAAGCTAAGCAGCTAAACAGGTTTATGTTTAAAGTGAAATAACAGTCGATTACATTTTTCTGTATCATACTTACAAGGACTAATGCAAGAACAATGCTGTTTCTTTATTTCCATGTCTTCTGTATGAATCATCAGCGGGTGAGGATGCTGACTTTTTGGAGGCCTGTTAAGTATAGCCTCAGCTTTTTAGCACAATATCATGTATGTAGCTATCAAGTGCATGTTTAAGACCCTTTTAACAGAGGTCTCATTTTAAAGAAATCAGTTGGAAAAAGGCACCAATCAGAGAAAGAGTCTGAGATGGCATTTTCAACAAAGTCATAGAGCTAAGGTTAGCTTAATCAGCTGGCTAGCTACAGCTGATAAACTCTACCAGTGACAGTTGTCTTCATAAACAATTGCTGGCTAGAAATGAGAAAGCCTGCTTTTGTCTATCTGTCTGAAATCAATGACCCATTGTTTAAAAAATGACTGAGTAACTAAGTAAGTAACTAAGGGTAAGCTAGGGTCAGGGATTAGCAAACAGCCAGCCCATTTGGTGCAGGACAGGTAGTGTGCGTTGGGTTTTATCAGAGCTTCTTCACCACAAACAGCTTCCAAATAGCTTAATGAATTTTACGATAATAAGAAAGGAGTTGGAAGCTATAAAACCAAAACAATAAGCTGAAAGAGGCTAAAACACTGAGGGAAACGGCAGAGTTTGGTCACAACAATCAACCACTATAATATTACATATAGTCATTTGATCAATGATTGTTAGGGCTACTATTCTACCACTGTGAAAAGGTTTGATTTGATCAATAATAGTGTCTGCTGTGGAGCACAGATTCTGGTTTCTAACACACAGAGGTTATACAACAGGAAACTTTATGTGATAAATAACACTGTATCATAGCCATAATCTCAACTGTCAGCGAAAACAGTACCTTAATTAGAAACTGTTACACAGTTTAAGGTTTCTGTCCACTAAATCAGAAACCTTGAACACTGATGCAACGTTAATATGATATATCTGAAAAACAGCCCCATCTGATCATTAGAAGTTCCCCTCTGTTAAACTAATGCCATCTCACCAGTCCGTTGGGCATGGTCTGCTGATTCTGGTTGAGGTACATGAAGTGTTGGTTATATCCTGTAGCTGTATAAACTCTCAGTCTGGGGAACACAGTGAACAGGAAGCATCTGGAGTCACCTGCACACACACACAAATATACAAATTGTGAAGATCTGAGAGAAAAGTCAAGTGACAGCCAACAGTATTCAAACAAGTAGTATTACTTCCTCATTGTGCCCTCTTATCAGTGCTTTAATATTAGTCTTGAGCTGGGGTCTGGTCCACGATGGTAATGTTCCTACCACAGCACCACTATCAAAGTGTGGTTTAAGTTATATTCTACAAATCATCTGTGTTCTTAATTCAGCAGGACAGAATGTCTCATAAACAGTTCAACTATTGAGAAATTTGAATTTAGCTGTAAGTCTTGATACCTAAAGTACAATTTTGATCTCGTATCTCCTATAAGTGCCAGTGCCTCGCTGTTTCAATCTTTAGCTTTGTATGACTTTGAATTCATCAAAAATGCTGAGTAACAAAAAATGAAAGTTTACATTCATGACCTTTTTTTTTTTTTTTTTTAAAGATTTATGTCTTTAAAAATATTGTTGGTTTTGCTCTTTTTTATGGGATTTGTTGACAATGAGAACTGGACTTTCACTTCTCGCCTCCAACTACACCCCACTGCTTCTGAGTGGGAATCTCCGCACTTTTCTGGTTAGAGTCTCCATGTAGCCGCTATTGTCTCTCTTCCTGTCTGTTCAGCTCTTTGTATGAATTACAAGTATAAAAGTGCACTTTTAGTTGCTAGTATGCTATGCTAACTTGCAAGCTACTGTTTACAAATATCAGTCATTATTGAGATAAAGCGTTATATCTATTACCTACCAACGTATTTTTAATGTTACTAGCTGTGTTTTTCAGTGGCTCAGTTGCTAACCAGAACTAATGAAGTATGCAGGATAACACTGTCTCTCTGTAGGATTGCTGAAGGCAACTACTTAACTAGAAACAGCGTTCATTAAATAGCAAACTGGATCTAAGGTCTGTAAGTCGTGCAACATGAAAGTGCTGTGGGATCAAACAAAGTTTGTTCCTTCTCTCACCCTGGAACTGAGGTTTGACGTCCCAGGTGTGGGAGGCAAAGCCACCAAAAATATGTCCCTCTGTGTCTTTGATAAGCAGCAACGTGGGCCCCCACTTTGTCAGGCCAGTCACCATCCTGGTGAAGCTCTCCCCGTGCAGCCGTGTAGAAAACACAAGTCTCCAGGGGGCGCTGTAATTGTCTGGCAGCTGGAAAGGTTAACAGAGAATTGGTAGTGAAAACTGAGTGTGAGTAAATATGACTAGCAGTAAATATAAACTTCTGGCAGAATGTATCCTGGGAAAGGGAAGTTAGGAAGAACTATGCTTGTAATGAAGTGAGGTCACCAAACTCCATAAGAATGATAAAGGTATACGTTTTCCTGCAGGTGTTACTAAACTAACAGGGGAATGAGGAAGATGTCAATCACCCATGGTCTGTACACACATAGACACACACACACACACACACACACATGTACACACACAGTCCTGAGGAGAGATCTAATCAGCCAGCGTCAGTGAAAACACCCGTGTGAGTGAACTATGGCTGCGTAACAGCTTTAAACAACAGTCAGTCTATGACACGGATATATCAATGTATCCATATTGTTATATTATATTTTATTGTCATCATTTATCAGACATTGTGACATCGTGTGTACTTAGATAAATTAATCAACAACAAACCAAAATGATGGATTAAATATACTCACCAACATCTTACAGGTGAGTGTATTTGAAATTTATCTCTTTAATTGTGAAGCACTTTGTATATTGTTATATCAATAACAATATACAATAGGAAAACAATCTTAAACAAAACAAAACATGGTAACATTTTTTTTTTTATTAATCCAAGATTATTTTTTTCCTTATATTCCAAGCTTTAGAATTATGTGGGCAAAAACACATATGTACATTTTATTCTCTATTTTTCTATGTATACAACATGCTGTATACAATACTTCTTTAATTTCATATGCCTATGAATATATATATCCTAAGAATAATCTAGCGTGGTAAAGGTCAGAACAATGAATAACAGTAAAACTCATCTACCATCTAATAATAATGGTGTGAGAGGCACAGATGGAATTGTTAAGTTATGGCATCTTTATGATTTGATTCATTACATGCATAGCATAAGGTTTACAATTACTGAGGGCGTAATCGTGGTGTCTGATGAATTGTATGACGTGATGTTAAAGCCTGATGACAATATGGCAGTAGGAACGGACATTGAAATATTTCTGAACATCTCAAATGTGATGGAAAACCTTGTTCCTCTTCTGTGTTTTTGGGTCACACCATTTTTGGGACACAACGCTCTTAGTGACGTTCACTCCAGATAAAAAATATATATAAATGATTGTGAAAGCGCTGTTGATAGATTTCTGATGGACAAGTCAGAACTGTCCGTCTTTACAAATGATATTAAAATCGGCTTTTTGAAAGCAAGTATGGTACAGAAATGTGTCAGCCTTACCCAGATTTAATTCTAGCAGTGCAGAGATTAAAGAAAAGAAGTGTCCATTTATATGTACACTGCTTTCTGCTAACAACAGTGTGCTTTTTAGACGTGAAAATTACTACACTTCAATGATGATTTAGAAGTGCTGGAAGTGTCTTGCGGCTCACTATAGAGTAAAGTACTATGTAGTGAATGAGTGATGAGAGATTTCAGTCACAGCTTATATAGTCTGCTGATACACTTATTCAGTCTGCTGTCACAGATTCCTGTACCACCACCACCCCAACTTCCTCTTTCTGTGCTATATTTTAAGAATTGTTCTATAGTTTAAAACTAAGTGTTCATATTTGCATTAATGAAGGCGGGATTAGTTCTCCTGGCAGAGCTGTTGCTGTTTAGGTTCTTTGAGAACTCCTTCAGACAGCAGAGCCTTTCCCGCCAAATCTGTATAATCTTCTGCTATATGTAGTGAATGAGTGTGGTATGTGGCTGTATAACACAAGCAACATATTATTTGTAAGTGCCTAATGTCAGTCAAACAGAAGTGACATGCTGCTCTAAGTGGCATATGTACTATGGTGGCTATTATACCATGCATGATACATGAAGCAGTGGTGTATTTGACCCTTTTTACATCAGTATCAGTGTTAGGCAGGATGGGATGTTGTTAAACAAGTGGGCCTGGAGAGCTGGAAGCCTTTTGGTATTAGTTGTATTTTTTTCTTGCTGATCTCTTTTCTTTCTTCTTTCTCTGTCTTTTTTTTCTTCCTGTCATCCTTTCTTTTTCTTTTTCCTTTCTAAAATTGCATTTCCATTAACAAAAAAGTTGCAGCAACTGCCTAAATTTCACTTTTTCACTTTCAAAATCTGCTAGAACTTTCACTAAAAGTGATTTGTACCCTGGTTTATCAATCTATCTATTATTTTGTCATCCTGTTTTTCCATATTGCTATCTTGGTCAGTTCTGTACACACAACATCTATTGCATGACTGCCTGTGATATCGGGCTATATAAATAAAAGCTGACTTGATTTGACTTGACACTGACCTGTGGTGCCAAAAACATGAGGGTGGGAAGGTCCAGCAGACACTTCAGCTCTTTCCAGGGTGTCTCTCTGCAAGGGGGCAGCAGGGTGGGGGCCGGCCGCCCACTCAGGGAGACATTTAGACCCTCAGCCACCAGCATCTCCAGGTACGACGATACCTGGGACACCCTGAAAATCCAGTCCTCCAGACAGGAAACATCGCAGCCTCCCTGGTCTGAGGGGTGAAACAGAAGAGGAGAGAGACAAGCATGGTCAGCAGTCACATTTCCTTACTGTTATATAGCCAAAATCCTTCAAATCACTTGTTTACCTGAGGGTTTGAGCTCAGAACACATCTGCTCTGCCAGGAGTTTGACACCAAGAGAGCCATCACCCATTCTCTCTGGATTCCAGCCCTGCAGGCGCCCTCTGTGGACCAGAATCTGAACTACAGCAGAGATCAGGTCCTGTAGGAACTATGGGGAAAGGCCAGAGTAGGGTATCAGTAGAGAAGAAGTGAAAGTGGCAGAGTTGTGACAGAAAAAAAATACCACTGAAATCCGATCCTCTACTCACCTCTGCTACCTGCTCACATGTGACAGCTGTGGACCCTGCTCCACGCTGCGACATAGCCATGACAAGCGGAGCCCGCTCTTCCGCAGTGCCTCGCAGAGTGTCTGCTAAGAAGATGACAAGTTGCTCTCGACCCACTCCAGCAGTAGCAGAGGTGCCGGTCTTCCCCGGCGCTGCGGCTCCCGCCAATCCAGAGTCGATACTGCACATGCACTGATAGACCCGCCTTACCATGGAGTCTGGTGCCAGGCTGCTCATGGAGGACTGAAAGGGACAAAAAAGGGGTATTCTGTGTTTTGTATACATCTCAGTGGGCATGTGGTGCAAATAATCCAAATAAGTAATTTAATGCAGACTTAATAAGAGCTCTAATGCTGAATTAATGACATTTTCACACTGTGAGACTATAGATTTCTCTGTCAATCAAAGGGCACAATAAACTAACTTTGTACCTTATTTCACTAATAACATATTCATCCTAACATTCGCACCTGCAGCATCTCAAGTGTTAAAGTCTTTCCTGCTGGTGTTTTCCCTGGAGCTCCTGAAGGGCCCCCGACACAACCCTGGAGCCTGTCGAAGACCCCCTCAACCACTGGCCGTTCCTCAGGGCGGAAGCGGGCCAGCCGCTTTTGCACCACCACGCTCTCGGTGTTTCCCATGATGCTCTGCAATAAGACACAAAAGCATGGCAGAACACACACATCACAGACATTATGTTTACACAGAGTGGAGTACGATTAAAGGAAAAATCCACTAACAGAATGCATATTGTGGTGTATTGATTTCAGACAGTATAGTCAGGATCTAGATGCTGTCGTCCTTACAGGATTGTTATTCAGTATCTATGGAGCAGCTTCAGCCTTTGTGCCCGAATGATGGTCGGTGCAAGCTACATATACATAAACAATTACTTGTCTGTGATATTGAACTTTATATTTTGCAGTTTTGGACTGATGTAGACAAAATAAGACACGTGAATATGTCAACTTGGGCTCAAAGCAAACATTTTATGAATGAAAACAGTAACATATGTGCTATGTGCCAAACTCCACATAATTTGAAGCTCTAATGTAAAACTGCTTCCTGAAGCTACAAGATACGACAATTTCAGTAACAAAATTGTAATAAATAAATTCCACTTCCCGGGCTTTTACGAGCAAAAGATATATAGGTAACAATGTGAAATATTTGACTGAATAACATTTTTGCTTATTGCTACTGCCCCTCAGTGAAACTGTGGTCGTCTTGGGACCCTGGATAACATTAGCCTAATTAACTGTTAGCTAACGTTAGCAAAGCTCTGTAACTACATTACTTCATTCAAACCCAAAAACTTGCATATGAGACGCATTGGGTGTAATAAATATATGACGTACAAGATTTCCATAAGGCTAGTCAACTTAAAAATTCTAACCAAATGTGTGTACCGCTAACCTTTTATAGAAAAACAGCTTTGCGTTCCATCCTGCATCTACTGACAGCAAAACGTAAACTTCCTGGTGCTAATGGACATGACACATATTATAGCCAATCAAATGAGGGAAGTGTTCAGCTGATTCATTGTGATTGGTTTATAATGTTGGGAGGCGGGAGAATTGGTCACCGTTTAATGGGGCTACGTTCAAGAGCACTATCTGGATCTGTTTACAAAATATTATATTATGTCCCGTTCGGATTCCAGCTAAAGTACATCACAGTTTGCAGAGATACATATCCACTGCAGTGACAGCACGGTCATGAAAATAAAACGTACATCTGTACATGGCGTAGCACGCATGAAATATCTGTTATTCTTCAGAGATGGCATTTAGACTGTCTTTGGGTACCAATATCTTACTGAAGTACAGATATTTTATGTATTATATTTTTACTTTTGAAATATTTAATTAACACACATTTAAAGACTTGAAAATAAGTCATTTTATAAAAAGTGAAAGGATGGATGCAGTAAAAACAAAAATAGACACATTCATTCACTCATTAAACATTTAATTCTCCAAAAGGATAATACAGGATAATGCATGACTCAATATAGTGTGGGAATATATTTGCGATTGCTCTGCACTGACCTTCCATCTTTTAGTGACCAAGATATTCTTAAAGCTTTCCACAAAAAATAAATAGTAAATCCTAGCAGGCTGTGGGTCTGGGTCTGATGACATCTCTGACTTTCCCCACACCTATTTCAAACTACATGTAAGCCCACACAAAAAGCAAGTCATTACAACAGCAGGAGGAGGAAGTGGAATTGCTTAAACCTTGAACGGTGATGTCCCTTCTGTCACCAGGAGAGTGTGCACAGGAGTAACCAAAGAACCCTTTGCAAGACACAGCAGGCATTTCAAAAACGCCTTTTAAGGGCATGAGATTTACTATGTGAGTGCACTGAACTGGGTGTGTTGCATTGTAATGAAGACTTGTAGGCCAGTGGATGCACCCACGTCTGCACAGCTGATGCAGTTGCAGCCATCTGCCCACTTCAAGTAAACATACTGGTGTAAACAGGATACCCATGATGAATCAGTGAGTACAGCCCAAGATGAGCCACAGACCTAGAAAATCAGTTTATGAGATCTTTTGGAAGGCATTTACTGTAAAAAAAGAAACTCCAAAGTAAAGTTGGCAATTCTAAATGAATGAATAAATCAATGAATGAAGTTCTGCCCCCTTTGAATTTAGCAGGCATGGTAGCTAGTTTTTTTTTTTTACCCCCTCCTACACCTACAGTAACTGCTAGTCTAGACCTGACATATAGTGAGCCAAATGTATTATTTTTTTATCAGTTTGAAGTCTGCAATAGTATTGTTTTATATATCTTGCTCTTTTCCTTTGATAATGTTGATACCATACTGAACTGCGCTGTGTGTTCTTTCTGGCAGTCTCCAAATCTACAGCTGTACAAGCTGAGACAACTGAAGAGTGCAGCGATGAAGAATTGAAATCCTAAAGTCGCTACCACGCAGGATATAGGGAGATAATAAAAACCCTCTGTAACAATGCTGCTCAGTTTACCCAGAGCGCAAACATGATGCAGGATGTGATCTCTTGCATAACCATGCACCTATCACTGCACTCTTGTACAAACATTGTATTTGCTATTGATTTGATTAAGAATCTACAAACGACTTGAACAAAACTCAGTTCCAGCTCCCAGTATACACTCTCCCAAACTGACTAAAACACGTGTATACACTTCCTTTATCGACACATTCTGTAGTTTATATCAGAACATATTAAATGCCAATGTAATGGCTTAAAGGACAAGTTCACAATTTTTCAAGTTCTTCTTAAAACAACAGTTAGGAGTCCAAATGAACATTGAAACAGGTTTTTCTTGTTCTAATCATTCCTCCTGTTCATACTGGCCAAAACATCCCCTTCAAAATGCACTTACAATGTAAGTGATGGGGGGGACAAAACCCACAGTCCTCCTTCCGTACAAAAATGTATTTAAAAGTTTATCTAAAGCTAACATGAAGCTTCCGAATGAGTCAAATCAAGCAGATATCTTTCAATGTTACAGTCTTTTTAGTGCCAAAGTCCTTCAAGCAGGTACAGACAAAACCAGGCAATACACATGGTTCACTGACATATGACTGCATATGTGCACATGTTCCAATAAGAAGAGAGACTTGGCTTGATTACTATCTCTGGCAGTCACCACATTCACTCTACTATACTGATTCAGCTGTGAACAAGTTAAGACTTGAGAGAAGTGAGTCTCGCTAGTTCTTCTTTTCTCTTCCCTTTGCCCACCACCCCTCCTCTCAGTTACATCCCTATATGGTAAAAGTCTCACTGCTGAGTGACTGCACAGGAAATCCACCATATGAATACTAAGTTTAAAAAAAGGAGAAAAAAAAAAAGCCATACACCACGCTCTTTGATAGACTGAAATTGTCACTTGACTTCAAAGTGTTCTAGCATATCCATTTCAAGAGAGGTTATTGTCCGCTGGCTTGCCACGTGTAATTGTAGTTGCTTGCACTCTGTGTTTTATCTGTATGTTCAGTCAAGAGGCAAAGATTGTGCACAAGATCCCCTGATATTTTTTATTCATTTTTAAAGATTTTCTACTGCACTTTATGTCTTGGCAGTATTTAGAATAGACAGACAGTGAAAATAGCACTTTGAGACACAATGACATGCAGCAAAACAGTCATTTTAACCCAATACAGGCTTTGCGAGGTTTTTAAAGTGAATGGCATATGAGGACATATCATATGGGGAACTGTGTGTCTCACAGAGTTCCTAGAACTCAACTTCTGAGAACTCATGTACATTATTCTCCTTTTCCTGAGTGCTTTGCATGTGCGCAAAGGATTTGAATAAGGCCGACACAGTTCTGAGTGTGAGACAATTTTTGGTTTCTTACAATGAAAAAACCCCTCTGTCTACTTCCTCTGCGCATGTACATGCACCACAATGTACCACCTCAGGCTGCAACCGAGCTTCATCGTTAAAACTCTGCAATGAGAGTTTTCGTTAATTGCCATGTGGCTTCTCGGTACATGACAATCAGATTAAATATGTTTTCTCTCAAGACACAAGTTTCTTCATGTGTACTCGCTTCGTGCGACACAGAATCGTGGAATACATAGAAGAGTGTTTGAATGCAAACTTCACCTTTTATGGAATCAAACCTTGTGAAACTGAGACCATTTCCAATAGTGCAAGGCAAGCAGACACGCTAAAACATGCAACCAACAACCACATACACACATACGTACGCACACACAGTTATAAAGAATCATATCTCTTCTGTCAGCTGCAGTGAAAAACAGCTTCCTCATTCTGTGATCTCTGTGACTGCAGCTCATTCAGCTGCTGTGAGAGGATCCAGGATGTCATCACATCTTTCGTGTGGGTGATAGGACTTCTGCTTGCTGGTTTGACTGCAAAAGTGCAACCTTGTTAAAAAAAAAAAAGAAAAAAAAAAGAAAAAAAGCTGCTATAGATAGCAGCCTAGAAGCTTAGGTGTTTAGTATCTCATGAAGATAATTTATCTGAATGTTTTTTAAGCCATCTAAAATGCTGTGGTACACATATTTTCACACAACGAAAAGCATCAAATTAAGGGTCTCAAAAAAAGATAGTGTTGCACCACCAGGCCATAATCACAGGTGCATTAACAACTGAATTCCACTTATATGTGTGCCAATTTCAGGGCCTGGGTGTTGTACACACTATTCCACTGAACCCGAGCCATCATTCATGTTACTAGTAATATCCGCTGTTCTTCACAATGAAGATACGGTCAACATTGCGTTTCCATCTCCTTCCATCTAACGCCTTTTCACTTCAGTTGAAGCACAGAATGCTAACTCTGCCAAGCATGCTTTTCCTGTGAGAACTTAGTGTAAACTAATCATGGTTCTGAGTTCACCTTGGTTCAACTTCGCCCTGCAAATTTGCAAGGTTGACAAGCAGAAACACTGATGCATCAGAAATGGAGAAGATAATATTCTGGAAATGTTTCGCCCTTTTATTTGATGTAATATAACACCGGACTACAAACTGCAGCACCGTGTTTTTATTAATGTCACTAAGAGCTTTAACTTAAGCACAGTTTTGAGGTGCTTTACTTGAGTATTTCCATTTTATGTTACTTTATAACTACTCCACACCATTTAAGCATGTACTTACTTTGCATATATTTTTGCAAGATTTTATGTACAAATCATGATGAGCCTGAAAAATATGATGCGATGTTATAAATTAAACCACCCACCAGTATGTAAATCAATGTTTAAGCGCTATTAACACATTAATGCATCAGTTATAATAATCTAATATGAAATAGCATAACACTCACACGGGCCATACTGCCTAATGACTACAATTACTAACATGTTTTATTATTTTGTTATACTTCTGTATTTTGACTTCAGTAAAAATTATGAATGCCAGACTGATACTTTTGCTTAGATTCCAACTTCTCTATTCCAAACTAGTCCTGTTTATTACCTTCATCACTGTAATCTCACATATTTTGGGGGTCTGAGTGCAGTGGTGGAAGAAGTGCTGTGATCTTTGAAAGTGTCAATACAACAATGATTACATAAAATATTGATCTGAAAAGTAGCTAGTAACTATAGCCGTGACATAAATTTAGAAGAATCAAAAGAACAATATTTCCCCATTGAAATGTAGTGGTGTAGCATAACTTTGGTAAAATCATTTAAATGACAGGTGTTGTTTTACAGTGAAACTCTAGTACAGTTAGCTCTAGCTTTGACATGTTCCTAATTCCTGCCATTTGTCATGTAGCTGCTGCACATATTGAGCTGTTGTCATTACAGGGAAAGGTTGAGGAAAATAAGTGAAGTATATTGTGTATATTACAGTGTGTGTGTGTGTGTGTGTGTGTGCACGCTTGTGTACAGTAACAACATGAATCAAATACATGTAGCCATAGCTTACAGATCAGTGCCTCATTGCACAGATAGCTGACCCATGGTTTGATTTAAAATGATATTACAAGAAGTGGTCTTGGACTCATTGAAGTGCCATTAAAATGCAGAGCCACTCTCATTCTCTCATTGTAAAGGTCTGTGGGCAGAGCAGTTGACCTTTCACTTTAACCTCTCTGACTACAGAGACAGTACAATGTGCCAATAGGACAGGTTCAATAAATAACTAACTGCAGTATTTTACTGGGTGTCACTGATCCATGCAAAGCAGACAGTTATAGTTTAATTAAAATGAGAGAAGAATCCTCAGCAGGAAATAAATGTGCGCAATTGCAACAAAGGATTGAGGGAAGAATGAATAGAAAGAGAGAGATGAAGAAGATGGTAAATGGTAGAAAGTGGGTCAGAAAGCAGAATTATGTAAGATATTGCTGTGGTCTGACAAAGACAGACTGAAAGGAAAATGTAGACGAGAGGAGGAGAGAAGATATGTGTTGCCTGAAGGTATATTGAGATGAGGTTGAGTGGAGCTGTTGTGCAGGCTGATGGTAGTGTGATGCAGACATGTGACACTCACAAGAAGACACTGACTTGTTCAGTGATATAATATACAATATACAGTACATATTATACGATGTATACATACATACTTAATATAGACATTTGTAGAATGCTGATGAGGAATTAAATGGCTATATCTCTCGGAGGAACGAGGCATAGGAAGTGGCAAAAAGTGGTTGTTTGACAACAGATAAAAATACTGAAAACTGAGGAATTATTTCATGAAACTTAATCAAAAGAAAAAGAAACAATATTATGCTGTACAGATAAGCAGGACAACAAATGGTGGGAAGAAGCTTTTGAGTACACTAAATAATATAATGGGAAGAAAAACCTAAAGAAATTTGCACATGAGACAGACTATAGTTTATCCATTTTTAACATAAAAAATATATGATGGATAAACCCTGTCATTTTGAGTTCAGTGAATTAAAAATGTAAACAGTGCATAAATGAATAAAGCTAACATTTAATGGCAAACAACTGATAGACTATATTGCACACCCAATATTTCCACAGGCTTGGAAATAAGCAAAAGTTATTCCACTGCCCAAAGACAGGAAAACATCATTTAGTGGCCCTGATAGTCATCCCATAAGCTTGTTACCAGCACTAAGATCTTTGGGTAGTATTTGATCAAATTCCTCTGAGTACCTCTCAGTAAATAATCTGAAAACTTCCTGCATGCTTACAGAAAAGGACACTCTACATGCACAGATCTGCTGCACGACAACAAAATGATATGTGGAGCAGTCATGTTCGATTTTACGCCAGCATATGACACAATACATGGTAAATGGAATGCACTTATATAGCACTTTTATCCAAAGCTCTTCACAATGTGTCTCTCATTCACCCATCCACACACTCTGACACCAATGGTAGCAAGCTACCATGCAAGATGCAATCTGTTTTAACCAAGGACACTTTAACATTTGAATGCAATGCAAAATGTTACAACCAGTATTATATGATAAGATATAAGTGGATGCAATACCATATAATAATTGCATAAATAACAAAACAATAACATGATATACACAATACGGTAAATTGCCTGTTAAAATATACCACAATACGATACGATACGATACGATACGATGCGATACGATACGATACGATACGATACAAACAATATTATATGACAAGGTATACAATAGGATGCAATATCATACAACACAGTATACGGCTATGATACATTTCAGTATGTTATAAAAAAAAACCAATATGAAATGTGATATGATATAATACAATATAATGAAACAATAACCAAAGATTACAAAACAAAATGATATTTATGATACAGCCTGTTTCTTATGCATCCTGTAAAGAAAAACAGAAAATGGTGGTCAGAGACAGAAAAACTTAATGCTGTTAGATCTCAGCTTAGAGAGACGAAAATATTAAGGAAATATGTGTCATATATTAAATCTAGTTTGTCTGTTGTCAGTTCCACCGATACAACCAGACTTTGTACCGTTTATTTGAACCTCATCAGTCAGTCTGGACGAGGAAAAAGCATCATAAAATACAGTCCCAGAGGATAATACTGACTCGTATCCTCCTTGCATTACTTCCTTTGCT
This sequence comes from Euthynnus affinis, assembly GCA_029490765.1. Classification (NCBI taxonomy): domain Eukaryota; kingdom Metazoa; phylum Chordata; class Actinopteri; order Scombriformes; family Scombridae; genus Euthynnus; species Euthynnus affinis. Next base: position 32,178,823 of record CM055844.1, on the reverse strand, counting down.
GAGTCTAGATTGGTCAGCCATCTTTGCAACGACCTTTGGAACAGGAAGTGAGCTGCACATTTGAACTTCCTTACATGCAGACACAGATAAGGACTTTAAAGTTTAGTTTCAGTTTAATTATACTTTGCCCCAAAGTTGACTGCTGACAGAGCTACTGTAAAAACAAACAGACAAAACAGTACTGAGACTGAAAGAACAGAAACCACATACAAAAAAAACATTTATTAAGTTTAGTAAAACTTTCGTACAACAGATCTTTAGTGGGCTGATCTGTAAGCCAAACTTCACTACACTGACATCCTTGAACAATAATGGTGACCAAGAAACAGAGTGAAATTCTGTAGTTATATAGAATGATAAATATATAAAGAGAAAGGAAAACATTATAAGGCGTGATAAATAAAGGCTAAAGATATCCAAAATTTATAGTGCACTGTAGGATTTGCCCCATAAGTTGTAGTGTGTTACAAGTAAATAAAACTAGTAATTTTATTTAATTTTGACATTTCTTTATCATATTATTTAAGAAGATTTTTTGGCATTTTGACAAGATTAGATTTCAGTCATCTTGGCTCACACCTGAATAATACCACTCATACCAACACTATTGGATGGTTCCAGCTTCGCCCATTTTATCAGGTAGACAAGCATCCCAGCATAAATTCAAACTCACGGCAATGGCGGAGGACATGGGCCAAGTCCAAAAGTACGAAATAAAATTTGTGTACTACAACTGTTACTATTTTTTTTAGACTGCATTAGGAGACAAATTAAATGTTTAGATTTCGAATATGAGGTCAATTTATCAAAAAAAAAAGAAAGAAGTCTGTGAGCTTCTGATTGCGGTGCAAGCTAGCTTTAGCAAGCAGGTAATTTGATCATTTACCTGTGGCACCACACAAAAAAAACAACATATATACATAAATGAAAATGAACAGAGGCAGTGTGGTGTATAATAATAGATTTTGTTTTGTTGTAAATATACATTACACTGACAATAACGGTGACAGTTGTGTTGAAATGTAATCACTAGAGCCTAGCTTACCTGGTGGTGTAGCAAGGATGCTATTCTCAGTGGCTAATTGAACATACTACATCCTGCTCTTGGGAATCTGGTTTTAACTGCCAAAAATACAAGTTTGAACTTGGAGTACTTTACTGTATTAAATGTTTTAGGGCTTTAGTGTTTTAACAGGATTTGTAGACAATAAGAAAATTATAGTATACTTTATCTTTGCAATAAATGTGTCATCATTTATTCTGTCACTATCCTCATTATCTATAATTTGTATGAAACCACATTAGTGGTGATAGAGAACCAATAACAATCTGACATCACAGACAACAAACAGCCACTGTCAGCTTGCATTTAGGGTGTAAATGCACTCAGTAAACTCAGTAAACAGATGCTCATTTGGGGTGGAAGAATGAAGTGGCCCTCAGCTCGTTAGTCTCTGACAATGGCATCTCTGTGCCAACACTGTGCAGCTCTGGCACACAGGAGCTCTGAGAACTGACCCATTCACACTCACATTCCCTCTCTGTTGCTCTGTCTTCCCTATTCACATGGCCTGGAAGAATCTGAAAAGAGACGCACCCCACCTCCCACCCCTATTTGCTTTGCTCAGTCGCGCAAATTTCAATTTCCAAGACACCCCCACCCCCACCCCCACCCCCTTCTCTCCACTGCCAACCATTATCGCTCTCTCTCTCTGTCTCTCCCTGTGTCACTCTCCCTCTTAGTGAGGCTCCCAACACCTTCTCAATTTATATTCATGTTTAGACTGACTACCACAGTGAAATAAATTAGTAACGGATGACCTCATCACAGATTTCAACATCCCTGGATCACAAAAAAATAGAGGCAACCAAAATAAAAAAAGAAGTCAGGGTTCAAGTGCCCTTGATTTTAATAAGAGGTCATGAATGAGCTTTTTTTTTTAACAACGTTTTGTTAAACACTTATATATTAAATGATGAAAACCTGCATTATATGTTTTTAGGTGAGGTCATGTATAAATCCAGGATGTTTAGGAGAGGGAATGGATTAGACAGGTTATTTAACATTGTGCAATGTTACTACAAGTAGTTCTATCTATCTATCTATCTATCTATCTATCTATCTATCTATCTATCTATCTATCTATCTGTCTATCTGTCTGTCTAGTCTTCATTGTAATTTACAACAGGCAAGGTACGACAACAACCAATACAAAACAATACAATACAAAGACAACGGGACAAATTTCCTTTCTTGAGTTAGATGAATTCATTTAATGGGAAGAGACAGCCCCCCTCCTAAAACACACACACCCAGGGCCCCTGCCCGTCTCTTTCTTGGAGACGTTATGAGCTCATTCCCAGAGTGAGGGCTTGTTTCGACATCATTCGCTCGCACACAGGCGACTCGGAGCATGCTGGTCCGTTTGGATTTAGGTCCCCGCTGAGCTGTGACTAACCAAACGTTGAATTAGTCAAACAGCGGTGATGGAGTTGCAGATTGGAAGTGAAAGGAGCCAAGTGACAAAGTTTGAAAGGCTTTCATTTGAAATTCTAAACTAAATGTGTTATATTGTGTATCTGTGACTGTGGATTGTACTGACGTCATGCGTTTCAGCCTTTCACTGATGTAAAGATAGAGAGGTGAGATAGAGCTGTTTAAACTGGAAATGGGCACACAAACACTTGAGGCAGTGTTTCCTGTTGTTATGCCTTCCACTCACTATCTGCCTCCAAACTTCAGCCTTTATCCTTGTCACTACAGTAAATGTCTACTTTTAACCAATGTATAGTTCATATTAATCTCAACCCTAAAAGCATGTCTTATTCCTTTCATCAGACTCACTCTGAGAATTTGATTCTTCTATGAATAAAACACAAGAACGTCATCACACAAACATTTGCCAACACTGAGTGGCTGAAAGACAATTCTTGCTTTTCTCTCTCTCAGACACACACACACACATGCATGCTCAGCAAGCACATGACTTGCTGTGGGCTGTAAAATATGCTGCTGTGTTGAGGAGGTCAAAGGAATGCAGGAAGGATCTGAGTGGTATTGCTCTGCAGGAACTGATCTGGCAGTCCTTGTTTGGACACTCCTACAGGTCCTGTATGCTAATCTCTCTCTCTCTCTCTCTCTCTCTCGCTCTCTCTCTCTCTCTGGGATACACTGTCACACACAAACAGACTGGGTAAATGCTACACTAAGACAGATGATGCTTTAAGTCCCCCTCCATTCAAAAATGTGTTTTTCCTCTTGTTCCTACTGTCGGACATTGTTCTCTTCACTGCGCAGGATGATGTATATGCAGAGTTTGACACTAGAAGAATGTTTTCACATCCATCTGCTGAAAGTGGAAAGTTTCTCTCTGTCATTGAAAATCTTACTTTAAGGAGTGGGCCTATGAGCATGATTTGTGACATCATAACTACTTTGGAGCCAATCCTGGTCTAATATTCAACTTACACAAGTGTGATGTGGAAACTTGGAGCCTCCGGGACACAAAAACTGAGAACAGACTTTACAGTGAAGTAGAAGACATCATGTGTCCAGCAGTTAAGCTTCTGGAATGAAATATATTTACATATTTGTAGGTTCTGAAATTTGGTGGAAAAACTGTATCAGACACACATTATTGTTCCAAGCAGAGTATTTGATATTTGACATGCTCTGAATCTTATTGACCCTTATTTGAGCCCATATTTAACAAGATATTAATGAATGCTTGTTTAAATGAGTGCAAGAAAAAAAAGTTGGAATAAAAGATGTCAGCGTTAAGTGTTACAATAATATTTAAGTAGTAAACTTTACAATGGTCATCTAACTCTCTCTGGTTTTGTTATAGCACATAATAGATCTATTGATGGACCTATCTGTGTTCTAAAACTTAACTTTGATATTCTCATGATTTTATGTGTTGGAAATTTTGGGACAAGAGCAAAAATCGGGAAGTTTAATGTGTGTCTGATGTCCTTCACGAGCCTTCTGGGTCCAAGAGTCCCAAGTTCAATTATTGAGGTGAAGTACCAGAAAGATACATCATCCTATGACGAACCTTGGTGTGAGTTGTGATCGAGTTACAAGGATCTCAAAAAGATGTCACTACCACAATTTAAAAACAATATAATGAGACAAAGCTGTTCAATACAGAATTTAAAATAGCTAATGGAAGTTAAATAACATTTCTGAGATTTCAACCACTTCTCATGGTCTTCATCAGCAGATGGAAGTTCCTCAGTCATTATCACGTGACATAGAGTGTAGCTTTAATTCAGACATCAGCTGCTTTATTCGTGCTTCACAATCACTGGTGTTTGGCAACCAGCTGACGAGTAGCCGCCAATCGAAATGATGCAGGTGTGCAGCGTGGATACCCACTATTACTCTGCTGATACACACATGCCAAGATCGTTTGTTAAGGGGGGGGGGTAGCTCACCCAGGAGATTCCTTGCTGCTTCCCAGATTCTGTGAGAGCTATTAAAGAGCAGAGCCTCATTCCACCAACCTTAACTATATATTTGCTGTAACTGTTTGCTGTTAGGGTGTGACAGCAGATGTCTTAAGGTGTTGAATGATTTGCAGTAGTTGACATGAAGCCTCTTGATGTCCCACTGGGATGCTTCTGGTGGTCCTCATGGAGTGAGCAGTGTTCATCTTGGTTTTGGGTTGGGATGGGATTCTTGTCTCTCCCCTCTTATCCCCGAGTGGCCCTCAGACATGTCGCACCTCTCTCTCTCTATCCTCCAAATCTCTGACTGAAAGGTGAACTCCTGAAGTAGGAGGGTAATCACCACTGATCTGTTCATTTGTAAATGGTGGTAGTGAGAAATTAAAGTATGTGAAGTGGAAGTGGAAGTAGTGTGTGCGTGTGAAGGGGTTTCCTGTACGCCATGAATTTTATACTCCAGGTTTCAAGTCTTTTTTGGGGGTTTTCTTTGTACTATTAACTATCCAACTTTTGACCTGCTGTTTGTATTGATCTGCGTTCAAGATCCAAAGGATGAGAAACGCCACGTACCCTTTGTCTTTGTAATATACTGACATGCATTAAGCTATTTGAACCAGTAGTAACAGGTATTTCAACTCTGCCACTTTCGCTTCTTTGTTTGGGCTCTACCGAAGAAGTGAGAGCGATCCCAATCAAACTCGGGTTTCACTGAGAGACGTGAGGATGTGAGCGTCAGTCCTCCATTCAGTGTAATTTTACTGGAATGAAAATTTCCTTTAAAAACTCAAAGAGGGAATTTCACAAATGCAGGGTATTGTGTGTATAAGGTGGCGAAAGACATCTATTACTTCCTCATTCTTGGGAATCTGGGTATAACAAAACAAAAGGAGTGACGCAAACAGCCACCTTATCCTTCATGTGCTCCAAAATGATACAAAAAAAAATACAATAGAATATATGTAAAGACGTGAACCTCATTAATATGGCCTCTTACAACACTGTCTAACCTGTTCCAACAAGCCTCAACACACACACACATTCACACATTGTAACATGAGCTTAAACTACATCCTACTACTCACTTCCTCACAGCTTACTTAAAGCCACAGTGAGTGATACCAGAGCTCTGTGATTATGCAACCTGCTATTAGTCCTCCATAGATCACTGCAACCACCCAGCAAGTCTGTCAGACACACACTTGCTCAGCAGTGTTTGATCAGTGGCTGAGTCATGTGGACAAACCATTAATCCATTCATCTGACAGCTGTACCACTATGATACACACACACACCAGACACATGCTGGTAGTGTGTGGGTTTGAACAGCTGGAAGCCATCAAATAACCTGATACAGACTGGCAGCCCTCACTTATATTGAAAACCCAGCATCCGGAGCGACAAGAGAACACGCAAATTAGTCGTCTTCATTAGAAATCAGTGTCCAGCCTTTGATTATTTGACTAAATGTCTCCTCAACCTCTTTGGACATGCCGATTTACTGTACCTGACCACGGCATGAATGCAGAGTGCAAGAGGCTTACTGACAGTGGATTAAGTCATTAGCAAGCAGTGTTCAGTTGTAGCACACTTATCAGTATGTATTTCCTATCCTAACTGGATAAGTACATGCCAGCGAAAAAGAACTCTCACTGTACAATTTAATTTCAGAAAGGAAGCGAGGATGTTAGAGTAGTAGAAACACAGTTCTAAACAGTATTTCAGCTCCTGATCAGTAATAAGTAAGCCAATGACATTGCTTTTGAAATGCCTGACATCAAATAAGTGATGTATTAATTTATTGAGGTCTGACAAAATGAGAACAGAGGCACAAGGATGGCAGAATGCCCCAATAGCCAAAACGTTACTGTGCATGCTACATAAGAGTAACGTCCCTGGTTTGATTCCAGCCAGGAACCCTTTGCATGTCATACCCATCTCCCTGCCTCCTCACTGCCCACTATCTAGTAAAAAGGCAAAAATGCCAAAAAAAAAAAAAAAAATCTTTAAAGAAAGAGGTACAAGGACAGTGAGGACCTAATTGAGACACTATATGACTAGGACAGCAAAACTTTCATCTTCCTCCTCAACTGCTGACTGAGTAAGCATGACGGTTTACAGCGGTGACCATGGAAACCCCTGGTAGTTCACCAAGCTCCCAGAGACGGTTGCAGTGCGGGACTCGAATCCAAAAGTGCCAAAAGGCTCCCATTACCTCATACTACACCCGTAACATAAAGAGAGGGCACACCACTTCTTGGCACAGTGGAGAACCCTATATTAGAGGTTTTCAGCAGCATCATATCCAATGTTAAAGTCCCCCTCCACTCAAAAAATGTGCTTATTCACTTGTCTGAACTTCTCACCGCAGAATAACGCATGTGCAAAGTTTGACACTAGAAAGGGGGAAGATTTCTCTGTTCACACCTTGATGCTGAATTTAAGTCGTGCATGATATTGTGACATCACAACTAGCTAGGAGGAGTTTATTGTGGTCCAGTGACATTTGGATGCAGCATTTAAACTTTTGAAAGGAAACACATTTACATATTCACAGAGGGTCTGTTAGCAAACTCTTAAGGTACAACTGAAAGTCATCTGATTTTACAGTCAAAAAACAAGTAAATCAAATATTTTCTTTTATTTGAAAAGGTCAGATCGACAGCTCAGTCAGCAGATTCATGGATACGCATTGTAAGCAAACATGCTGGTAACTGTAACTTACGAATGCAGCGAAGTTTTTATGTTGTTAGCTATAGTTTTGAGGAACAAACATCTACAGCTACGTTTTTATATTGCTTAATGTGCTACAGCTCACTTGCTAATTAACCATGTGGCCTGCAAACTGTGAGCAGCGCACTTTTCCCAGGTGGATGTTTGTTTAGTTTGTTCAACAAGCTAAAGTGCAGGACAAGATGTGTATATACCAGTAGATAAGAAGGAGACATTAAACACAACCCAATTTATATTTGTAGGTTCATGTCCTTACCAAAAGACGCTTCATGGCAATGTAAACTTCAGAGACACACAAAAGACACTTCAAGAAGTGGGTTTTGGAAAAAAACATCAATTTTATTTTGAAATGACTGATCTTGTGCCCATTCAGTTTTCTTTTTCTTTTTTTTTGCATTATTTTTTGAAAATCTCTTCCACCAATGTCCAAGATAACAATGCTCTTAAAAATAAAACCAAAAGGTAAACCTCTTCAGAGAAAATAAAATTCATCTCAAAAACAAAAAAAAAAAAAAAAGAAATACAAGAAAAAAAAAAAAAACATTCCTTTTTTTCACTTTTTTGCAGGGGGAAGGGGAGGTTGAAACCAAATAAAAAGAGATGCTACAACCGAGAAAAGGCTCCTCTCCTGGGCTGGGATGAGCCGCAGACTGATCTAATTTCTGCCACCTGTCTGAGGAGGATAACCAATCACAGTGTAGTGTCCACAAGCTCCCATGATGCCCCCTCTCTCCATGGGAGACTAAGGCAGTCAAACACAGTAGGTTACAGTATGCTTGGATACCTTTTTAAGTGGTAAATCATGAGATGAAACACCAGAAGAAAAGACCTCCATTTTTAAAAATCATATGAGATTTTGTGGTGCTGCGGCTGACTTCAGTTCAATATATTAGTTGTTTCTCTGTATTGCTGTGGCTTCATATCTACAGGCAGAAAGCATCCTGTCTAAGACTAAAAGTCTCAGTCTGTGTACTTATCTTCAGATTCTGTCACTGCTCTGGAAACCCAGATGATCGCACTTACAAAAAACCACATTTGGACTCAAGTTAAAAAGCACAAAGCAAAAGTATGAAGTCAGGAAGATGAACTACAGTCAGTCTCAGAGCAAGATGTAATGGTTGGCTTGGAGACTGTAATCCAAACACATCTGTCTGGCTAGAGATGAAGAGGTTGCTCAACGTACACTTAGTGGTTTTGACTCAAGCTTACTCAAAGCACGCTACCGACCATCATGTAGTATATAGTTAGAAAACGGAGATCTTTTCTTCCTGGAGGTACAGTGTATCATGACTAAGAGCATGTTCTGGTGTCGAACACATGCTTGCAAGTGAAGGTTTTCATTTCAAAATGAGATTTGGACCCTCTCCGAAGACTTAACAACGTGATCCATGACCCCAACACATCATTTTGCAGTGAAATCCTTCCAGTTTTTCACACCCTCATTAAATAGAATTGTTCCTAGCAAACAGTGCTGAAGCCTTGATGTACAGTAACTTCATACTGGTCGACTGCAGCCTGGCTGAGATGAGGATGAGTGTGAGATGACGATGCACAGCACAGTAAATAACCAACCATAAGCTGACTGGGGAGAGAGCAAAGGGCAGGAGAGTAGAGAAGGCTGGATGTGACCTTTAACAGTGCTTATTTACGGTGGAGACCACTCATAGTGACCTTATCTGTCCGTCTCAAATTGGTCAAAATGACACAGTGATCTGGTTTCTCGCCAACCTGATTATAATTCATGATACTTGTTGAATATAAAAAATTAACGTTGGTTTTTAACGACTTTTTAGAGTCTTTTTAATTGAGCTACAGTTCAGCATTACTTGCTAGGCCTGATCCCTGCAGTTTGCGCCACTGATGTGCCGTGAAGACACCACAGCACAACTGGCAGCACTGGCAGCTAGCGGAGCTAGCGGCTAAAAGGAGCTAATGGTTTACCTCCTGTAACTGAAATCAGAAATCCAAGGCAGTGTCTGAAATGCAGTCATGGGTTATTCACTTGAGAGACTGTGTTTTCCGCAGATAAGGTGATGGATCTTGAGTTGTCCGGGCTCAGGGCAGTCCTGTAAGAGGACTTACTTGAATACTATGAGCGAAATATTTAAACAGCATTTGTATAGGAATGATTTGTTCCCGAGCTTTTTGATCCATACAAGTGATTGATCACTGTAACTGTGATCACTATGAGAGGTTTCCACTGTACTTTCTTTTAACTGCGTATTTGTTTGTGCGTGTGGAAATACACTCCTCCTCTTTTCTTGTTGATAGTAGATAGGGTGAGAAGATTGATATCACTCTCATGTCTGAGAGTGGTATTGATCTACTCAATCAATCCATTACATAAGTGCCCTAATGCAGATATTATCATTTCATAGGTGCTCCAAAATCTGTGCCAATCAACATCCGAAGTATGTCTGTCCTGTTTGTATCTGGTATCGTTTTCTGAGTGAGTTGCAGAGAGTTCATTAACAAGCTGTTAAAAGTTGTGAAAAAGAGAATCTATTGTTATTTATAAGCTACTATTAGGCAGCAAGAGCAGTGTCTGATTAGTACTTGGAACACTTCTACTGGTTCTACATATTGCACCTGGCACACTTCCACTTTGTGTGTGAGCACTCACATTCTTCCAGATGGACAAATTGTTCCCCATTCGGCCTCTTTGCTCGGCCTCGCTTCTCACTTTGAAAGTAAAATCTATGTGTCTTGTGTGTGTTTTGTGTAGCCTATGGTTTTCCCTTTTGTCGAGTGCCCTCTCCATCCTGCCTTGTCCTCTCCCCAAGAGGTAGCAGCCCTGCCCCAACACTCCCCGCCCCCATTTATACCATCCCACCCAACCCAACCCAACCCCGCCCCCCCACCCCGCACCCTTCCAGTGGACCGTGGCACATGTCTACTCGGCCTGAGCGTCGTAGTTGGCTCCGCCCGCCTTCTTCAGCTCCGTGCGAAGGTAGTCCTCATCCACCTCCCTTGGGTCACTGAGCATGAACTCCTTGGCGAAGTTCTGCGGAGACAAAATACATGTTTAAGTGAAGACCATTGCGGACCAGAAGGGGAAGGTATCTGCATCAGTTTCTGGGGACAAAATCTATGTTTGATACCCAGCCTTACGTTTGCTTATTTATTAAATCTGCATTTCAGTTATGGTAGATTCTGCAAATGTGTATAAAGTGTAAAATGGTTGTTTTTGCTAAGTTATAGAAAGGAACTGCAATGAAAACCCAGCCGATGTCAGGTTTACAGTGAGTAATATAAATGATTGATGCAAGTCTTGATATCTGAAACTCCTTGGCCATTAAATCTAGCAGACAAAGAATTTCAGCAGCATATATGCAAAATGTTTCAATACTGGAGCATCCTCCAATGTGCAGGTAACGAGAATAACTGTTTCTTAAAAGTATCAAGTAGGGTTTTTGACCAACAGCCAAAAAAAGAGCAGTGTTTTGATGGGGGGGGCTCCCACTCTGTAACGTTATTCATTGATTGACATTTGATGATCTTAAGAAGCCAAGAGTAGCAATGACTAGAAAAAGCTAGCTAGCAAACATGGATGTAAACAATGCAGTATTCAAAATATTTTAAAATCAGCTTTGCATACGATTTACAAGAGAGGAAATGCATTCAACCTGTTTGTTAGGTCTCAAGGATACACGCCATGCATTTTGGTGAAGAACAATGAATGTATTTGTTCATAAGAAAATTCCACAGGGTACCTTTAAAGCTGCATTAATTAAAAAAACAATAATTGCATATTATCTTGTCTTGTTTTTCACACATTCAGCAGACACAGGGCAACAGTGGCATTCATTTGGAATAATGTTTCTGGCCACCTGACAAATGTAAATCCGATATCTACTCTCCTTTTTAGCTCTGTTTTGGTCTCTGCTATCTCTTGAGAAGAGGAAATATCTGTTAGTTTAGTTACTTAATGCTCCACTATGTTCACCAGCTAGTTGCTAACTGTGTCTGTCTGCTGTTTGGTGCTGAGCAGGTAGTGTGCAGCGGGTTTATCAGAGCTTTCCTACCAAAAATACAGCTGCCTAGTGCTGCTGGAAACGATGTGATGGATTGGTGGGAGTGAACCAAAACAGCAAAAACCAAAAACAATGAGTTGAAAAGCACTAAAAAGCTCAGAAAATCTGAGGGGAACTGATAACGTTCTATGAATTTGTCACTATGAGCGACCCCTTTCACATTACCCACCATATTTCTTTCCGTTGTTAGTATAAAAACATTGATTAATGCTGTTTTAACATATTTGAATATGATAAACATTTTAGCACATTCTGTTATGTATATTCTCTGTATGTTCTGTTGCTTATTTTGCTCACCATTACATTTTATGTTCATATCATCAAGAGTTCAAATGATTGTTTTTAAAAATCCTCCTTTCCTTCCACTGTGTACAGCATCCTGTCGCTACATCGCCCTGCAACCGCCCACTTTCCCCCAAAGGGGCCATTACAGCTCCATTATAATTCACTCTCATGATGACAATCATTTCTTTAATTGCTCTGTGACACCACCACAAAGTCTCTGACCTGCACGATCTCTTTGACCAGCGCCTTGTCGGTGCTGATCTTGGCGCGCTGCAGCCCGCTGATGTTCTCGCCAATCCAGGTGATGAGGGTGAACTTGGCTCGTTTGCTCATGGCGTCTCCCGTCGTGATCCGGACGAAGCCGAACAGACGAGCATCATCTGAGGGAAGAGATGGAAAAGGTCGATTGATTTTGTTATTTTTATCAATAATCCCTACAGAATCATTACAAAATATCAGCGTTAGGCAGCTTGGGTCTTGCTGGTCACACCCTTGTAAAAACACACATACACACACACACCCTGATCGGGGACTGACACACACAAACAGCTGTAAATTATTTTCTCAGCCAGGCAGGTACTGACAGACCTCCTGTCATGTGATGTAAAGTCACGCTCTGTTTTTCTCAACCAAACATAAAACATCTTCGATCAATAAAGTAGAATGGATAATAACAAATGCAGCTGTAAGGCTGTTTAACAATCACTTCAAGTCAAACCTTGGTATTTGGTTTGACTTGTGCAGTTATTTGGTCAAAATTGTAAATACCAAAAAGAAAGATCTGAAGTTTGATTAATGATTGTAATAGCGCCCCATACTTCAATTTTTTTTGGTTCAGCATTGCTACTGTAATTTGATTGGTGCAATGAAATTAGTGTGTGTGCAGGCACTACAAACAGTGTGGTGGGAGCTAAAGGTCCTTTGTAACGTCACTTCAGTTCCAAAGGACACATGTATGTAGCTTACGAGCTAGCAGGATGATGTCATTAGTGATCTGACCAATGCCCACATTACTTTGTACATTAGTTACTCTATAAATGAGTTATTCAGTTTCATGATCTGAATCACAGAGTAATGTACGGAGTGCAGAGGTTACGGGACTACTCGTTGCCGTGCGTTTTGACAGTCTGGACCCATGAAAGAGAGGCAGCTGATGCTAGCCAGACCCTCCCTTCTCTGTATTGTGGGACAAACACAGCACAGAGTGTGCAGGAGAGAAACGATGACTCAGCAGGCGTTGAAACAACATCTAGTGGGAATCAGTGCAAACTTAGCGAGCTAGGATAACATCCACTTTGAAGGTGGAATTCGAATGGAACACCACAACCACAATGGGTCCTCTGAAATGTTGAATGCTGTAATGGGTCTCGAATTGGTTAACAGTTGATAGCAGTATTATGTGAGCTTCAGTGTTGCACTGCAGATGAGTGCGAGTGCAGGGTTCAGAGTGACGCATGCATGTGTGCGCGCGCGTGTGTGATAGAAAAATCTATGAGGAAGTATTCAGGTCAATAGACTAAATGAGTAAAATCTTTTGTGAGCCTTGCAGTTGAGTCACAAAGCTCCCAGTGACCACGCCTGTCACTGTCATGGTGGTCTGCTACAGAATGTCTGAATACATACATACAATCAAAACAACAGAAAAAGGGCAGAAGAAACAAAAAAGAACATTTAAGCAGCTTTTTTTCCTGACTTTTACCTCTTCAGGGCTTTAAAAAGCTATTTAAATGAGTCAATATGACAAGTGAACATCACTCACAAGTAGACAAAGCTTGGTTATCAAGGGTAACAAGCCAAAAACGTTTGGGAACCAGTGCTGTAGCCTGATGCTTCCAATAACAACCACGCAACCATGTCATTTTCCAGTAATATCCCCTACTGAGTGAAGACAAAATGACATTTATACTTGGTCTATGAACATGCATAAAGAGGAGGTTGAAGTTTTCTGTTCTTGTTTCTTGAAAAGCAACACTATATTGAAATTCTAAAATGTCAAAAATGTTTTTGAAGTGGCCTTGGCATTCTTAATGTATTTTATTGTCCTCTGTGAGGCAATGGCCACTGCATTAATTACATAACCCTTAATATCTAGAATACTCCAACCACTTTACACTTTGACCCCTTGGTTAAAATTGTACATGAAATATTACACATTTTTTGCCCACAATGACCCCATACAACCAAGGATATTAAAAATATTAAAAAGATATAAATGGCACAGAAAAATGTGTGATAGTGCAGTTTCTGCTGTCTCATGATATATATCCGCCCAAGCTGTTACATCAGCTGAAAGCTGTTTGTCACTTAGTGAATAAATGTCCAAAGTCTCCTTTCATGCACTATTTCTCTCCATGTAACTCTATACCTCTAACTTTCACTTTGCTTTGCTTTGCTATTCAATCACCCATTTCACACCTACAGTATTTCTGTCACCACTTTTTCCAACAAATTTGCTCAGGCTGTCTTGTCTGCCGTGTCTGCAGGCAGTATAGTGTCATCATGTTACAACAACATGGACAGGACTCATTATAATCTTCCAGATGTTCCTGTCTCTGTGTGACTGAGTGTGCAACTATAAAGTACAGGACAAAACTGGCTCCGAGGCTCCAGCAGAACAGTACAGCTAACAGTGTCACAAACACCCACGTCGAATTCATATCCTGGGTTAAAAACACACAGAGTTCAGTGTAAATCTATTAAAGATGCAGAAGCCAACAATTGTTTGGTGAACAGATTGACCACAAATCAGCCTTTCTGCTTGAGAATCACTGCAGTGCACCACTGACTGACAGCCAAAAATATTCACTGTCACTCTTTTAAAGCTCCAGCAGCCAGCATTTTTATTTTATTTTATAACTTCAGAAGAACTGACTGAGATGCTACAGCATCACACACCTCCCAGTCTGGGAAACATAAACATGCTTTGTGCAGTTCACTGAAGGGAGAGATGGAAGTGAATGGTAATAGTATCAACCATGATAAGCTTGTTTGCACTTGATAAGTCAATTGATTGACAGACAGAATTTTGACAATCAGTCAAATAGGTCATTTATCAAGTTAAAACACAAAAAACATTGGTTCCAGCTTCTCACGCGTGAGAATTTTCCCTGTTTTTTATTTCATTCTGGCTGGAACACTCTTGGGTTTGAGAAAGTGGGTCACACAAAATAAACAAACTGAAGATATCACCTTGGGCTCTGGGAAATTATGATTGACATTTTCTGCTATTTTCTGGCATTTCACTGAGTAAAGGAAGGGAACTCCTGTGATTGAGTATTGCACTTCCACAAAGCTGAAGTGCTGACCTGAGATAGCATCTAAGCAACAGAAACTAAGATAACCTGACTTACTGAGAAACACTGGATCCTACACTTCCCATGATGCAACTCAATAGCATCTTTCAATCGACCTTCCTGCCTGGTAAACGCCCATGTCTTTCAAACCCTATACCCCCCCCCGTTTGTAATGCAGGCCTTCTGTTACAAAGTTTTTGGCTCCAAGCCCAAGCTGAGGTAACCCTGATGACATCACTATGCCATCGTTAGGGTTATCTTCTACAGATGGTAACAGATGGTGGGTTAATCATGCTCTGATTAATACATACTGAAATGTGCTATCAAAAAGAAACTATTATTAATATTATTGATATCATTATTACTACTCCTACTTAAAACAGACAGTCTTTATCTTCTTTAAAGAGTAACTACAACCAAATAAAAACACCTTCCAACTCATACGCATATGCATTAATCAACCACCCAAACCTGATCTGTTAGGCTCAGTGAGCTGTGGTCAGGGAACAACATGCTGTGGTTTTGTTGTGTGCTTACAACCTTTGGACTTCCAATAGAAAAAACAAAAGGGGTAAGCTACGTTCTGCTATCACTCTGGACCTTGTTTTCTGCTCCTTTGTTGAGGAAATAATATTGTTAAGCTGTGTGTGTGCTCGAGAGTGGGCGACTTTGTTGTGAAATATGCTGTGGTTGATGGAAGCAGCTTGCCGTCTCATTAGCTGGAGAGCTAATATCTGCGGGGTGTTACTAGTTGGATAGCACCATCTTTGTTGTGTGGTTATGCCGGTCGTTTGTTGATGTTAGTGGTAGAGAGATAAGGCAGTTGGGAGCGCACAAAAACGTAATTTCCATTGGATTTTCACCAGACAGCTCCTTACCCACCATGTTCCTGAAAATAATAAGAGACGTCTTCCACTGCGTACACGTACATCCAACATCCGGCATTGCCATGGCATGTGTGAATAGTGAAAATCACTAGTGGTGCCCGAAAGGTACATAGCTTACAGTTTTAATAACTGGTGTTACATTCATTGTTCATCCATTTCAGTGGCTTTTGCACTGTTACTTTGCCAGAACTGCTGTTCTAATCGGTGGCTGGAGACTGAGCTAAGTTAGCCTAACTCCTAGCTATAACTTAGCTGGTGATGGTAGCTAGCCTTCTCATACACTGTTGGACATGACCAAAAGATTGAGCCCATGAACTACAGTGGTAAATTGAGCTTCACCAAATATTCAGGGCTAATCCATGAAGATTTTATATCTTATAAATTTCCTGAGAGCCTATTAAAGCTACCTTTTGTGTGTGTGACGTCATCCCAATGTAAAGTCTATGATCTGAGCAGGAGATAGTTTTTGAGTTGACACATCAACTCAAGAGCCATAGCAGACATTATAAAACAGTTTTCATAGGCTGAGTGGTACTTGTCATCAATCTAAAATTAATGTGTAAAACTAGTGGAGTGCCCCTTTAATTGATTAATAATAAAATAATTAACTAATTCATTGGTAATTAAGATAATTGCTTGTTAGATATTAGAAGAAATGGTTTCTGAAGTACTAACTGAAAACAGTCCATGCTGGGCATATGCCAACAAGCTAGCCTTTAAAAGAAACTTGAACACTCAGCAGGACATTTATTTCGTTTTATGGTTTTGAGTTAAAATATGAGAATTTAGAATGATAAATTCTGGTAACGGTGGTAACAAGCTGATTTAGGTGATGATAGTGGTCAGTTGATTCTGCTAAATTGCATTAGGAGTTTTTACAGAGCGACCTGGATCATTTTTATGTACCTGTTGAAGCAGCTGATAAAGACTTTCCTGGCAGAGCCTCAGCCGCACTGCTCTCACATCAGACCAGCTGCATATTAACAGGAGCAGCCACTGTAGAGAGTCTTATCAGTGGGGCTGCAAAGGACATTGCTAGTTTCAACACCCCTCCTGAAGAAATGCACACACACACACACACGGTCACCTGATTCAACTGATTAACTCAAGGTGAATCACCTCATCACTAAAACAATACTGAAGTATAATGATTTTGTGATTCATTATTGAATGAAGCCTTTGTCTGCTCCGTCTTTATAACTGTTTTAGGACAGATGCCAGAGAGGAACCAGTATCATTCAGATCACACACAAATACCCCAACCTGGAGCTCACCCACACCCCCACACTTCCTCCCTCTGCCACATTCTTCCTGGTTTGTCTTCCCTTTAATGCAATGCTGACTCTGCAGCCAGCCTCCCCCCTACTGCAGAGAGAACTGCACTGAAACTACAACAATGATGAACCAGCAAAAAAAAGACTGAGTGTTGTTGTGAGAGAAGTAGTTCTGCATAAATTGACTTTGTTTCAACACAGCAAAGGTTGGCAGCCAACACCGTATCTTCCTGTGTATGCTCCTTCACCCCATGCTCAGTCCCACTGCAACAAAGCCTAGAAACTGAAGCCGTCTCTTGTGGATGGTGTCAGGTGGGTTTAGTGGTGTTACTAACATGTTAACTGAGTCCAACTTTGAACTAACAGCAGGGCCTGAGGATGATGATGTCAGTAAGTTGGCCATTTCATTTGGTGTGCTTGTGCCACAGCACAAGTAGAGTAAATAAATAGTAAAGTAGAGTAAAAAAAAATGGTTCATTTTCCACAAAGTTGTAATGATTCTTGACTAACACTTTGGTCCAAGTCATCTTGGGAGATAAAGGTTGAATTCCAATGGAATTTGCTCAATGAATTGGGATTTGGATTCATGGTCCCCAGAGAATGAATTCCACAGTTCTCGTTAACCTTCTCTCCTTTACTTTAGCGCCAACAATAGGCCAAAATCTCCAGATATAAAAATATATCAAATTCAACAGGTAGAACCCACACGCACTATGAATGTCTTTACCAAATTTAATGGCACTTATAACTTCTGGGAAACATGAATGTCTGAACCTACTTTGGTCATCCAATAGATAATGAGATATCATAGGATAAGGTACAATTCTGACCTGGTGGTGGTGCTAGATTAGAACCAAATGTCTTAGAAATCCTTCCAACAGTCAAGACATTTCACTCAAAACTAAAAATGTCAACCTCATGGTGGCACCAAAGGTAACGTTCATCTAGTAATTGTCTCAATATTTTAGTCTGGACAAAGGTGAAGGACTCACTGACCAACCAGTTGTCATCCATAGAGCTCTGCTGTTACTGTTGTTAAAAATACTAGAAATGTATTTGGAAACATCTTTCCATTAGGAAACATTCAGGACTGAATTCCATTTTATCTGATAGTTGATACACTGAATAATTGATGAAACTGACTAAATAACTAATTGATTTGGACCAAACAATCCAGTTTAAAAGTTGAGGTGGCAAATTGCTTAAGATGTAAGGATCTAAGACATAGTGGGACAACTCCCCTGCATGCAGTATCTTGCATTGATCCAGGTTGTACACACCAGGGCCACTATTTTTACAACCTGCAGCTGGATAAGTTAAAAATCAATCATCTCAGCTCACTGGAACAAGCAGTATGAATCAGTCTCTGCTACATGCAGAGGGGTTTTTTTTTGCAGTTACAACTTCACAGCTAAATAAGGAAAAACAAGCTCAGAGACACAGAGGTGTCTGATAATGTATGTGTCATCTCTGAACAGGAAGCAACAGCTAACCCACCAGCTGAGCTGTTGTAAAGCACCGTGATATATGAGTTATTTCAACACAGGAATGTGAGATCTGAAATATCAGGAAGGGAGAAAAAAAAGAGTTCAGCCCCGAGGCCGTGAGCTTTAAAGACAACAACAGCAAGCATCAGAAACAGCCACACCCAACATCTGAGCAGATGCTTTACTCTTGGGGAACTTACATTTGAGTGCAACTTTTTCTCTACATACAGTCAACTAGCAGTTAGCAAGTTATTTTTATTTTCTCCCTGGGAATCATTATCTTAAAGTCTCTAGTTTTCTTTTTTAGTTACTTTGCTCTCCTTGTGAGGAAGAAAACTGAGCTCCATGCAGACAGAAATACTACTAATCACTGTGCTGTGCGGTGAATACAAAGCAGAGATGAAACACACATTCACACACAGAAACAATCAGGAAAGAGGGAAACAAGTTCATAAGTAGGTATTTCTTTTATTCAGCTGTATATAGATACTTCAGAAGGAGTGTTTTCTATTTTTATCTTAAAGTATTGTTAGAAGTGGCAGGTGAAAAAAATGTATCTCAAATTCAAAGTCGACTTCCCATCTTCGTCATTCAGGGGCCAATTTGCGCCATTAACCTTAAGGTTGACCTTTTTGTTTCACCTTGTAAAAACCAACTATGAGATATTGTAGAGCAGATTATGCAATGCAATGCATATAGTGTTAAGTGCTGTGACAGCATAGCTACAGGGCTCAAGGCCAATGGGTGACAGAGCACAGAGTCTTAAGAGATTAGTGTTCTGCCAAGTCAAGCCGAGTGCCATATAGGCTGTTTAACCCGTCCAGAGAAGGAGCCCACAGGCCACACACACACAACAAAATCTGGACTAGTTAGCAGAAGGAAAGAAGTTTCACCCATTTATCACAATGGTTAGACTATTAACAGCTCGGGTGATGGGTCCATTTAGAATGAAATCTGCTCTTTACCTGTGCACATCCTTTTGAAGTCCTCATAGTCAGTCCCTTGTCCTCCAGGCACGATCATAGAACCCTCATATTTAAACACAGCCCTGGAAGATGCAGAATACACACTGCGTTATCAATCCATGCATTAGCCATCCTCCTCATCCGTTCTTTCACAACAGTAGCATTATGTGCATATCATATCCATTTTGCAAAAAAAAAAGAGGCAGTGCACAAAATGCCTAAGACGCCCATGCAAGGTGGCAGCTGCGTGTCAGCCATGTGGTAGTGTCACTACTATAACGTTATCCTCTCTGAATACAGGACAAAGGAAATTACTTCTGCCCCGCTGGGCCTCATAACAGTGCAGTGTGTGACCGCCTAATAGCCAGAATACAGATCAGCTCAGATCAGACGGACGGGACACTGAAAGCTGCATGTATATTAGACTATATTCTTATAAGCACATGCACTGGAATCCTGCCTTCATTTATTAAGTATGAAACAATCCACTATTTCTCACTTGCGGGCGATCCCCCCAATATGTGCAATTCTCGCGCCTACTCAGTGAAAGGATGTCGAAGTGCTTTTAAAAATCTAGCACTTTAAGTTTGCCGTGCACGACTGTAAAAGTATGAATTGTACAAAATAAATGTTAATACGTTTTCTGTGTCTCAAGGCATCGATCGTCTATTCGGCATGTATCCTGTCCGCCGGACGGCGCTTGGTTTAATACATTTTACATTTTTTTTAAATAAAAGGTCCACTTCTCATTTTCGCACCCATCTCCACCGAAAAGACTGCACAGTGGGCGGTAACACACTGTGCGTATTACATTTCCAACTGAGAATAGATAGGGAAAAAAGGTTGGTCGGTGGATTATATGGTTGCCGAAGTGAAGAATGACAAGAAAATGTTCAGAGGAGGTCCTGAATTATATGTATGAAATATTGAATTTTTGGTAATTTGCAAGGCAATATACAATAGTCCAATTCTTTAACGGAGTTTGGATATGTAACCATGTCCGCACACTCACCAATTGGTGTCCGTGTTATCGTCTCTGACTTGGTTGTAAGCCTCTCTGCAAGCCTCTTTATCGATCTGGGTTGCCATTTTTCGGATGGACAGGAGTCAGATAGTCGAAGTAAACGTTGAATGAAGTCCAAAGCAGGAATAATTAAGTTAGCTACACAGTGATAAAGCAGCTAACTGATACAGTTGATGTTATACATCAGAGACCTATAACTATAAACGTTGAGTTATACAATATGCTTCACTCCAAAATCACGACCACCGCACTGGAACAATTGAACCGGTCGCACTTAATGCAAAAAGACGGCTCTTCTTCTAGCAGCTTGGTTCATTTCCTGTATATTGCCACTTTATGGGCGTTGGTGATGTCAGTCAATCAGGTTGCCTGCAGAAAGACACAGAAGTCCCCCAGACGCCGGATTCACCTCCTCCTTGTGAATTGGTCAACGGTGCGAGGGCCGCTGTGAAGGCACCCAAAACACACAACTACTGTTTCCTGTGAAGACTTTCAGTAGAAAAGACCGGCTGCACCAAATTTACTGCAAATCAATATGAAGTTGCAAAACAGTAATGTATTGTAATATCATTATTTCTAATCAAACTTGGTGTGAAAATGTCAATGGTACATTGACCACACAGATACATAAACAATTACACTTGAAAACCTACTGTTTTAGAATGGCTTTCCCATAACATTTTGATAAATTCAAGTGTGTGCTCTGGGTGATGATTGTATGTTTGCTGTGTTTATGTGTGTGTGATGTCTGTATGTGTTCTCGAATGTGTCTTTTATGGTTTTCTTGTCCTCTTTTCTTTGTGTGCCAATGTCAATGTAAAGCACTTTGTAACCTGTGTTAAAAAGGTGCTATAAAAATAAAGTTCCTTACTTTTACTTACTTCTCTGTGTTTTAAGAGTGTAACCAGTGTAGTTGTGGAACCACTGAAAGATTAATGTGCCTGGGTCTGACCGTATGTACCCTAGAATCCTCACCACTCACCCCAATGAATAGAGTACTTTCAATTCCACTCCATGATATATTTTGTTGAGTTTGATAGAGAAAAGAGAGCAGCAGTGGAAGAATTCATTTTTCAATACAGGTATCATGATCCTGTGAAATAGGAAAAAAATCATCATCGAAATGGGATTGTCACTTTGCTTCTGATTACATTGAATGGTTATTCTTTTTATCTGTTCCTTTGTTCATACTGAAAGAAAAAGCAACACAATGTAGAGGTGAGAGGTGGAGATGTCAGTTTTGTTGTTTAGGAATGCTTTTGTCATTTCATCCAACTTGTCCTCTGGGATAAAGCAGGAAACAACAGAAGGCAACATCTCAAAATGTAATTTTAAGGTCAACATGACAAATAACTGCGACCAAGGTCAAAAGAGGAAAATCACAAGATACATTTGATGGTGCAACAGATCTGTTGCATCATTTGACGCATCATTTATTGCTGGAAGTACAACTGTTTTGCTTTTACACGCCAGGAAATACATAAAACCTTATTCTTTTGCAGATACCATTTACGTTATACTTTCTTATTCTGAAGGCAAATCGACAGACTTCCGGTCTTACTTTTACTAAATAGTGTAATTTGACACGGCTCAGTGCAAAGGGAATAACATTTTGTTTCGTTTCATTTGAATTTGTCGCCGGAGGAGGAAGGGGGGGGGGGGGGGGGGGGGTTGTGGTCTTTTGTTTGAACATATAAAAGCACCCGGAAACAATAGGTTGTTTGCTACAACACTGTATTTTACAACTGTGTTATATGCTGTTTGTTGAAACATTCTTATTAATGTATACAATGTCTACAACACACTTTTAATGCAGTATGAACCATACACAGCTATACTGTACAATACAGCATCTGTCAGCCAAGGCCAGGACTTGCATGTGTATGTAGGCTGCATGGTGTGCAGTGTAAAGTTCAGTGATGAGGTAGCATGCTGAGTTGGTCAGGTGTGGGCAGACAGCACGAAGGTCAAAGGTTTTCTCTCTCCTCCAGGGAGTCTTGAGTCCTTCAGTCCCACCAGGCTCTCTGTGGATGACTGACACTGGGGAGACTACAGAGGATAACCACTACCTCCCCAGTCTGAGCTCTACCTCTCTGGGCTGATTGTTGCTGCATGATCCTGCCACCTGGTGGTCTAACAGCCATCAGACCCTCTTGTTAATGGATAAATTATTTCCAATGACTCTTTCTCTCTTTCTGAATTTAAAGACAACAATAGTTGGCAAAGAAAGCAGTAGTGATTATGACACAAAATGAGCAAAGGATTATCACCAGTGAACATTAATGTAATATGATACGTTCGTAAGATCTACATCCATGTATGTGATTGATTAAGTCAGATCAGATGCAGCATAAACTGTATGTTACAATGATTATCTCACATGTTATATGTCATTAAAGACCATTAGATGTGTGTTGACAGGATATTCATATATATCATCTGATGGCTTCAATCTTTTCTAAGATGTTGACCCACTGCTATCTGCTTGAAGACCTGCCCGGGCTGAAGTTCCACAAGGTTTTGTGGTTGGACTAATACTATTCACGTTTTAAATGCTTCCCTTAGGTGATATTATTATGAAACACTCCACAAATTTTCATTGTCATTGTTTCAGACAAAACCCAATTATATTTATCAATGAAGCCAGATGAAACTAAACTCCAAGCATGCCTTGAGGACATAAAGACCTGGATAATCTGCAATTTTCTGTTACTAAACTCAGACAAAACTGAAAGCCTGGCCTACAGCTTCACCACAAGGAATTTTGGAGTTATCTTTGATAGAAAAATAGTCTACACATGTGTTACATCTAGGCTGGATTATTGCAATTCCTTATTATCAGACTACCCTAACAAGTCTCCAAAGACTCCCCAGCTGGTCCAGAATGCAGATGCATGTGTACTGACAAAAAATAGAGAAATAGATCATATCCCTGTTTTTAGCTTCACTGCATTGGCTTTCTGTAAAATCCAGAAGAGAATTTTTAAAATCCTTCTCCTTACCTACAAAACCTTTAATGATCAGTCACCATTATATCTGAAAGAAATCATAGTACCATATTACCCAATTGGAGCACTGCGCTCCCAGAATGCAGGCTTACTGGTGGCTCCTACGGTCTCCAAAAGTAGAATGGGAGGCAGCTATCAGGCTCCTCTCCTGAAGAACCATGTTCCAGATTTGGTGTGGGGGGCAGCCACGCTCTCTACGTTTAATGCGGGCAAAAAACTTTCCTTTTTGATAAAGCTTATAGTTAGGGCTGGCCAGGCTTGCCTTGGACCAGCCCTTAGTTATGCTGCTGTAGGCCTAGATTGCCAGGGGTTACTAACTTAACATCTTCCCCAGAGTTTTGTGGTTTCATATCTTGCAGGAGACCTTTGGCTGCGGACTGCCTGCTGGCCAGTATTTACCTGGATGTAACTCCAGTTCCATGAGTATGTGCTGCGTCGTCTAACCACAATGAACAGCACTAGTGCTGGGGATCTGATTGGGCAGTGGGTGTAAAGATCTTTCTCAGGTGCAAAGGCTGTTAGAGGGCTCTGCACGTACTCATAGAACTGGAGTTACATCTACATAACTATTATTTTTTTCATACTTCACTTCACTATTGACCAGCTGATTATATATTTTGCCAGAATTTTATGGGTAAGCTTTGTTTCCAAATTAATGAGATTAAAAATATTTATTTGAAGAGTAATTATATTTAAGTGCAAGAAGCATGAAAAGCTTTGCTATTTATAAAGTCATCTTATAAGGACCGGAAGGTTTGTTGTTTGTTTCTTGAGTGTACAGTTCTTCTGTTTGCATTTACTTTCACTTCTGTGTTCATCATGACCTATTCACTAGTATTGAGCATGGAATAGTTACATATTTTTAAAAAAACATTTGGTGACATTGCCAGTCTTGAATGTATCCTCCTGGAGATGGTTGCGATTGATCAGTTTAGTATAATTGTTTTCTGGATGGGTTTTCTCAAGCCAGTCCATTTAAGCTAATTAATTGGTAACATAGAATAGAATAGCAAATACTTTGTTGTCTTCTTTCCACATGCAAAACCAGAAATTTGTCTTTGGCTTGCATGTGCAGAAATCTGCTATTAAAAGGAATACATAAAAACAGATAATTTCATATCTAGACAGGACACATTAAAACACATTTACATAAAACACAATAGAAGCCACATTAAAGGGAGCACCGGGCACTCAGCGGTGAGGACTGCACCAGAGTCAAATAAAAAGATAGAAAGTGCTGTGTGCTGAGGTAACAAGCTGGCTTCAAAAAATGCCTGTCCTAACCGATTAAGATATTTTATGGCATCAGGAACAAATTACTTTTTTATAGATGGTTTTCTTTACAAGGTTTACAAAACTTGTTATTTTATATCTAAATGTGCTCAAGACTAACAATGTAACTTCAGTTCAGTACTTCCAGTTATGTTTTAATATCACCATGCCAATAATGACACTTCATTAGGTAGAGCTAGCTAGCTAGGTTTCTCTATGGATCCTACTTCAGAAGACATGTCTCTGTCCACTGTGATGGGAAATGCACTGATGGAACTATCAGCAGACAGCAGCCTGAAGCTTCAGCTCACACAAGCTGAGCTGAAGCTGTTGAGTTTCACCACCACCTGTTTATGTGAGTTAGGAGTTTCCATTGTGTCACAAAATCAAAGGCAAGGAACAAGCTGAAAGCAACTTGGAATGCAACTCTGCACATCAGCCTCTCATCCATCCTGTCATGACTTGATCTCATTATTTCCCAGAAGCAAGCCGAAGTGTCTTACTGAGGGTAAGCAGGATATTTATTTTGGTCGTTACAGCTGACAGTGGCATAACACATGTTTACAGCACAGTGTTTTTGTCATGTTATTATTATCATCATCATCATTATTTCATTTATTTGGGGAAGTGGTCCTCAGAATTTTTTTTAACAATTAGAAGTGGGCTTTAAGTTACAAAACGTTAGACACCTCTTAAAACAGTTTAAGGGTTGCAGTCGTCCAAGTTTTTGCCACTTGAGCATTGTACCGCTTTGCCATGCTGATAGGACAGTTGGGTTTGTTGACAGCCTGTACTTGCACTGTCCACTGTAACTACTTTGTAAAGCTTTGTCTTGCTTTTGACACATTGGTGCTTGAACACAATGTTAAAAAAGAGTGTACATCCGGTTAAGAAGTTTATGACGTCAAAATAAAATAGCAAAAATGAGGGAGTGAGGAAGTTATAGGACAAAGAGCGTTAACAACTTTATTTTTGAGAGACCACTGGTTACTTTTCCAGTATCTATTTTCAAATTATTCGTTTACATTCATCAAAACACTGTGAAATATGCTCATGATTAGTAATAACTCTTCAACTGAAAAATGTCCAAACTTCTTAAAATTATGTTTTCAAGTTACAAGACAAATGTTATATGGCTGTCTGGCTTGTGATATTGTATCATATTAGTTTTATTCATCTTGCTCCCTCCTTGCATTTTTGAGTTTTGGGCTGTTTTTTTCCAGAATCATATTACAGAGGAGTTTATTTCGAAAACCTTAACCGGAAGTCTTTTTGTTTATTCATGCTAGCTGACACTATGCTACATTGAGCAGCTCTGTGGTGTAGGAAACTGAGTTATTACATGAATAAGTTGTGTGTAGGAAGAGAATGTGTTAAAGAGAAGTTTTCAGGGAGCAGTCCGGCTTGTGTCGTCGTTGAAAGCTGTCGCATGTCGGACGTTTCCTCCAAAAAGTGCAGCTGCTTCTCCTTCCTGTGCTGAGCTGTGGCAACAAGAGATGCTGTTGACGATATCACAGTGTAACCAGACGCTTTTTGATCCACCACAGTCTAATGTAAGAAACTAGAGAGTTTCAAAACTTAGCATCTTGTCATTGGCTATGTGTGTGTGTGTGTGTGTGTGTGTGTGTGTGTGTGTGTGTGTGTGTGTGTGTGTTAGAGCTGTGGTTTCAACCTGGGGTGCGGGGAACCTTAGGGGTCCTTGAGGGGGTTCTAGGAGGTCCCTAGAAAAATGGGGAATATTTTCATTTCACCATTATTTTATTGACTAGAAGTTAGCCCAATAAGAGAATGTACAATAATGACTATTCGGTTCATAGGTTTCACCCTCTTCACTGTTAATCTGCCAATCTACGTTGCGCCCTGTTGCGTATCAATTTGGGGGTCCTTGACACCAAAAAGGTTGACAACCACTGCGTTTGAGTGTCTTTACTGGGATAGAAGATGAGGAAAATTAAATGCCATACAGCTTGTCAGGTCCTGAGTAATTTAGGACAAGAACCTGATCACAATGAGGGTGAAATGACGTCTTCATAGATATAGTGAGACAAACGTGTGTCTGTGTGTGTCTTTTAGATGATGCCAGCCTAAGTGGACATAATGGACAATGGCAAACCGAGCCGTGTGTGTCGGCCCCAGCGGATCA
The DNA here is from genome assembly GCA_029490765.1 of Euthynnus affinis. Classification (NCBI taxonomy): domain Eukaryota; kingdom Metazoa; phylum Chordata; class Actinopteri; order Scombriformes; family Scombridae; genus Euthynnus; species Euthynnus affinis. The sequence continues at coordinate 32,151,969 of CM055844.1, read as the reverse complement.
GTGAATCATCCAAGGTCAGTCTGTGTGTGTGTGAGTGAGTGAGTGTGAGACGACACACTGACACTTACATGTTAAATTAATAAAAAAAAAGACAGCACCACATTAATATTAGACAGGGCATCTTGGTGGTAAAGAAGACAACAAACCTTTAGGGAGGACATTCAGTGACTTTTGCTGAGGAAGCACAGTTTCATCAGGAGAGTTTAGTATTAATGAACATGGAACTTTAGTATCAATCTTACCTTTTATGATCTCTGCATGTTACATCCTATTTGTGAAGTGCAGTATGTAGTGCACACGGTGACTGTTTTGTTAGCTGTTGCATCAAATCTTTAAAGATGCCCTCCAGACATTTTTTAGGATGTATAAAAATACTCGGAATAATAAATTCTGTCTGACATATTTTTTCAACAAACACATCAGAAACAGGTGTCTTAATATAATGAAGTTTAGTCCCGTTAAGACACCAGCATTTCAATGAACAGCCTTTAACAGATAGTCACAAAATGGAGAACATACTTTGCTCTAGGTATTAGTGATAGCTTCATTAATGAAGCCGCTAGCATTATGGTCTATGGTTAACTGTGATAATGCTAATGCTAATTTTTGCTAGTGAAAAAAAGTTTTTTAGGGAACCAACTTTCATGAACTGAAAACACACTGAAATAGCGACGGCTATGGCTACGCCTTTACTCTATGTATCTGAGGTTACACCATGGTTACATTACCAAACCAATGTTGTTGCCATGGTAGCACCTCTCACACCTCTCAGGTGAAAATCAAACATTTGCAAATTGTGCAGATAGTGGCTTTAAGTGTCTGTGTTTTCCACTTTTTTGGATTGTGTATATGAGCTCTTTGGGATGTTGAAAGTGGGACAATTGTCATCTTGTTGTCCCATTTCAAACACGCTAATTATAAAAAGGAGACCGCTGCTGCTTCAACATCATTTTATCGTTTTAGAAAGAAGAGTACGATAAGATATAATGAGAACTTGTCACACTTCCAAAGCAAAATTGTGGTTATAAAAATCTGTCTCAGAGGACCTTCCACAAACTAACACAAACTGTGTTGGTAGGTGTTCCGCTGGGCCGATCAAGGCACAGAGGTGTTGCAGGGCCTCGATGCCCAGCGACAGCACAGCCAGTTCTGTGATGTGATGCTGGTGGCTGACGACCAGCGTGTCCCTGCTCACCGAGCCCTGCTGGCCGTCTCCAGCCCATACTTCCATGCTATGTTCACTCTTGGCATGAGGGAGGAACACCAGGCAGAGGTACTGTACCGGGGATGATGCAAGGTGTACATTTGAGCCATTGTTTTGTTTGTCCACCTGCTGTCCCTTCATTATTCTTCTTATAAATGCAGTCCTCTTGATTTCTCTTTGTGTGTGTTCACTTGATAAATGTTAGTTGGATAGCACCCACTGTCCTCTTCCTGTCTGCAGGTGGAGCTGGTTGGGATGTCCTACATCGGTCTGAAGGCTGTAGTGGACTTCCTGTACAGCGGAGAGCTGCCATTGGATGGAGGAAATATTGATTATGTACTGGAAGCTGCCCACCTGCTACAGGTAACAGACTGTTCAGGGTCATTTCACATTGTCTAAGAGTAATGTTAATTACTTGAACATGCAAAACATACATTTAAAATGTCCTAGTCAGGTTTTACGGCCCCAATCCTGATCCAGGTCCTTTTTAAAGGTCCAATAAATGAAACCGAGCCTCACTGGATGTCAGCAAACAACTATTTGCTGACCATGAGCAGTGGTTGAAGTCACACTTCCTCTGTGTGTGTTGTTATCAGGGCTTCTCTGTTCTTTGTTTCGGTAGCCACACCAGCTGCGTGTGCATGTTAGTGCCTGTGTCCTCCATGTCCATTACCAAGATGGCGGCCGCGTCACAGACTTTCTCAAACTACAGTTAAACAGTACATTAAAATATGTTTCTGAAAACATTTGATCTGAAATGTTGGTGCTCTTGTGTATTGCAACTTTAATATTGGGTGTTTGCAGATATCAAGTCTGATCCAATACTTTGGACACTTTAAATAATGATTAAATATGTATCTCATATATGTAATTTACAGGTGTAGCTTACTAAATTGTCGCTCACCTCCAGTCATGAGAGGACAGTGTTTTGGTGTTACAGAGTGAAGGGTCCTCCCTTACAAATGATCTTTGTAGTACAGACTACAGTAAGCACTGACAACTGACAACAGCTACGTTTAATTGGGCTTTCAGCTGATATGACCTCTTTTGCTGGTAAATGTTCAGCAGCTAGTCGCTAACTGTGTCTGTCTGCTGTTTGGTACCGGGCAGGTAGTGTAGAGTGGATTTATCAAAGTGAAACAGTAACAGTAAGTTCAAAACCATAAAACCAAAACAATGAGCTAACCCAAATACCAGCCTTATCTTTATATCTCTTCTGACTATTTTTATGGTCTGTAAAAATGCAGCTGGCTACCGCTACTTTATTCATTACAGTATAGTGCTCATAAAAAAAAAAAAAATCTAATTTATGTTTAATCAGAGCAGTATGTCTAACACATTGCTGTCATGACAATAATGCTATGGTTCAGGTGTGGCGAGTGGTGGATTTCTGCTGCCAGTACCTGGAACGGGAGGTGAACGAGGACAACTACCTATACCTGCAAGAGCTGGCTCTGCTCTACAGTCTGGAGCGACTCGACACCTTCATCGACCACTTCATCCTCACACGGTTCTCCACGCTCTCTTTCACCCCCGACTTCCTCTGCAACAGTCCTTTACATAAGCTCACCTCCTACCTCTCCAGCGGCGAGGTAAGTACTGAAGGTTGTTTATATGTTCACATGGAAAGCTTGTTCTTAATCATGGAAATGATCTTCTTAGATGATGAGAAGCCATGTAAGCAATCCCTGAGCTTCTCACATCGTCATCAGGTCCAGCACGACAGCGAGCAGGCGCTGCTTCAGGCCGCCCTGCAGTGGCTCAGCCAGACTCCCGAGCGGGCGTCCCACGCCAGACAGCTTCTCTCCCACATCCGCTTCCCTCTCATGCCAGTGGGGGACCTGGTGGGCCGGGTGCTGCCGGCAGTGCGGGCCTTGCTGCCAGAGGAGGCCGGCTGCGAGGCCCTCGTGGAGGAAGCGTTGGAGTACCATGCCACCCCCAGCGCCCAGCCGCTCCTGCAAACCGGACGCACCACACTGAGGGGAGGAGTAGAACGGCTGCTGCTGATTGGAGGAGAGGTACACTGGATCATTTTGATGATGATGACGACTTAATGTTTACCACAGCATATCAAATCTGATTTAGCCATTGACAGTATTTAGTTTATATTAAATGCTCACATCTATAGAAAAAAAATCAGCATTTTGTTAAATTTGTGAAAAGTAGTGAATAACGTACCGAATGTATTAGGTATTAAAGTTGAGACTTGAGACTTGGACTCATGTCAACATTAAGTCTCAAAAATAAAGACTTGAGAAATGATTTACTTGATTCTTGACTCCCTAGACTAGTGACTTGGACTTGTCCATAAAGATTTAATACTTTTGTATATTGCAAGAGAGGTGACATGCTATTGTTAGACTTAACATTGTAAGAAGTTTGACTGACTATTAAAATACTTCTGAACTGACTTGAACTTTTCTATAAATATTATATTGTAAGAATGGTGATTTGACTTGGACTCGTCCTTAAAAACTTGAGACTTGACTTGAGACGTGCTATCTTAGGACCTGTGGTTTGACTTGGATTTGTCTCGAATGGCTTGAGACGTGACTTGAATTTTTAATGACCACAACTGACATAAGTTACAAGAAAACACTTTAATAAACTAACTCAGCTAAAGCGGAAACTCTACAGCTGAGCTCCTGCCAGCCATCTGTTAGCTGGAACAGAAACTCATTATATTCCTCTAACCTGTCTTTACTTCTTCAGGTATCAGAACGTGGAGAGGAGCTGAGTGCTAACGTCTGCCGGCTGGACAGCGAAACAGGCAGTTGGGAGGTGGAAACTGAGCTGCCAGCCCAGCGGAGCCACCACTGCCTGGCAGTGCTGGGGGGCTTTATCTTCGCTGCTGGCGGCAGCTCGTCCAGAGATAATGGCGGGGATGCTGCCTGTAACCTGCTATACAGATATGACCCCCGCCACAACCAGTGGACCAGGGTACTGTTTAAAGAGCCAGTTCCTCCTAAATCACATACTTTCTGTTTACAAAGGAAGGGTATTTTGCTTTTTAGCAGCTTCTAACTAGCTCAGAAAAAGTGACGGTGTGATGTTCTTCCAGGGTGCTCCAATGAACCAGCGGCGGGTGGATTTTTACCTGGGAGCAGTGGGAGAGTGCCTGATTGCTGTGGGTGGCAGAAATGACACTGGAGCTTTGTCCTCTGTAGAACTTTACTGCCCCGCTGAGGACTGCTGGTCCTACGTGGCAGGACTGCCCAGGTACAGTAGGAACACCAGTTACTACTGCTGTTTCATGGCATCATTTCTGCCACCTTCATTGGCTGTCCTTTTAGCCATGCTACAAACACAACTGTATTTCCCAACACTGGTGCCACTCATAGTGAGAACCCACAGATAATTAACACTCATCTCTGCAGCCCCCCATAAGCTCTACCTAGCGTCGTAGTATCTTTCAGCTCATTGTTTTTTGTTTTTTTATTGTTTTAGTTCCGTCTCACTGTTCTTATCAACCTCTTCAGCAATATGCTGATGTTTTCAGTAAAAAAGCTCAGACAGATCCACTGTCAGCGACTAACTGGCAAACATGGCAGGGCACTCAGCAGCAACAAACATTAAAGTTACATTATTGCCAAAGTTTAATTACATATTGTGGTTTAATAATTCACAGAAAAGATAATGCCCCTCCTAATGGTGCTGTCCATGCTTCTGATAGTGTTTTTATGACCATATGACCATTTATGTGTCACCTCCAAAACACCAATCTGATTTGTAATAAGTTTACCTTTGAACATTAATAAGCCTATCAGCCATATGTTGTTGTGCCTTCACCATGCTTTTAATAACCAGCACAAGCACAAGAATCAAATTGAATGATAATATAGCAGCTATAAAAAGTACAGGTTTTAACTCACATGTTCTTCAGGCGTGTGTTGTCCATTCTCTAAACACTTCATTTGTGAAATTTTACTACAATGAGTTTGTGTTTGCATCTGTTTGGGCCAGTCATTAATGCTGAATAGCCAGCTTTTGCATACATTTTCATCTCTGTTCCTCCAATTCAAGTAGCTCATCTGATTTGAATGAACATAATACCCGTTTGAATAGTGAGCCAAAAGATGCATTATTTGTGTTTGTGAGAGAATGAAACACAGAGGAATGGTTTGTAAAAAACAAAAGTAATGTCTTTATTTCACATGTATAGTAGAATGAATAACAACTGTGAAACAAGTCAGAAATGTGTTCATTTCCCACTATACCCTCCTTTGTTCTCAGCAACCAGTTTCAGTACTGTTGATAAGCCTGTAATAACTTCATTACACAAATCCCGAGTCAGTTTTCTCCCCCAAAAGAGCTCTACGGCTTGGGCGAGCTCAAGTTTTGTGTCCGGCTTTGCCTCCTTTCGGATGAAGTCTTTCATTGACTGCCAAACAAGCTCGATAGGGTTCAAATCTGGCGACGCTGGCGGAGTCCTCACCCAGTTTATTCCCTCCGACATGATGCAATCTGCAGCAGCGGTGTGCTTCGGGTCATTGTCCTGGAAAAAGCGGTGTTTTGACCCGAAATTTTTCCTGATGTATGGTGCTGCAACTTCTTTGATGATGGTGTTCTCAAAATATTGTCTATCCATGTCTCCCTCAAAAATAACCATAGGACCCGCACCATGTCGTGAAATCATTCCCCAGACATGGAGACTTATGGGATGTTTGCTCGTCACTGCTACCGTCGTTTTGCCCGTAAACAGAACATCGTTCCACATCTCCCCGGACTCAATCCACTCAAGAGCTTGCCTAAGTCTTGCATCTTTGTTTTGGTCTCTTATCATCGGGCAGAGGTTGGTTTTTCGAAGTTTTCTGTGGACTCGGCGTATACTGGTCAGGCTCAGCTGAACACCAAAATCTGTTTCAATTTTCTGCTGTACAGCATCAACGCTCATCGTATCGCTGGTCTTTGTCATCTCATCAATAGCAGTCAGGACATTACTGTTGAAGTCAGAGAAAGAGCAGTTGACAATGAGAAACTTTATGTATATACAGTAACAATTTTCATCAACAAATGTACAAGTGATTCTTTTGGCTGCTTACTGGTGCAGTTTCCTTGGAAAGCAGCGGCGGGGTTGTCTCTCCTTGAAGTGATATCTCACAGTTCTTAGTGAAATTTTAATGCCCAGCCTTGCGAAATGTTGCTGGATCTCCTGTGATGATTTTCCATCGGCCCGCATGACACGAATCTGTTGGGAGTTCTCTCTGTTGATGTGCGTCATCTCTGCTGTGCGTTGTGATTGCAGGGGCTGCTTCGTGCACACTTATAGTACACACCAGTGGGTGTGTTCCAACCAACTTTTAGGATTGGCTAATCCTTCTCTGGATGTCACATTGTACAACTTTAGAGCCCAAACACCATTAGCATCTTTTTGTTTGCACTTAATGGGCCATCAGCCATCTTCACAAGCCAGAGGCCCAACAAACTGCAGCCTAAACTACTGCTAATGAGGAACCCAAACACCATTAGCATGAGCATTGTTTTGTTAATGCACAGTGAAACATGTCCACACACAGTTCTTTTCACTGCTTTGTAAGATAGATCGTTATGACTGATGACCAACCTCAGAAATGATAGTCCTTTAAATACTCTGTATTCTGCTCTGTTATCGCCAGTTGTGTTCAGTTTTGAATGATGATACTGTAGACACATTTGTGTGATTGGCTGCATTACCACACAAATTAAGGAAGTAGGGACATAGTGCAAAGTAGACTTCTTGCTTTCTACCAAGCAGATGTATTTGAACATCTATTTTAGCTGGTTTACACCAAATGTATGAAAAGAAGAAATGTTATTGGCAGTTAACATGTCAAATTCGCAAATATAGTAAACGGTAGCTACAACATACTCTTTCCCAAGGAGAAAGTCTAGACTCCCATCAGTAAGATTTTTGATTTGTTCACTAAAGGGAACCCTACTTAAATGTCTAAAAATGACTGGACCTATGTTATACGTTTTCCCAAATGTTTCCAACAATGTTCAAACCCAGAGAAATCTGTAATTTTAGTCAAGGTCCGTTTCATTTAGTTGGCTGTCAGTGGCATCATATCCCCTTTTGGCATGTGTCAGTATTTTGGTTGTCAGTCATAAATTGACTTTTTATCCAGTTTTAAGCCACATTTTTGCAATACACTTGGTCATCTTAACTATATATTTTAACCAGATGAAGGTTTTGCCAGCTTTCTGTTTCTTAATGTTCTTTGTATTTGTTGAATTTATCTTCAGCTTTAAAAGGTGTTTAAATCTCTTTTTTTTTAGGTTTACTTATGGCCATGCTGGGACGGTCCACCGCGGTGTGGTTTACATCTCAGGCGGTCATGACTATCAGATCGGACCATACCGCAGAGAAGTCCTTAGTTATGATCCGTCACGGGACAGTGATATGTGGGTTGAGTGCCAAGCCATGTCTTTGGCTCGGGGCTGGCACTGCATGGCCTCCCTCAACCACCTCATCTACGCCATTGGGGGCAGCGATGACCACGAGGACACCACTGAGCGCTTTGACATTCTGCAGGTGGAATCCTACGACCCACGCAGCGGGCAGTGGACCCGGGTTGCGCCACTGCTGCTGCCCAACAGTGAGGCCGGGCTTGCGGTTTGGGGGGGGAGGATCTACGTGCTGGGTGGCTACAGCTGGGAGAGCATGGCATTCTCCAGAGCTACTCAGATGTACGACCCTGACAAAGACTCATGGTGCAGAGGGCCTGATTTCCCAAAACGCATTGCGGGGGCTTCAGCATGTGTGTGCCTTGTGAAGCCCTCACCATCATCACCCTCTCCAGAGAGGAAGAAAATAGGACACAGGGTGAAGAGAAGATCAGATCCCACGTAGCGTGAGCAAAGAAGGGCTTTTCTCTTTGTCTAAATGTACAAGGCCTGACTTTTTGCTGAAGCACAGACTGTTCTGATACAAAATCTGTAAAAGTGAAACATTTTATGCCCCTACATCAGTGGTGAGGGGTTACGTGTTGAACTATTTCTTGGTCAGGAGAGGCAACTGGCCCCTGCAGAGAAATAATCAGGCACTTTGGACCTTGGACCAACCTTTGGACAGAGACGAAGCTAGTTGCTTCCCCTCATTTCCAGTCTTTAGGCTAAGCTAAGCTAACAAGCGGTCTCATTGCCAATCTCCGCCTCATCTCCTCTGTGGCTGTACACACTGTTGGTAACCACTGATGAGTACATTGTACATTTGTGACAGTGCACTCTGCACTGTGGGCAAATCTACAGTAAGCAGAGTGGAAAGTCACAGTATGTTTGGCTTAAAATCAGGCAAACCTGACAGATTCCTTTGCAGCCGTTTAAATACAAAACCTGAGTTCACTACCTTGTCGTGTTACCACAGTTTAACCAGCATACATTGTGATGTTTGTTTTACTTTACTATGTTTGAGGCGTTACCTTGAAGTGCAATGCCACCGATGGCCACTAGAAGCTCCAATTGACTTCTATTCTAAAAGCCTCAACTTCTCTCTAGAAATACTGTTAATATATTTGAATCATTATGGTCTCAATTGCTAAATTCAGGCCATCTAAGTGTGCTGGTGGTCATTTGAAGACTTAAAGTAGCCTTGATGTCTGCTGTGTGGATGTTGATTGACAGCTGTGACTGATAGTTGGCTCACCTGCTGCTCTCCTGACACAGGGGCTTGCACTGATTCGCACTGTTGTCACAATATTTCATTTTATGATATATAAGTTGAATGGTACTTGATTACAATACCTGCCCTGTTAGCACAACTTAGTAGTACAGTAGTACCTACTAGGGATGCAACGATTATAGATTTTGATGGTATGATTATAGACTGAGGAAGAAACAGTTTCACGATTATTATGCATTCATTTATTTCACAATACTGCAAAGGGATAAAATCACTTGAGCATCTTTTGTTTTGAAGAGGGAGCAAATGACACACACTTCACCAAGAATTCCGCCGCCTGCAGTCTGCCGGTTGTGCCTATAGACATTTTTTTTAACACAATGTCTAGTTTTAATTTTCCTCACAGTATAACCGTTGTTCATTGAATAATAATGTAATGTCCCTTTTTTTGAGAGTGAGAACAGAAACACTTCATTCAAATCAGTCAAACGCTGCATCCCTAGTACCTTGAGTAGCAGATTGTGGTCCCTTAATAAAATAATATCATTTTGTTCAAACTGGGAGTCAATTATCAAAAAGTCATGCACAATGGGTGCAAACCCAGACTGTGATGTTTCATATTTCAGTAGTCACACCCCAGGTTTTAATGCCTGCTGCAGTTATGCAGTTTATGCAGTTGCAGAGCTTCGCGGGGGCTCAGGTGATATTTCAAAGAGTAGTGCAAGATTAATTGAGAGCCCTTGTTCAGGCAAAAAAGAAATAATGTTTAAAAATGTTTCAGTGGCAGAACTTCTGCAAGAACTACTAACACTGTATGCCGGAGTATTAGCACTATAAAGAAAGTATATTATGGTGCCCCTCTTGTCAATATTATTATATATAAATGATTATATATTGGGTAAGGTGAGCAGCTTGGTGGGTCACATGCCCAAAAAGTTAATATTGTCCTGTCAATTCATCATTCATCAGAGCTCCAGGGTCACACTGCCTAGCAGGGCTAATAGAAAAGGAGTTGACAAAGTAATACAATGTAGCTACTGCTTCTGGAATACAGACCTGCATTAAAGTGCATTACTGTTTATATGTTATCTTATTTGTTAAGTATTCTGATAGATCTGCAGACTTAAAGCCTGGTCTGTACTCCATCTTACACAACAAAGCACAGAGTTAGTGCTTTTTAATGGTCCACCCAGCAATACTACCTTAACACACACATATAGCACAGAGTGTATGTAATGAAATTATAATGTGCTCAGTATTGTATATCATAATAAAATATGCTGAGTGTGTCAAAATGATTTGTTGGGCTGTGCATTTGTTAAAATTGCATTTAGACAAAATGAATCCAGTGATTGTATAAAGAGAAAAATATTTTATTCCATAACAGGAGAACATTAGAAAAAGTAGAAATTTCAGTTAAATATAAAAGAGTGCTCTTTTATTTGTTGACCACTTTTATCACATTAGCATTTGGAAACTGAACCATCTTCAGATTTGTCTTCACTTTCACAGTTTATCATTATTTGGTAAACAAGTCACTGATGAATTACATCACATTCTAGTCTCTGTTCTTCAGGCAGCATCATACAAAGGGATAGTATGGATGCAACTTGACGCTGAAAAACAGAACAAAACAGCCATTAGAAAAAGGTACTTCGCTGAAGCTACAGCTACTGTAACTGTGTGTTGACTTACTCGTCGATCACACAGCCCCTCCACCCTCGGTCCAGTCCTCTCAGTGCTTTCATGTCCTCTTCAGTCAGACTGAAGTCAAAGATCTACACATGATTGATTTAATTTATTGTGCTGAGTTGTTATACTTTCATCAAAGAAAAGTAAAAGCCAGCATGCCAGAGAGTGAGGAGATAAAGAATAGATAGAGTAAAGAGTTTCTACAATACCTTTGTGTTTTCAAGGATGTGATGAGGCTTGTCACTCTTAGGGATGACTACAATTCCCTGCTGCACATGGTACCTCAGCAATACCTGGGAAAATAACACCATTACCAACAAAGGAATACACACATGTACATACACATACAGTATACAGTATACACACTCGCGCTGACCTGTGCAGGACTACGTCTGTACTTCCTGGCTATTTCTGCTATGACTGGGTCCTCCAGGATCTTATGTGGATCAGTGTCTCCGCTCAACCTAAGACAGACAACATAGAAGCTTGAAGAACCAAAAAATAAATAAATAAAAACAAAAAAAAAGGCCAACACTCCTCAAGTTTGTAACAACCAAAGCATAACAATGAAGTGAGGTGTTGTGAGATCTGCTGGCCCCGTTAACTCACGAAGCCTGACTAAATCAATAAGATCTATTGTGAAAGTTTGGAACTTGGAACGTCCACAAGGAAAAAGTTAAACCTGCAGAGCTGATCCGTCAGGAGTTTGATGTTTCTGAAGCTGAGTAAAAGCAGTTTCTCTGCAGAGTGAGAGGCAGAGAGGTTTCTATTGGGTGTGCACAATCAGTAAACCCTTCATATGCTGATGTACTATCGCACTTTTAAGAATAATCTGTAGTTTGGAAATTAAAGAACAAAGGGAAAACTGCAGCCTACACTAATGCTTATGTTTAACTGTCCTTACACTTTTTACTGGGGTAAAAATGAGAAATATGAACATAACTGTGGAGTCATCAAACTTCTGAGAATGGTCACATCTAAGATTATTATTTTGACTTTTGTTATGTTTTTTCCTGGTTTGTACTGGTTGATTCCTTGATTATGTGGACTGTGGACTGTGGTGCTTCCCTTTGGTCTCTTTTGTTCCTCCTTTGCCCTGATTTGTAGCATCTGTCCCAGCTGGTATAAATACCAGTCAGGTGGTATTTTCCCTTTTTTATGCATGTGCGCTAGCTAGAATAGGTGTGTGTTTCCCCTCAGTTTTTTATTGACACACCTAAGATTGTAACATCAGCAGGAGTGTCCCAGTGCAGATACTTAGAATTTGATTCCTTTTGAATCACCGATCTGACTCAGTGGAGTGTGAGTGATGCTGTGTGTCTTACAGCTCTGGGGGTCTTGCAGGAGAGCCAAAGGGGCTGAAGGCGGTCAGGGCGATGTTCTTGGATTTACAGAACTCGATCAGCTCTGTCTGTACCAAGTAGGGATGTAGCTCCACCTATGGGGGATCAACACAAAGCAAAAAGTGAACACATAAGGATGCTAATCTGAACAGAGTTTGGTACATTTCTGAACTTGGATGTAATGTCAGCTGCTGAGCAGGACCAACATTTACTTCCACAAAGTTCTGGTGAGATGCTAGTTGCACCACTACATGACATACTGTTATTACTTACATAATTACATTACATGAACATCATGTGATGTTGCTGCACAATGCTACATGCATGATAACATGAATTCCCTTTTCCACAACAGGAGTTGTATTTAGTTCCTGGACCTACATTTCAGCCCTGCACAGGAAGTGATTCTAAATCCAACGTCCAAGCAGGGTACCTCCACTGTTCCCCATTCTTACTTTCTATTGTATAACAAAGGCAAGAAAAAAATCTTGTCAGTGTGAGCTCCATTGGACAACCCTTCTGAGGTCAGACCATGGACTGATCAGTGGCACAATAAATGAAAGTATGGAAGATGAGTCCACACTGATAAAGTACAAGGATATAAGGAAATAAAAGTGTCGAATGAACAGACTGTTAGACTTTCTCCTGATAATGTCAATAAAGGAGCTATGGTAAATATGCAGAACCTGATTGACAGCAGGGGGGACCTTGCACAAAGCAAGAAGTCTCTCCAACTGCAGGATGTTGAAATTGGACACACCAATGCTCTTCACCTTCCCTGAGGCTTTTAGGGCTTCCATCCCCTGCAAACAGAACAACAGTGAACACATCTTTACCATCAACTTTAAAAAGCTTATTAGGTTCAACTGGAAAAATCATTTCCTTTCCCTTTTGTCATTATTATCACTGTGTCAGAACATTTCAATGTACAGTTGGGGCCTGCTGGCAGGACAGTTATGTCAGAACTATTTAGATCTTAAACTGAGGAAAAAGCAGGTAGACACACACTAGTGCACATACAGACAGAGAGAGTACATGTGTTCTTACCCTCCATACATCTACATAGTCTATGTCAGAGGTCAGCGTCTTCCCATCCTTCTTTGGGAAAAGCTCATCACCCATTTTCTAGGGAGACATTCAAAGGTAACAGTCAAACAAGTGCTTGTAGGCAAACATAGAGATATGTGTGATTTTACTAAATGTTTATAATAGCTTTAAAAAAGATATTTCTCAAATTTAAAACTGTAGAGACACAAAGTACTCTTAACCAGACTTGAGTGATATTGTTGATATCAACACTGCCACAGCTTTGATTCTTTTAGTCTCTTTTAGCTCATTTTTCTGGTTCTCTGGCCTCCTCATAGACTTTATAAATATATAAAATGTTTTACATCACATTTAATGTTTGGTTCAGTATCACCAGTCTCATTGACCCGATTTCCAGCACCAACAGGTAGCTGTTCTGATCATTTCCAGATAAATCCAGATATTTTTCTATATATTTGTTTATATATTTTTAAGTCTTGGTGGAGACCAAAACAAAGTTATTTTGAACTTAACATTTTTAGATGGTCAGAAACATGACTCCAATGGGATGCTAAAGTTACTCTCTGTTAGCTGGATGTGAAATCTATTGTCTGTCAATGTGATACACATAACAATGTGATAAACCTACAGTGTGTTAGGTCTGTTCATTGAGTTTGTTTTGGCATCTTACTGCCCCCTAGTGATCCAAAAGCATGTTATGCAGTTTTAATAAATTTGTCCCCAAAAGGTTCATATCAATTCCAGTCAAAGACTCACTAAGGGAGATTCCTACTTGCCTATGATATAGTCTAAAATTCTGTCACACAATTGTGGATATGTTGTGCCCAACCTTTAGGCCAACAGGGAAATGCACAAGGTACAGATCAAGGTAGTCCAGCTGGAGGTCTTTCAATGACTTGTTCAGGCAAACAGGGATGTCTTCTGGGGCATGATAGGTACCCCACAGCTATGAAAGAAAGGGTGCAGGACAGAAAGGTTAACAGCAAAATAAAACAGTTTTATCTTTCTTCTTTATGAATCAAATGGTATTTTGATCAATAAGAAAACATTCATATACAGATTTTTAAAAATCTTTAAGAACCCTCCTTTATTCATGTATATTATTCAGTGTATTCATTTTCAGGCATGGCATGGGAGTGATGTGTTTTTTCCTTGTATGTGGAATTAAATTCACATTTTAAAAAGGGCTTGTAGCAGCCAAATATGTTACAGGGATGTAGTAAGTGCCTGGTAATACACTTTGTGTCCATGGGTGTCGCTGTGAGGTTACCTGCCCAGGTATTGCATATAGGTGTGCACGTCACTATTGTTGTCAGGTGTTTGACCCGGAAGGGCAAAAGGGTTTTTGACCGCTGTGGCGGTAAATGCCGGCGTTTTTCTTTGTGTTGTTTTTCTTTTTGATTATCAGTATATGGACTTTTATTTTTTGGTACAATAAATCACTCATCACGTTGCTGCAGAAGAAGTGTCCGGACTTTCATTCATCACTTTCATCAAACTTACGGTATTTTAATATGCGCAGCGAGTCAACCAGACTCTGGGTCAAACATCTCAGTAGCTAAGTATTAGACTTTGCTCCTACAATATTAGTCGAAAACCCTGCACCAGTTGGTTTTTTGTTTTGTAAACTTCGGCGCGTTTTGGACTTGTCGGGAGTGGCTACAGGACGAGGGTAGCAGCTGGAGATTATTTTGAACTTTGGCTGTTCGCAAGGACGTTTGGATCCGTCTGTGGATGTGGAGGCAGGAGCTGCGGTATTAGTGCTGAGCTGGCTGTTTGCGGAGCACAGGACCACCGGATCATCGGGACACACCAGATCACTGGAGCCACGATCACCGGAGCACCGGATCACTGGACCCACGATCACCGGAGCACCGGATCACCGGAGCACCGCATCACCGCATGGCGCCCAACGCACCAGAGGTATGTGTAGCGTTACACCCTTTAATGGCCATTTAAACTGTGTGCACACATAACGGGGCATAAACCCAATGCATTGGTTGCCGAAACTGAAAGACAATAGACTTTGCGTTGATTAATTTGCGACGGCGATCTGCTCATTGACTGTTCTTTCATTATGGAGAAGCGCGATGAAGCGTCGGACTTAATTACCGGGACAAATGTGCAAACTGCTAAAACTAGTGTGATTAGCGGTGTTGAAACTCAGTCTCAAAAACGAGTGGTTACGCTCACTGAAAAAGCGCTTGCCAATGAATTGGACAGGTTGCAGTCTAGCAGAAAGGGTAAACTAAATAAAGCAGCCGGTATAAGGGAATCAATACAAGGTTTAATGGTAAAACATGACAAAACAAAGGTCGGGGATGCTCTTGGGGAGTTGATTGAATTGTGTGGTGAAGTAAAAAAGGTGCATGATGAGCTATTGGTTCTACTGCCAGGTGATGAAAAAGAAAAACATGAAATTTGGTTTAAAGCAAAAATGTTGCCTAATAATGAGTGTATTGCAAAAGCAAAAAAATGGGTTGCAAGTTATGGAAATGGTAATGCTATGAATGATGTTGATCCTAATGACAGTGTGTCAAATGTCGGTAGACATTCAACTTGTGTGAGTCATAAAAGTAGCAGTATCACATCCAGGATAACTACAAAGGTGGAGGCTGAAAAGGCAGCACTTGTTGCACGTGCTGACGCTTTAAAACAAAAGCATGCTTTGGAGGAACAGGAACAGCAGCTAAGGAGGAAAAGAGAGCTGCTTGACTTGGAGGCTGAAATAGCTGCATCCACTGCTAAATTGGAAGTATTGCAGGCAGCAGGTTGCAGGAGCACTTCTCAAAGATCCAGCAATGGCATGAATTCCTATCTAGGAAAGGAAACAAGAAGACGGGAAGCTGGTTTAAATCCTATGGCGGAGGAATACAAGCCTGAAACATGGAAAACACAACAAAATGATTTGACAAAAGGGTCATTATCATATAACAGAACCTTACCAAAGGATGAGCGACCAAAGGAAACTGAGGAATGGGTTAAAGCTGCTTCAATTTATCAATGCAACCTAAATGAACAGCCACAGGAGGATACACTGGGAACATCACAGCATTTTCAACAACAATCAATAATTCAACCTGCATACCAGCATCAAATCAGTGTCAATCCACCTGGAGACATACTTGCCATCATGCACAGGCAGACTGAAATAACAGCAGCTCTGGTGCAGCAGCAGCATTTGATGACACTTCCACCAAGAGATATTCCAACCTTTGATGGGGACCCTCTTCAATACAAGGCATTTATCAAAGCTTTTGAGCAAGGAGTTGAGGAAAAGGCAGGAAAAGCCGATTGCCTGTATTACCTTGAACAGTACACCAGAGGGCAGCCACGTGAGCTGGTGCGCAGCTGTCAGCATATGACTGCTGAACGTGGCTACACAGTGGCTAAGGAACTCATAAGGACGCATTTTGGAAATCAATACAAAATCGCCAGTGCATACATGGAAAAGGCTTTGGCATGGCAAACAATAAAATCTGAGGATGTCAAATCACTCCAGGCCTACTCTTTGTTCTTGCGCGGATGCTGTAATGTTATGGAGGAGCTCCAATACATACAGGAACTGGATATGCCAGTAAATATCAGAACCATCATGTCAAAACTGCCATTCAAAATGAGGGAGCAATGGAGGACTATAGCTCATGACATAATGGAGTCTACTAACCAAAGAGCTCGCTTCACTGATCTGGTTGCATTTATTGAGCGCCGGGTTAGAATTCTTTCTGATCCTCTGTTTGGAGATATACAGGATCCAACTTCTGGTAGTTCTGGAATGAAGCCTAGCACCGGGTTTAAGTCCCAGCCCAGGTACAGAGTGAAAGGAAATGTGGTTGCCACCACAGTGACCTCTATGGAAGTGGCTGAAGGAGTTAAGGAGCCACCAACATCAGACTCAAGGAAGGCGGAGAAAGCTGGATGTCTTTGCTGCTCTCATAATCACTCTCTGGAGGAATGTAAGCAGTTTAAAGGAAAGAAGCACAAGGAGAAGATTCAGTTTCTGAGGGGACGGGGGTGTGTTTTGCATGCTTACGTGTCGGTCACATGAGCCGTGACTGCAACAGACGCTTGACATGCAAAGTGTGTGGTCAAACCCATCCCACTGTGCTTCACATCAAAAGGCAACCAGCGCTGGAAACTCCTGAAACATCTGATCAGACAGCTTCACCTAAAACATGTGGACATACAGGGGCCGGGGAGGACAGATGTGTTCTTTCTATTCTCCCAGTAAAAGTAAAAGTTGCCAAAGAAATCGCTTCATAGAAACCTATGCCTTCTTGGACCCAGGTAGTTCAGCCACGTTCTGCTCGGAGTATCTAATGCAGAAGCTGAATGTAGCAGGCAAAAGAACCAACGTCCTGTTGAGCACCATGGGGCAAAGGTCAGTTGTCCCAGCCTATTCATTGGCTGGTTTGGAGGTGTCGGGGCTGGACAGCAGTGGCTTTCATGTGCTCCCGGAGGTTCTCACTCAAACTAAAATGCCAGTTACTGTGGACAATATGGTGACACCTGAAGAACTGTCAAAATGGCCATATCTGTCTAAAGTGAACATCCCCACCATAAATGCAAATGTCGAGCTGTTAATTGGAACCAGTGCCCCCAAGTTATTGGAACCGTGGGAGGTTATTAACAGTCGTGGGAGTGGCCCATACGCTGTGAAGACAGTGCTGGGGTGGGTTGTTAATGGTCCGCTGAATGTTAACAGTGGTGCTTTGGAGGCGGAGCTGCCTATGGCCATGGTGAACAGGATCTCTGTGTCTAAGCTTGAGGAAATGCTGGTTGAGCAGTACAACCATGAGTTCAATGAGAAGAGCACAAAGGAGAAAGAAATGTCAAGAGAAGACCTAAAGTTTTTGGAGATTATGGAACACTCTGCAGTGCTTCAGGAAGGAAGGTATTGCTTGAAGTTACCCTTTAAAACCCAGGAAGTCTGTCTGCCCAACAACTTTGCTGTGGCGAAGCAAAGGATCCAAGGTTTGAGGAAAAGGTTCTCAAACAACAAACAGCTGTAGCAGGAATATACCGAGTACATGAACACACTCATAAGTAAAAACTATGCAGAGCAGGTGCCTCAGGAGCAACTTCAGTGTGAAAATGGAACGGTGTGGTATATCCCTCATCATGGTGTCCATCATCCAAGAAAGGGATCTCTCCGTGTGGTGTTTGATTGTGGAGCCACCTTTCAGGGAGCATCATTGAACAGCGAACTGTTACAAGGTCCTAACCTCACCAGCTCACTGCTGGGAGTCCTAGTACGCTTTAGGAAGGAACCGGTGGTGTTCATGGGAGACATTCAGGCCATGTTCCACCAGGTGAGAGTCTCTGAGGAACATAAAGACTTTTTACACTTTCTCTGGTGGCCAGATGGAGATGTGACAAAGGAGCTTGTAGAGCACAGGATGTGTGTGCACCTATTTGGGGCGGTGTCATCTCCTAGCTGTGCGAGCTATGCACTTAGGAAAACTGCTGATGACAACCAAGCTGAGTTTTTGGATGAGAGATTCAGTCTGTCAAGCAGAATTTCTACGTGGACGATTGTCTGAAGAGCTCAGCCTCGACCATCAGAGAAGCAACTGAACCTGCACAGTGGAGACACATCAGTTCCAAGGACAATCCAGCTGACGATGCATCCAGGGGAATGAAGGTCTCTGATTTTTTGAGCAGCAGCAGATGGTTGAAAGGTCCCACATTTCTTTGGAGGCACAAGGAGGATTGGCCTAACTCGGTGTTGGACATCTCAGTGGACTGTAATGACCAGGAGGTTAGGAAGGAGGTAACAGTGAATACCATCAATGTATATGATATGTCCAGTCCCACTGGCCGGCTCCTTACCTACTTTTCTAGCTGGAGGAAGCTCAAGAAAGCAGTTGCCTGGATCCTCAGATTAAAGGCCATGTGGCTGGCAAAAAGTGGCTTGAGGAAGGAGTTGGAGGCTTCTGTGGCTAATTCTCCAGGAGAAAGCAGACGGGACAACTCAAGGCAAGCTGAAAGGCAGAGCGTGACACTGCTATGCAAGAGTGGCCCTCTGACGCTGGAAGAGCTACATGGCACCAACTTCATCGGAGCGGACAGGGAACTGAAAGAGGCTCTTACTGTTTTGGATCAGGACAAGATTCAAGGAGTTTTGTCACAGGCTGGAATTCATTGGACATTTAATCCACCAGCAGGTTCACACCATGGCGGCGTGTGGGAGCGTATGATCCGCCTGGTGAGGAGAGTCCTAAGTTCTGTTCTACGTCAGCAGAAGCTAGATGATGATGGGCTGCATACAGTGTTATGTGAAGTGGAGGCCATTTTGAACGATCGGCCAATTACAAAGCTCTCAGATGATGCCAATGACTTGGAACCTCTCACACCTAACCATCTTCTCCTACTGAAAGGTAAACCAGCTTTGCCACCAGGAGTTTTTCAACCTCATGACCAGTATGTGAGAAGGCGCTGGAGGCAGATACAGTATCTCTCAGATCTTTTCTAGAGGAGATGGATACGGGAGTACTTGCCTTTGCTCCAGGAGAGGCAAAAGTGGAGCGAAAAGAAAAGAAGCTTGAAAGCTGGGGATATTGTGGTGATCATGGATCCGTCAGCTCCTCATGGTTCCAGAGTTCTCGAGGTTTTTCCAGACAAACATGGACTTGTGCGTTCTGTTAAGTTGCAGACCAAGGCAAACATTATTGAAAGACCAGTCACAAAGCTTTGTTTAGTGCATGGAATGTGAATTTAATTAGCTGCACTGTAAATTGCCGTAACTGGGTTTATCATAAATATTTGCTGCCTTTTTGTTTTTGTTTGTTTGAAATTGTTTAATGAACAATTTAGGGGCCAGTGTGTAGCAGCCAAATATGTTACAGGGATGTAGTAAGTGCCTGGTAATACACTTTGTGTCCATGGGTGTCGCTGTGAGGTTACCTGGGCAGTATTGCATATAGGTGTGCACGTCACTATTGTTGTCAGGTGTTTGATCCGGAAGGGCAAAAGGGTTTTTGACCGCTGTGGCGGTAAATGCCGGCGTTTTTCTTTTTGATTATCAGTATATGGACTTTTATTTTTTGGTACAATAAATCACTCATCACGTTGCTGCAGAAGAAGTGTCCGGACTTTCATTCATCACTTTCATCAAACGTACGGTATTTTAATATGCACAGCGAGTCAACCAGACTCTGGGTCAAACATCTCAGTAGCTAAGTATTAGACTTTGCTCCTACAAGGCTAAATGTATCTGTTGTAAAAACAAGATGTAATTCCCCTTCCTCAGGTTGCACTCATCCTGCTCCAACACCTGTTGGACTGTTACACTCACCTTACTGACAATGAACATATCCTCTCGTCTGATGATGCCCTGCTGCATCTTTGAGCGCAGAGCTTTCCCGATGTCCACTTCGTTGCAGTAGCTGTAGGCGGTGTCTATGTGGCGGTAGCCAGCTGCAATGGCGGCCTCTACTGCACCCTGGATTGAGGTGCGGCGAAGGAGGGAGGACTGCAACAAGTACAACATTTTCAGTCACTTTCATATCTACCTCCATCTCCCCATTATTGGAACCATTAAGAGCTGCATTTTTTTTGTGCTGTACCAAACACGGCCTTCTGTTCTGTGTAAAATACTCCAGGGGATTTCTCTTCAGTCTGACTTGGAGAAGGTACACTATGCAAAATGCGGTATGGAGATTAGCCAATGTGTCAGAAACTGTTTCTGGTAATTATGGTAATATAGTAGTTTTATAGCTTCTATAATGTCTCAAACCAACTGTAGTGTAGTTTCTAAAAATAGTTTGACATTTTGGGAAATACACTTATTTGCTTTCTTGCTGAGAGAAAAGGTCAATACCACGCTCATATTTGTTTGTTAAAGATGACATTACAGCCAGAGGATAGTTCATTTAGTTTAGCATAAAGACTGGAAACAGATTAGTCTTTATGCAACACTAAGCTAACCAGCTGCGGGCTGTAGCTTCATATTCAAGACATGACATGAGAGTTGTATCAAACTTCTCATCTAACTATATATACTGTTTATATAATCTACATGTATGTATTGTATTTTCCAAAATGTTGAACTGCTCCTTAAAGATATACCATTCAAAGTACAATAGGATAAGATGATCTTTATTACCTGTACAACAAAATTGCTGCCACCAGCCAAAGGCAATCAAACACTACACAAAAATTGAACAGCATGTATATCATCCAAAGACACAAACATCTAGAGCTCATTAATCAACCAGCTGCATTCTGTATGTTTTATATGTGCAAAAACAGAAATCAGCTGTGGTGTCCAGGAAGTCACAGCACCCAGCTGCACTTAACTCCTGCTAAAACCACAGTTCATATCTGTTTGTGTCTGGGTTTAACTAATAAGATACAATATGCTAATAAATGAGCATGACAGGTGCCCATAGATGTATTTTTGAACGTTGCACTGAGCCAGGCTAGCTGTTTTCCCTGCTTTCAGTTTTTATGTTAAAGGACAGGTTCACAATTTTTCAAGTCAAGTCTGTCTTAAAGCAACAGTCAGTCAAGTTCACAGTGAAAGAGGTTTTCCTCACTGTAATCATTCCTCCAGTTCATACTGTCTATTAAAAGTTCCCCATCAAATGTGCTTTTAATGTAAGTGATGGAGGTCAAAATCCACAGTGTGTCTACACAGTCATCTTATGCAAAAATGCATTTAAAAGATGGTGGCTTATATGAGGCTTCAGCAGTCTGAGTTAGTCATATCAAGTGGATATTGAATCCTTGTTCTAGCTCCATAGTTAATACACATACATGAGAGTGGTAGACGTTTTCTTGTCTAACTCTATTCCTTTAAGGCGGGATCTCTATGCAGCCTGAATGGAAGTACTGCCTGGAAACTTCCTGGCAATTTGACTCACAGGAAGAATAATAACATGCCAATCAGAATCCAGTATTTTGCATAGCTTCCCTTCACTCAGTAAATCACCTTTTACTTAAAATACATGTACAGAATTTTCCAAAGATCATAGGAACATTTCTCTTAAACAGTATGAAAGAAAACAAACAGATGACAACTGAATAATATGGGTTATGTACAGTAAAAAAGTAGATAAAGGAATGAGTGTTGAGGCTACCTTCCATGTCCCCAGACCCAAAAGTGGCATTTGTGTGCCATCATTCAGCTCTATGGTCCTGGCCACCTGTGTGTCCTCCGTGCAGTACATTTAACCACGACAGGAGAAAAAACAACTTGCACACTGTCAGAGCTCTTCCTCTTTTTCCCCCTTAAACTGCAACTGCTGAGTCAACGTCCTTCCTTTTTGTTTGCTGACTTTACTTCTCTAACTCATGTGTTTCTTTCCTTCTCTCTCTTCTTTTTCTTTTCTTCTTTCTGCTCTTTTCTCTCTCCTCTGCCTGCCTTATCAGTCCAGTGGTTAATAATTGGACAATGCACAAAGTTCACCACCATCAAGTATTTATGTGTATACTTAGTAAGTGAGGAGGAGCATGTTGCAAAGGTCACTCTTCTCATAAGGGTAGCGCTACACACACACACACACACACACACACACTCACACTCACACAACGAGACTTCAGAGGACATTACATTGACTTACATTCATTTCTTGAATTATCCCTTAACCATAACCACCACATTCCTAACCCTAACCTTACCATAACCCTAAACTAAACTAAGTTTAAACCAAATCTTCACCCTAAAATTAATTATTTACATTAAAAGGACTTGCTTTTTGTCCCCATAAGTGAGGCAAGTCCCCACAACATGACTGTATAAACAGATTTACGTCCCCACAATGCGAGGAATACTTGGGTCACATTGTGAGAAAAAAAGGCTCAGTGTTGAAATATGCTGTGATTCTTCCAGTTCAACATTAGATGGTGATGTTGCATCACTTTATTGTGTAGCTACAGTACAAATACTGTATGTTTAAAAGAGTGGAACATTTTCTGAACAACAATCTAATGGTAATGTATCAATGATTAAAATCTTTAACATAAAAATAAGTACTGAGAAATAACTACAAATTTGAGTCAAAAACTACACAAGCAAACTTCATACAACAAAAGCACAAATCATTTAAAAACCTCTTTGCAATAGTTGTGGGTCTATATTTCACACAACTGCTGATATCTATATTTCAGTAGCTATTTCAAACAGATATTCATCAGTTGATCAATGTGGTCATTTGTTATTTTTAATTCTAATCAGTCTTTCTCAGTCAAACACCTGGCTAGTTTATAGTAGCCTTTTAAGGACTCCTGGGTTCTTCTTCAGGTTTGTCTTTGCTGGCTGATTAAAGCTTCAGCTCTGCATTTACATGCAATTATCCTGGTTATGACCAGGTTTTTGGAGGAGGTTTGGTTATTTTTTGTGCATGTAAACACCATATCCTGGTTTCAGAAACCTTGATTAGGCCTTATTCCAGTTTTGAGAAACCTGGATATGCTACCTGGAGTACTTCAATAGAAACCACAATATTGTTGCCTGTAAACACCAGGTTTCTGAACATAGTGGCTGAGATTATTAAAAATCAAGATACAAGTGCACACAGTTGATTAGAAAACCAGGATACTGTTAGAATGGTGTGAACAGGGCTATGAATAAGCAGGTTTCTCATTTTCCATGTAAACACTATATCTAGAATATGAACAAAACCAGGATAAGAATCACTGTGTTTTATGAAACTCAAAGAAATTCATTTGTATTTGTTAAACTTAGATGGGGGATGTTGAGAAAGTTTTTAGAATATGTTAATATTATTCTGCTGTGCAGCACAAATATTAATAAAAATGTTAACTCTCACAACAGTTGCTGCTTTTGTTTTGAAGAAAAAAATACTAAATATAGTTTCCTTTTGGTTTTCTTGCAATGGGAACATTCAAGGTTGGATTACCAACTAGTTAAGCAGGCCACTGCCCCGAGGCCCAAAAGCCTTATATTCATCGTGTGTCATTTGGTTTGTGTACCAATAAATATGGGAACATTCACTCTTTAAGCTCATCATGAAGGGAAATGATAAGGACCTAAAGGTGGGCCCTGTATTGTTGTTGTCACAATATTTCACTCTGAACCACAAATCTCAACCTCATGGTGGTGCCAGAGGAGAACTCCAAGAATTACCAGTCATTATAATCATTGTCAGGAAACAAAATTTCATGACAATGAATCAAATTTCAGTAAGGACCAAAGTGGTGGGAAACAGACCTACACTGATCTTTACTAGTGCAACACTTAGACATGCTACATACATGTATTAATTTTTTTCTGCTTTAGAGTTGCAAAATAATCTGACATTTGTATTGATCTCATCAGTGTTTGAGCAACACCCAGCTGTGCTGAGTGCTGCTTAGAGAAATGCCGCCAAAAAAGTAAAACCATTTCATCCTCCAGGATTTTAAATCCACTGCCCCTGAATTTGTCAGAGCTGATTACTGTGGTCAATTTTAAAGGATTGAGAAAATAGTACTCTTGGTGATTGTTCCTAAATTTTCACTGAAAAATTGTACTTGTTTATTCATCGTAACTGGATTTTTGTCCTTGACCTTGTATTGAAATTAAATGAATATTGTGTTCACTGGTTTGCAGTGTGTGAAAGTTGTGTTTGTCTGTATTGTTTGTGGTTAACAGGCTAATTAAAGGACATATTGTTTATATCCAGAGAAGTAATATTACTTTATGGAGGACCTCCAGGTCAGTAAGAGTCGCAATCTACAGGCTGCAGTGTAAGGTATCAAATGTACTGTACATTTATATAGTTATATAGTTAGCCAGAATGCAGAGGGCCTAAGACAAAATCTGCCCAAGACAGCCAACCATCAGGACGTTCATGGATGACCTGACCGTGACAACAGAGTCAATCCCAGGCTGCTGGTGGATTCTCCAGAAGCTAGTGAAGTGGGCCCCGATTAGCCTCAAATCAGCCCTGTCACAATCCATGGTGCTGAGAAGAGGAAAGGTAGACGACAGGTTCCAGTTCAGTGTTGCGGGTACAACCATCCCAATCATCATGGAGAAGCCAATAAAAATCCTCGGCAAGATGTTTGAAGGGATGCTGCACCCATCCATTCAAGGTGACAAGGGCCAGGGAAGTCTTGCAGTACTGTGAGTTGAGAGATCCAAAGATGGCCAAAGCTGGAAATCAGGTGAGGACTGGGAAGAAGTGGAGAGCCAAGGCTGTTCTGTTGTTGAGGCTGAGCCCAACTGGATCAAGTTCCTTGTCCAGGTGGTCTATGATGTGTTTCCCAGCCCGCCAAACCTCCATGTATGGGGCAAGATGGAGACACCGACCTGCCCGCTTTGCTCAAAGTGTGGAACCCTTGAGCACATCCTAAGCTGATGCACCAAGGCACTGGGAGAGGGGTGGTACAGAAGGAGGCAATGACCAGGTCTTGATGACCATCACAGAATTCATGAGAGCTGGAGTTGAGTGGGCCAAGAAGACCTGCCCTTCAAAACAAGCCATCACCTTCGCCAGAGCCGGGGAGCAGCCAGGACCTTCTGTGAGAACAACCGTAGGAATACTGGTCTCTGCAGTGGACTGGCAGCTGATGGTGGACCTTGAGAGGCAACTCAAGTTCCCAGAGCACATTGCGACTACCACCTTAAGACCTGATGTAGTTCTGGTGTCCAATTCCAGAGGTATCAGTAGATATATTTGCACACCGCAACTCAAGTGTTCAGTGATATAGAAGTTACATAAGAATCAAATACCTTAGAAAATGTAGAAAAATAGAAGGATAAATAGAAAATAGAAGGATAAAAATTGAGGATCTAAGGACAGAGGGTGTCATGTTGTACAGATTGTAAAGCCATCTGAGGACAATTTGTGATTTTCGGCTATATTTAGACAAAATTAACAAATTTACAGTGGACATTATAGCTTTTTAAGTACAAATTAACATTTAGTCCCATTGTAGAAAATAAGACAATTGACTTGTAAATGGATCACTGTTGATTGGAGGTTCAATTAGGTTGATTCTAATCACTTCCTTTGCACAGAGCAAATTCAAACTTTAAACATACAACATTTTCATGGCTTTGTTGCATGTTTTGTATGTAGTACCCTTTGTTCTGTAAGTAAATTTGAAAGAGTTAAAATGTAGGCTATAATATGCTATTTGTTCTGAAGAGACAAATCCTCTGAAGTTCGTGGAAGAACAGATACTTCTCTTGTTAAATCAAATGTATGTGTATCTAAAAATGTATTAATCTTCTCTAACATCAATCAACACCAGTCATCTCAACAAACACATTTTTATTAGGTAACTAGTAACAAAACTACTACATAAAAATGTGTGTGTATATATATATATAGTACACATATATACATATGTGTGTGTGTGTGTGTGTGTGCGCGTGTGTGTGTGTGTGTGTTCAGTGTTATTCAATATGACACACAATTAACACACGAACAATATACAGAGAAGACTTTGATGAAGAGCATGCCTATGTAGTGATACTGCATTTAGAGACATTTTCTAGCACAAGCAAAGTATACAGGGGATAATCAATACATAATATTTATAAGAATGGATATTCCAATATATACTCACTTCCCCTGATTGTGGATCACAATGCACATAACAGGCATAGTATCTCCTGTTTTATGACAAAATGCCATGTAAGTACACTAGGTGCTCTCTATGATCCTGCAGTTGATAAGAGGTTACATTATATTGCCATAAAAAGCCTCACACAAATTATATAAATATACAAAAACAAGTAGAGGTTAATATAAGTTGCCTGTATAAAATATAAATATTAGGTCTGCTCATTTCATATGGTTTACATCAAAAATTACACCATCAATGGACCTTCAGATATGTTGCTAACAAGCTTTGTTGCCACAGTGATGACAACATTAAAACAGCTTCGTCATCAGATTTGTACATCTCTCATGTCAAATCTTGCTGGATTAAAATTTCAAAGAGATTCCAGCTCAGTATGTGTGACTAAGGGACAGTTCTTTGGTCTCCACAGTGCCCACTATACAAGACTGGTTCAGCTTTGCTGCATCACTGGTCCAGATCATTGCTGTCACGGCTCCGGGGCCGATAGTGGCGTTGGCAGAACTCCCTGATCCGACCACAAGCCTCCACCATCATCTCCTCCGGCACTGTCACCACAATGCGGAAGTAGTTGGGATACTCAAACGCCTGGTGAGGAGAGAACATAGACACTCTTAGATTATATTAAACTGATAGTCCAAATGTTAATTGAACATCAATGTGAAATTGTCTTACCGTGGCAGGCAGACAGAAGACAGACTGCTCGGTCACCAGCCGTTCAGTAAAGTCAACATCACTTTTAAAGTCTGGGAAGTGATCCATGTCAATTCCCACCTAGACAAATGTGCACACACATAAGAGTGAAATTCATAATCAAACCTCCATTAAAAAAAGTAAAATAGAATGATATAGAGGAAGTTTATATATTATAATGTACAGAGAAATTAAAATTAAAATTAATAAACTGATGTAATTAAGTCTGGCTTTATGACATGAGAATACATTGCACATTTTATATCATATTTCCACAGACTGTGCTTTGGCTTCAACATTAAATGATATAATATGCATAATATATATGCCCATGTCTTTCAAAACACACACAATTACTGACCATGAGGTACATAGCTCCTGAGGGCATGATGGGGTTCAGGCCGGGGATGGTGGACAGTTCATTGAAACAAATCTCTGAGTTGGACTGAGAGAGAAGAAAATAAACCATTCAATGACATTGTGATATTTTCTACTCAATATCTCTAATATAAGGAGAATTTGGTATCTACAATACTATGAACATGTTATTAAGACAGGCTAATATGTCCAGGGCATTGTGACAGTATTTTTGATCAAACACTGACAAATCATCTTTTATCAACTTGATGTTTACCTTGAGAAAGCTGATGGTGTTGTTGTAGAAGCTTTGAGGTGTGTTGTTGAGGATGCTCTCCAGCGCACCCTGCACGATGCTGCACGCTCCCAGAATACGTTGGCTCAGTTTCACAAGACCCTGTCGAATCTGTAGAGGAGAATCACTGCATGTGTTAATTATATGAATGTGTAGCCATCATTTGCAGGATTCTCTCCATTCTCTCTATATTTGATGCATAGTGGATACAAAGAATGACACACCTCAGATCCAAATATGTCATTCCTGTCGTGGATGAGGATCCATCCCATCCTCCAACCGGGAACCAGCCAACGTTTAGCCAAGCCGCCGCACGAAAGGATAGGAACATCACTGCTGAGAGTTGCCATGGAACAACTGTAACCCTGGAAAACCTGAGGACACGAGCAGGGACCAAAATATGGTAAGGTGGATATGGTATGGTGGATGGAAAAATTATCCACAGGCATGGGTCACCATTATGTTCCATGATAGTAGGCTTGATGGCAACTTTAGGCTGTCTTCAAATTGAACTTTTATTCAAAAGGAGGCTATATTTCAAAGATGGAAAGTCAAGTACATGATATACTTGGTATAAAAAATATATAAGTGGATGATGTCATGAAAATACTTTTGTAGTACTGACAGCATATCTTTTTGGATTGAAATGAAAAAAAAATTCCCAAACTCCCATGAGCTCCGACATTTTAAAAGTCGTCAGCACACGTTGCAATTATGAAAATTATGTTTAGGCCACTTGATTAGTGCAGCTTTAAAGCTACAAATGACTTAACCTCTGCTCAAACAAAGAGATCCATCATTTATTTTTCATTATTCAAATATTTTATCTGTTTTACACCTGTACACCTGTAAAAGTTTTGAAAACAATTATTTTAGAAGATGACTAGAAGAATTCAAACTTAAATTTATTGTGGGGGTGAGGGAGAAAGAATAAGACACAAAGTGTAAAAGAGGACAAAGAAGGGGTGATACAGTCAGCACAGTTTTAGGTCCACCCACTGAAAGCTGGTTCTCATTAAAGCCATACAGTATATTTGACGCTGGAGCAGGGAACTGCCCCGCATCCTATTGGCCAGACTGCTATGAAGGATATAACAGCAACAAACATCTGAAATATGCCTGTATAACTCTAAGTTAAAGCAGTTGTTTTGGTTGCTCCACTTCCACCTTTCTGAAATCAGGCATGTCATAAGATTACATCAAAGTACAGAGAGATTCAGTTGGGTGTACAAAGAAAATTTGGATGTAAATGAAAATGGAGCAAACATGGAGCAATCTAAACCAACTATTTCAATACAAATGTATCAATTAAGAAGTTATAATTTTCTGCATATTTATAACACATCTGCACAGAGATAATCACAACTGTGCTGACATGCATTGTAAAAACATTATTTACTGCCAAGGGTCTTATGGAGGAGAGGGACAGGGGGATAATTCCCCACTGACTGAACCTCGCTGGGCTGGTACAGTTCACAGACACCCTGGCCCCTTGGCCCCAAAACACTCAGTCATTTTAAAAAAGGCCTCACTGACACACCCCCAACCTAGTTCTCTACCCACCACGCACCCCCTATTCCTTCTCGATTTCTGCAGCGCCAAAACCCAACATCTGCGTTAATTGCAAACACATGCAGCCGAAAAAGTGCAGAGTCATTCTGGTCTGCTAGTGATGAATGTGAAATGGTCAGATGGTGGTAGGGGTTTGTGGATGCACCCAACAACCCTGACTCTAAATTTTTCCAGTCGCGCCAGCTCCTGCAACACAACTAAAAAGCGCAATTGCAAGCCGTCACAATTCATTCTTCTTTGTGCAAGTGACGTAAAGGCTGGTTTTGGGGGGGTTTTGTAGCTGACACAGAATGTTTCATTTCCTGGTACCATACAGTACTGTCGACAGCTACTTCTGTGAACTTTCTATTATCTTCAATGTCCAGGCAGAGATATTGAGTGAGAGGGAAGATGTTTTGGCAATTCTTGAAGTCATTAATGTTTTCTGGTTTCTTTATTCTTCTATGACAGTAAACTGAATATCTTTGGGTTTTGGATTATTGTGGACAAAGCAAGGCATTTGAAGATGCCACCTTGGACTTTGGGAAACAGTGATCAACATTTTTCACCATTTTATGGACCAAACAACTAATTGATTAAACAAGAAAATAATCAACAAATTAATCAATAATGAAAATAATCATTAGTTGCAGCCCTAATCATTTCATAATCTAATGTTGACATCATATTAGTTCTTCCAGTCTGATTCTGAGAAGCTTGATAAATACGGCCTTAACAGCAGTTAAGGTGGAAGGGAAGTCGAGTTACCAGTAACATACCAGTAATATAACTGCTTATTAGATGGTCGAACAGCCTTGAAAACCCCCTCACAACCCCCACACCTTTCCAACGTTGGAATTGGGGGTACTGCATCAGGTAATTTCTGTTTCTGTTTCTTTCTGAAACCAACAATCTGACATTCACACCCACTTCATGTAGTGACTGGCTAGTGAAACTATCAATCCATGCTGGTTTTATGTCAAGGAAAAGCTGTTTTATGTTGGTTGGGGTCAGTAGGTTATGGGGAGAGAATGACAGGTTATTTGGCAGTGACAGCTGAATAAAGACCCAAAACTGAAGTAGGTTAGGTGATATTCAAAGGCTGATAAATGCTTCTGGACATCACCAATGATTTGTATTTATCACCTTATCAGAAAGGTACGTAAGTGGAAAACTACTGCACTAGACAGATTTACTCTTACCTTATGTCCACTGTTTTATTGATCTGGCAAACAACATTCAGCCTGCCTGTGAGTGTGCGTGTGTGTTCATTCCTGTCTGTGTGTACTGGAGGCCCTGTGTGTTCATATGCATGACCTTCAACTTAAGTTCGACCAGACTTTTCAAGGCTGACAATGATGGACTGAATGTGCTGATAATGTAGTTTAACATTTAAATGTGGCCATTTTCATATTTAGAGGTTTGCCTAGCCCACTATCTGTCTCTGTCTTCACCCCCAATACAATGGAACTATGGTGGTCAGTAGTATTGAAAAATTACATTTTGAAAATAATCCACAACATCTCTCTCCAGAGACTGTGTCCAAGGGCTTACAGTGAGCCATGCCAATTATACAGAGTAAAGATTTATTCGGAGTGCAGGCAATGCTCATTTCAGAGGCAGCACAATTGCAAAAAAAGTTTCTAGAAAGTTGTAAGTGAGCAAGAACGATGTGAATTTGCTTTAGGTGGCTTGAATTGAGATATCATGAGAGTAAAAGTCATGAAAATATTTTTACAGGTGCTGGATCAAAAAACTAACTCAAGGCAAAATATTTGCACTTTACTGATAGCTCCCTGCAAAGGTAACTTAATAGAGCAACGTTTCCATCTGACATAGATTCTTATCAGGCGTTGTCAAATAAAAAGGTTTATTCAACGTGGATGAACTGACCCCTTAAATGCTTTCTGTGAGCAAGACAATACCTCTGAATTAGTATTTGGACCATCACATGACTCCAAAACTCCACTGTAATAAATTACACTCCATCATATTAGAACTGGATGGCACGGCTTGCCCTTGCTGACCTGTTGCTGCCCGTTTACCCAGCTGTATCCGCCTTACTGGTGGCTGCTTCCAGGCCTCATTCACAGCACGTTTCCCCTAATCCCCCCTGTGCTGATGTGGGGTTGTCCACCCACCATCCAGAGCCAACTGAATCGCAACCTCTGCTGTCACATTGGTGAAAAATGTGCCTCGCTGGTGTTACATGAGGCCCTGTAGAAACCAGCCAAGCCCACCTGCCAACCTGTCCTGAGATGTGACTTGTGTTGGTGTGTAGCTGTACTTACCATGTCGCTGTAGATTTCATCAGCCAGGATGGGAACACAGTGTTTGGAGGCAACTACAAAAAAAAGAACCAACATATTTTCATATTTTTCTCTGGATGGGATGGATCATCTTCATTTCAAATAATAACTGGGGGAATTTTCTTTCCTGCTAAACAAGAGTAGGACAGAATATTGCTAACCTTTGAGGATCTTCTGTAGATGTTCCTTGGTGAAGACGGAACCACATGGGTTGGAGGGATTGGTAATAATCACACAGGAAGTCCTCTCATCAATCAGGCTCTCCATATGTTGCAGGTCAATCTCCCATGACTTCTCTGGCTGTAGATCAAAGACGCATTTCAGGATGAGAGCAGAAACTTTATCGTGTGTGATAACACACCAAGTGTCCTGGTGGTGTTTAGGGACAGTTAAGAAGCTTCTACTGTTGCAAAAATGAGAAACAACCTGGCACAGAGAAGTTAAGTTGCTGTAATGTCATGAGGTTGTACCGGGGGGTAACAACAGCCAGTATAAGGCTGTTAACCATTAAATATCCATTGTAACTGCCACAGACCAACACCCTTAACCTGTCATCTAACCTGTCATCAAGATGATATGAGCTAATGTGCAACAACATTGAAATTGTAATCGTTTCCATCTCACAATTTTAACACTTTGGGAAATGCATTTCTTTCTAAGAGTTATTTTGCATTTGTGTCATTTGGGATGGATGGGAAAAATTTTCCATAACCTTCAAGCATTCAAGGCACCAGACAACTCAAGACAGTTGTAGGGAGTGAGACTTAAAAATAATGTCCATAGACAACATAACACTATATCTATTAAATTTGTGTTTGACTACCATGAATAATGGACTTGCTGGTGTAAGATGTGCCTCTTGGCAAAATTTTGGTATATATCGTTGCTTTCAGAAAAGTATGAGTTCCAGGTCGAATTATGATTTTGAAGTTGGCATGACCTCTACAAGCCGCAATCTCATAATTACAATAACTTTGATATGGCATAAGTATGAGAAGATCGAAACACTTTTCAAGCATATGAAGCAAGCTTAGCTGGGCTAGCAGTTTCCCTCTGTTTCCAGTCTTTGTGCTAAGTAAAACTAAACATCTCCTGCCACGAGCTTCATATTTAACAGACAAACATGAGAGTGTTATCACCAACAGCAAAACACCTGCATCCTCCTCCCATCTTTGGCCTAATTCACACCATGATGCCTGTGTAGGATGGTTCCATTGGACTGTGGTCAATTAAATATGCAAAATATCTCTTTGTTTTAGAGAAAGATTAACTCCCTTTAAATAAAATTACTGCACCAGAGACTGATTTAATGGTTTTTAACATGTTCAATGGTCAGTTAATTGGGTTTCTATAAACTTGCATGAATATTTTATAAACTCTTAAACGTTAAATAAATTTTGTCCTGTAAAATGTCACAGTAAGTGTTTTTTAACAAAGAGAGAAAAGAGAATAAATAGCGGTGCCCACTCCTACGTACCAGCAGGTTGTACAGTTTGACCTCAATGCCCATAGAGACAGCCAGAGTCTTATATAAGGAGAAACCTGGGCATGGGACCAGGATGTTGTCCCCTGGGTTGCACAGGACACTGATAGCCAGGTCAATGGCCTGACTGCAGCCGCTGGTCAAAATCACATCCTGCAAGGGAGGGTGGGTATACTTTAATTTCAAGAGCATTATCACCAGAACCATACATGTCTCCAACACATACACCATACAGTCTCTATTGTTTAACTTGAATTAAGTCACAAGTAACATTTAAGACATACACCTTGGTGTGTTACAGTCAAATGATTGCAAGTATTGTGTTTCATCATGCTGCTGAGTCATTTTCATTTGCTAACAATGTGGTGTGTACTTAAGGTACTTTAGAGGTAGGATAAGGTAGATAATGACAGTGAGAAAGCATGAGTTAAAAAGTGTGCCAGCAAAGGCAAGTGAGCACCTCTGCCTCCAGTGGGGCCTCAGGGCAGCTGTAGAAGTTTGCCACTGCTTTTCGGCTCTTCAAATAACCTGCCAGTGGGTCAACAGAGATACATTAGTTAGACAAAGAAAGAAAGCCCACAGAAAGAGGTGTAGTCAGTTTCTCTGGTTAGTGTGACTCACCAACAGAAGGAGCATAACCATTGTATTTTTGGGAGTCTATGGCGTCTTTCATGGCCTGAAGCACTGTATTATCTGTAGGCAGGTTTCCAAACACAGTGGGATCCCCTGAGGAGCATATGATAACATGTGATAGAAGCAAGCAGCCAACACCAAGAGAAAGCTCAAATTTACATTAAGTAAATGTATGTGTGTCATAGTTCTCTCTGAACATGGGAAAAAAGACATGTAAAGGGCACACAAATATGTAAGAAACCACATGTTTCTAATATATTTCTGAAGATAAAGAGCTAGTAGAATAAAAGTAAATACATCAATGGACAACAGTGATTGGACAGGATACCATTGCACATGCATTTCTAATAAACAGTTGTATTAGCATTACATAATGTCATTTATTGGTCTAGTTTGTTTCCAATCTTAGAAATTAATTGGAAATCTAAGGGGGTAGCTATTTTTTATTGATATAGTCACATATTATCATATTAATCTGAAGAGTACATCTGATTACTGTTTTATTGCTTGTTGGTGTATTAATTAATTACTAATTACAAATTGAAAATTTGCATTGCTTGTAAGCAGCAAAGTGGCATCTCTGAGAGTTTTTAAATCACCGATTTAGTCATGTTGCCACTGACAGCATGCAGAAATCTATCTCACCTATGGAAAGAGCGATCATGGGTTTATCTGGATTTGGGGTGAGCTTCATCCCATCCACAATGGCCCTGATGGGATTGAGGGTGTTGTTGGCCATCTCTGAGGGCTTCACTTCCCATCTCTGCCTGCGGCTCTTGGCTTTGGCCGGATACAAACTGCCATTCACATTGACGTGATGGATGCCGTTCCCATGTACTCCTTTCCCATTGACTGCGCTCCCATTCAGGCCTCTGCTATTGACAGTGGTTTTGCTATGGACTCCATTCCCATTCATCTGAACCAAGTAAGACTTGTTATCCATCCTGGAACTGAAGAGAGTGATGCACAATGAAGGTTAGAGCATTAATATAAAGGGATTTTTCCAGTGGTGGAAAGTAACTGAGTACATTTACTCAAGTATTGTACTTTAGTATAATTTTGAAGTACTTTTAATTTTGATACTTTATACTTTTACTCCATTACATTTATCTCACGGATATAGTTACACTACACATTACATTTGTTTTACATACAAACTATGTGATCATATTATAAAGTATAATGACTCATTATAGATTAAACTACCAAACAATGTATACAACAGACAAATCAGCTCTGCCTCAGCTACAACTTGAATATGCTCCTTACATGGCAATGTATCCATAATAATGTTACAATGATATGAGTACCTCTACTTTCAATACTGCTGTACCTTTATGTAACTAGAATTTTGAATGCAGTGCTTTTACTTGTAATAGAGTCATTTTTACAGTGAGATATTGACTACTAAGATCTGCATTCTGCTTCCATCACTGGAAACTCTTTGGCAATACTGATAGACATCTGCACTAAATCTGCCTCAAAGTTGTTGTTTTATTCATAAACAAAGAATAATCAGATCATGGTAAAGATTATAATCAAATAGGAAAATATATAATTAATAATTCGAAAACAATTGTTCAGTCATTAAAATACGTTGTTAATTAAAATTGTGTATATGGACAGATTATTATGAAATGTACTCATTAGGCTGATTTTCTTGCTTAGTTCTGCTGGATTCTTAACATTTTATTTATTATTTTCACATTTACCTTTAATTTTTTTTTTCCAACCCATCTATTGAGCTTTCTTAAACTGTGTTCTTACAAAGACCATCTTGGCCACCCAGTAATAAGGTCATCCAAATCATAAAAGTACCCATTCAAGCATCAAGATCACATTTTGTTCTAGCTTTTTGTTTGACTCTCTCCATTGAACCGACAGAGAGGATATTCACTGCAGTTGCACAAAACTGGGTGTTGAATAAAGACCATATTATTCATCAATAGTATAATGATCAGCGTGCAAAACAAATAAATTTAGGAAATCAACTTAAAATAATCTTCCAAAACGCGTGCAAAATAGTTGAAATAAACCTACAGGAGACCAGACTGTATTGTCATACACATCAAGAGGCTGAATGATTGTAATACATTTCTTATAATGCGTCTATTTGTGATCACTATAAAAGCGTTGTAAACCTGCAAACACTTGGAAAACATGCATTTAATTATCATGCAACGTCATTTATAGTTATAGTTTAAATCAGCGCATAAAATCATTGATCTTAAAAAAATAAAATAAAAAAAACGTTCAAATTTTTTTTTGACTTACCTCATTATATAGGCTATTCAACACAACGTTTCTCAAAAAAGTAGCAGCGCAGGTTAATTCTACTCTAAATGAATAGTGAGGGATGTTATAAGCCGGTTTTATAGAAAGATTCACAAAAATGGGTGTTGAACCCTGCCCATATTTCCATTGGTGGAGGCTGAGGGTTGTGCCATTACACCCCTCTTACATCACTAACCAGAACCATACCAGTTCAAACCCTTAACGACACCAATTACCCGCCGGTGGAGGGGCGGATGAGTTTCACGCACGCAGACAGGACACCTCTGTGGCTTCTGCAGGAATGCGTCATGCGTATGTGCCTCAAAACACGGAGGGCGCAAAGTGCAGGTGCTTTAGGGCGGTGGGCGGGTGGAGTAACCAGCAAATGTATCTTTAAATTATTACTAAGTGCTATTGTTATTTTTAAAATATACTGCTTTTTAAATAATACAATTATTTAGTTACTGTTTTATAATAAAGTTTCATTCGTCCTCTTCAGAAAAAAAGAAAAAGTATACATTGCGCACTTCCTATATATGCAGTGTTTCAATGTAAATAATTCACTCACGCACTGCTCTTAAAGGACGAGTTCACAATTTTTCAAGTCTGTTTTAAAACAGCAGGTGTCCATATGGTATTCCTTTCTGTAATTATACCTCCTGTTCATACTGGTTATTAAAAGATCTCCTTCAAATATGCTTTCAGTCTAAGTGATGGGGACAAAATCCACAGTGCATCCACACAGTTGTTTTGTGCAAAAATGCATTTTTAAAGGTTGATGTGAAGCTTATTTGAGGCTTCAGCAGTCTGAGTTCATATCAAGTGGATATCTGACACATTTACAGTCTTTTTAGCATCAAATTCCCTCCTTGTTTCTTCAGACAGTGTTACCCTGTTGAGCTGCAGTGAATTATAGTAATAAATAAATACATCAGTAGACGTCAGTGATTGGACACCAATGCACATTCATTACCATTATATCATTTATTGGTTTGGGATCTTAGAAATTAATCTAAGGTAAAGATGTAGTTAATTAATTGGAAATCTAAGGAGGTAGTTATTTTTTATTGATATAGTCACATATTATTATATTAATCCGAGGAGTACATCTGATTACTGTTTTATTGCTTGTTGGTGTAGTGATCAGTAAATAATTACAAATTGAAAACTTGCGTTGCTTGTAAACAGCAAAGTGGCATCTCCAAGAGTTTTTAAATCACCAATTTAGTCATGTTGCCACTGATAGCATGCAGAAATCTATCTCACCTATGGAAAGAGGGATCATGGGTGAGCTTCATCCCATCCACAATGGCCCTGATGGGATTAAGGGTGTTGTTGGCCATCTCTGGGGGCTTCACTTCCCATCTCTGCCTGCAGCTCTTGGCTTTGGCAAGATACAAATTACCATTTACACTGATGTGATGGATGCTGCTCCCATTGACTGCGCTCCCATTTAGGCCTCTGCCATTGACAGTGGTTTTGCCATGGACTCCATTCCCATTCATCTGAACAATCTGAAGCTGTCCAATATCATAATGATAATCCAATAATATAATTTCTAACAATATAATACGTTTAGAGGCCTTTTTGAACTTTGAGTATTTAAAGTACATTTTGCTAAAAATACTCACATGTAATACTTCTACTAAGGCACGATTTTCAATGCTGGACCATTACTGGTAATAGAGTATTTTTACATTGTGGTATTGCTACTTTTACTTATGTACAGGAAAGTGTTTTTCCTCTACTACTGTCTATATGACATTCTTATGCAACAATCCTTCCTGACTAACTGATCCACTTCTGAAAATGAGAGATGCCAGAGCTTTCCAGAATTTAGTCTGGATCCAGTCCTACAATGATCAATTTAGTACAGCAAACACCCCATAGTCTGCTTTAGTTTTGGAATGAATGTGAAATAGTGACATATACATTATGTCTAAATATTCCAGAATATCCACTTTAAGGGGCATTTGCATAGTGCATAATATCTTCAGCACACCATACAATCTTAAAATAAACTCTATTTAAATATACTGAGTCAAACCCTTACAGCTATTGACAATATTAAATTACATCCCATTCATCTTCATGAACATCACACTTGAATCTTTTTCTTATACACTTTTATGGGCTGCAGCAGTAGCTGTGTGTAATGTGTATGCAGCTGTAGATATCCCCAGAAGATAAACCCCTCTGTTTTTAATAAATAATGAAAGCATCATCTCCTCTAATGTGCATCCACAAAAACTAACTCTCTGCCCTTTGAGGCAAGTAGTCTATAAATAAATAAATACATCTATAAATTGGCTGACTACTCTGATATCTGTCTGCTAAATATGAAGTTGGAGTGAGGAGTCCAAAGTTCTTGACTTCCTGGAGTCTCTGTTGTTTGCCTGACAATCCCACATTAACAACAAGACACCTGGAAGTCACTGTGCCGGGCCAAAAACTTTGGACAGAGCTATGTACGTCTGGGCAAGAAAGCGAATAAGCATAATTTGATTCACAACTTTAATGACTTCACGACTCAGATGATTAGAATAAAATGACATCTTGTGAAATGTAATGTTATTAGTAACATCTGTGCTTTTCCCACAATGACAATTCAAACTGTTTGCTGTGGGAAAAGGCCTATAAATTACATTTTGTGTAACATATGATCAATGATCAATTTAGTATAGCAAACACCCCATAGTCTGCTTTAGTTTTGGAACGAATGTGAAATAGTGACATATACATTATGTCTAAATATTCCAGAATATCCACTTTAAGGGGCATTTGCACAGTGCATAATATCTTCAGCACACCATACAATCTTAAAATAAACTCTATTTAAATATACTGAGTCAAACCCTTACAGCTATTGCCAATATCAAATTACATCCCATTCATCTTCATGAACATCACACTTGAATCTTTTTCTTATACACTTTTATGGGCTGCAGCAGTAGCTGTGTGTAATATGTATGCAGCTGTAGATATCCCCAGAAGATAAACCCCTCTGTTTTTAATAATAATGAAAGCATCATCTCCTCTAATGTGCATCCACAAAAACTAACTCTCTGCCCTTTGAGGCAAGTAGTCTATAAATAAATAAATACATCCATAAATTGGCTGACTACTCTGATATCTGTCTGTTAAATATGAAGTTGGAGTGAGGAGTCCAAAGTTCTTGACTTCCTGGAGTCTCTGTTGTTTGCCTGACAATCCCACATTAACAACAAGACACCTGGAAGTCACTGTGCCGGGCCAAAAACTTTGGACAGAGCTATGTACATCTGGGCAAGAAAGCGAATAAGCATAATTACATGTTGTGTAACAAATTTGACTTGACATTAGAGCTTGTCCTATGTAATAAATATACAATATAATACTCAAAACAAGTAAAATTACTTCACAAAAACTATCAGATCAACTGTAAGTTATTATCCTCGTGCTTCCATGGGGCACCCTGCCCAAACAAAAAGTTACTTATTCATGATGCCTATGACATACTAAGCCTGATACTCGAGTCAACAAAACATGTTATTATTTCATGTGTGTCCATGTTTGCCAGATGTGTGTCTCTCTAGGCTGCCCGGTCACATTGTGTTAAATCAATATGTCAGGCAGACAAACAATTGTGAAGACAAAACACACCTATGATGGTGTTGTTCTGCTTCTGAAAGCATGTAGGTTGTGTTTCAAGAGTATCACATTTCCTTCAGTGAGGCTGAGTGAACTGAGGTTTGCAATGAGTACAGTGAGCAGCCTAACTGGCTGGTGTGAGAGGAAAAAAAAACAGGTCAAACTTAAACATCTGTTGAAAACGACTTCTTACATAAGGGCCAGTCAGTCAAACCGTATTTTTCGGTTCAATTTACAGTCCCTTTGAGTGAAATAAGGTGAGGTCAAAATAGTCCCCTGTGGCATTGAGGAAAGGTGGTATAAGTTGAGTAATAAAAACTAAAGAGGTAGGTTGTACTTGCATACGTTATAAAAATGAATTTATTCTACTAACAAGCATTTCCTGCGAAGCCCCAGCCTGATGGCACACTATCACTCCTTTAAAAGCTTTTATTTTGGACAATACAGTTCTGCTGTACAGGAACAGACTGAGGTTACACAGATGATGCTTTCTAGATAAATTCATTTTTCATATTCTTCTATAATAATGATAGTAAGAGCACCAGCCTTGTCCTTTGATAACGATCCATTCTTGTGATCAGGGATATAATGCCTGTGTTGACTCTTTTATCTGTTCTCAGTTTTCATCCAAAACTGCAGTCATTGTTTGCTTCTCCATCAAGGGGAGGGCAAGACAAATTGGTTTCATAGATCAGCTTAGTGGGGAAGTAAACATGCAGCGCAAACAAAGAGTCACAGCAAGAGACATTAAACACTTTTTGAGAATGTCTCTAACACTGATTTACTTTATAGAAACCAAGCAAACTCTGCATACAGCTAACTTGCTGGTAAGAACTGTCATCAGAGAGAATAAACAACTATTTTTACATGGGTTCTTACCTTGCCGATCTGCACATCATGCAACTTCATCATTCAATATGACAATTTGTAAAAATCTACTGAATCAGTTGTTGCAAAATTCCTGCAAAATAAAACCAATGAGGCCAGTCATCCGTTCCAAGGGGAAAGGCTCCTTACTGGGAAAAATCGTGAGAACAATGTAGGATATAATCATATATCAAGGATTAACAAGACTAAAGATACCAGTATACTCTAAAATGTGTGTTGTTATCCCATAACTCTGTGCATATTCTCATTTGTCCAGGTCATATTTATCTCTAGGCAACAATGATTCCAAGGCAACTGGACTTAGATTTGTCTTATGAAGACGTTTCACCTCTCATCCAAGCGGCATCAGTTCGTAACGCATTGGTCTGACTAGTCCCCACTAGTCTGACAACCCAGTGGAGATAGACCCAGGTATTTATCTCTGCGAAAGTGACCACCCAAACCGGTCTGTGTTAGTGGGCTTCCTGTATACACCAATGTGGATGTTCCTGTCATCATCAAAGTATAAATCACAAAATGCTGTAATTCTTGGGTTTTGATTTTTACCCATGTGTCGTCCACATACCTAAACCAGTGGCTTGGTGATGTTCCTTTGTATGATTTTAAGGCCATCTGTTCCACCTTTTCCATCTATAAATTAGCCACAATTGGGGATACTGGTGAGCCCATCGCACAGCCATGCTTTTGCCGATAAAAAGTGTTGTTGAACTGGAAATATATGATGTTTAGGCACAACTCCAGTAGCTGACAAATCTGGTCTGGGGTGAGGTTGGTCCTGTTTTGTAAATTCTCATCGTGTTTTAAATGATACCTCACAGTTTCCACTGCCTCCATGGTTGGAATACAAGTGAAAAGAGATGTTTCTGTCTGACTCTTTCATTAAGGAGTTGTTTTTGAACCTTTTCCAGTATATTACTGGCCCTTTGTCCTCTCATTGTCTCATTGTGTGCCCACCCACACAGACCAATACCTTCTGTTTGACTCACACCATCCTCTGTAGCACAAACTGGGAGTTATCAGAACCTTGCAACACAGGGCTGATAAAATACCTACCACTACTCAAGCCCAGGAAAAAGAGCATAAACATTTAAGGGGAGCTCTAAAAACCTGTGGCTATCCCAATTGGACTTTTGATCCAAAAAGAACAAAAACTCAGAGGGAACAGAATCTAAGGAAAAACGTAAAAACATAGTCATCCCGTATGTATCTGGGGTATCCGAGAAACTCAGGAGAATTTTTAACAGACACCAAATCCCTGTTTGTTTCAAACCTGGCAATACCCTCAGACAAAAACTGGTACATCCAAAAGACAGGCTACCACACTCTCAGAAAAGTAACCTGGTATACGCTGTCCAATGCAGCGAAGAATGCAAAGATCTTTATATTGGGGAAACTAAGCAACCACTAAACAAAAGAATGGCCCAGCACAGAAGGGCAACCTCTTCAGGTCCAGTTTCAGCTGTCTATTTACATCTTAAGGAAAAGGACCATTCCTTTGAAGACAGTAATGTCAGAATTTTGGACAGAGAGGACAGATGGTTTGAGAGAGGGGTTAAAGAAGCAATTTAAAAACCATCTCTAAACAGAGGAGGTGGTTTGAGACACCATCTTTCACCTATTTACAATGCTGCACTTTCTACCATTCCCAGGAAACTTAAGAAAAAAAAGCTGCCCGAAACCAACAACAAGTGACTAACGAAGGCAAACACACATCACGCCTAACGACTGTAATCTGCCAGTAGCCCCATCCACTCCTAACAACTGTCGTTTACAGGGATGACTCACTGACCAAAACAATGGTCAGGTCAAACTCCACTAACGAACTATTGTCTTAGGAAATGGTTTGGGCGGTCACTTTCGCAGAGATAAATACCTGGGTCTATCTCCACTGGGTTGTCAGACTAGTGGGGACTAGTCAGAGCGATGCGTTACGAACTGATGAAGCCGCTTGGATAAGAGGCGAAACGTCTTCATAAGACAAATCTAAGTCCAGTTGCCTTGGAATCATTGTTGCCTAGAGTTATCCCATAACTAAACAATATTAAATGACAACCAGATTCTCACTCCACTTTCAAGCGAGGTCATTCAAGCATACCTGAGCCCTGAGAGTCTACAGCCACTGTAGCAGCTCTGA
Source organism: Euthynnus affinis (assembly GCA_029490765.1). Classification (NCBI taxonomy): domain Eukaryota; kingdom Metazoa; phylum Chordata; class Actinopteri; order Scombriformes; family Scombridae; genus Euthynnus; species Euthynnus affinis. Next base: position 32,109,297 of record CM055844.1, on the reverse strand, counting down.
AGATGTAAAGCACTAATATCTAATCACAATGGCAATGCTTATATAGTGATGTTTCCCAAGATCCACATATGTGTTAATTAGCACTAAACACAAAGTACAGCTGAGGCTGATGGGAATGTCATTAGTTTAGCAGGTATATGGTCATAAATTAAAATAATGGACAAAGAGAATTTCAGATGATGGCACTAGAAGAAAAGTGAGAATGTCACCAAAACTTTTACAGGGGGGATGTGAATATCATATGAATATAATAATCAGATTTCATGACAGTTTATCCAACAGTCACACATTTCACTCTGAACCAAAAATGTTAAGGTGCTGGTGGTGCCAATGGAAAAGTCAGAGGATCACAGCAATCATCCTCTGGGCACCATGGGTATCTGAACCAAATTTCATTGCAATCCATCCTTTAATTGATGAGACATTTCACTAAAATAACCTCACGGGGGTGCTAAAGGAGAGGTCAGGGGACGAGTAATCAGTAGACTGGGGACCATGAATGTATAAATAAATTTTTATGGCAATTCATTCAATCTCACCAACAATGTTATCCCAAGAGCCTTGCCACCAGCGTGGCTAAAAACAATAATGTACTTATTTTATTGGGGAAATTTGAGGGCATTATGGATTAAAATCAATATTACAGGTCAAAGCCCCCATGTGTAGGATATGAACATTTCCAACATTGGCATCCCCACACAGTAGCACCAAACAAGACACATAAACAGTATTGCACGGTACCAATCACCCAATGGGACCTATGGGACCAGAAAAGGGCTGGCAGAGCAACACATTGTCTAGAATTTCAACCAAAAATATGTTAAATAGTTAATATCTATAAAATGCTATAGTCAGACAGTGGCTTTAAAAACAAAGGAGAAAAGAAACATGTTGTTCCACAGTCACACATTGCTCTTTAGACTCATTTTGGGAACATACAACATCAAATGTATCTGATGCAATACTGATACGAGGAAAAACCCAGTAAACATTCACAGCTAGTACCCCTGTGACTGTAAGTGAATAAATAAATACAAGCCTTCAAGGGGAAATCCACCCTAAAATGGAATAATTTCATCATTTTTGACACTAAACATGTTTTAATTTGAGTCTAATAAATTAACTCAAATTATCAATTCTAATAGGTCAGAGTGTCTGTGCGCCCACAGAGTTGGTCACTAATAAAATGATGACATCATCAATCCAGTGAGTACAGTGAGTGTGATTCATCTTGTCTATGTAATAGTTTTGTCTAAAATTCTGAGAATGTCATAACATAAATTTGGTTTTAGGGTGGATTTTCCCTTTAATAAGGACTTATATAATGACTCAAATACACACACAGTTTACACGTGAAACTTTGTACTCAGCAATGAAGCCAGCACTGTATTGCTTTGCCAAGGGCCTTGGCCATCCTGTCTCACAGAATTGGTGATAGCATTTTATCTTTTCTTTTTTAATCAACCCCCCCATTTTAGGGCTAGATTCACTAATAAACATCATATTGTAAGCAGATGGCCTTGATGCCAGTTTGAGCAGATTGTGTTTTATTTCTTATCTTTGGATACAGCTATGGAGAGGTGTGTTGTTCATTAAGGATGGTGTTGTTTACGATGTTTTCATCAACCACCGAGATTTCATCAGTCAAAGAAACATGTTCCCTGGTGTGTCAACATCAAAATAAGGCTGTTGACAGCTGATTCTGATATTTGTGGGCTAAAGGTGCTGATAACATTTCTTGGAACATTTTAATGTCAAACCATTCCAATACTACCAGCTACTCTGAATAGATAGGCTGCAAGTATAGCAGGAAGAATACAAGATTTAGACCATGGTAAACTGAAATCCTTCTCTAGAATCTTGCATGGTGACTGTGATAATATGTGTACATACTGTATAAATGTGCACTCGTCGAATAAAATTCTGCTACCAAACTCAACAAAGTATCTGGTTCAAGTCAGGTTCAGGCTATTTTGTTGCCTGAAGCTTCACACTTGGGTCAGGTTTGGGTATCAAATTTGACAGTGCCAGTTGGGTGCAGACCCAGAACTCTAATTCAGAATATCACATCTGATAATTGATGAATTAGAATAAGTTTGGGTTACAGTCTTCTCGTAGAGCACCAATGTTGAACTAAACTACCACATTGGCTGGACCACGAGAAGAACTATGTGAGGTTATCAGTGAAAACTTCATGTACTTCAACTTCAGACCACAGTAACTTGGTAAAATGCCAGGTTCAATATTATTCATGATCAGACTTGCAGTGTTCATTACCCTACTTTACCCAACTCTACCCTAAGGTACATGTAGGAATTCATTTGAAACTACTAGAAGCTCCAGGTTGCTTCGACTGTAAATTTCAATTCAGTCACTAGTTAAGCATAATGTAAGCTTAATCACTCCCCAGACCTCCATTTGCTCAGTTAAAAAATACCTTTGAAAAGAGATATTTCAGAAGTGTGAATAGAATTCTTCAATGACTAACTAGCCACATGACAGCTTCCAGGTTAAATCCATTACTTACAGCTGTCAAGTCAACACATTTCCTACACTTGTAGTGTGTCCAGCCTACTGTTCAAGATGTATCATTCAAGGGCGCATTTCCTAATCAATGCTCAGGTCAAAAACCTTTAACCAGTGTCCTCATTTTACCTCCTTTAGAGGCCAGATCTATCTACTATTCCTTTCAATAGTACTATGTAAACACACGTATGCAAACAGGGGGGGTACTGTTGACCTCATTGATGACCCTTGATGATTTGCCGCTCACGTCTAAACCATTTTTTTAAACAGCTGTGAACAGTTTGTGTCATGTCATGCCACTGCCCCTACCCCCCTCCGCCATACAGACCTGACTTCCACAGAGCTCATTGGCTGATTCAGGAGACAGGCACATTACCTGGCCGAAGAGGAGTGGCTGTGACTCCAAGTGGACGGCCCATGTCTGACTAACATCAGCTGACAAGGTGACAGGCAAGTTGACACTGACTAGCCCAATCTTCTGCTTTTTACACACACTGCATCACTTTATTAAGACTTTTTAAAAGATTTGTTTTAAATTTGGGAGTATTAAAAAAAAAAACAGTGACCTGGGTGACATAGCAATGGACTATTAACAAAATCAGGTTCTTTATGCATTTTCTATACTACTTTCTACATTGGATGCCTTTAGCACCACACTAGCACCAAACAAAGTCCAACTGAGGCTGATGGGAATGACATTAGTCTGGCAGGTATATGGTTGTTGGAGCAATTAAAATTTTGACCTGATGAGTGGCACTAGATGAAAATCTGTACCAAATGTAATGACAATCCATCCAACAGTTGCCATAATATTTCACTCAAAAATGTCAGTCTCATGGTGGCACTAGAGGAAAAGTCCCCAAGTCATTGGGATACAACATCGGAGAACCATGAATATTTGTACAAAATGTTGAGTCAATCGATCTTGTGGATATTGAGATATTTCACTGAACACATGAACAATTTGACCTGCTGGTGGTGTTAGAGGAAAGACTGGGGTATCACCAGGTCATCAGGATTCATCCTTTGGGGACCATGGATATCTGTACCAAATTTCATGGCAATACTACAATAGTTGTTGAATTATTTCAGTCTGGACCAAAGTGGCAGACCAACTAACTGACCAACTGACAAAAGGAAACACATCTAAAGACCCTGTTTTATTCTGATTCATCAGATTCATCTCATCTCATCTCATTTATACTGACAAACCATTTTTGATGGTTTCAAAACACTCAAACATTCAAGAGACAACTGCTACAGTAAATGCTACATTAATAGTTGAGAACAGATGCATGGTGGATTTCAAGTCAGAAGGTTATGTTACATGGAAATGTGTATTAACCTAATTGTAAACATTTCCAGTTTTCTTTTCCAGTTACAACTCTTAGTCTTAAATTCAAAAAGGTCACAGCTTTATAAATGTATGAAGCACCATACAAACAATTAAAATAACCCTTTTTCCTTCGACAGTTTAATCACCACCTCTCAATCAGAGGTTGAAGCCAAAGGATTCATGTCATTTTAAATAAGCGTTATTAAATAACAGTCTTGTAAAAATTTCAAAGGTTTCTTTTAAGCTCAAAATTTTTTTTTAAAAAAAGTCACACACATTTCATATATTCCTCTGTAAAGCTAATAAGGGTAACATGTTTGACAGACTGTCTGTTTACACATCCAGCAAACACAAAGAAACATTAGCATTCATTTGGAGTCATATTTCTGGTCCTGATGAATGTAAGTCAAATATTCATTATCCTTTTAGCTCCTCAAACCTGAGTCTAGCAACACTGAATCGTTCTGTATGTTCATGTTCTCAAATATGATTCAGGCTTACTGCAGTCACATATTCTAAGAGAAGTCTTTCCTTTTTTATGCGAGGTTTGTAGTCAGGGTCAGAATCAGGAGAGTCCTCACTGTCACTACTTGAATGACTGGAGTAAAGAGTGTTGAGATCGAAAGAGGAATCAGCAGCCTCTTCCTCCTCCCTGCTCCTTTCTTCACTATCACTATTGCCGCCTTGTTCCACAGACACGACACATCTGACTGAAGATCGCCCCTCAGTCAGTCGGTGACACTCCTGCATCGTCAGTCTTCTGAGATTCACATAAGGCTGTAGCAGCTTAGATTGCAGCAGTACAGCCTGACTCTGCAGTGACAACTTAAGCTGGGCTCTGCACACTCTACTGGTCTCAGACCTGACAGCCAGAGAATCAGTGTTGGAGGCACAGGAGACGACAGTGGTGCATGGTAATGTCTTTAACTGCAAAGGACTGGTGCTGTGTGTCTGAGGATAAGGTCTGATGGAGTTCTGACAGACAACTTGTTGAGATGAGTTGGTAGTCAAAGGGATTTGGCTAGCAGCACAGATTGAGGATATAATCCCTGATTGAGCAGCAGAGGTAGAAGCATGGTGAGTAGGAGGCCCGGAGACATGATCATTGGGCAAGGGTGGACAACTCTGAAAGGCAGTTGGGGACATTCTGAATTGCTCAGCTAAAGGGTTTTGACTGAGTCTGTCTAGAGCCTGTGAATTCCTGCTGGCAGCACAAGCCCGTTTTAACTTTCTTGACAGTCTGGAGAAAGACTGCTGAGTTGGTGGTTGACAGCTGGTAGAGGTAAATGCATCCTGAGATACAGGAACTGTTTTCACCTTGTACGTTGTGTTCGGGGGATTTGTTGGAGCCACTGTTTCTGGCTGATTAAGTCTAGACTCCTTTTTCCCTGAGGTAAGGTAGTGTGAAGAGGTTAGTACCTGAGGACTAGAAGGGGAAGCTGCCTCTTTTTTTCTAGACATGGAGAAGTGGTGTGGAGATGCTTCATGGGGTTTAAAGGTAGGGAAGATCCCTTTGACAGTAGCAATGTCTATCAGTCTGACAACCGGTGACAGCAGAGCAGGTAGCAGAGTGTCCTTGGGTGAAGAGGGCTGAGGTAGAGGCTCCATTTGAGGGCTACTGTTGGCTGATGTAGGGGGCCTACTCACCTTATCTTCAGGGTTTCCTTGATCAGATGCCTGGGTTGCTGTTGGAACATGAGTGGAGGTCTGTGAAGGTGGATGTTGCTGGTTAGGGGGACATGGGATGAGGTCAGAAGGGGTGAGGTCCTGTGATGAAGAGGTTGAGGAGGAAGACTGGAATAGTGGCGGGGACGAAGAAACATTAGCCTGAAGCAGCAGCTCTTCTGAACACTCATCAGGACACTGTCGCAGGATGCTCTTCACCCATCGCTGATGTTTGGAGCAGAACTGAGGGGAGGAAACCACTTCCTGAGAACATTCACTGCTTCTCTGACTCCTCTCCTTTTCCCTGTCACCGCTCTCTTCTTCTCCAACTTTGCCTCTCTCCTCTGAAGCATGTCCTTCTTCTCTCTCCAGCACACTAGCTACATTTTTCACTCCTCCATCACTGCCATTACCCGCCATCAATGCATTCAAGTTAGATTCATCGTCCAGCATAAAATAGTTGTCTTTAGACACATGTTGTGCAGCTTCCTTTCCTTTAATAACCTGAGACCTGAGATGAGTGTTTGAAGAGCTAGCATACAGACCAGACTTTGGGAGTTGAGAGCTTTCCATTTCTGCCCCATACTCTGATTTCTGAGAAGCACTGATCGGATGACAGGAAGCAACATCTAAAAGAAATGCAGAGGCAGTGCATTTTTATTAACAAATGTGCAATTATCATGCAAATAAAATTGCAGTATTGGTTTAATGTGAAGGCACACATTGCAAGCACAATTAGATCTTATTGTGCACGAAGGTTATGTCACATTGAAATTAATACAACAACTAGCTGCAGGCTGAGAATAAAGTGTTCATTTTGGCCCCCTAGTGGTAAGTAAAGACACAATCAAAGTAAAAACAATATTGCTTTAGCCCTCTTGACACACAGACATAACATTGGTGGTTTCATCAGTTTCAGTAATGAGAAGTAATGTTCACAGTGGCTTGATTCAGACAAGGCAGCCGATTGCAGAAAGTGCCACAATGCTCATGTGGTATCTGGTGGCACAGCTGCTGTAGAATAATGATAAGTAGAAAATTAATGATATAAAGGAAAAAGAGTGTTCTTAGTTGTCTCATAGGCTGCATCACTCACGGACTTTAAAATATATTTTGTGCTTGAAGCCTTTAAGGAGTAGTTTGACTTTCTGGGAAATACCCTTATTCACTTCAATGCTGAGAGTTGAATGAGAAGATTGATAACTCTCTCATCTGAGAGTGGTATTTAATTTTTTTAGCAAGAAAGCAAATGAGTGTTATTCAATTTATAACTATTGTGAGCATGAGGAAGGCTCTATTTCCACCTCTACTAACTCCTCATATCAATATTCTACTGACTTTTATAATCTGTAACAGTGTCAAAGCTAGAAGACATCAGTTAGGACTTATGTTGTTTTTTTCGTTTTTTGCATTTTTTTTTTCTTTAGTGCTACACTGTACACAGTAAAAATCAATAGCAGAAACATACAAATGGTACAATTACAAGCTACAGCAAAGATGTATCAACCCATTCCCCCTATATGTCCTACAGTTGACATTTGTGTGTATTATTTGTGTTGTCTGTTACAAAGTGATTCTTACCACAGTGCAGCAGTTTCTGCAGGGTTGTTGCTATGGTGGTGGTGTCAGAAGTAACTACTTCCAACAGCAGCTTCTCCTCTTCAGTCACAGGACTTTCTTTCTTCATTATCTAGTTCACACATTCATACGTAGCAAATACACAATCAATCAAAAATTCCTATTATCATACTAGAAGCAAACCGAGTGTTGTAATTTTTACAGCCCTTAATGATCTCTTATGGACTCACTTATTACTTATTACTCTTATTACTCACTTGTACCCAGTGGGGTTTTTGCCACTAGTGATGCTATGGAGCAATGTTTTAATGAGTGGGCCTCCAGGAAACACACCATGTGTTTTGGTGATAAACACTAGATGTAAACACAACTCTCCCCAAGGTACCTTTAACCACTTAATTAAGTTTAAATTAAAAACTAAACTTTAATTAAACACATATTTACTCTATTTAGTGTACTGAACAGTGACAAACACATTACATTTGCAGTACATAGAGCAATTCTCTGAAATACTACATAAGCATCAAAACAGCAAAATTTTCAGTTTTAATGTAACTGAATCCAAAATCTCACATTGGACATGTATTTGTAGGTCACACCATCAAAGTACACAGAACTTTATAAAAAAAATCACCATACTACAAGCTCAGATTAAAACAAACACGCACCTTATCAATGTAGGTATCTCTTGGTAAGAACATCTCTAACTCTTGTAGATAGTGCAGCAGCCTGTCCTCTACTTTCTGGGCATAATGTTCACCATACTGCTTCTCCATCTGATTCTGAAAGACAGGTAGCACTTAACATGTCGTACAGAAACAGAAATTCTATAATTTCTTTGATCTCACACAATTTAGAGTATTTAGAGTAAGGGTTTGGGCTTTCATTTTATTTATTTATTTTATTTTTCCAAAGGCCAGAAAGCAAAGTCTGAATGTGCAATGTTGTTAAGAAACATAACCTGGGCTACACAATGATTTCATGTTATCAAAGACTGTTTCACCCGTGTTATGGGTTTAAATAAAACAACAAGTCCACAGTTTTGTTCTCTATTTGTGTATTTACTGTTTGACCCGTGATGAACTTTAATATCTCGGTTCCAGAGGTTTCTTGGAAACTGTTTTTTCCAAGTGACACTCAAAGTCACAAGGTTTAGAGTTCATTTGATCTGGCTGGCAACGAGAACAAAATAACAATGCAAAACATGTATTACCTCGCACTACATGGACAGTTCCACATTTGTGTGCCGTGACAGAAAGATGTGTTTTAAAATATTGACCTATAGTGCACTCTGCTGAATAGAAAAGGAATTGCAGTCTCAGGGTGTTTTAACACAGAATAATGAATACAATGGCCAATTGTCAATACAATAAGACACACTTATCTATACAGCTGAGATGTCAGATGACATCGTTTTCAGTACTATTATAATTTGTCACTACAGGGACTGTTTGAGAGAGAATGCTTTTTCATATCTTCAGCTCCTCCTTTAACCCTCCTCCTGTATAACACTATATATCACCAAATACCAAGGAGAAGTCAGTGTGAACATTTTGAATAACTGCCAGAATAAATTGTATCCTTTATTCTGGCAGGAACTCCTATTATAAGACACTGTGGTGAAGTAAACTTACCTTGATATAATCTTCAAGCTTGTCTTTGTCCACAGCGAGAGTTTGTGCCAGAGACTTAAAGTCCAGATGGTTTTTTCTCATGAGGAACATTTCATGTTGGCTCTGTCAAACAGGAAGAGGGAGACAATACAAAGGATGATGGATCCATTATCGCTGGCAAGATTTTCATATAGGCAATAGTTTGGCATGGCAAGGTGTTACCATACTTAGCCGGATGAATATTTTTAGTCTATCTAACCTATAAAAATAAAGTTAATTTAAATCCATTCAAATTAATTGATTATATGTAACACTTCAATAATTAATCAGACATACCTGATTCTCAGTTAAACTTCAAAATGATACATAAAGAAATTACAACATCTTATCAGTCATTGCTAAATTTGACCTCCAAACTTCACATATAAATAAGAGGTTGGCTGATCTAATTATACCTTCTTAACTACAGGGACTTTAATATGATACAGCTGCAATTTAAACCTGAATTATTTGCCTCCTGGCCACTTGGGGCCTCACACAAAGCTGTCAACACTGACAACAACATTGACATATTGTCACCTTATTAAGTTGAATGCGTGAGCAAACAGTTACACATCCAGCACACACTGAACAGCATTTGTTTTTTGTGTTTCTGGCCACCTCATGAATGTAAAGTGCCTTTTTATAGGTTACTCAAAGGTTACAGAGTAGCTCACATGCCACATCAAGGCTACAAAAATAACCACATGTGAACTGCAAGAACGGTGATTGGCTGTTTGTGTTTGCTACTACAAGTGAGGGTTTTGTGTGGCTTTATATGACAAAGTGAATAAAAGAATGTAAACACAGTGGGGAATCTGGAGCAGGACTCCCATTAACCCTTTGCCTCAGGTAAAAACCAGGCTGAAGTCCAATATTTACTCTCTTTTTGGCTCTGTTTTGGTCCCTAGCAACTTCTGAGAAAATATCTGGCTCTTCAGCTGCTAAATGCTCCACTATGTTCACCAGCTGGTCACTAACTTTGTCTGTCTGCTGTTTGGTTCAGGGCCGGTAGGGTTCAATGGGTTTATCAGGGTTTTTTCACTGAAAACAGCTGGCTGCTGCTTGTGGACATGGCTGAAAGACACTAAAAAGCTCCTTAGAGCTGAGAGGAAGGAAAAGTTGGCGATAAGTCTTTGAGGGTTAGTCACCAAGTGAGACACCTTTGACATTACAAATAGTCTTTTTTATGTTAATATAACAATATTGATTAGTGCAGCTTTAAGTAAAAATGTATACCCCTGATTAATATTACACAACACCAAATCAGCTGAGTAAAAGATAATTTAAATGAAAAAAAAAGTTTTTAAAAAATCTGCAGAACAAAGTTGGACACTTACACACTGATCTTGGTATTGAGGTAGTTTACTTGGGAAGAACTGGCTAATTTTAAAGACAGTATCAACCATGCCTCTGCCTTCCCTGAGCATCCACATAATGACCTGGAGGGAGAGACAATAACCAAGAGAAAGGGAAATACAAATGAAAGAATTCAAATGAACATAATAAAAAAAATACATACTGCCACAGGACAAATGCAAGATGTAAACAATACCAAAGGTTTTACATGCTTATTCAATGAGTGAAGACAATTTCCATACCATGGTCTTGAGGCCAAATATGATCTTCATGTGTTTGATGGGTGCCACAAGTCTGGGCAGAAGTCTGTAAGTGGCCTCGAGAAAGCCCATCACTCTCTCAAAGTGCTCCACATCCCTGTTTTTCATGATGGAGTATGTCTGGGCAGATACAACACGCAGCCTCCATGAATCTTCAAGGTTCAGAGGCTGTGAGTCCACCTCTGGCCAGTGGGACGCATCCACAACTGTGAAGACAGAACATGAAGCATGTCACATCCCATTGCTGATTTAGATTTCATTGCATCTGTCAATTTCAAAAAATATGATCAGCTATGTTTTGCAGTGAAATGTACTCTAATTAAACTAAAGTCAAACCACACAGAATCATGTACTATAACTACATGCTCCAGAAACATGTAGATGTAGACTCTAAACCCTCTAACAAAAGAATTTCATCCACTATTTTATGCTGCTGGGCATCAACTCAGTTATACAACAATTATAACGTCTAGTATCAGAATAAAGACCTAGTCTTATATATAGAGAGAGAAAAGTCAAAAACTTCATTAAAGTACAATAAATGAGGACTGCAACTAATGATTATTAATTCATCTGAAGGGAGATACTCATTGGACAAACTGGAAATGTTTCTATATTGTCTTTACTTTCGTGGTACTCTGATGATAAGTTGGAGCTCATCTAATCACTGCATCACTCTTCTGATAATACAAGAAAAGTTATATATAAATGTATATGTTTACAATAAGCTGGACGATCTGCATCTACAAGTGTGCAACGTTCAGGGCAGTTTGTAAACATACGACTTAGGCAAACCAATACAGTAACTGTACGCAGCAACGCAATGTAATATAGTGTCATTACTCTGAGTCAAACTATGAAAAAAAAAACAACTGAAAACTTTTCCCCAACCTTCCTGTATGTCCATAATCTTGCGAGCCCAGACATACTCTATGATCCACAGCGGCAACTTTGGGCAGCTGTGTAACGTGTCAGGCTGCGGCTCTCCTCCCTCCATCTGCTGAATAAACACGCTGCTCCGCACGCTGTGAGGAGACAGAAAACACCTTTTAAACTGGCAGTCATGGATGCGATGTGACACCAGCCCGGCTGGACATGTACCGGCAAGTTGAGGACCGAGTGTTGTTGAGGAGTGTTCAACACCCCAACTTTGCAACTGTTGCCAGAGTTTCGCTTTCAAAACGTTGTAAATTACTTCTGTGTCACTTTAACTGTCGTTTTCAAAATAAAGGTTTTGAAGCAGCGCTTCTATAAATTAACTATGTGGCTAACGCGTGTAGACTTTTATTGCGAAGTTTATGTTTTTGACCCGGAAGTAGCTTCCAGCGCTGTAACCCTCTCCTCTACTCACTTATTGCCACCTTCTGCGCTGAATATGTGGTCCTTTACAGAAGCGTGCACCTTACTGTAAGGTAACGGAGCTATGCGACGCTTTTAAATATACAATTACTATACGTAGTTATCAGCATTAGTCGCGTATTTTGGATATATGTCTATCAACATGCTAATGGCCTAACATTGCAAGTTACCCTGTGTGACAGCGGTTGAATGGGCGTGCTTGTTTCGTAGTACCTGGCTACCCTGCAGGCGGTGTTTGGACATGTTGCTAGGATAAGATTTCTATTGAATGAATCAAGCGCTACGTCAAACTAACCCCACGCTATTACTATCTTAGCTTAACAAAGGTATGTGTCTGATAAACAGGACCAACAGGTTCTTCTGACGTTTCCGTTTGAAATGTTTCGACTTTGGTACTCAGTTGGTTTCCATCTGCAACCTCACCGCTAGATGCCACTAAATCCTACAGACTGGCCCTTTAAAACAAACATCTCTGCTATTGGAATAATCAATCTTCCTCCACAGAACAGCACTGATGGAGAGACACTTGATGGCCAAGTGTGTTGATACTTCTGTTCACATCTTTGTGGTCTGGGCCTGTTCCTCATGGTTTTGGCCAGGCCCTTTAGTTATAAGTAGGGACATCTAATTCCACAAAATACATGATGATATTCTCAACAAAAGAGCCCTGACCTTAACCACATCCAACACCTTTGTAATGAACTTCAACAAAAATGACAAGTGAGGCCTTGTCATCCAAAATCAGTGGCCATCCCAGCAGAGCGGAGGTGATTGTAGCAGATTAATGGTCTTGGAATGAGATGTTCAACAATCATATGGGTGTAGTTTTTGTGTGTCTACGACTTTTAGCTATATAGTGTATCAGGCATTAGGGCCAGATTGGACTTCAACATCTCATTTTCATTAAAGCTGTTAAAGTAGGTCTTAAATTTGTAGCGTTGGGTTTTCATGAACCATGACAAAAATGTACAGTAACTTCATGTCATTCTCCTGTGTGATGTTCCTGCAGCTTCATACCTCAACTCCTTGACCTGCGACACATCCTTCCCACTGCAGCTCCACCATGAACAGATCATCATGTGTGTCACTGCTGCAGCTCTCAAGGGTGGGACTAAGACTTTGTGCATCCAAAGCCCCTTCCATTCAGGTCCCACACACTTCAACGTTCTCGCCTGTACCATGCACGCGCTCTTACTCCACCAATGTCAAGGTGCGCTCCTATCTTCAGTACATGAAACGCAAGGTCATATCCCCTCCTAGTCCCCCGTACAGTCACGTGTGCCAGGTAGGAGACCCAGTGCTGCGGTCCCACGCGGCCGCTGTTGACCCTTCAGCTATAACAGGTCCTGAGGTCCAACAGGTCATCAACACTATGGTGAAAGTGATGCGGAAACTTGAATGCGTAGGACTGAGCGCGCCTCAGATAGGGGTGCCACTGCGCATCTTGGCCCTGGAATATCCTCAGAAGATGTTGGAAGAGAGTTCGCCTGCGTCGAGGGAGGTCCGTGGTCTCTCGGTCCAGCCCCTGAGGGTCTTTGTCAACCCACAGCTGAGGGTGTTGGATGGACAGACTGTGCTGTTTCAGGAGGCCTGTGAGAGCATCTCAGGTTTCTCTGCCACAGTTCCCCGCTACCGGTCTGTGGAAGTGTCTGGTACGCACCTTCATAGCTTTGTCCTGTGTTTCCTCTGTCACAGTGCCTTTTAAATTATGTGCTAAATCTCATTTACCTAGACTGCTATGAAATACTATTTAAAAAAAAAAAAAGAAACAAAACCACTGACTAAAAATTGGCCTTATTATTCACACAAAACAAAAAACACATTTGCATATCATTTAAAAGCACTGAACTGTTGAGGAGTTGGTGTATGTTGAGTAGACACATTCAAGGACAATCCTCGGTTCACTTCTGTGTATTTTTACATCTCTCTGCTTGTTCCTCCAGGTCTGAATGAGAAGGGTGAAGCAGTCAAGTGGCAGGCCAGTGGTTGGCCGGCTCGTATCCTGCAGCACGAGATGGACCACCTGGATGGGGTCCTCTACATCGACCGCATGGACTGCAAGACCTTCATCAATGTCAACTGGCAGGCATACAATGAGTAGAAAACGGACGACCCTCAGGACAGACCACAGATATTTATGAGGATGTGTAAAACTGATGATCTATAAACTGCTTCTGATCACTTGGTCAAGGGAAGCTTTTACATTTGCTGTTCGGAGCACGGGGTGTCCGCTAAATCTTTCCTGTGACAAATCGTCTGGCTTGCAGAGTTTTGGTTTCTGGTTTTCTCGGAAGAGAAAGAGTTCAGTTTGTCAGGATCATCATGAACTGCTAGAAGCTGCAGAGCAGAAAAACCAAACCAATTACCTCTGATCACATTACAGTGTAAACCAGAAGTTTCTGTGGACCTCAGGTCTGTGTTTGAGGATTAAGGAGGCTGTTATGTTCATGATCAAATGAGTGAATCATAAAGACGTGACCTTTGTCCGCCACCATCACAATAAACAAATACCACTGTGGAACTACTTGGCAAAGATTATTACCCATTATTATCTTAGTGACTTCATTTACTTCAACTCTTGTAAAGTTAAGATGTGAAACATCTTTCTAAATGTGCAAGTACTTTCTACAAAAATTTAAAAGAACTTCACAGACTGTTCAGTTAAAAGTTGGTCGTTCTTGCAGTTTTATATGAGAATGAAAACAGATGAATCTACATGAACCTAATCAACTTTGGAAAGGGGAAGTGGGACATCTGTGGGACATGAGCGGGAATGACCCAGAAAAACAACAGTGGTTTAGCAGCTAAAAGATTTTTTTAGAGATCCGTCTTATTGCTCAGGACATTCAAATGTTTATGACCCAATTTGTGTTAACAATGCACAAATTATGATCAGCAAGATATCGCCAAAACATGTCCAAACATTGAAGTTATTTAGTGGACGGTTTGGCCTTGGGTCAGGAAACAACAACTGATAAGATTTTGGTAACAATTTGGATTTTATCCACCCAATGAAAAGCACATACCTGTAGATTAGATGAAATATAACAGGAGGAAAATTCTACTGCATAAACAGAGTTGTAATTATCTCACAGGTTCAGTTTTATGAAAAGGTCAAATTTGTGATCATCATATACATACATCTGTTCATTCTACATGTACACTCTGTTTTTCCCCCAGGTACTTTTTCAAAGTGATTCTTGTAAATACTGTTCCTGTAACTCCCCTGTCACCAGACTAAATCATGTATTTAAAAAAACAAAACAAAACACACATTTAACACAGCAAAGTGGCATATCGACTCTTATTTTACTCCAGTCTGTGCAGGCAACAAATACAGTTGAAAACAGATTTCCTTCTGCTTGGCACCGAGTTACATTCAAGTGACCCAAGAGCACAAACTGTAATCACAACTTCTAAATGTCCACAATAAACAATGATTTTACAAATGTGATCATGGTAAATATGGCCACTTACAGAATAAGCAAATGAGAATAACTGAGGGTCTCGGAAAGAAGGCCCAAATAGAAAAGGTGGTGCTCAGTTAATACTGCATTTCAGTACTTTATCAAGGCAACATTTGAGCTTCTGATTCGTTGTACTTAAGTCGTAATGGATTTCTGTTTCCACTATGCAGATTTAAGGCACTGTGATTTTGATAGCTGTGCCTCGTTAGTGCAATTCTTTTCAAACACAAATCACACAGAGGATGACTGGTCAAACGTTTGGCCACAGGAGCAAGTAACAGGATTCCTGTACCAACAGGGATTACAATACTCATTTCCACAATATCTGCACAGAACCAGAGGCTTTCTTGAACAAGCCCTCCCACAGATGCAAACACCCAGTTCTTTGATCATGTGTTTACTTTGACAGAACTCAAGATCTCTGCAGGGAAAGGAGTGGAAGACGCCACAGCTGATACACAGGATGTCAGGGTTCAGGTGGGAGAGGTCGCAGCAGTTATGGTAGCCGAATGGATGTTGAGTTGGACTCATTGATTTAGGGTCATCACACAGCTCTAAGGAGGACACTGCTACAATGCTGCTGCTCAGAGTCGGTGATGAACTCAAAGCTCCCGCTCTGAGGCTCCCGTCCTGAGGTGGCACGTCGGTCAATTCTTGCACCCCATCGGGGACCTGCACCTTGTGGTCCTGCAAGAAGCAATGCTGGATATGAGGACAGGTGACGTTGTGTAAGGCGTTGCAATCCAAACATTGTGTGAGACAAAGCTCAGGAGATTGGAGACAGCCGCAGGAGTGGTTGGCTTCGGCGTCATTACTGCACATGCCCATCTCTTCTACATGCTGACTGCTTGACTGCAAGTCCGCTTTGTCCGACCTCGTCTCCTCACCGGGACGTCTGCTTTGCCTCGTGCTGGACAAGGAGCTTCCAGTAGTGTCCGATTCCAGAGGGGACTTCTTGGCCAGCTGGCAGTTGAATGTTGAGATGCAGACGTTCTCTCTGGTGGACAGGGAGCATGATGTCACTCCGTTGATGTGTGTTTTGACAGCAGGGGGTGACACGCTTCTTGAAGTCATCCGCGGGGAGCGGGGACTCTCGTCGTCATTGACAACCACCTCCTTCTGCCCCCCGTTTACATGCTCATCTGTGTACAGATCCACGTCCACTTCTCCGTCAAACGGCTCCCTCTGTGGTTGCTTGACCTCCAGTGTCTTCTTAGTGTTGTCCAGGGCAACCTGTAGAGACACCTGGACAATGAGAATCTGAAGTATCTAAAACTGTCAAGTACTGAAAGCAGGCGATGAATGTCTGGTCAGATCTATTTTACTTATTCTGTCAAGAGATGGTTACCAGATTAAAACTATTTCATTTAAACAAAGGTTTTCATAGCTACTTGTATTGAAATATTTCAAAGAAAGGTATCAGGGGAAAAAAAAGCATTTTCAGTTCCGATATTGGTGCTGAAACGACACATGGCCCTAAGTGGGAGTGGACTAGCTCTAGAGGAACATTAAATATCATTTTATGATGCAGTTGTTGGGAGGATTTTGATGAGTATGTGGGATCTCGCTTTTGTAAAGGCCCTTCACCAGGTTCAAGGTAGAACAATTTAAAATTCCATTACACTGCCCAGTAAATAATAAATCAAATCTGCAAAGCTGCCATTGTTTACATTCATGTTTACTAGCTTCAGTCTTCTTCTTCTGCTTTTGCTGGTGCGTTACAGCCACCTGTAGATCAGTGGAATAGTGTGAAACCATTGGCAGGATTGTATTCAGCACCATCCATGTACATGTGTGTCCGCAAGACAAACAAAACACAAACCCACTCATAAAAAAAAATGCTCACAAAGACCACAGTGTAACCTTTAATCCACAAACTCAGCTTTAGTTAAAGTCCACGTTTAGTTTTACTAACAGAAAGCATCTCTACAAAAAGGCTGTGCCATTTACTGCCTCATGTTTGATTTATTGATTACAAAGGTACTTTTTAGGAGATTATTGTAATTTGAGTTGTCACTTGTGGAAAAAAAATCTTTAAAAAAACATGCTGAGTATTTGGAGCCGTGTCTTCAGTCTTCCTCTCAGACTGTGCACAGCCCAAACTAGTTCCAGCTACTGTATCAGAGCGTTAACGCACCAATGTACCCCAGTGCTTGTCAGACAGTCAAACTGCTTCGGAAACCTCCACCCCACACACCTTACAATGTCAGGTGAAACTGAGGATCCCACATTCACACCCACTGCATGCCATAACTGGCCAGCTGTGCAGAAGTGAGGAAGTAGGCAGGGTTTGAACTTTTCATTCAAGCTCTCTTTGTCAGTCTTCATACGCCTATTTCTGTCACTTTTCACGTGAACAATGACGTGGTTGGACAACACAACGTACAAACTAGTTCTGACTCAGCATTAACCATCCATTAGAGTAGCCTTTACGTAGCCTGAGAGGCAAAGCTCGGGGCACAAAACTCCAGAAAGCACTTTGCGGCTGTTAGTAAAAGCTGACTGCTGTGAGATCAGTGGTATAATTGAGGGTGACTCCTCTCTTCTCTCATCTGGATTTTGGCAGCTGGACAGTCAGAGGACACCGACACCGACACACAGTTCAATCTTGGGACTGTGTCACAAAAATATGTGGAATACAGACCTCACTCCATGGTCGGTAAATTCAACACAAGGCAGACGTACCTGTAGGCTGTGTCCTCTCTGTCTCTCTCTGACCACACTCAGCTCCCACTGGGCCTCGCCGCCGTGCTTCCCCAGAGCCATCAGAAGGAGGAGACACTCACAGCGGGCCAGGAAGAAGGCACAAGACAAGCGGAGGAGGTCGTCCAAAAAGGCAGCACTGACTCTGGGGGACTGGAGACGAAGCTGCTCGCGCCGTGTCGAGCAGGGCTGGTATCCTAGCAGGCCGAACAGTTTCTCAATCTGTGCCATGGACAACACCGGTTTGATGTGGTGTGTGAACATGCCGGAGTACATCTGAGAGACACATGAGAGGTAAAGAAAAAATAAATTCATCAAAAATGAGCAAATATAGCAGGTTTTTACTGGTGTCATATTTAAAATTGGGTGATTTTTCCTCGCTTATCATGCCAATATTGAAAATATTTATTGTTTAACACAAAATTTTATTCAAATCACAGCAGGAAAAAAACCTAAAACAGCATTAGACCTTCAGGCAAATATTGCAAACAAGAATCCATGATTTCAGCTAACCTTGACTACTTTATACTCCTCCCTCCAGGGACCGAGGTACAGGTTCAGAGCCGCTTGTTCCAGGACCTCAAAGGCTTTACTCAGGCCTTTCAGCCCTCCTCTGGCTTTGACCCTTCCACCGCTGGCTGCTGTAATCGCTTTTGTTGATGCTGCTTCGGCCTTGAGCGTCTCCTCCATCACCATCAGTGGATCCAGACCTAGGCAGTGCATCTCCTCAGCATTTCTGTCCCTCAGCTTCTCCTCCACCTGCTTCCACAGCTCCTCATCTCTACACGCCAGGCTGGAACCTCCTTTCACAATTTGTTGTTCCAAACTGTGATCATAAGCGGTCACTAGATTTCTGGCTGACTGCCGGGAGATGCTCATCTCTTTCGTTCAGCTGAGAGGGAGACAAATTGGATGTTGAAATGGAGGTTAAGCGCATTTCTTCTCTGCTAATAATGAATATACTGACGGTATTAATTCACCTTCACTTTGGGCCAACACTGACACCTGATCCAATCCAGACTTTGATTTATTTCACATCATTACTTACCCCCTTAGGAAGATCCATTTTTTCTTCAATGAAAAGGAGGATGAGCTTAACCCAGCAGCTAAATTCAGTCATTTATAGATATTTGGTGTCACGTCACACAAACTGAAGAGAGTTATATGAAATATACTAGTTCCTTCACCTTGTGAGGCAGCCATGGCGAGCTTTCCATGATATTAAATAAATTAAATAGTTCACTCTTTAGCACAGTGAAATATTACATATTAACGTTAGATAGTTTAAAACGTAACGATAATCACACTTGTGTTTATAATCGAAAGTGAAACCCATAACTCCTTGGCCTTAATAAGTGAAAGGGAAAAATAATATGAGCAGAATATAGTTTAGTTGCTAACTTGTTGAACAGCGTCATAACGCAGTGAGAAAATATCGGTATGACAAGCAAACACTTGTCTGCAACTTAATTTAACGTTAGCATTAGCTTAACCTGTTTCGGTTTCTACTCTGACTAGCTAGTTTTGCTAAAGGTTACCGTTTCGTTCTGGCCTTTATTAACGAGGAGCAACGTTACCTCATATCAAATTTCTTACAAAAAAAACATTTAAAACCTGTTGCCTCTTCATTTTAGAAAAACTGGTCGCGAATTAAGATTCAAAACGTTTTCATAAATATGGACGCTGTTCTCCAGTTCTGTGAACGTACAATTTGTTGATAGTTAACTTTGTAGACTAAAATAACAGCTAAAAGGGAATAACAGCTAATTCACATAGAAAAGGTTAACATTTCATATGAATGCGAGCCTCGTATTGTTTAGGATATACGCCGAATTAAAGGGCGACTCTGGTGGGTTTAGAAAACGCTGTGTTTTGTATTTTAGAAGGCGTATTTATTCGCCAACAAGCTAGGAAACATGAAATTATTTTTAATTCTAATTGACGATCTGAATCCTGGAGACATTTACTAGCATCGACACTTTAGCTAGCTTTACATCGTAGCTACAGCAGATACAGCCTGAGACTGACTGAAATGAGGGTCTTGTATGACAGACAAGACCCACACACTCACCTGTACCTGGCGCTTTATATAGATGTTTGTCAATGAGTCATGAAACATTTCCTGCAGCTGGTAGCTGCTCGATTGTCCAGGGTAAAGTAAACATTGTCACGTGGCACGGAGTTCCCCTGTTTCAGGAGGGTGCGTTCGGTAGGGAAAACAGGGCGGGCCGGGCGGGAGGGGTTCTGTGGTGAAAAGACGTTTTTGAAATCAAAACGTTGGAGAAACACGAAATGAAAAAATCTTTACGGAAAATATAACATCCTTTCGAAATTATTGGTTGAAATAAACAATATAACTGTCTTGCACACTGTCGACATCGTTTCATCCACTAGATGGCGGCATTTCATCTATTGTCATCTACTGTCTCCTCATTGTCGTAAAAATGATATATGTGTGTGTGTGTGTGTGTGTGTGTGTGTGTGTGTGTGTGCGCGCGCGCGCGCGCGCGCGTGTGAATGAGTGCTCATTGATTAAAACCATTATATATACAGTTAATGGTCAATCAGTTAGCACTCATTCGCGCGCATACACACACGCACACACGCACACTGCCTGGTAAATGTGACTTACAACTTACAACTGGCCCCCAAATTGTAATGTAACTAACCGTCCAGCAAAGGCCCATAAAAACTCTCTCTCAATCTATCTATCTATCTATCTATCTATCTATCTATCTATCTATCTATCTATCTATCTATCTACTTCTTCCTCTCTCTCAAATCAATTCAGTTCAATTGGCTTTATTTGCATGGCTGCATGTAATACAGCATTGCTAAAGCATACAAAACTATACAATCATAGCAAACAAATCTCTCTCTCTCTCTCTCTCTCTCTCTCTCTCTCTCTCTCTCTCTCACTCTCTCCTGGGGTGAGGACAGTTATGAGCCTTTGTTGTTGACCTGCAGGCGTGGCTTCTGTGACACTGGTAGAAGGGCGGAACTGTGGCCCCTGAGTTTAGTTTAAAGCATCCTGCGTTGGCCAAGATGCTCAGCAGAAGTCAGCAGCTTCACCTCCAGCGCACTCAGAGTATCATCAACCTGTGCAGCTGCAGCCAGCATGTCAAACTCGGACAGAGTTGTGTTAGCTCTAGGAGGAGCGGGGACAGTGGGCTCTGGGATAGTTAAAGGACTGCTGGATAAAGGTAAGTTCTTGGAGGTCTGGAGGGCTTTGACACTGCGCAAAACAAACAAAGAAACAAAAAAAACTACAGCTGAGAGGACATTTAGAGGAAACATTTTTAGGTTATTCGTTGAAAGAGATATTTTAATGTTTATCCAGAGATCCATATTAATTTGGGAACTGTTTAGTTTTACGCACAGGTGTCTGTCTTGCCGAATTTGTGCAGAGGGAATTTCATCATGAACTGTATTATAGTAATTTTATTGTATTTATTTCATGTGTATTATGGTATTTTATGAGCTCACCTGGCTTTGAATTATTGGATGAATGGCTATTAATTTACTCTTAATGGCGCATCAGCGTGCGTAATTTTAAACATCATTCGTTGTCGTGTCTCGTCTATCACAAATTCCAGCTATCTCTAAAGCTTCACTGACAGATCCAACAATCAGGCAGTCGGCCAAGCTTATGCACACTGTCCAGGACATTTGGGTGCGCAATGTGCCAACTGGTCTCCTGTGTTCCAAATCAGAAATCATTCAAAACGCAGCAGAATTGTTTTTGGCTGACACACATTCCGTTCATTCTCTGCCAAAAAAATTCAGACTTGAAATTAACAAATATTATCAATTGAAATACTGTCATAAAAGTATCACTGCAAAGTTTGGTTTTTTTTTAGGGAGAACAGACTGTTCAGACCCAGAGAAATTCATTTTAAATTTAAATTCAGAAGTTTCCAAAGATTATTCAGGTGAGCATGCTTTATCAGAAGAGAACAATTACAGGTACAATACATCTAGAATTCCCTATTTGACATAATGGTGCAGTCATAAAAAGGTTTCTTTGATTTGATTTAATGTATTTCAAAATGAAAATAATGTTTCTTTAAGGATACAGATACAGAACACATGTAGAATATGAGCACTCATTATAATAATGAATGTTAGGAGGTTATTACACACCAAAACATTCTGGTTTTATGCTATTTGGGATTTTTCTACTGGTGGTTTGTTTAAAAACGTCCCATAAACTCTGATGTGAATAAATCTGACTTTTTATTTTATGGTAGGAGGTGGTTGAGTGTCATTTTGGTTTTGGCTCTGTCTTCTGTCATCTCTGTCTAGAGGCTGTTTTCAGTCCCAAAGCAGAAATATATTTGGGTTATTTATTGTGTTCTTCTGTCTCTGCACTCTGCATGAACCAGTGACACAGTGCAGGATGCTGTGATGAGAGTGCACTGGGTTTGGATTCACATCCATAGGGCTGCTGTTTGAACTTGGCAGAAAGTTACCATCTGCTGCCCTGTCACATTTATTCCTATGATGACCTTGATAAACAGATCAGGACAATGTAGGCCTATTAGTGAATGTTTGTTTTCATGTGAAAGGGATTAGTCCTACAGTATCTGTGTTAAAGGTGCCAGTTTTGTCTGTCTGTGCTATAGATTAATGTACTATTTGTTCTCTCTCTCTCTCTCTCTCTCTCTCTCTCTCTCTCTCTCTCTGTCTGTGTGTGTGTGTGTGTGCGCGTGCATGAAGGTTTTAAAGTTGCAGTGATCTCCAGGGACAGCAGCCGGCTGGAGAGACTCCGATCATTTGTCTCTCCCAACACAAAGGATCAGCTCACCACTATAGTGGGGAATGTGGGTGAGTAGAGACACACATCTGTTCATTCATCTAGATAGTTGTCTGTCTGTCACCCTCCTGCAGGTGCAGATGAGGGGATTAAATCTAGTGAGGCTG
The DNA here is from genome assembly GCA_029490765.1 of Euthynnus affinis. Lineage (NCBI taxonomy): Eukaryota > Metazoa > Chordata > Actinopteri > Scombriformes > Scombridae > Euthynnus > Euthynnus affinis. Next base: position 32,086,469 of record CM055844.1, on the reverse strand, counting down.
GCTAGATGGGTGTAATATGAATTCTTATTCCTCTCCTGTTTGTGACAGCCTTATGAAAAAGTTTACAGACAACAGATCATCTCTGGCAGTCCGAAAATGGTTCATTACACCTCACAATACAAAAGTGCTTAATGGAATGAACAAAATACTTTGTTTTGTAGTTTTGCTGTTTGTAGATCCTTACTAGAATACCAAGTTAAAAAACAAAAACATTGTCCTTAGGGTGGCGCCAGAAAAAGGACATGCCATCTTTAAAATCCAAACTTGTGAGCATGTACATGCTTAAAACAATTCATGGTAATCTTCATATTATATAGTAAGATATTTTGAGAAAAGTTGGCATTTTGTCTGGAAGGCGGCATTCCCAGAATGCTCAAAGATGATTTAAAATAGTTGGGGTTCATCCTTTGGAGGGCATGAATGTACTTTCTGATCTGGTCGTTAAATTTTAATATTTCTTCTCTTTAAGGCTATATTTTGGTCCAACGGTGGTGCAATATCGTTAAGAGGTTACCCAAACAGTTAGGATTTTATCCTTCATACAGTACATGTTAATTACAGCAGTGCTTTGATCTCAATGTTAATGTTAGCTTGCTAATATGCTCACAATGACAATGCTAACATGATGATGTAGGTACAATGTTTTCTATGTTCAACATCTTAGTTTCAGTGTGTTAGCATGCTAATATTTCCTAATTAGCACTACACACAAAGTACAGCAGAGGCTGATGGTTCTGTGATGAAACATGATGAAACATGAATATCTGAACATAATTTGGCAATCCATCCACAAAAACATCTATCCGCTGCAGACCAGGAACTTCCCGTTAATTTTACAGGGAGCCAACACCAGAGTTAAGGAGGTTGTCATTGACAAAAGTGATTATCCAGAGGAAATGTTGCCCTGACAGTGACGCTGAAGGTCAGGGGGTCACCAAAATGGTTATGAATCATCCTCCAAATGACCAATTATCAATATAAGCCTTCGAAAACCCACAGAAGTCTGACCATAGTCACATGTCTGGTAATAAAATACTTTCTTAAAGGTCTTTCTACCCAGGAGGACATTCTTAGCTGACCTATAACCTGGAAGCCTTATCGCTGTTCCAGGGTCAGAGGAGGGAGCAGAGCAGGCGAAGCAGGCCTTGCTGAAGGCGGTGGGGAAGGTGACGGACATCGTTTCCTCTTTGGGGTTCAGCTGGTGGCAGGGAGGACCCCCGCACACCCAGACTCTCAAAGACCTGCACTGGGTGAGCACACACATACAACAGACAGCAGCTAGACCAATACATGAGACTGCTGGTGGTTCTTGATTACATATCAGGTTTTGTTGGCATACAAGTGCGCATACATAACTTTTAGAATTTTTAACGGTAGTTCTGGTGGCTGCAGTGGTAGAACTGATAGCAGAGGTTGTGACAGTTTACAGTTCCACTGCTACATGAGTCTGTGTGTTGTTGGTGTTGTGTGTTGTAGAGGCCCTTCCTCCTTTTCAAGAATGAGTTGTTTGATACTTGTGAGGTTATTTTCATATTTCCTCTCCCTTCAATACTTCAGGTCATTGAGACATTACTTTTCAGCACGTTCGTGTCATGGAAGGCCTTCTTCCCCTTGGTGAGGGATGACTCCAGCTGCACCTACACCTTCATCACAGGTGAGCTTTGCAAACCCTCTGTCTTAATATACATAATGTACTGTAGTAGGTGTAGTAGTGGCTCTTCTGTGCCTGTGACATTTTAAAGCAATATTTGACTCTGACAGATTAACTGCTGTTTGATTTTTTTAAGTCACAGCACAAAAGCTTAGTGGGAATCAGTAGCTACTGAAATCCAGGCAAAAATATGCAGCACAGGACATAAAAAATGGCTCATATAAGCTGTTTTTTTTTTCTTTTTGGGGGGTGAAGCAAATGATTTCATTGCAGGTATCCTCTGGAGCCAAATGATTACATGACCAAGTATTCATATAGCATACAGAAAGAGAGAAAGAAGAAGTGTTTTCATTCATTTGAATACCCTCTAAAAATACACCCCTCACCCCACAGTCCTCCAACTCTTTCTCTCACTTTCTGCAATGTGTGGAGTTTTTAAATTATTACCTGAGTTTGCTGTTTGATCATTTGATGTAACACTTAATTAAGGAATATGTATCATACAAGCACAAAACTGAAATAATAAAGTTTTGACCTCATACCAGTAGAAACTAGGCTAACACTAGGCAAAAAAAATCTATAGTTTTTGCTGTCAGTGGAAAGTCTACAGTCATTCTGTAAGTATACTCTGTATACAGAGAGTCTATGTGTGTTTAAATAGTGTTTTGCCCACTGCTGCTTTGTGCCACAGGAGGAGCAGGGGAGAAGTTGCTGATGCCTGGTACCGGCTTCCTGACCGTAGGAGCTGCCAGCACCCTGGCCTTCTGCCAGGTACTACGAGAGGAGTACCCTGAGGTGCCCTGCAAACTCAACCAGGTAGGATTTTAATGGGATTACATGGCAAGATTTCATTTAACAAAGCACCAAAGTCGATATTGGATTTCTATCTGACCTCTGAGTCTCCAATTTCGTTAGAAGTGGCAGGGTCCTTTTCTTTTTCCCACAGAGCAGCCAGGGGCTTTAAATAGACGTAACAGTATAAGCTACAGGCTGCATTAGAAGGAGGTTTATGTGACTGAAACACAACTTTAAGATTTGTTTTTTCACTTATCACACATTGCAAATGATTTCTCTAAACAGCAAAATGCACTATTGCAGAGTTGGATTTGCAGTTTTGAGCTAAATGTATTAATTTGCATTTGCTCTTTTTACTACATCATACTCTATGTTCCTAGACAACAACCCTGAAACCCAGTACTGAAGCTCTCCAACCATAAAACAGGTTATATAGAGTTTCTGTGTGCGGCGCTCCTTTCCTATGAACTGCATAACAACTTTTCTTTTATTGTTTTATCTCATACACACCTGGAACATAAAGCTTATCACTAACTGTAGACTTTGTTCCGCCAAAGCTACAGAACCCTGCACTTCAAAGTTTATTATGAACTGCTATTTCATTATCCAGTAAAGTAACAAATGTATTGATACAGTACGAAAACTTAGAAAGAATGATCGTATAAAGAATCGCTGTTCCTGTTTGAGTCGTAAGTCATCATTCTTTAGCTTCTCCCAGTGTGAACTTTTAGTGTGTTTGATGTCATCTTGTGTCCAGTTAAATAAACATTATTTGCATATTCATAGACTCTGGATTTTCAATCAGTTTTACTTTTTTGTAGAAAATACCATATCAGACACAAATTATTATTCAAAAGAACAATGTATTTTTATATTAAAATCATGTCTGGATGGGCTCTTTCAGGGATAATTGAATTCTGTTTTTTACAACTCAGTTCTTAATTGCATAGTTTTGGCCATTTTTCTGATGGTGCTCATCAAGTTAGTTACATACTGTATATCTGGGAGTATGACAACATCACTAAAAACAAGTCTGATGGGGCAAGAAACAAACCAAAAGATGATCAGTCAGATTGTAAGAAAACCACCAGGTTGGCCAAACTTATTTGGAAGAGAAAACAAGGGTGACCAATAAAATTATCACCCAAACTGTCCATTAGAAACATCCAGCTTAACAAACAGACCCACTTGTTGGTTCAACTTGGACCTTCTGCAATCACTGTGGCTGTGCACATTCACTGTTTTGCAGTGCAATGAGGGATTATTAGCTAGTTTTCAGGTGTATTCACTTTCAGTTGCACCTAACTCTCATTTTAGGTAATCTGGCTAACGCAGATAGCATACATAAGTGGGCCAGTTAAGGCAATGATGCGGCACTGCTGACCTTCTTCTGGCCCAGACAAAATGGATGTGAGCCTGAAATGGCCCACATGTTAAATAACAAATATGGCCCAAAGATCCCAAATCAACTGTGGCCCTTTTTTTTGGTAAAGATGCAGTGCTATTGGGTATTGTGTATTCTGGATGTGGGCCAGTTCTGGTTTATCTGGTTTGTTCTTGGTTGACACACTTGTGGTCCAGATCTGGGAGACAGGAGCGGACTGCCCAAGTGCCGTTATTCCATGCGGTATGTGGGCCGGATGACAGTGCCAAAAGTGTCTGGTGAGGGCCGGTTCTGGTCCACAGCAATTTTGCTATCTGGGAAACCATTATTTTGTTTACAACCTGACTGCTCGTGTGCTGCCCTGTTGGACTTCATTGTAGTGATGTTTCTGTGTCCCCAGATCTTGGCTATAACTGTACTGATTTTGTAACAATAGCCCAAAATACAAAAATAGGACTCAAGTTACAATAAACTTGAATTATCCTTGACGTTAACATGCCTTGCTTGGTTGAAACATTTTCTGGGTAATGGTGAAGCTCAATAGTCACAATCAAAGCAGATGAACTCATGAAGAACCATTTTCTTCTTCTTCCGTGTTCCTCATTCATCCCATTCAATCATCCCTTATTCACATCCTATGTGTCATTCCTTCTCTTGGCTTCTTTATCTCTAACCTTCTCTTGACTACCCCTCCCCTTTCATTGCTGTCTTCCTTCATTGATTGGTTATGGCAGGTTAAGATCAACACAGGTGTGGCCACTCCGGAGCGGATGGCCCCTGGTTACCTGAACCACCTGGACCTGGGTGAGGCTGTTGCCACTCTGGTGGAAAGACGGAACACCTCCCACACCGTCTTTACCGTCAACTGCCCCGCAGACTTAAAAACTGTCCTTCTGGAGGGGAACCTTTAGACATGGAAACTCTTTCTCCAGTGACACCAGGACACATCTACACATCTACTGCTCCTGCTCTCACTGAACTCTCCACAGTTGCAATGTCTTTGGTTCATTGGTTTTCTTCTCCCGCAACTTTGAACCCCACTCATGCACACCTTTACATGAACTGTCTGTTACTGTACCTTCTGATGCCTGTTCTCAGATCGTTAGCATCTGTTTTCTTTGCATGTGCTGTTGTGTAATTTGTCTGTAAAAGAAAACACACAGGATTTACAATACCCACCTTCTCATTGTTGCTTGCATCTGTAAAAATATGAGCTAACAGTTGTATTAAGTCCTATACATCATTTAAGGACATACCCAATATAATATTGCAATTTCTTCATGTATCTGCTAAATCCATTTGGTATAAAATGAAGGCCAAACTGTTGGACAGAGCGGGAGAAGATAGATGGCACAAGGGGGAGGGATTTGTGACTAGATATAAATTAGTTCCCCATTCGTATTTTAACAACTGATCAAAAAGAGGAGGCTCTCTGGTTGTTATTATCTGATTGTTTGTGTCTACAATCCTGGAATTAAAGGTACCATTGGTGGCACTATGGAGTAATGTTTTCATGCTATTCCACTGAATGGCAGCAACTGCAAAACAGGCAAGCAAAAAGCAACAAGAAGAAGCTGAAAAGCTAATAAATGGAAGGAAATCAAATTCAACATGTTTGTTAGAACTCAAGGGAAAACAGAATGTGAATGTAAATGATAACTCCATAGGGTACCTTTATTGTCTTAACATTGAGGCTAAAAGTGCAACACAGTGAAAGAGTGAAGGCAATACAATTCTTACACTTAGTGACTTGAGATGTTAAGAACTTTGACCTACTGGGAATGTAGCTGGTACGGACCAGGGGCATGCACCCTTAAAGGTGTCGATCACCACAATGTGTTGAGAACTTCACATTTTCCCTGAGATGTTACAGATTTGAAAAGTCTTAAAAAGTTGGGGATGTTATGGATTTGACTTATTCTTGACTTGAGATGTAGCAGACCTGACATGTTGGAGACATTGAAAAGTTAGGGAAATGATGTAAGGTAAATGCAAGAGTGGTGGATTACTTTCAGATCCTGTTACGCCTTAGGGGTTCAGTAGGCTTAAACTAATTTGTACAACGTGTCATCCGGCCACTTGAGGCAAAAGCTGTTCCAAATGCGCACACTAGAAGGTAGGGAGAAAATCTTGCCGTCCTTGCCTCCTCAAGGCTTCTTAACAGTGCTTCTCTAATCACTAAGAAATCTGTCTTTTACAGGTCTTTGACGCAATAGAGTTGCACAAAGTTCTCTCCTTGAAGGCATTCATGGTGTTGCACTCAGTTGTAGACATGAAAAGTGACAGAAGTACTTGCATGAATAATAAAAAAAAAAAAATGCTTTGCTTATGCATTGTCACCTCCGCACACATGACCAATCACTGCAAGTGGGCATGTTTGTCAAATGGTTTTGCGAAGTTACAAAAATTGTCAGATGTAGCCCACCCATGTCCCGCTGTCAGAGAGTTGCAGAGGGAGGAGGTTTTAGACGTTGTTTGATGATCTGACAGTCACTTTGTTTGAAGAATACTAACCATTTTAGGATGGAGACCAGAGGCTTATTGACTAAGCACGATGAATACCACATCTGAAACTGTTTGATTATGGATAGAAAGGTTACACAGCATGGCCCAGCCCATTTTGGCCTCTTTGTAGAGCTTTGATTGGGTAAAAAATTAAAGCTTAAATTTGCAGCTTTTTGCATTCAAATACCAATAAAGATGCAGTATGTTCTACACTATTTATCCTGTGTGTTCATTGCAGTAGTTGCCTAGAAATTTGTGTTTCTGGTGATGTAGGGACATTGTATGGGCGGCTGTTTGGGTGTAGCCAGGATTTAGAGGGCTGTCTCTATGGGGATATTGCAGCACAGAAATGAAATGAATGCAAATAACACAGCAAGTAGGTTGATCTTCGTGTGGGTGGGTTGTGTTTGACACATTTACATCCCTGTTAGCGTGACTCTCTGTCCTGTTCACAGCACCGACCCCCTGTAGGCCCCTTTATCTGCCACACGTTATTTGGGGCAGCTTGTCCCTCAGAAAAATTCAAGCGGTCAGGAGCCCACAGTAGACAGAAGTATCACAGGGGGCATTGTTGTCTTTGTTTACTGTCCTGTATATGCTTTCGCAACAACAATGTAAATTTGTCATGCAAATAAAAAAAGTTTGGGTTTGGGCTGGGATGGGGTGATTGGACATGAAAGCAGAATGAGAAAATGCAGAGTAGTAGTAGTAGTTAAGGGGGGCATTTAGAGGTAGTCAGTCACAGTGTTTTGAACTTGTCGGCTGACAGCTCAATTAGGCCAAATTATAATTAAACCACAAGGGAGAACTCAATGGGCCCCGCTTTCTCTTCCTCTTTCTCCCTCCCTTTCTCTCTCCCTGAAAGGACAGACGCAGTCGAACACACCCACGCAAACGGCCATGTTCATCCTCTGAAGATGGCTCATCTCATTCTAATAGGAAAAGAAAACGGCCTTTTGTTCGAGAGGGAACGAGGGGCCAAGGTCTTTTTTTCAACGAAGCTTAACATATTGAGGATCAGTCAGAATGGAAATGTGGGTGAACAGATTAAATTAAATGAGAGGAAATTGGGTGAAACATGAGAGAACAGGAGAGTGGTGCCATGCATGGCTCTATGGATGGCAGTGTCGGTCTGTTGGTCAATTTTGTACAAACAATCTTTGTTCCCGGATCATTTATCCTAATGACCCTGGTGATCCCCGGGTTTTCCTCTAGCACCATTTTGAGGTTGACATTTTTGTCTCAACAACCAGTAGGTGAAATTCTCATGTGTCATTAATACCATTACAAGGTCAAACTTTCAATTTGTCCAGTATTTTGATTGATGACACCTCCAAAACTGATGACATTTCCATCCTGATAATCAGCACGTTAACATGTTCATGTACAAAAATAAGATGCTGAACGTGGTAACTGTTATATCTGCTAAACCTCTGCATGTTAACATTGTTGTTGTCATTCTTATTAGCACGTTAACATTAGCATTTAGCTCAAAGCAACGTTGTGTACATCCACACAGAGCTGCTAGTGTGGCTGTTTTTGCTTAAAGTGATGCATTGTAAGATTTAGTCTACCATTCTGGGTCCAAAGAAAAATGCTGACACTTAAGCCTTGTGGTGGAGCAACCAAGAACCTGCTATTCATTTTGGATAGATCCCATTTCTCTTTGTTTAGAAATGAAAGTATTGGAAGTGGTATGCAGCACCAGGGTTATCAAATCAAGACGTAGCCCAGAGTAAATATGTTTATTTTTCTGAAGTGAATGTACAGTTGTTGAAAAGGGTTAGAGACAGAGTCTTTAAGTGGTTCGGTCCTGACCTGCACCTAATCGATGATACAACAGATTATCGTTTAAACGTGGAGATGATGGCAACAAGGGATGAAGAACAGTTGAACAGTTGAAAGGCGGGTGTCAAAGTGCTCCTCTGCTTTTGATTAAAAACTGGAGTGACTGAGAATGGGATTAAAAATGTTGAACCAGATGGAAAAACAAGTTGTGATCTTGGCAGTATTGCACTCTGCCTTTCGTGAGAGAGCAGCAAGACCTCACCAAAGCAGTGCTGTAGCTTTCCATTTCTAAAAAACCAACAAGCCAGGCGACACCACAAGACGCAGGCAGACAGACTGACAGACGGTAGTTTAGATAGAGAGGCAGGGCAGTTATAAAAGCTGGAGGTTGTGTGTTTGCCTCTGTGTGTGTGTGTGTGTGTGTGTGTGTGTGTGTGTGTGTGTGTGTGTGTGTGTGTGTGTGTGTGTGTGTGTGTGTGTGGTCTCTAGTAAATCTCATCTTTCCCCGACCTGGAGACTTACTACGAGTCACAGCATTGTGGAAATAGGGGACAGAGGCATGATCAACACATTAATAACATCTACTTAATAACAGCTGCCTGCATGCTTGTTGCTTTGGAAAATATTGATATAGGCTTACACACTCCAGAGGCTTGTGTCATATCAGCGGCCAGCTTTGAGGTCAGGGAAGCAGAGTCAGAACTCTCGAGTCACGCTATCTCCACCAGGGTGTGTCACACCACGCTAACAGGACACACAATCACTGACACTGCAGTGAAACACACTTGTAAACATAGATGTATGCCAACATGTCACACAGAGTAACTCGATTATAAAATAATTGGTTCAAAATGTGGTTTTGTAAAGTGCTTTAGGGCCAAAGTTGTGACAACAGGGTGAGAGAATATTTTACCACAGCTGCCATGTTTAGAAGGGAATAAGTAGAGCGCTCATTCCTCTCACCATGATGCACATTTAGATCAGTGCAGGAAAGGAAGAAAGCTTTTGTTTCTTTTGCTCTGAGGACATTTTTTGGGGTTGGCATAGATTTAGGTTGGGTTTTACATTCAGTTGTGTATTACATCGAGTGTCTGTATACACGTTCCACATATGAGCTGACAATGCACATTCTGAGCAGCATGAAGACATAAGCAAATGATGAAATTTCACCTGGACCCTCATGGCAACTCAGATGGGGAAAATATAATTTTTTAGGTAAAATTCTGAATGAAATTCAACCTGCATTAAACAATATTTTCTGCATTAAAGCTGCAGTAATCAGTATTTGCTATTGCATATTATCAACAAACTCTGCAGCATAGCTTATTTTATTTTACTTTACTTATTTTTGGTTATATTCATATTTGACTTATATGAGTGAGTACATACACTAAAATGTGCAATCATTAAAAGCTCTCATTGAACGCCTATAAAACAGTTCAGATTAGCTGAGTGTAAGCTGTCCTAAAATGAAACAGGACAGAACCAAAGTTAGCAACTCAGGAAAGCAAGCCGAGCGTCCACTAGCTGAAATACCAGATATTTTTTCCCAGGAGTTTACCAAAACAGAGGTAAAGACTGTAAAATCAGTGGCGTTTCCCTTTAAAGTAATAAATCAGGTCACTAATGTCCATTTACACATCAAGCAGACATGGAGCACCACTGGTGTTCATACGGAGTCTTATCTCTGTCCTGTTGACGAATGTAAGTCCAATTGGTCTGCACATTGATTACCAGCCAGTCGCTAACTTTGTCAGCTGTTTGGTGCTGCATAGGTATTGTGCAGAGGGTAAAACCAAAAAAAATGAGCTGAAAGAGGCCAAAACACTTCAACCAGGGAGTTGGGTGATAATTCTCTGTGGATTGTCACTATATGAGCAACTCTTTTTAATTCTTTTACATTTGATTCATTGTTAAAAATAAAAACATTGATTATAGTCGCTTTAAGGTTTCAGTTGTAGCTACTGTGCCATGCATCATGTATTATTCTAACTGCAATAGTTTAAGCTACTTATTACATACACAGTGAATACACAGTTAATATAATTGAATAAAGAGCGCTATTTGCTGGTTGTTTGAACCTGAGGAAGGAAGGACAATGACCCCACTGACCAAGAATGGACCCGAGGAACTTGCAAACTGCAGCTCAGCCGGTATGGGGGCGACAAGGTCAGTGAAGTGGAAATGGACAAAAAGAACACACAGTGAGACAGAAAGAGAAGAACGTTCATGGAGAGAGAGAGAGAGAGCGAGAGGAGGATGAAATGCTGGGTGGTACCGTTGCTCCTGGTCGTGCGCTGACTGATTCGGAGTGGCATGTTGTTTTTTCTTCAAGTTCACAGGCTTCTGTTGCTATTCAGCCATGTGTCCATCACAGCCTCCTGCATCATACAGACATCCTGCATCATACAGACACCCTACAAACTGACAGCTGAAAAAAACCCAAAGAAAAACATGTCACATCAGTTGGTGTTCCTATTCTGAAGCAATGTTTAAGTAAACGCTGTTGGTACATGTTGTACTTTCGGTGAAAAAGAAAGTCCACGCTCATCATGGTCATTTTCTGCCAGTTCCTACGGAGTGTGTCTGAAACATATTGTCTTTGTTCCCAATTAGAAGTATCAAAAACCAGAAAAGATTCTGTTATTATTTACAAGAGATGCACAGGCCTTTTTCACAAGAGACATTTTGACTTGTTAGAGCAGGGAAAGCACAGGTGTAATCAATAACCACTCCATCTCGTTAAGCATTGTGTGACAGCGTACGAATTACAAGAGCCCTGGAGCTAGTGAACCAAAATGTAATGCAGCCATTGTTCATGTTATTGATTACACCTGTGCTTTTCCTACGACATGTCAAAATGTCTCTTGTGAAGAAGGCCTAATGGATTATCTTTATAGCTGAGCCAGTAGTTACAATACGTTTACAGCCAGTGATACAGTATAACATGGGCCTGTATTATAGCAATACAGTTACAGTTAAAACATATGGAAGAACCACCTCCTCACCAAAAACGTCACCTTCTACAGGATCCAAGTATGGACAAAACACTGCATTCAATCACTGCTCATTCTGGTTATTAAATATCCTGAAGTGACTTTGTGAATAGAAAATGTTTTTGCAGACTATGTACAGTTCTTCTGTCTGCATTAACAGCAAAACAGCATCACTGTTAAAGCCCCTGAAAAGCTGATCTCAAATTTAGCATTTTTCTAGAATACTGAGTATTTCTGACAAAATAAACAACAGTCCAGGTTAAAGTTCATTTCTGATTTTATTAGTTTAACACTTCATGGTTTGATCATATTTGATTGACAGTGTCCTGGCATAATATGCAAAACAACCCCACGCCTGTCATCATGTTTTGATTACAATTCTGCTAAATTTCGCTTTTCCAACGAAGCACCGCTCACTTCTGACAAGTGAGAAGAGACAAGACAGGACAGGCAGAAATCTCAAACATGAAACATAACTGTTTAAGCTTTGAAGGTTCAATTTTCAGTTATTTCTGTTGGTGTTTTTTTTTTATATTCTAGTGGCGTGTTTAGTTTTAATTTTTACAGCACTAATCAATAATGACAAGTCCAGATACCTCAAGGAGAGACTACATGAGTAAGTTGAATTTGCTGTGCGATACATCACAGAAAACACACTTTAAATGACTTAACCATTTCTTAGCAGTCTTTATTGACTCAAACACACACATTCATCATTCTCATCCTATTGCTCTCGAGCATTCACACTAAAACAGTTTAATAATGAAATAACATTCAGTTTTCAAAATTAACATAAACTATACAATAAATCATTTACATTAACGTAGCGGCTTAATCCACTTTGCAAAATGTCACAGCATCCTCCATTTTTATTAAAACTCTATACACATTTTTTATATAAACAATCTGTTTTTGGAGTTAACGTATGAAGTAGTAACCCAAAACTGTTCTCTACTGACATATTTTCACATCTTTTGGACCCATACAAAATAAAAAATATATTCAATAATCAATTCAAGCAAGCAAATGAACCAAACACAATAAAATGAAAAGGCATAAAACTAAGTTTTCTGTCTGTTAAATGAACTGAGAACAGACACTGGAGGAAAAAAGTCTGCTTTAGGTGTGTCTTCAAAACAAACGGAACAATATTTTAGCCCATTTATTACACATGAAGTACAATTTAAAAATCACTGCAGACCATCTTCTGAAGCATACCAAAGTTAAAGATAGGTGAATGTTCTTCCAGCTATTAGTTTCCATTCATTCCAGTACATTACAACTAAGACTTGAAACCTGCTTAACATTAAGTTGGTGATCACATCGTCATCATAACTGCTTTTGTGTAGAGACACATTGTTGTTACATTACTGCCTCGTCTCGGATGTCTGATTTTACTGGCAGCGCGAGCATGCTCCACAGCAGCACACCTGAAGTTAATTTTGAGTTTCAAGTGCAACTGTAACAGAGAGACCGATATGAAGCAAGTTTCTATTCTTTGAAAGTTGATTTGTAAAACTATATGGAAACCAACGGATACCTGGAAGTGATGAAAACACACTAAAAAGACTTTAAAGAAAAACAGCATGCTTTAGAAAATAGTAAAGTTAACATCATTTGTAGTAAAGGGGCTAAATCCAAAAGCAATAGACCTCATTGAACTCATTTCAGTGTGCTCAGATTTAAAACCAAACAGCTTCAAGGGCTCAGAGAAAAGCATTAAAAAGCAAAACACATTTTTAGCAAATGACATCTGACATTTCAAATCTGCATACAACAGTCCCTTCAATACCATGCGTCTAGTATTTTCCAATCACCTCAATAACTACCTGTGGATAATTCAAATATACAGGTTGGCATGCAGTGCTTCTTTTAAATGATGGTCCACTGGTTATAAATTTGGGGAAAATACAGACGTCAGAGAGTAGCATGGAAATTGGGTTAAGAAAATGATTTTTTTTTTTTTAAAAAAAAGCTGTGTAAATGGAGGTTATGTTTCTGCTTTCATTTGGAGAGTTTGTTGATTTTACACACTGCAGTTAAAAAAAAAAATGAATTAATGGCGACCATGGACATGAATGTGTAGAGACAAAGAAGCAAAAGTAAATGAACGGTTATGATGATATAGTTTCAATTAAAATGGCAAGATAATAGTCACATATACCAGTGGTCCCAGTGGCTTGACTTGCAAATGGTCTGATAAGCAACACACACACACACACACACACACGCACACACACATCACAAAAAGTGGTGCAAACTAACAAAGTGCAACAGTATTAGTACTATCTTACTATTAGTACTACCTAACTGTTTTCCTGTATGACTAACTTAAATGTTAGCCAACATGCTGTTACATGCAAACATGGTGACCGATGTTACAAACGAGACTTTTCTCCATGTCAGTTATTCTTGTGCTCCTCCAGCGTCTCACCTTATCTCTATTATATAAACATCTGACAATCGCCGTCTCTGTCCGTAGGCACAGCTGTCTGCACATAGATTTACTGTCTCAACTCCATACCATCACCTAGTGTAGTGTCACCCATGAATGCCTCAACACCGAAAGTGCATACATCAATATATTCTATTCAAAGTCTGTGGATGAATTTTTCTACAAGTCTTAAAAAAAAAAAAATCATCCCCACATTTACAAATATACACACACACACACACTTACTGTCTGGTTGTAATTTGTTAAAAGTAAAAAAAAAAAAAAAAAAAAGACAGATTAAAAAACATTTGATGCAATATCAGTCTGAGGTGTTCTGATCTTCCCAAGGATTTTCTATAAAAAAAAAAAAAAAATTCCAAAAAAAAAAAAATTGAATCTTCTAAGGTAGACAAACGTCATCTAAGCATGCATGGTTCACACCGTATACACAAGTTCAGTAGTGCTTTTTCATCCTAGTTCCCACAGCTTTGACTTGTTTCCTGAATGAAGGAAAATAAAGGGAATACATTTGTAAACCATACTGCAGATTATTCCTCTGTAAGCATTCATATAAAAATCAATGGCATCACTTACAAAAGGTTCCCAATCTCAACCACAGAGTCCCTTTAATAATCCAGTGCTAGGCAATGCAACAGTTCTTTACAGTTCGAAAAGAGATATATAAGGAGGACCCAGTAAAGGCCAGTGTGGCCCCATGCGGGGTCTGATTTGGTTAGACAGGACCCCTTAGGCACTGATTTTGGAGGAAAAGGAAGTCCTTCTGTTAAATACAGAGTATGTATGTGTATACAAGATAACATGCGTCTGTACAACTTGCAGGGAGTCGCAGGTTCAGCTGTTGTCTCTCTGTAGCGCAGTAGGAAAACTCTCTGACTGCAGCAACCTAAAACACAAAGCAGAATACATTATTCCCTGCACTGGAAATACATTTTAAAAAAGAATAAATTGTGTTAAAACGATAACTGTCAAAATACCTCATGAAAAGTATAACAATAACACATTACCCTCTCTCTCATTAACCCATCTGTCAGACATAGATCTTTAAAAATAGCTCATAAATATCCAGCCTCACTATTTTTTTCTTTTTTTTTTAAGAAGTCTCAGTAGTTTTCTGAAACAACTAGTCAAAGTATAGTCCATCAAATGTTACTTAAACCAGAAATAGTACATTTGTTGGAGACCATTTTCAGCAGTGGATTAATCCACATGTGGTGTTCTACTAAGTGTTTCTGGCAGCAGATCAGTGAGTGTGGGATTGAGTAAAAATAAACTACAGTGTGTGTGTTCATGATTAAGAAGCATCATGTCACCCAACAACTGAATTCAACAGTGTGGCTCATTGATGCTAACTTGAATGAGGATGAAACGATTCAATCGTGCGGCTCTTCGAGACTTTCGCAATGTGATCGGAACGAATGGATCAAACTCTAATAGTGAAATGAGACGTTTCACGGGTTAGGACGTTTTACAGCTGCTCCTTTCTCCCCATGATTGTGTGCAGGGAAAAATGCTTTGTGGGCCCGCCGGGCCTGGAAGTTGTAATTCCACGCTGTTCCTGGGGGTTTGGTACGGATGCCTTCACTGAGATAGTCTAGTACTTAAAAAAAAATTAAATACACATTATTTCAAAATCATTTGGATTATATTCTGGCCAATGCCATAGTTTCTGGAAACAAGTGAACTCTAGTGAACCAAAGAATAAAATCTATCAGGCTTTGTCTTTACAGACAAGACCTGCTAGTAGGTTCAAGTCATTTCATGCCCTGTGCAGTATATGATGGCATCTGCATTCAGGTTTTTCTTTATTCTATCACACCTAAGTAAATGTTCAAACATGAAATAGGTATGAGCTGGATCTAAATTAAGGCTTGTTTTTCACCCTAGATGCCTGAAAAGACTTCTAAAAGTCATCTCCTGTCTTATATTGATCCTTATTCGATATGAATTCAGTCAAAATCTTTGTTGTATAAGAAAGAAGATGTGTGCAGTCATACATGTATATATTGTATAGACCAGAGTTCAAAACTATATCTGTTCCTCCAGTATGAAATACTCAGAATGCTTCCACTTCTCAACCCAGCGACCCGGCAGATAAGTGACAGCTCTGTGGAGCGCAGCGGTAGGCAAAGTTAAATATTTGGCTGTAGTGGAATCCTCATGTCACAGGGAGTTTTGGGGAGTGCCGGTTGAGGATGTCACATTTTATAACATGCAGTGTCATCACGCCGAGTAGCAGTGTGGAAACATCACCTTGGGCCCCAGACAGGCCATTCAGCGACACACTCAGTGTAATACATCAGTCTCAGTCTACTTCACACCATCTATCCCCCCCATCTCCTCTCCACCCCCTCACCCCCTGCGCTTCAAAGTCCAGTCTGGCATGGGTCATCAGGTCAAGTTGCTTTGTTTATAAAAAAAAAATTAAAAAAATATGTATTAATCTACTCAGCTTCATGTCAGTTACGTCCACATTAGTATTTCTAAGAAAACAAAACAACATGGAGATTCCATCTGCAGCTCTATCTCAGCCTTCTCCCAAACTATTTTCAGCTCAGGCACACTGATCAAGTGCTCCACATTATATTATTTCACTCACTATATGTTACTGAGGACACAGAGAACTAAATATGGTTTGGCTACACAACATTAAAAAGGTGATGTTACACTGCAAGGTAAAATTCAAGGAGCTTTGTTGGCAGAATCTGTTGGCACTGTAAAAAGATGATTCTGTTGAATTCCGTAGTTTGGAAGTGAGCTGAGCTGACCAAGTGGGGTTATGTTTGGTTTTCTCCTAAACTTCAAGGGAGGTTTGACTGGGGGTTAAAGAATTTTAATTTGAGGGTGAATCATTGGAAAAGTACAGCAAGTCTTAAAGCTGAGACTTTTTCTTCCGTTTGAGAAAACAAACGAGGCTAAAAAACAACACCTGGCTATAGATGATCGCCATGTTTGCCATGTTCTGCCAAATATGTTCCCAAATTGTTGCAAAACTACACATCCAGCAGGCAAAAGTAATATCTGGAGTTGTGGTTCTAGTCATAATAACACAAGTGATAAAGTGAGCAAGATTTACCTGTTTCAATCGAACTTGTCTGCGGGAAGGGGAGTTCCTGCTGTGTGCAACGACTCAACATAGGCCAAGGCACTCTGCATGGAGGTCAGACAGTAGCCTTCCTCTCCTATTAAATAGCTGAAAAAGAGAAGTGAGCGTTAGCTGATAACGAGACATCTGTACATAAAGATCATGAAAATGTGGTCAAAGAGGAAACTATAAGAGTCAAATAAGGACACAAACAGAAAACGACTTCATGCTGAACACAGTGAGACATCACTGGCCACAAAAATCCCAAATATCCAAAGACAGAATAGAGCCCCAATTTATTAATTTTGTTGAAATCACATCAGCATTTCCCCACAGTGAGTCAAAGATTAAACATGTCTTCTCAACTTTGACCAGAACGGATCTGCCTTTTTCCTACACTTTTAGGGCCATTAAATGAATATTATAAGGATGGGCAGCATGAGGAATGTAGGGAGTGATGGATGGAGGGGTTGATATGTGAGAAGAACAAGTGAGGAGGGAGGGGGGGCTTTGCTCAGAGGCAGAGGAGGGTTGGAGAAGTCAACTCTGGCTGACCTTGGACTAACAAGAGCAAGACACGAGAGCGACTGCAGCCAGGACGCTGCACTGCACGGATGGAGACAAAGAGTGAAAGGAAGAAAAGATAAAAAGATACTTATCACAGTGGGGAGAGCTGTGGCCAGGGAATAGTGCATAAACACTGTATGATCCTAATGTAGCACGAGTGTTGTCTTTTATAATGTGATTGTTTGGGGGTGTCTAGGATACTTTCTACCTTCCTAAAAAAGTTATTGCCTGTTTAGTAATTCAGTTTGTTCATTTCTAATATTTCTTGGGTCAAAGATGAAATGCCAGTCTCCATCTTGATAAAAGGGCAAGGGAGAGTGAAAGCAGGGACGATGATGAAAGTAATTCCAGGACGTTATCACTCTAACCCTGACAAAGTGTCTTGTATTTTTAGAGCGCCATCAATAAACCAGGAGCTTTTGACACTGACACTATATTAATATCTACTAATTCAACCCAAGATAAAAGAAAAACCACCAAGCTTTGTGGCATCATCAAAGAAATGTTTGCTCATGGGCTTGATGGCCGCTGGTCCATATCTGTTTACTGTGAATGAAAATCTTTTTTTTTTTTACCCCTGGCTAAGGTTTTGTTAACCATAACAGGAATACATTAAGAGAAGAATCAACAGGTGCATTTAATTTGACACAGTAAAGTGTCAACGTGAAGGAAATGTTATAGGGCCCACCAGGCTGTGTTTCTTTCTTTTTTCTTCAAATCAAATTAAGTAAAATTGTTCATATCTCATTTTCTTGTACTTTTTTGAGGCTTGATGACTTGACTGATTTCTGTGCCAACTGTACTCTTGACACTGCGCACTAGGGATACACTGATCTGACTTTTTCAGTCCCGCTACAGATATCTAGGGTTTGGGGAAAAAGCCGATACAGATTTGATACTAGTGATTAATTCATAAGCTTTATGTCTCACTGTGTGGAAGATCATGTGTAAGGCAAAAATCAGGCTTTATTTAAACACTGCTTTCCTAACTTTGTAAAACAAAATGTAACAAATAAATACATAGATATAAATTTATTGAATTGTTGTCTATTAAAATAGCGGTATACAATACCAGATCGGTCCCCGATCAACTACCAATAACTGAATCAGCTATTTAAAATCAGTATCTGACCGATTTCCAATATCGGTACTGTATTGGTGCATCTCTACCGCATACTTGGGCATAAAACCCCAAGGCCTTGCTACCTCATTCGCAGCCTTCAGGAAACACCAGGATATCAACCCTCTCATAGTGTAATCTTGTGGCCAGTCTTGGTTCCACCTCTTCCTTCATTTGAACCCTCAACCCACTGAACTACATAAACATCAAGTGGGATTTTATTTGTATTTTTATAGAGAAAGAAAAACCAAATCCCAAATATCCTGACATTCCTAGGCCACTGCCAATCTAACCAGCTGGCTTTTACAACCAACTGTTTTTATAGCTGTGAGTAGACCTCCGGGGTGTGGTCTCAACTCACACGCAATGATACTATGATAGTATGATGCAGTATCTCAACTCAAGACTCCCAGCCCTCCCCAACTGTCCTAGTGGACAGCTGTGTTGGTATTTGCCAACAAGTATTCAATCCTGGTGGTTAAAACACTATTTTAAAAGACAGTATGCACCATCATCAGAAAACAAGAGTAAGATGGACATATTATTAAGAATTGGATATTGGACTGTTAGGAGCCATTCACCTGTGATTACATGAACACAATTACATATTAATACTAGAGCCCAACTGATACTGTATTGTGGATACAGATACCTATACTATAGATTTAAAATATGATAAGAGTGTATAAAGTTAACATTCAATTTTTAACATGAACATGTTTTTGGCAAAGATCCCTTAAATTTGGTTATTAAAGAATTGTCACTGAGGTATGTACTGAGCAAGACATTTTAAAATAAAAAATTAATTTGGCGGTTCTCTCTGGTGGACAAACTGTGATGTAACGTATTGGCCAGTCTGTTTCCTCATAATGCAATTTCCCTGAGCTTTTTGCCTCTTTGGGCCAAACTGTAAACACTACACTGACATACTATCACCTTATGAAATTGGTTTGGCCAATGTGTTAGCATACAGTTGCCTGTTGTTGTTCAGACATGTCATAGTAGAAAAAGCACAGGTTTAAGCTAGCTGCTTCAGTTTCAGGGTCCTGGTATTGTGCATGCTGGCTCACTGTCATCTGGGACACTTGAATATAGCAGAGTCATCATTAATGTTATTATTAACATAACCCGTGCTTTTCCTACTATGCCAATTCAATATGTCTACATTTGGGGTTACATTTCTGACAGTGAAAGTCCAATATCTACTTTCTTTTTAGCTCCGTTTTGGTTTCCACAAACTCCTGAAAAAAAATATCTGGCTCTGTAGCAGCCAAATGCTTGATTATGTTCACTAGTCAGTCACTAACCAAACATTTTCAGACATGCAGCTCCTTACATAAAAGTAACCAGGACCTCAATGGAAAAAAAAACATCACTTTAACAACTCGATGAACTTTCATGTCTGAAAAGGGCTTTGGTGCTCGGCTTGTGGTTAATAGTGTCAGGATTTTTTTGCTGCAGCTGGGTATAGGGATGGTGAGATCAGAGTTAACAGAAATCAAAAGCATTAGTCATTGTGGTTAGTCCTGATCAAATCAACTGCAATTGTTCATTTGTCTGATTGTCAATACATCAGTTGCTCTTAAATTGCATTTCTGACAAAGTAGCTGCCAGCATGTTGGCATCGCTCTTTGTTTAAAGCCATTTGCAATTGCTTCATATTTGACATGGGTGTAGGTTCAGAGGTTCTTTAGGGCTGTGACTAAACTCTAGTCAGACAAACCTTTGTGCAACCTTGTTGCTGCAAACAAAGGAGATCATTCACCATCTTTTCCCATCATGATGACTCACCCTTCATGAATGAACTCCTCCAAAGCAGCGCATTCAGATATCAGCTGTGGACACTGGCAGCGCAGAGCTACGAAGGACAAGATGGGCAACAGGTCATCTGCACCGCTGTCAAAGCAAAAGGGTGGGGGGGAGGAGGAGGGGGGGGGGGGGGGGGGGGGGGGGGCGGTGGGATCAAGTAAAAGAGGAAAACAGAAGTAAATAAATAGAGCAGAAGGGAAAAAAATTGAGAATGACATTTACAGAGTACGATGGCATGTGCTCTCCAGGGGACTGAATGGAAACTCAGTCAAATGTAGCTCTTAATGTGTGTTCAGGAATGGGAATGATAAAGCTTTTTTTCCTCTCTCCCTGAGATCTGTTGGGAGGACAAATTGCAGCTTGGGAGATGATGACAGCCTGATAGCATTCTCCCTGTGTGCAGACAGTGACCATTTGTTTATCAGGACTCACACGCAGGGCTAACTGCTTGCTTGCTAGTTTGCGTGAGAAGGTAAGTTGCTGGCCCTTGACTGACCCGGCTGCATGCAACTGGATACTCTCCTTCTGCAGGTTCTGGAAGGTGTGGACAGGCTCATGTAACCACAGAGAGCTGGACCTCACATGCGCACACACACACAATTGCAATCCTGAATTATAATCTTCTGAGTTCACTACTGTAAACACACACACACACACACACACACACGAAAACAGGCGTCTCTGCATTCCAAGGATACAATACACTCTTCCCGTGTGTATAAATATGGATTTCATTGAGAAGATTAAGCTCCCTTACATTCCAATTAGGATAAAACAAGTGAAAAGATAGCAGAGACTGGCAGAGGGGAAAAAACTTAATTAACAAGATACAGAGAAAAAGTGGCGACCGATGTAGCGACACAATGGATGAGAGAAAAAGAAAGGGATGTGGACAAAGGCACACAGGAGAACAAATGAGCTCCCAGTTGGCCGAGGACAAAGAACTGACGAAAATGAAAATGCTGCTCTATGAGTAAACGGGCAGTGACTAAAATTCAGTGTGTTTGTGTGTGAAACCACAGTGACGGGGTGCGGTGAAAATAAATAAGCAAAAGACACAGAGGAGAACTAAATATGCAATGGAAATATAAAATACACACACACACACATCTGTCAGCAGATCATCATTATCAGTTATAAATCCACTTCAAAGTCTATCAGTTGAGTCTTTAGGGACCCAAAACCACTTCCACTGTGAGTCATACTGACATGGAGAAAAGCAACCTGTGTTGAGATGGATGATTGAAAAGCCGTCACATACGGGGCCTGTACCGAGCTGTAAATCAGATGTGGCGGAGCAGAAGCGGTGAAGGACGCCGTCCAAAATTACCGTCTTCAAGACATCTGGAATCAAATTCAGAGCCAAAAATTTTTTAAAGTTCGCTTCTGAATGAAAAGTTTTACTGAATTAGAGCAGTCAGAGGCTGCGGGCTACATTATGACACTGTAAAAATAGAATGGATCCGTGATGACTTGAAGTGCCAGAGTTGAGCTTTGAAAAAACGGTTGAAAAACCTCTGAAATGCTGGGTTTGATTTATTTCTTATTCTGGCCAAGCTACATTGATTTTTTTTTTTTTCCAAAAAATGACTACAGATTATAGCCTGAGATGTCAGATTGTATTCTTGGTCTGAAAAGAATAAACAAGAAAAAAAATATTTAGATTATGTCTGTAGTTTGGCCATGTTTGACTCATGTATCCAGATAACAAAACAACATTCCATACAGTATGACTGATTTCTTGGAGGTACATTGTGTTGATAGTGTATAGTTGTATATTTTAGTGTACTGAGAATGGACAGAAAAATCATTCAACATCACAACTTTTCTTGACAATATCTTTGATGTGTGCTGTGCCCGGTCATCTCTTCTACTCTGTCATCTCTGATCACCTCACATTCACTCCGATGCAAGGAGACAGATATGGAGCAGGAGACATAGCCCCGACTATTCTCAAAATACATTAGTGGATCCAACAAAAGAGGAAAAAAGGGACGAGGGCAAGAGTGTATGAAGAGAACAAGATATCAGATAACTCTCTTTGGAGAAGGAACGAGATTTTTTTTTTTTGCATGTTATTCCCCTGATACTGGGTGTTTTGTGGGTTGCGCTGAACGGTAAACAGAGGAGTTTTTTACAGGCATTAGCATGTGCACATATACAGACACATAAAAACTTGTTAAATGCTGGTGACAGTCTCTCTGGGTTTCCTGTCAACTGTTTGAAGCCCTATTAAAAAAAAAAAAAAAAGTGCCTGACCTTAACTTAAGGCTGACTCTCCAAAAAAAGAAAAAAAAAAACCCACAGTAAACACCCCTATTCTAGGACTGGTCCTCAGTTTGTTTACTAGTGTGTTTATTAAAATTCTCTGTCGATGCTTGTACAAAATTGATGCCAAAACATTCTGTCCACTAACCTCCCGATACGGTTAAACTGGGTACTGATGACTATTTTCTCAGTCATTTGTCAGTGTTTCAGACAAACTTTGTAAACACAGAACAATTTAACCCCTTAACATTCCTCTGAATTCCTGTAAAATAAGCCTTAAAACGCTTATCAAAGGCATACCTAAAGTAAGCTGTTATTGAATCATTAGGAGGACATGCATGGTTTTGGTCTCTTGAAAGTTTTTTCTGCCAACAGTCGGAATCTTTGTAAGTGCTACTGGCAACGAGTAATATAAGTTTGAACACACTGAAGTAGTAGGTTTTTATTTCTATTTTTTTGCAAACGGATGCCTGCAGATGACCTGTTGCTGGGACTTATTAGCTGGGGGAAAAAAAAAAAACAAGACCAAAGCATAGAGCCTCACCTAGTCCAAGTTCAAATTTAATAACAATACCACAGAAAATGAATATTTTACACATGTTTTTCCAACGGTATTTCTAGGCATCTTGCGAAAAAAGGCCATTTAAAGACACCAAATAACCGCTGCTTCAGAGGAACTCAAGCATAAACACATTATCGTGCTTTGTTCCTTTGTTGAAACTAAACTTTGTGCATATAAAAAAGAGTCAAAACAAATACTTTGCAGTTTGTATAAAAAAAAAGTAACAGAGCAAACTCTTTAAATTCACATAATTTCCATGTTGTGGCTTTATAGAAACCGCTAAAGCTGTATATTGTCATTTTCAGAACTTCATTGGCTATTTGAAGCACCGGTCATCAGCAGAATCTGTTCCTATTGGCTCGGTCTTTATGCGAAAGAGGGGCAGGCACCTTCTTTCAACGCAAACTCTCATCGGCTATTGTAGTCTGTGGACAGCACATGGAAGCTCCTATTGGGTCAAGTGAGGTGTCAATCGAAACATCAGAGTGCAGCTGCCATTTTTTTTACGTAGGGTACATCTCAAGTCCTCGCTCCTCACCTGAACCAGACGTGGTTCCTGATGCGCCATTTTCAGTCCCGTGTGAGGCTGAAATTTCCTGAGCGTTGGGTTTGATATGAGTTACATCATTTGCATTTGCCCTGAAACATTTAGCCAAAATACATATTTTCCAGTGTTCAGAGAACACCCTGATCATATTCTGGGTTATTGAATAATGAATCCAATATCAGGATTATCAAAAAAAATACAGATGAAAATAATCAATAAATAGTATAAATGCATTCTACTAGTAGAAATGGTTCCTGTGTCTCTGAGCAGGACACAGTTTTTATTTAGGTGTTTGTTAAACAGGTAACAGGTTGCAGAGAGGAAAGAGCTACTCTAGCTGTGATGACTGTGCACCTTCATTAGTATTAACACAGTCCACATGTGTGCAGACAAACTCCGTCAGAAGTTTCTACAGCTGTTAAAGCCGACTGACAGCTGATCCAGCTGTGATCAGCTGTCGCTTTCATCAGAAACGGACGTTGTTTCATCTCTCTTAAAACAAATTTCCTCGTTTCCTCTCTCCTCACTTGGTTTCCTTGGGTCTCTCCATGAATACACAGTGGGAGGGAAAAAGACGCAAGTGAGGGAAACGTGGATGCAAGAGACTTGGGATGCAACCCTAGATGCAGCTAATGTTAACATGCTAACTTGAGCCATGACGGAGGATAAGTTGAAGATTAGACATCTGCCAGCTAAAAACGATGCAGTAGCCGTTTGTGGATATTTATTCATGTAATAATGTGTTTTGGACTATCGACTGGTCCTTTGCCAGTCTAACAAGAATCTTTTTGTTGGAGTTGTATAAGTCGGTTGAATAACATGAGGCTTCATAGGTTAGTAGTGTGAAATTTGTAATTATTTTATTTGTTGGATGGTGATGGGACAGAGGCGTTGACTGAACCTGCTATTGTGATTGTATCTTGAAATGGTTTGCATCAATCAAATCACAAGAGTCTTAGCTTTACAAAAAGATGTGTAACATGAATATCCACTTCAAGGACACAGCTGAGTTGTGCACTTAACAGTCTGACAGGCCGTCAAACTGTTAAGGGGTTAAATTTGAGTCTGCTGCTTCCATTATGACCCACTGAGCCTTTGTCTGGCCCTCCGAGCATCATCATGGATTCCACAAACCTCCATGTCTTTTCTTCTTTTGCCTGAGTTCCTTGTTGGGCCCTGGGTCTGTTCCGCAACCAGACAGGACGACCCACTTTTAGGCCTGGCTAGGGAAGAGGCGCTCTATAGGGGGGCAATAGACCTAGGACAGCCCCTGCTGTGCCAGGCCTAGCTGAGCACTGATGAGACCTGACAGAGCAGCTCCATGGCGGAGAGCCCTTAAAATCATGTTTGGGTACTTCAAGTGAACTTTGGGACAGTCTTTTCCTCCATAAGCATGGAGTTAATGAGGAGAGGTCTCTTATTTTTTCCAAGTTCAGTGAGGGGTGCTTCGGAGGAATTCAAACTTCCTAATAGTTCTAGTACACTCTGTACTTTGTTTGCACCCCGCTTACTGAATCCTCAAACTCTTTAGTGTATTCCATCCATTTTTTATGTAACGAGGTATCTTAACACTGAGATTTCCAGTTCTCAGTAAAAGTCCTCAGTGAGTGATTTTACATTTTATGCGTCAGCTAACATCAAAAGAACGGAGACTTTTTGGGGCCGATGATTTACTCACATGGCGGCTGTTTTGGGTGTAGAGTCCACCTCATGAAGACATCTGTAGTCCTCAGCACAAGCACAGATCAGGCGTAATGTCCTCACTGTAACATAGCAGAAGCATCATATATATATAAACCATGTTAAAACACCTTTCCTTGAACCAAATTTACAACATACAGACACAGGACACTGATAGTCTGCAACTAGGCATCGCTTGCCTTAACTAACAACACAACTACAAAATGAATCGGTCCCAGATGACAGAGGAAACAGAGAAGGAGGCATTTTGTCGAATTAAGTATCAAATTTGGGCTATTATGGATGATTTGTACTCTGCTCACACAAATGGCTAACTTTTTTTTTTTTTAAATATTGTATACAGAGTAGCTACAGCCACCGCCTCAAAGAAAAAGCACACCATTTACAGAAACTTACAGATACCAGCACTTATGACTGTTCTTGACATCTTCTTCAGCTCCACATTTCTGAATTTACCACCGGGGAAGTAGCCAACAAATGTCTAACAAAGTGGTACGGAATAGTAAGATCCAGGTCCGCGACACCCAACTTTACAGAACAAGTTGTGACGTCTCTCTTTTCAATAGACGCTTATGTGTCATCGAATTTCGTCAGCTCAGCACACATTCTCGGCATGTAGTGGCAAAACTCAAAAAGGACTCTGGATAACCTGTTTGAGTACATAAACAACGGTTTGTGTTCAGTAAATGGACTGTTTAACTGCGAGCTACACGTGAACCTTCTACTAAGGCTTGATGAAACAAAGTCCAGGCTAAGGCTGGGAAATATGTTTTCATTTTGCACTGAATAAAATACTGTCTACAGCAGTGAGGATTATTACTGAGGAGCCCAGCTCTTGTTAACTACAATCATCAGGGTACCCACATTATCCTTTACTAGTTTAAGTAGTTAATTATTTGGTGCAACTGCTAGGCCTCTAGTTTCATAGCAGTAAACCGGTTTAGATCTGACACAATCATCTGTTTGCATTGGACACCATTGGGTGTGGCTTTCTTTCTTCTTTTTTTTTCCTTTTTTAAAAACTTTGGCAAGTGCATTACCACCTGTGACAGCTAACTAGCAAATCATCCAGAATAGACAAATCAAACCTATACAAGTCCATATGATATTACACTAACAACATATGCAAGAAATACCATCAATTCTCTAAAAAACTGCAGAGGGCATGCTCATATACAATCAATGTATAAAGCAGTTCAGATGAGAGTCTGAGGTCATGGTCCTCTGCTGGGAAAGGGTTGATTGCCCCCTTCTGGTTGAATTAATACTCTCCAAGAGGTGCTATCTGTCCTGAAAGTCAGCCTTTGAGTAAGCAAGAAAATAAAAAAAACACCACAATGTAACTCACCAATACATTCCAGCTTCCTCTGTGGACAGCAGTCTTTAGTGAGAAGCCTAAGCTCCTGAACAGCAGACTCGTATGGGTAGGACCCTTGCAATGTCCCGGGGTCCTGGGGAAACAGTTTCAAAGGGACACCAACATCTCCAGGCGAAGCATACCGATACAGCTTCAAACTGGTCTCAAAGGCCAGCTCTCTTTCCCTGTGGGCCTTCCTGAGAAAGAAAGAAAGAAAAAAGGCTGCCAGACTGAAAAGCAAAAGCCAACATACACTTGATCACAGTCTGGACAAAATTGCGTTTTTACGTTGGACATCAGAAAATGAGAAACATTTGTGAAAAGAAAAATGCAGCTTTTATTCTTGATGATGGTAATAAACACTACTTGTTTTCCACCCTACTGTTATCTGTTGATAAAATGCAATCCATGAATACTTTTGGTTTCTGGATGGGGGGCATGGCAGAAAAAAAAACTGTGTTAGGCTGTCGAGGGAGCGGGAGAAAATAAGCTGAAAGCAACACAGAGAAGGCATGTGGATGACATGTTGTGTTGAATGTTGTTGCACTATGAGCCCACAAAGGCAAATTCCAACTAACACTGTTGTAATGGCAATAAATTAAACTCTACTAACTGTAGAAAAAAAATCACTGTAAACACTGGTCTACCCTGCCTTACCAATATTTCTTAAAAACACAACTAGCCAGAAGGACTAACTGAAATTAGTAATTAAATCATTTTAAAAGATTATTTGAATATAACAAGAATTAAACCAGCAACAGAAGCTGTGAAGCAGGTGACATACGTAGAGTAACAATGCCACATACTGGTCAATGAGAGGCACTGACTGAGTGCATTTCTAGGAAACTATTCATGCCAAACCTAAATTGCTTCCTTTAACTGCAGTATAATAATAAACTTTGACAACACTAAACGCCTGAACCCTGCGACCTCCTCCCACTCTGCCATAAACATGTTAGTGTTCTCATGTTTTCAAAAAGTCAAGTTCAAATTAATGACTAACATATAATTACTTTTTTTTTTTTAATTTACTTGAACACAGCCAACCCAGAGACAGACAGGGGCAGATTTTCAAGTTGGCTGCCAAAGAGCAAAGCTTTTCAAAACCACTGAACTATTAAATGACCTCTTTTCAGAAAGTTTGTTTTCCAGTTTTGATTTTCAGACAAACAGAGCTTGTGAATGCAATGATTACTGGCAGCAAACTGTGTTTGATGGCAAAGTGTGAGCTGTAGTCAGCTAGGACAAAGTCTGAAAACAGGCAAAAAACAACTCTATATACACATACACACGTGAGACATTCAAAAGGTTACCTGGCAGTGTATTTGGTTCAACCAGCAGCATCGGCAATAATAAACAGTGCTTTTGCCGCGTTGAGTAACATCAAAATATAATCAAGCTCTTAGTTTAAGTAAAGTGCTGTATATTTGGTTAGCAAAGGTTTTTTAGGATAACACTTAGGCTGCACTACCTGAAAAGAGCCACCAGGGCACTCCACAGAGGTGTAAAGAAGGCTTCTTCTATGCTGGCGAGGCACAGGTCCTTAGAGCTGGCTGTGTTCAGACACTCAAAGGACAGCAAACACAGAGACAGAAGCTGATCTGAAACAAAGAAACACTCCTAACATTTAATACCCAATTACTTTTACATTAACTGTTGATGTAAAATTCATCCTTAAATATTTCTAGTAGACAATTTCCTATGAATGCAAACACACACACACACACACTCTCCCTCATCGGGCTCACCAATCGCTATATGAATGTCTTTGACAACAGCCTTCAGGTGTTCTTTCAGCGCTCTCGCCTCCAGCTCCGAGACGTGGCTCTCATCTTGCTCCGGCTGCATCGACGAATCACATGTCAGCTCTGAATCGGAACAGGTGTCGTCCATGCTGTCGTGTGGCGGGGCCCAGTCCAGCTGGGTCAGGAACTGCTCCAGATCCTCAAACGAGTTCTCCCGGTCCACCGTCGCCTGCTCCTCCCCTTCCTCGTTGTCATAGTTGCTGTTGAAGTCATGGGAGGGCGAGGGGGAGAGCGAGCAGTCAGTGCTGAAGCTCTGGGCGCCAACGCTATTGCCTGCGGTTCTAGTCGGCTTCTTCTGAGTGTCTGTGAAATGAACCAAGTAAAGGAGTATCCATTAGTGTCAGATAATAACGATTCCACCTATAGCCAGGCATGTATGTGTTAGTATGGCTAAACAGCTATTGCTTTATGCATAACAACACTGTCTGTGCATTGTTTTGTTTCATTTTGAAAAATTATTTCTAACTGAAAGTGCACACAGTTCCAATGAAAGTCCATCAAAATTAAAACATGTCACACAACTCTTCTCTAGTACACAATGCTGCCATGAGTACAGAATTTATTGTTTTCTAGTGAAAAAATTAACATTCAGTCTTTTTGATGAAAGATTGTTATTTAAATATTCTGAAATGATGGATAACATGTTGTATGTTCTGTATTTGTGGTCAGTTATATTTCTCTTGCAAATTTGGTACTGTTGTTTTTATACTTTGTATCTATGATGATCTTTAAGTCACATGACTCATAACCTCAGACACCAGTGAGGGGAATAAATGATGGTGTACTGTAGAAGAGCTGAATCCTTTAGAAAAATGCCAAACATTCAGTGCAACAATTAGCCACCTGGCATGTTTTAAATATGCCGCCTCCATTCTGTCCACATAAATGCACGACAGCTAGATAGAAGACTTCTACTGCGATTCCCTATTGGTGTAAATCTACAGGAAGTGTATGTGACTCTCTGTGTAAGCTCTGTGATGGAAGCTCTTCCCCTGTCTTCTGCTGAAAGCATGCTGGGACAGGCTCCATCCTTGAGAGAGACAATGGCTGTGTTCCAAATCGTTCACTTTATTAGGATTGCAACTCATGATTATTTTTATTATCCTTAAATCTGACAGTCACTTTTACAATTATTTGGTCTATAAAATCATTGCTCTCACATGCCATGAAGAAAAGCAGAATGTTTTTCTTTAAAAAAAAAAAAAAAAGGAATTGATTAATTTTCTGCCAATCCACTAATCCAATAATCATTCCAGTTCTACACTATATAGCATTTTTGCCATTTTGTAGTGTTGTCTAAATGTCTGAGAATTATTATAGCCTATTAAGTGGAATCAATTCTCCCACAATGGAACTTAAAAAAATAGGACTGTCAGACTGTTTTCCACTTTGGACATCCGACTGGCTGTACAGTCCTTTACATAGCATCTCCTACAGTGGTGAACAGGCGTGATGATTTGACACTTGAACACCCGAGGCCAACGATGACCATCGGGGGGGAATGCGTCTTGTATTTCCAAGAGGCCAACTGAATCATCACCTGATGGAATTATGCCTAAAAATCACATTATTTACTACTTTCTGTGACATCTCAAAACGGGAACGACAAACTACTTTTTCAAACTACATTTCACACAACTTTGATTCTAATACTTTCAATCTGGCTTAAGAGCGGAGGAGCAAAAAGTATTTTTGTATAAAAAAATCAAACCCTACCTGGATGAAGCAGGTTGTGAGTGCTGCGTGAAGGTCTCAGTGGCACTGCAGGACTCTGGGGGAGACTTTTACTGATGATGGGGTAGAGCTTGTTGTAAACCCGATACTGGTGTTTCCTCAGCAGCTTCACCACTGGGTGGTCAGACCGGCTGAAGAATAACAATGCAAATATTCAGCAATTCCAATCAGATGTATGTAGAGAGGCTACAATTAGCTAACTGAGGGGATAGAGTTGGATATTTTTCATGTATCTTTTTCTTCTTTGTTTTGTCCATTTAGATCCCATTAATAACTAATGGAGAATAACAGCAATGCAGCAACCAACTTAAGGTGAGTAAGGTGCACTAACAACATACTACAAGTATAAATATAGAAGTGAACATGTCTACTGGTATAAGTATATGGCTTTATGAAAACGTCTTGTAAGAACAACTGACATATGTGCACACAAACCCATTTCTCTCTCTCAGTTATATATTTGACTTAAGTGTGGATAGTAACAATCCGGAGTCACACTAACTGGAGCCATCTCTAAAGTCAAGATACAAAAAAGGGAAACAAACACTTCTGAGCCATCATGTATTGACGGGGAGGCTGTTACGATACAGCCAGGCAGGACTGAGTTGACCTTTTGAACGCAACCTGAAATCGGATGCTGAATGTGTAAACATGACGGTTGTACAACTTTGTGATAGTAACACCGTGGGTTGCCATGCAAGTTGAAAGGCTCAAAAATGCCCAGGGACCAAGAGTTATGATCACTGTAACTCGTCACATAGTAGGTTAGTTTTGGGCATACAGCAAGTTGCTATAGTAACAAAGAAATTCAGTAATTGTGTTTTTAAAAAAAACAGTCTAATTTGAATCATCTCATTACCTGAGCAGGTAGGAGACTAGGCCTGACACTAAATTGACGTCATCAGGATTCTTCTTCAGGTTAGCTTTCCATAGTTTGGGCCAATCCTAAACAAAAAAAAAAAAAAAAGATGATGAAGAAATGTATAAAAGCCTTTCATATCACAATGTTGAACTACTGTGGTGGTTGTGTTTTACTTGATCAACACAGAATTGATCGGTTCCATCGTTTACTTCATTTATTGTTTACTTTGAGTTTCGGTGGCTTCATTTTTAACACTCTATGGCGATTACATGCAAACTTACATGGTCTTGCTCATATTCCAGCACATTGGTATAGAGAATGCGCTGCTCTTGCTCCTCTGTTGTCATTGCTCCAGACGCTGCAAATCTCCTGTTATGAAACAGCACAGGCTTCATTTTGGAACAATAATATAAAGCTTTCACACTAATCACAGATAATTAAGGAAAATTCATGTCAAAATAAAGCAGTGTCAGTATATTTTACAAGCTGACGTCCCTTCGGAATCTTAATTTCTCCTTTCTGAATGTGCGTTCACGTCAACAGGTGGGACAGGTGAGGGTGAAACACACATGCTAAAGCTGTGTAGTCAACATGTTTTAAATTAGAGAAGGAGGCTAGTGGGTGGTGATGTCACATCGAGTTTTAAGCAGTATGTTAATTTACTTCAATTTGCACATCACCTGTGCTGATGTAAAACCGATTGACCACATCATATTTCATCTCTTGTCATGTTTAATTATAATTTCCAGTTGTTAAATAGAGATTTCCTCTCTGGAAACACAAGCAGATAAATACTAGAGACTCTTGAGGGAGCCTTTGAAGAGCACTTTGTGTAAGGACATCAATTTCATTTCAAGGTTTAAGAGAGGCTGGAAGAAACTAACTTAAGACAAGGAACAAAAAACAATAACTATATAAATTTTAGAAAGAGAAAACCTGATAATTCAATGTGATCTTTTAATGCAACATTTAAAAATATTATACATGTCTGCTGAGTAAATTTCACAATCAGAAAGTTGAAATTACAAATTCCAGATCAATGGAGCTGAGCAGCTCTTGGTGTTTGTAAAGAAGCCCAAGAAAGAAGGCACAAGCAAAAAAACAGACTACACTTTCAACCTAATGCAGTATGTTTGTAGAGAGCTAGGTGTACCTGTTGGCCTCTTCCTGTAGCCTTAGTCTTCTCTCCTCCATCTTCCGCTGAAGCTAGTGTTACAGCACACATTAAGGAAAACAACAAATATCATGGTCCCCCTATAGGTCATAATGACTTTCAATCACAGGGAAGCATTATCATTATAACCATCAATTTAAACAAAAAGCAAGCAAATATAAACATTTTATTCTGTAAATATCAATATTCCACGGCCAAATTGTGTCATTAGGTCATCAGTTTGCTGGGGACAAGCTGTAGAACCACAGTGCCCCCTTGTGACTCTGCAGGACTGTTTAACCAGGGAAATTCAGAAAACATAAGTTATAGCAACGGCCAGTAACCTGAAAGACAATATTTTATCATAAATATACAGTTAAAAGGTATGTTCTAATGTCACATGAGCATCTCACCCCTTCTGGCTTGTTTCAAAGCAATATTTCACATATATCACGGCCAATTAAACTTTTTAATAGGAACTCAGGTCCTCATTTTTGCACATAATTATATGTTGATTGTAATTTCTAGTGATTTGAGGCATTACGAAATGCCTCAAATGCCATCTATCCATTCCTGCCCATTGCTCACAATTCCCACCTCAGGAATTTTAAAACGCTGGGAGAATAAGGTGTGGGAATGAAGCATCACTCACGGTCATAGTGGAAACCTAAATGATATTAGTATTCAAACACAGACAAGTTTTCACCAATGATGCAACAGAGACAGGAAAATGTTTCCAAAACACAGAAAACAAGACAAAAGCTGACAACAGAAGGATACAGCATCTTGCCTGGCTTTGGCTATGATGAGGTTCTCCATCATCTGCCGCTGGAGAGAGAGTGTCTGCATATGAAAAACAGGAGAGGATATCAATTTGAATACATGCATTCATGTAATATGTAAATCCATTTATTAACAAATGTCATCGCATACTTCTCAGCTCTGGAATATGTGTATAGGGAAACAAAAACCCTTTATAATTAAGTCAGCATGTGAAGATAGACCCATCACAATTACCATTTAAAATGCGTTAACAAAATAAGGAAACTGTGAGTTTAGTGTGACAGTGACAACACACAGAGCACTGTAACAAACACCTAAACACCGTCTATTGTGATATCTGCTATCACCAAGGACATCTCCATACACCATAAAAGTTACTGTGAATGCTGTCATGCAGTTACATTGAACCTCTCTTGAAAAGGCATCATGCCGAACTCTGCAAATGTTATATTACTTTCCTTAGCATTAAAAAAAAAAGTTAAAACACTAACATTTAAAAAATATATATTTCTCTCTTACACACACACACACACACGTTGTCCTAGGTCGACTTTGGGGACATTAATATAGACCTACATTCATTTCCAGGAGACTAACCCTAACCACCTCTATCCTAGACCTAAACTTAACTTAACTTAGTGTCCCCGAAAGTAGCCTATGACAACCGCCAACACACATACGAGCGCGCGTAAAACACCGTTTTCTGTGTTTTTGTTTTTTAAATCACTCATCTTGCGGTAAATTAGTTTTGTGGGTAGAAAACTGACAGGAAATGAATGACTGCATTCACTTTTACCGACACCGAGTTTCTCTGTATGTGGGCGAGTTGAAGAATATTAGTAACATTTCTTAAGTCATATTTTAACAAGTAACATTTTCGGACCCGCAGAAAACGCTCGTTTCTCGTATATTTTCAGTGAGTTAGTTCAGTGTGACGCAGCAGGCTGGTATAACTTTACCTTTACAAACGTCTTTAGTTTTCTCCATTGAGCACGCAGCTCCAGCTGACGACGAAACATTTTCCATATCTGATGATACATTTACATTAAAAAAACAACAACTCCAAAACAACACAGATTGCAGCGTTATTTTGTGATATGTTAAACAGGTTAGCTCCTTAACCAGGACAATTAAAGGTCCACTACAAGCCAATTTAAATGGCTTACCATCTTTTCTCTGCCTGGAAATAGAAACGTTTTTCCACCATCGAGATGAAACAAGGATCTGCTGCGTCGGCTCAGACGTATCAGGCCTTAAATAAGCAGGCGGTACAGAGACTTCTACACAGCCCACCCCCCTAGTCCTCAGGTATCCATTCATCAGTTCATCCATCAACACACAAGCATGCAAACCAGACAGGACTTCTTCAAAATAAATGCACAGGAAGTATCCGTTCAAACCTTTGACTGAATAGTAATAGAGTAATGGACAGAGGACCATTACTCTTAGTAGGATTTTAGATTTAAGGTTAAATTGTACTTAGAAAATCTGTGACATGCTACTTTCTGGTATATACAACCAGCCTGAAAGTTGGTTGATGTCTGTTTGACTTCTACTGTACAGCCTGCTATACAAACACACATTTGTTTTATTTGTACTAAAAAATAAAAAAAAATCACAAGGACACATCCCTCAAACAACAGAGCGGTAAGGTAAGTTCTATACAACACAGCCAACAAACCCTGGTATTTATGCCTGGCTTCTGTTATTTACACTTTGCGGTCAATTTTCATTGGTGCAGATCAAGTGATGCATTAATCAGCGACTGATTACCATATGAGGAAAAATACCTGCTAAATACAGAGATCATTCCCAACTTTATACATTGGCAAGGATTGTCTAAACAACACATTAGACAATTGAGTGGATCGCAAATACTAAGGGCCACAAAAAAAATACACTGATGATGTCTTCCAAATGGGGCAAAAAAGGTTGTATTTTTAGCTATATATGGTGAAGCCTCTAAAATGCGTTCAGCCTTGTTGGCTATCTTGAAATTGAGTCTTAAAAGAATGCAACCCCTGAATCGGGACACAGCTACTGTGTTTCCTTGATGCAAGACTCCCAGGCTACTACTGGCCATGAGGGAGGCATGTTAACAACCAATCATTTGGATCTTTATAGCAACATCAGAGGATAGCATATGCTCGAGCTCAATGACGCTAAGCACTGTGTCCATTGTGAAGAGTGCATTCACTTAACAGCACGTTATCATATTAGTCAAACACATATCATGCTTTTCTGGAACCGCACAGTAAACACAGTGACATGACTGAGATCAGTTATGTGAGAATGGACACAAACACTGTGATGTCAGCTACGGATTCAATATTATACACATTACACACACTGTCATTGATGTCACCCTTGTTCAAAGTCTAAAGTAACTGCAGTGCTTTAGCATTTCACACTGTAGAGAAAAATGCATACAGGACCAACCGTGTCTGGAGTCAACCTGTTCTTATCACATGATTTGTGATTGGACACTTTACTTGTTCTGATATTCTGTACATGACATGGTACATGCTTCCTGAACGTACCCGCAGCATGCATGTTGCTGAGAGTTTCATCTACCATTTTTTATTTAGCAACTTACCTTTCAGTTTCTGTATTCTCTTTTTGCTCTATCATCCTTAATTTCAACTGGGTAACACAAGTAAATATGCTTACCTGCAACGTTCAAAATAAAGGGGTCTCAAGGTCTTGGACCTCTTATTTAAACCTGCAGTGCAGAACTTATAATATAAATGGACATCCGTTACACTCAAGCCCTTGCCAAACGAGTTCAGACAACGTTGATTGAGCCTATCACCATCAGATAAATCTGGTGTTGGGTTTGACATTCCTGCACTGGCTGGATCAGTTCAATGCATACTGTACATGATCTATGGGTAGAGCGTATGCACCCACAGACTTCTGCAGCTGAGCCAGCTAACATCCAGTTAGCCCTCTGCTAACTTGAATGAGGACGCTCAAAAGAATTTATCCACGTTTTACAGCCACAACAGTAGGTAACAGATGGAGCAGTCACAGTGAAGCCTATGACTTGGTTGACAGTGTTTTTGTAATTACTGTCACTGCCAGAGGGGGGAAACAAAAGTCCTATACTCCAGTTAACACCTTGGGCCCCTGAAAACCTCAAAATCAAGTTTTTGCAGAGTTTCAAAAATGATGCTTACTATTTATCTAAACTGTAATTTGATTCATTACTATTTATATAGAACAGTGATGCTTGCTTCTGTCCATAAATATAAGCTCAGTGATGCTGTACAATTCATCCTCTTCTTCATATTTGAAAAGCATAATTTCAGTGCATATGCAGGATAAAAGTCCATATTCATCCCAAGTACAAAAGGTCCTTTAACAGTCCTTACATGACTAAAACAAATAAATTAATAAAAAGAGAAACTGTGCTTGGACTTTCACTTCTAGACAAGAAACTGCATTTTAAAATGTTTTAAAGTATTATGGACGTGCTGTGTTTTGGATGTATTGCGTATGGCACAGGACCCTTCAAAATGTAACGGTATTTCTGAAAACTACAATAAAAAAAACTAGAACACGTCATGTAACTAACTCATCTTCCAGTTTGTCCACTGTTCCAACGTCAAGACGGTGATATGGCCAGTAGATAGGAAGTATTCCTAGAAATCAACTTCTAGTAGGCCTTTAGCTCATGTAAACAACACGTGTTTGGTCAAATACTGACCCCTGAGCCAGGAGGTCTGCCTCTCCCCCTCTCTGTCTCACCAATGCAAAAAAAGCACAGACACACACACACACACATACACACACTTACCAAAGACGTCTTCTGGTAAGCCTGACCAGGTGTGAGCCTTGCCAAACGAGCTTCATAATTGGCTTTCAACTTCTGGTTCAAACGTGAAGCTTCTTCGATCGGTGTCAGTTCCCTGCAGCACACCAACACGTGCACACACACACACACACACAATACAAACAAGCAATATATTACTAAAGGGGTGTGTGTCAAAGGCACATAAATCAATCTGTCTTTACAACTGTCAGCCTGACAAAGTTATTATTTATTACTGTCAATTAAGAGTGAATGCTTTAAGTCAACACGTCACATTCTCATAAAAAGCTTTTACAATCACCAACAACATTCATGTGCAAGTTCAATGGAATGATCCTGCAGATATTTTTGATGTGACTTTGAATTCAAGACTTATTTATGTCTATAGAAATATCCCAAGGTTTAAAGAGAGGCACTAAATAATTGGTTGGTCAGTCAAAACATTATATGAAAGGGATCTGGAATTGACTGGTTCTTGGAAACCTCTGTGTTATCCCTGCTGTGCTGTTACTTTCAGACAACATATCATCGAATGGAGCAATGTTTGCTCTCCTTGATAAAAACAGGTCCCCTTACTTTTTGCTTCTGTCCTGTGACTCCACTGTTTGCAGTCTCTGGAAGACTTCAGGAGGCAGGAAAGGGGAGAGCTCCCCGCCACCATCTGACAGCACCCGGCGGTGACCGGCCTTTGTCGGACTGGTTGCTTTACGTTCTGCGTCAACAGGAGGGTCGGAGGGAGGGACTGTGACAGCAGAGGTGAGACAGAGACACGCGAAATGATTATTGGCCTTAAGGACAAAATCACATGGCTGTATATCAGCTGAGTTTGATGTACTACCCCTGGGGCAGCCTCCAGCGAGCAATTAGTGATTTAAAAAAAAAAAAAAAAAAAAAAAAAAGTTTATGAAAAAGATTCTGAGTTTCTGACTGGAGGGGAAAATATTTACCAGTGTTTGTGGCGACGG
Source organism: Euthynnus affinis (assembly GCA_029490765.1). Classification (NCBI taxonomy): domain Eukaryota; kingdom Metazoa; phylum Chordata; class Actinopteri; order Scombriformes; family Scombridae; genus Euthynnus; species Euthynnus affinis. The sequence continues at coordinate 32,048,766 of CM055844.1, read as the reverse complement.
CAGGTGGGAGGTCAGCGGTCTGATGGGGTTGTGATTGGCCAGGTGACCAGCAGGAGGAAGAGGAGGCGGAGGCAGAAAGGTCAGGGGGGTCAGTGTTCTTTCCTATAAATGACTTGGCTCGCTCCAGACACTGCTCAGCCAGCCTCAACATGCGCTCCCCCTCCACCGCCACCATCTCCTTCTCCTCTGAGGCCGGGACAGAGAGGAAGAGAAAGGAAGTCACGAGGAGCGCTTTTGTTTTTAAGAGACGGTCCTCCTGGATGATTCATCGAATGCACGTCTACGATTTAAATGTCATCACATGGCATCGGAGATCTGATTCAATTTTGTGTTAACAATCAACCACTGTGTACGAGATGATTAGATCAAGTCTGGTTAGAATGATTAACTAGTTTGGCAGTGAGGTGCTGCTTGCGGTCTGTCAAATCTTCAAACGTCAGAGGTTTTTCTGTTGCTTTATTAATCATCTGCCTGCTCATATGATATCATTATCATGGTCTAGTAGAGAGAATATGACCGCAATATATCAGATATTTCACATCAAAGGCTCATTTTCCCTTCCCTTTTTTTAAAACTTTATTTATTTACTTACTTTAAATATACATGTCTGTAATATATATTTGTATCTGTGCATATGATTCTATATGTATTCTTTTGTTTTCCCTTTTTTCTAATATATAATACATAAACATATACACTAATTTTCTAATATAAAGCACAATCAGACATCTTTCAGTAAAAAGTAAAAGTCAATAACATGGATTTGTTCTTAAATGTAGATTTCACTGACACAGTGGGCTGTCTTGTCTTTAGTCAACTTAATCAAACTGAAGAGGCTGCAATATAAATTTTACCACAGAACAAGTGAACATAGTGTAATATGTCTGTTTGACGGGGTTGCTGATCACTACCAATGGAATTCATTATAATGTTGCAGTTCCCATTGGTGGGCACCAGAGGTCTACACAGAGCTGAGATCTCTTCATGCAGCTTTAAAGGATAGGTTCACAATTTTTCAGGTCTGTCTTAAAAGATCCCCTTCAAATATACTTTCAATGTAAATGATGGGGGCCAAAATCTACAGACATTTTTGTGCAAAAATGCAAAATGCAAAGGTTAATGAGAAGCTTATTTGAGGCAGCAGTCTGAGTTAGTCATATTAAGTGAATATCTGACACATTTACAGTCTTTTTAGCATCAAATTCCCTCTTTGTGTTTCCTCAGTGTTTCCTTGTTGAGCTGTGGTGGAAGTATAGTAACAGTAAAGAGGGACTTTGGCACTAAAAAGACTGTAACGTTGAAAGATATCGACTTGATTTGACTTATTTGACTGATATGCTGAAGCTTCATATTCGCTTCAGATAAACTGAACGCTACAGATCCATTTTTTCACGTATGAAGGAGGACTGTGGATTTTGTTTCACGTTTCGTTTATCAGACAATACTGCAGTAGCACATTACCACAGTCAACAATGTTTAAGGTCAAGTCAAACAACTTGGCTGGCAGTTGCTTCGTTTCCTGCAAGCTTCACCACACAACCAACTGTTCAACCGAGATAAAGAGAAGGAGAGATGGCAAGTTTCATTTTTGAAATGCTGACTGAAGGTCCACTGGATGACAATGCAAAACCGAGTAAACATAGAGAGGAAGTAAGTTAGACATGTTATCATAATGCATATATCTTGATCATTAGTTATATATGCTACTACACAGATCTTACTTTGCGACTCAGCTTCTTCCAAAAGTGCATGTGATATGTAGTTGATCGTCCGGAGGTATTCACAGTAAGCTTCCTGCAGAGAGAGAGAGACCCACAAAAATAGTCCTGCATTAACATTCATTGTCAATGTCATGTCTGCGTCGTGTTAATTAGAAATATGCCCAGGTTAACATAATAACATAGCATAATAACATAATGTTCACATTTCAGCAATGAAAGTACACTTGATAAAACAGACTTTTACAGACTTTAAGATTTAATTTGGTTCACAACCCAAACATGTTATAAAATATTAATGTTTTAATATCGACTGGCCTGTTATTTCCACAGTGTTCTTTCATCTTATAGTCGTTCTAAATGACCATTTATGTGTTGTATTATTATATGGTTGTTCACTTGTTCTGTTGTCTCAATGCCAGATTTTGTAAACACACTCTGGTGATCATGACGGGCCATTTCAACATTCATTTCCTACATTTTAAAAGTCGATTCACCACCGGAACTATTTTTTCATGACTTAACTGTTACTTCCAGTTCTTTAATATTGAATTTTCTTTATTTACAGGCCTTACTGAGTAAGAAAAATGTGCACACTGGTCTGAAACAGCTTGAATGTATTTTAAAACAGTCAATAAAACTCAGTAACTTTATATTCATGTAGGCTAATAAATATACAATTAGTCAATTAGATGGTATTCTGTATGAGAAATAAAAAGAAAAGGCTATGATAATCATCTGCATATAGTAATATTTGCACCCAGACAGAAATGATCATTATAAGTATCCTTCTCCGGTTTCCAGTTAATTTTTAACTTTCAGTCACGCTTGTAAACGGATCCTACGAAAGAGAAAACGTGTCAGAGGATGATAATGTTGGAAAGTCCTCTTAAACTGCTTACACCATACTTTTAAACATTCATCTGATATTATCTAGCCTTTTGATAATATAACCACAGTGACTGATCTGAATGTTCATTTATTAACAAATAAAGATAAAACCGTGAGCGGGAACAAGCACTGCTCTTATCTTTCAACATGCAGACTCATCACGTCGGATGCGGGGATTGAACCGTCATCCTTCCAGTAATAAACTCGCCTCTCTAACCTTCGGGCTATCACTGTCCACCTACAAGCATACAATTAATCTGTGATCAATTTTGTGCTGAGTCATCTTCTTCACCTTGTTAATTGCAGCAGTTTTGTCCTTTTTGGTGAAAACACCTTTATATTCTCCATATAGTTTCATCAGCAGGTTTGTTTCCTCTTCTTTTTGAGGCAAACGACTGTTCTGGGCTGTTTATGTACTCCAAGCATGCGCACGCTTCAAGCTTATTCCAGTCTGGTTGGACTTAGCAAGTGAAAGTTGACGTTAATTCTAGTCAGGCTTTTTCAAGTAAGTGCAGCTTTGTTTAGCTGCGTTGATGGAAAAGCCCTCTGATGAGAAACACATGTTTTCACTGCCACTGATTAAGCAGATGATCTGCCCTAACATCACAAAACACACACACATTCACGTTGTAGCACGACTGAATCAGCAAAACATAACTTTGTGAAACACAAACTATTCAACTGAAACTTGTATTCCAAGTAACCAAGGCCTTGTGATCTAGTAATATGTAACTTGTAATTACTCTTTTAATTTAGTGTGTGTGTGTGTGTGTGTGTGTGTGTATTTGTTAAGGTAGAAGAGCCTATCAAGAGCAGTCCATTTTAAAATACACACCATATATATCACACTATCTACACTCAACATGCACTCACTTCCACCACACTTCACAACACGCTTCTTTTTGTTGGCCGGCTGAACTTATAATAAATACTTTGCTTGCATTATCACATAACACATAATACATAATAATAAGTCCGAATTAAACATATCTTTATTCATTGAAGTGAAGCTGATTATGGCCACTATAAAAACTTACAGATTACAGCCAAAAAGAAAATATTCTTTAAAAACACCAGCTTACCATTAAAACTATGGTTACTATAAGGTGAGGTGAAAACATTTGATTTAATGTTATTATTCCTCTGAGCAAAGCAATCGTGATATTATATCAGTTATTATTTATGGTGTCATGTTTGGCTCTTTAACTTATGGCTATTTATCAGAAAAGTCCATATTTATATCTTCCTTTATTTTATAGGATAGTGTTTATTAGTAAATCGTTTAAAATGAAAAGTGACAAAGCTTCTGGCGCTTCTGAAAGCTACTTTTTCTTACGTCTAAAATGATCAGTGACATTAACTAAATGAATATTCGGCAAAACAATAATAACAATAATAAATTTGAGGTTAAATTAGAAGTGTGGACATTTAATGACAAATGAAGCTTATAGAAGAAGCATTAACATGTGTTACGTGTTTTTTTCTGAGGTGGCAGCAGGTGTGTTTACATTCAGTGACAGGTTAGCTAGCTGACAGCTCCCGCCCCCTCCATCTGTTTACATGAACTCTGTTTCCTGTGCGGTTAAATCTGACTGTTATCTGGCAGTCAAGCGGTGTAGCACTCTACCTTATGTTTGCTCCCTCCGTCCAGCTGTATCGCTACTTTAGCCATTTTCATGGCATTTTGAAGGGGCTTCAGGCCACTATCAGCTGTAGCCATGGTCAATGCGGGTCCTCTTCTTCTTTTTCCTCCTTCTCTTCTTTCCTTCTTCTTCGTTGTGTTGAGTCACGGCGGATTGTAAACAAATCTTAAAGATCCACAGCGCCATCTACTGGACCGGAGTACTTGTATTATGATTAAAACATGACGATAAATCATAGACTGTATAAAGATAAATAACGATAAATGAACGGTGAAAAGAGGTTAAAGGTCCCCTCCAGACACGTGTTAAGAAACATGGAAATACTCTGCTGGGAACAATAATGTGTCTGATATGGTTCTGATATGGTTTTTACCAAAAAATTCAATAATTAACACGTTAAAATCCTTAAAATGGCATCTCCTCCTTCTCAAAGTCAAAGTTAAAAGTGTATTTATTTAAAGTTCAGAATCACACTGGGGTGTCTCAGTACACTTTACAGCAGTAAAACAATACTTAAATAATCGAACAATATAAAAATAATCAAGGAGGAACAACACAAAAAGTAAAATAAAATAATTTTCCCTCATTAAAAATCCCGGAATCTATAAATGTGTAAATATATTTTATCTCAGCAGTTTAATTGCTGGGCACAAGATGTCTCCTACGTCACTGTAAAGTCCATTCTCAGTGTTTGTGTACTGGAGGGCTCAGGTTTCCACATCACACTTGTGTAAGTTGAATATTGGACCAGGATTGGCTTGCAAACTAGTTGTGATGCCACAAATCCTGCTAATAGGCCCACTCTTTAAAGTCTGATTTTCACAGAGAAATGTTCCACTTTCTGCAGATGAATGTGAAAACAGTTTTCTAGTATCAAACTCTGCACATACATCATTCTGTATATTGGATCTAAAATATTGGAACTGTAGGAATAAGAAGAAAAACATATTTTTGAGTGAAGGTGGACTTTAAATACAGATACATTAGCTCTCTGTCATTTCATCCATCAGCTGACCTCAGAAGTGGTCAAAAAAGTTTTTGTTTTTTGTTTTTTAAATGAATTTTACTGCTCCTGAAAGTGCTTATGAACCCCTACCCTTCAACAAAGATTATTCCATAAAGATGTTAATCAGCAAGTCAGCTCCTATGAGGCAAATATGTAATCACAGTATTCATTTTCTTTGGCTGTTAGTTCACTCCAGAGAGTGTGGTCGGTGTGTTGGCAGGTGGTTGTAAAGAAGATAGTATGCTAAAATTATAGGATTTAATGTTATAAATGGGTGACCATGTTTGGCCAGTCAGCCATTATATATATCAGTTTAGCTGTTTTATTTAACTGCTTGTGATCACTGAGTTATGGTAATTTAAATGAATAATATTACTGTATCACCATGCACAGGAGTACTGAGTTGACACATGTTGCTAAAATGTTGCTGCAAATGCATCACAGGTTCAGTTAATATGCCAATATATGTAAAATAAGAGCTTGTTAACCAGTTATGGTGTTACTGTATGAGAGATCAAAAACAAATGAGAAACCTTTTTCATGGTCACTCAAACATGTTATATATAAAATTTGGAGAAAATGATCAGTGTGACATGACAGTGACAGTGAGTCAGTATGAACAATACCAATATCAGGAATAGTGATTATTGAGATATCCTGCTAACTGAGACAAACAGAACTGAAAATATAACCTCCTTCAGAGACTTCTGACTATTAGTCAGGTTTTTATAAATTATAGAACTCTAAATGAGATGAGATGTCATTATTGCATTCTACAATCATAGCTGTTGCTGGATCCCAATCTGCATCAAAATACACGTAATAAACAAACATGCTGATTGGCTTATGGCGACCAGGGTTTCTCTCAGTTCTGTCTACTCATGTCACATGAATGAATTGTGTAAAATGTCACGGGAATCTGACTAATAAGTCTGTCATTATAGCAATCATGTTGTTATCTTTACATTCATACAAAGAATTTAGGTTACAACATTTTATTTAAGTTAAATGGACCCTGCTTCGAAGAAATAGATGAGAAAATGGAAAACTGAGTATGAAAATAGGTAGATATAATATAACAATGAGGTGATACAAAAAGTAAATTCAGTGTGATTATCAATCTATAGTATATCAATAAATAAATGAAAAATCTAAATGTGGTGAAGGTTGGATAATGTTTCCAAAAAAAAAATCCCCCATAAAATAATCATAGTCATGAATCATAAAATAATCAGGCAGAGATGTGTATGATCTATGCTGAAAAATTAGCTCATGAAATATAGGAAATCATGTTGCAGTATTACTGTTGTGCTCATAATCAATCAAGAAACTTGAATTGTCTCCTTTTTTCTCACTGGGACCACTTGCCATACAGGGACCACTGCACTTTGGCCCTGATTGACTGAGTGTTTCGTAACATCTTCTAAATAATGACATCTCTGGCATTGGTTTTTAAATAATTGCAAGATTGAATCACTATGAATAAAAAATCCTCTCCTTCATTGTAAGAAATTCATTTAAAAACAAAAGCTTCACACTCTCTACAAACTACAAATTTAACAAGACTACATCAAAACCTGTTATAGGGCTGGACTGTGTATGGTCAGAGTGTGAAATAGGGTAAAAGGTTATAAATGCACTTGCAGGAACAATACTTTCCACTCATATCTTGGGATGTTTGATTTGAAGGAGAACTTAATTCTAACTATTCTAACTATCTGTTAACTCCCCCTGCTCTTTCATCCGCTTCACTCTGTAAATGTCTCTCGTTTTTCACTCTGTATTGAATGTTTTGTCAGACTGATAGTCATTTCAGGTGCCTTTTGGGTGCAAATACAGGAGGCTCATCTCTGCCAGGTTATAGCAGTTACAGTCAAATCAAGCACAGCTGCCACCTTCACTGCATTTAACGCTGCTGTCCTCCACTTCTATCATCTTGGTGGTCATGGTTACAGAGCTGGTTCATGGCCGGTCCAGCCAAGAGAACCAGGACACATGTAAACTAATCTGCAACAGTTCTCAGCTACATATATTTGACAAATTACATACAAAAATTTGATGTTATATTTATTTATTTTTGTTCCATTATTGCATATAACAATAAATCTTATAGAAGGGAAATCAAATGATTAAGAAGAAAGCAAAACAAGGGTTCATGTAATTAATCATAAAGCATCATGGTTACCACCCCACCCATAGCTACATCAAAATGTCACATGGCAAAGCTTTTTGGAAAAAGATGTTGAAGATGCGAAATAAAAAGTCAAACACAGCTCTATCATGGCTGGAAGTTGATTGGTCAGCGATGTTTGCTCATTAACACTGAGGACCATTAAGCTTTGATGTCTTGCTGTTTATTGAAAGCCTCCCGTGCCCAGCGCAGATTCTGGCTCACGCACATGTCCTTCCCCCTGGCAGTGCTGACCCTGCAGAAGCATCACAAACCTCAGAGTTAGAATTGGAAAATCTTATTAGGCATCGTTTTCAAAGATTTCGCAACTAACTAAAGGATTTAACGTGATAATATTTGTGATATTTGACTTATTTTCTGTGTTCCCACACAAAAAAAAATGGATAAATATGACCATTATACCATTATACTCCGACACTAAATAAGTGTCGGAGTGAAGCACAGACGTACACAAATGCCTTGTTGACACATCTTTTGTGAGTCTTGACGATGGAGATGATTTCCTGCCGTGGTATCACTCCCATGAAGAATCGAAAGCAGCAAAATCCAGGTGCTATTTCATTCACTGCATGGGCTGGAAACAAAACAGACAATATGATTCTTAAGATTCTGAGTTCTGAGGAATGAAAACAGTTGACTCAGTTCTGTTTTCCCATTTCTCTTCTTCAAAAAGTAACGGAACAATTAACTTAATATTGTGAATCTAAATAAATCCAAATAGGTTTTTTGGGGGTTTTTTTGTATGGATGGGGATGGTGGTGTACACTGAGAGAATTGGACTCATGACCTCATTGTTTCTAAAAGCCTCCAGCCCTGACTTCAAAGCTACCAGTAACATAACCAGCAGAGCAGAAGATGACAGTGATGTTTCATGATGAGAATCAAAGCTGTCAGATTAGACTTTTCACGTAGAAGTGGTCATTTTTTTAAAAAACCAGATATCATTTGAGATTTACCATTCATACTTAATTTATATCTTTTGCATAAAGCGTTAACATGATTAGAAATGTAACTTTAAATGTAATTTCTCTCCTATTAGGTCCAGAAAGTATAAACAGACTTACGAATGGCAACGCAGTAAACAGTGAGCAACAGCAGCAGTCCCAATGTAAAGCTGAGAGTCGTCATGTTGACTTCAATGTAGACCAGATGATGCTCTTGTAACTTGACTGTTTGAAATTATCTGCTCTGATCGCTGTATGTTCTATCTCCTTATATAATCTCATGCTCATATAGCAGTACTAAGAAAACTGACAGGAAGTTTGCGGGACACACCACCACTCAGAAAGCATGATTAGATATCAAGCACAAACCACCCCTTATTCACAGCAGCCATTTTCTCACAGTGAGGAAAGCACAGGTATAAATAATAAAAAATAATAATAATGAATGGTGGCCGTATTCAATCTGCCGTAGTTTCACAGTCCTCATATTGCTATGGGAAAAAATCCCATTGCCTTTCTGACTTTTTGGTAGCAGCAAAATGCATTTAGAATGGAGTTGGATTTATTTGATTTAGATGCAATGAAGAACCAATGTTTAAAAAAACAACAACTTTGGGTCTTTGGGTCTTTGGGTTGAAGATGAGTTTTAAGAGATAAGTAAACTAATATTATGAAGGCCCATGTGTTTCAATTCAATTCAAAAGAAATGTCATCTTGCCATACATGGATGATGATGATGATGATGATGATGATGATGATGGCAGGCTTTTCACCCTGCCTTCAAGTGTGGTCATAAAGAACAGCTATAAACGCTTTTGCCTTTCACTTTGTATGAGATAGTTTGTTCAAGTATACCTTAAATTATCTATTCGTTTGCCCAAGCTAGTCATACTAGCCTGTCGCTTCTTGGGTAGCTAGTTGCAGACTTTCAAATATTTATCAATGCCATGGTCTAGAATGAATGAAAATGTTGATTTATATGTAAGCTCTATTTTGTACTGAGTGCCATCTCTGCTTTTCATCCATTTCCTGTTTCCTGCTAACTCAAAATGTGGTTCTTTGGAAACTACAACGGCTAACTTTTGTTCCTTAACAGTTACTGTTAGTGGCAATTACAGGATAATGGTGAATGGAAAAACAGTGTAACAGTAGCACAAGAAGATAACAGTCATTAAGTCATCAAATTGGCTGAGTCAGTCACACAGCAATATCTATCTAAGGTTTGTTAACATAAGCTAGACCAAGTGGCTGAAAAAACCCCTGAGTTAGTTAAACTGAGAAAGAATGTGTCTTATTGCTTATGAATTTCATTTTAATTTGGGAGGGAAGAATGTGTTTTTTATTCTTTGAAATTTAACAGTATAGTCTCACTTCAAATCCAAGTCTTCTGCCTCTGAGAAATATGCAAGAAACATATTCTCAGTATTTGAAAAATTCATGTTCCCCAAATCTGTCTTATCTATCAATTTATACACTGTACCAATAATGTTTCATGGTATTTTGTCTTACAGCTCTTGCTTTCCATATGTAGTGTGCTTTATGTATGATAACCATTATTACACTATTTACATGGAGTTAATTTCATAGTGGATAAAGTTTTTACTTCTGAAGTTCTTATTTTTCTCATTACATTCCTCAACTCAGTACAACTAGGCTATAGACAGTAACCAATTTGACTCATAGGCTCATAGGTGTCCACAGGTCACCAGCCATACAGATACAGATTGGGTTTTATCTACTGGGTGCCTTGAGAATTCATTGCTGATGCTTCTGCACCTACATGTGGATGACAGAGTTTTGTTTTTGTTGATGAAAACACATACAATACACATTTTGAAAACTTGACGGCAGTTTTTCCTACCAGAAAATTGTCCCCGTTGTTTCTGATATGTGTTGGTCCCCCCCCGCCCTCAACCCTTCAGTATCAGGTAAGGGTGTCTGTTGTTGACATATGCCACCTCTGAGATGTGAAGATAAAGTTGCACATTGCACCTCACCCACTTGATGCTATCGGGACAGCTAGAGGTTTAGTTCAAATCGGCGTATTTACATGCGGTCACTGTACAGTGTGTGAGAGCAATAGCATTTCATATTGGATTCAGCACGCAAGTTTGCTGGTTGTATTTAGACCTTGCTGATCTTATCAGAACAACATGCAGCTTGTGATGTTATCTTGTGCAGGGTAGCACAAGCAGAATGGCTGCAGATCATTTTGAATGTTTCACACGGATGACAATACATACAGATTTGCTGCAAATTGTCTGTACTGTGCATTTTCAAATTTCTTTTCAAAAATATTTAAAAAAAAAAACATACAATGTCACTAATCTGCAAAACTGATGACATATCACTGAAAAAAAGTACACAATCTTTATTTGTAAGCCATGAACCTACTTCACACAGTACAACCAATTTCAACCTTTAGTTGAAGTCTATTAATACCAATAATATTCTTGATCAGTTATTTCCTCTTGAGCTCTTTGTGAAACTAGAGAACATAAACACATAAGAAGCAAAATACATCACCAAAATTGTCCAATGTATGAGTTACCTGTTGGTCTCAGGCAGCCACTACCATGACTTGAGGCTGAGGAAAATATGGAAATCACCAACAGCCACTAGATGCTCGACTCCCATTCAAAAACCTTCTCTCTAGAAATGCTAAGTACTTAGTCATTTCTTTCAATGAGTCAGTATGATCTCAGTCTGTGGATTTGTAGATCCTTTAATGAGTATGCTGGTGGTCATTTTGAAAATTTTAGACTTGTAGTAGTTTTGATGTCTGTCATGTGGGTGTTGATTGACCGCTGTGATTGATAGTTGGCTCACCATGCTGCTCTCCCTGGCTCTGTGGCTTGCACTGAGTCAGATTATTGTCATTTCACAAGTTCATTGTTACTAGATAAGGATACCTCCTGTGTTACAATTTAGCTAAAGTAGCTAATGTTGGTCCAAGTGTGTAGTGCTTGGTCTTCCCAGTAAGCTAGCATTAGCTTGGGTACAAGGTAGTGGAACGTGTTTCCAGAGAATGAAAGGTAACAAACAGAAAAGACGGTGTTGTCCATAAGCTGCAACTATGGGATTCAAACTGGCTCTAAAGCAAACTAAAGCACCTTGCTAAATCCATCTTTATACAGTCTGTGGTTAGTCTTTATAACTTCATGTGTACAGCTCTTGGCTCATTTATAAAAAGCCAGTATGAATAATAAACTGTAAAACTATAAAGCAACAATATACCCTGTTTTCCTTATTCTGAATAAAATAAGTTAAAGTGCTAACATTTACTGTATGGTTGAGTCTCACAGTTCCTATACACCAGTTAAAAGCAGGTCTAGTATGTGGATTTTGGCCACCATCACTCACATTGAAAGTGTATTATTAAGGGATCTCTTAATGTCCAGTATGATTACAGAAGAAAAAAAAGTGTGTCAATTTTCATTTGGGCACCTGATTATTGTTTTAAGACAGAACTGAAAATTTGTGAACCTATCCTTTAATATATGTTAATATAAAAGTGAAAAGAATTTTAACTTTTTTCTTTTACTGCATGTTGTAGATACTGGTTGCCTTTAAAGTTGATAAAGAAAACAACTACAGATATTTGTGTTGAAAGGTGAAATGTTTTATTTTAAAATTTTCTTGCATAAATTGATGCCTTTGCCTGGGATAAATGCCCCTGGACTCTTCTAGGTGACTTTACACCTTTGGCCTTCATCGTAAAACTCAGACAACAGCAAAAGAACAATTCAGTTGAAAAAAATATTCTCGCAACACCCATGTGATGACACGCAGCATGTATTCAATAATAAGGAAACAAAACTTAACAAATCAATCACAAAGTGGAAGAGGAAATAAGTCTCGATGGCTATCCAGACAGTAATTCTGTGCTTATAGTCAGCCACAGACTGGCTTTTATTTCATCATTCTAAATTGGAAACTTAAGACTTCTGGTCAAACCCTAATCAAAACACATTCTACTGTGACAGTGCACATTACCAGCAAAACATTTTTAAAATGCAAATAATATAATCTTCACACCTTTAAGCCTGCAAAACAAGGTGTTTATCTAAAGCAGTATTACACAGTAATACACCTTCATGGTCGCTGTCTGCTGCTCTCAGTTGTGACGCTGATTGTACATATCCACAGCCCACTGAAAAGTTTGACTGTAGCAGATCTGTCTTCCTTTGATAGTCTTTACTCTGTAAAAGATACAAAAGATACGAAATGTGTTAAAATCCATTTCAATTAAAGGTCATTCTAGTCTCATTGGATAATGGTGGAAGGATTTCAAAAAAACTGAAATGGTTTTAAAACAGTATCCTGAACTTTTACATATACCAGTCTGCCATAATCAATCCACATATTTTCCTCTGATATCAAATATAGTTAAAATAATTCATAATTTCTTAGTCAGGAAACTGTTTCAAAACCATTTGATTTTTTTTTAATGACAGCACATAATGACACCTGTTGGCCTACCGGGTCAAAATTGACCCAAGGACAACAGGAGTGTTATTATCTTTTTTATGATGTGTGGTGTGGCTTTGTGATGTCTCGTGATCAGATGTTAGAGATGTCCATCTTTCTATTTATCTTTTCGACACAAGTTACAGCACGAGTGAAGTATAAACTTACATGAACGCCTGCTTCACACAGGAACTGTGGGTCTTGATGATGTTGGATACACGCTGTGGTTGTAAAGGGCGTGCAGCAAAGTTGAAGCAGCAGTTTACAGGTGATGCGTTGAACTGCAATGCTTTAGCTGTGAGGAAGATAGACAGACAAACTCATTACAAACATGTGTGCGAGAAAACTCTGAAGACGATGAGTCACAAACACAGATCACTCACGCATGGCGTTGCAGCAGCAGGCGGCGAGCAGCAGCAGTCCCAGAACAGAGCAGAGAGTCTTCATGATGCTGTCGGTGAAAAGATGATGATGATCTTCTTCTGTCTTTGCTGTGATTGTGTCTTACTGTAGCTCTGCATCTGATATAAATACCATCCAATGTGGATATTACGTCACTCTCCACAACCTCTCAGCTTTCCACTCTTCATATAAGCAGAAGTCTACGCTGCATTATCTCATTTACATCTCAGTGCATATTTAGACAGAGGAAATCACATTCATTTCTCATATTTGACAACGGAACATTTCATTCGGTGAACTGTGTAATGTTTAACCTTTCACATTTACAGAAGCAGATAGCAACATGGCTTCAAATTAGCAAAGTCAATTTAAATCACAATACAATTGGAGACAAAATACGCACAGAGGCACAGTATTTGCCGGTCGGTAATAACTATTTCTTAAAGCAATAGTTCCACTTTTTGGGAAATATGCTTTGCTTTCTTGTCTTTCTTGAACTCTTGTAGACTTAGATGAGAAGATCGACACCACTTTCATGTTTGTATGATAGCTTACTTTATACTATGCCTGGCTGGCATTGGGATCACTGGTACTGCACTCTCCTGGATAACATCATACCTCACTGACCGTCAACAATTCATACAACTAAGGAATCATAAGTCTGGGACTGCGGGTGTTTCACTGGGTGTTCCCCAGGTGTCCACTTCTCTTCATCATCTACCTCCTTCCCCTCGGCACTCTCCTCCGTCACCATGGGATCCATTTCCACTGCTACGCCGACGACACACAGGTCTACATCTCCTCGAAACCCAATACAAAAACCTCCTACTCACCTATAAAGCTCTCCATAACTCAGCTCCAACCTACCTCCGTGACCTCCTCCAGGAATACACTCCCTCTCGCACCCTCCGTTCATCCTCTACTGGACTCTTATCCACTCCCACATCTCGCCTCAGTACCATGGGTGCCCGAGCCTTCAGTTGCTCAGCACCCAGGCTCTGGAACTCTCTCCCCCCACACATAAGACAGTCAGACTCTATCACCTCATTTAAAACACACCTCAAAACTGTGTTTTCTTTCTTTTCTTTATTTTTTATTTATTTGATGCTATTGTTGATTTTATCTCTTGTAAGGTGACCTTGAGTGTCATGAAAGGCGCCTCCAAATAAAATGTATTATTATTATTATTACTAAGTCTTTAAACATGGTTGGTAAAATAGCTTGGTGCTGTCCAAAGGTAACAAAATCCACCTACCAACACCTCTAAAGCACACAAATGAAAGCATTAAATCCTGTTTGTTTGAACCACGCAAAAAAACAAACAAAAAAGGATTGTAAAAATGACATTTTTTCCAGTTTGTATGCTAAGCTGGCTGAGCTACTACATACAATATTGTGCAAAAGTTGTAGGAACCAAAAGTAAAGTGAGAATGCTTTCAAAAATGATGCCATGACTATTTTTATGTGTAAATTAACTTCTTACAAATTTCAGAAAACAGAAGAACCCTAAATGAAATTGATAACTGGTGTGATGAGCTTTGTCTTTAATACAGAGGCAGTTCTCCTCAGTACACATGCTCACAGGTTTTTAGGTACTCAGCTGGTTGGTTGTTACAAGCATCTTGGAGAAGTTGCCACAGTTCCTCTGCATCTCAGTTGCTAATGTCTCTTCATGTTAATCCCAGACTGACTCCATGATGTTGAGATCAGGGCTGTGTGGGGACAAAACCATCTGTTGCAGGACTCTTTGTTCTTCTTGTTGCTGAAGTTCTTCATGAACCTGGCTGGATGTTTGGGCTCGTTATCATGTCGCAGAATAAATTTGGGACCAATTAGACACCTCTCTGATGGTATTGTGTTATGGATAAGAATATAAACATCTAAAGGGGTTAGCTGTTAATGAGCTTTACTCTTGCAGCTAATGTTAGTTTTAGGCAAGGCAAGTTCATTTGTATAGCATGTTTCAACAACAAGGTAATTCAAAGTGCTTTACATAGAGCATATAAGGCATTAAAACAAAATATTAAAGTAAAAATTCATGTAGAATTTTTTTAAAAGTGTTAAATTTGGAGAGAAAAAAAAGCTAAGCTGAGCTTTTTTATTTTCTCTTTGTACTTTTGAGTAACTGATAACATTATTAGTATATTTAAGAGGTTAAAATTTCAAAATGTAATCAGATTCTTACAAGCTTATACATGACCATAATGTACAGTATGTGTGACACATTGATACATTTGTAGATTAACAGAAGTGACTGTCCAGATGGCGTATGCCCTTTCAGATTAGAAATCTTTCCAGTTAGTCGAGTAGTTTTTTTCCAGTACATTTTTGTTTGAAGCCACACATAATGTCACTGTCACATATGTCACCAAAAGAACTTTGACACGCAGAAGAAGATAAACTGTAGGCTAAATGGAGAACAAAAATAAATAAGAACAACCACCAATATGGTTTCTGCCTCCTCCAGGGTAAATTACACTAGCTGTTGTTCATGAGTCAGTTCCCCTTTATGCAGATCTCTGGTGTAGACTGAAGTGATCCAGATAGCAAGATCTTATCACAGCTTTTTCTCACATATGTACACAAACCCAGGTTTAGCAATGCAATGCTGACCTATTTAGATCATTTTCCACACATTTGCAACAACATCCATTTCCTCATAATCATCCTCTGTAATTGATTTGCCTACACGTATCCGTCAATGGCATACCAATGAAAGACACTGAGCTTTTTATATCATATAGCCTGGTTCAACTTTTGTTCCCTTGACGAGGGGAAATTTGTCTTGCTGCCGCGTGAAACATAAAAAGGTGCAAACTGGTTCTTATTTGAAGTGTGAGTGTGTGAGAGACACTCTCCACCATATTTTAGCCTCTGTGATATGTTAGAATACTATCGCAACTCAGTATTAAAAAGTAGTGAAAAGAGTATAAAATACAGCTGCAGTTATAGCTCAGATATTTCACATCAAATGAAGGGCAGCGATGGGCTTCACAATACTCTAAACTAACCCTTTGACTTTGATGAAACATTCACAAGCAGAAGATTAGTAGAATGAGGAACATGACAAAAAAAAATAATGTGCTAGATTTCAATTTTTCTTGTTTGAACACTATCCTTTTCATGTTTTTACGACATCCTTTTCACTTTACAAGAGTCTTTCATATTATAATGACATACTTTCTTTTCTCGTTATTTCATTGTAACAAGAAACGTTTCTCCCAGTACTGCTCGATCTTATTATATCACAAAAACATATTGTTTCACAAAATGGATGTATCTCATTGACGCAAACTTTTCCCATTATAATATGATACGTTGGTAAATTGTTATGAAGAAAAAATGTCATTAAAACAAGAAAAAGATCCACTCAGTACCTACAACATCAGCTAAAAAAAAAAAAGTGTTAGATTGATTTATGATTAAGTTTTATTTTAATCATATAACATGATTCATTAATCATACATGATCGATCTATGTGCCAGAATGTCAGGTTATAGTTATGAGCTGCTTTCCTATTGTTCTACACCAACATAAGAAGTTTTACAAATAGTTTTTAATCCATATAAAACATGTTCATCTCAGCAATCGTTCAAAAAAAATGTTGGATGTTGTTATAACAACTTACCATGTTAGGATGAAACACTTGTGTTTAAATGAGATACATTCATTTTATGAAATAACAGGAAAGTAAGCAATGGTCTATGTTGTCATTATAAGAAAGCTTTTTGTTTGTTTGTTTTAAAAAAAAAGAAGAAGAAAAGAAAAGAAAAAAAACATAAAATGCTGTAGGACTGAGGTATATTTAACACATTTTTCTCAGATGGGAAGTTGAAATCAGCCACTATATGACTTCTATTTTTGACTTAGCAATTACTATCACATGGCATAAACACTATGTTTAACAGCATCAAAGCTATTTCCCATTTAGTAAATCAACAGATTTAACTGGTTAACATAGCGTACATACAGTGGAATACATGAAAACACACATGAGCTGAATGTTATTTCACCAATAGCTTTACTGTGTTAAACAAAAAAAAGTGGTATTTAACACATATCTGCCGCATAGCTTCACACTTGAAAGTATTACTTTAACTTAAGGATGCACGATATTATCACCACGTCATCGCCATGAACTGATAAAAGCTCTAAAATTAAATATCGAAATATCGCAAATTCTGCCGATTATGAGCAGCTGATGTGTCACCGTCCAACGGTGACCTTGAAGCGCGCATCACAACAACATATAGGAAAACACGACAACAAATCAAAAAACACAAAGGTGGCTGTGATATAATGTTCACTTAGATATGCTCATGTTCACCGCAGTAGATCTGAGATGCGACTTGGAAAATTGCGGCTTATATGTTTATGTATGTGTGACAAATCTGCTGATAGAGGCAGAAAACAACTGCTGCTGTTGGGACATAACAGCATGGATGTATTAAAAGAGCTCTTATTGTACATCCATGCGTATAGCACATTCCCCGGTTAAAAAGACCGACAGTGCGCCTAACCAATAAGTGACGAGCTATAAATACCTACTTTTTTCCGGTAGAAGTTAATGTTGTTGTGTTTTCCGATTTGTCGTTGTGTTTTGTGATTTGTTGTTGTGTTTTCTTATTTGTTGTGATGTGCGCTTCAGGACCACCGTACTATCGGTACCCATGCTTTTTGTTTTGTAACGGCAGTTGGCAACCAGCATATTAGGTCCATTACTGCCACCTTCTGGTCCGGAGTGAGGACTAGCGATTAAACGCTACTTATTAATACTGTCTGTCAAGAACTCTACAAGCTCTACTGCTCCACCCACGTTCATTAACATTTTAAGGCTTTCTAAATTTTTCCTTCATATATTGTCTCTCTTGATCATACTGAATACAATCTATACTTGCATGCTTAACAGTCTCCAATGAGTTTTAAACATCAGCATATTGGATATCTGCAAAAAAAATCCAATATATTGCATCCAACTATAACATCAGAGCTTTTTGGCAGTGGGGAAATAAAAAATGTCCAAAAATGTGCAACATAACATGATGCTGAGTATTCATCAGTTGTGTAAAATTGATGTATGTGCTTGTTTTCAGTGATGTCATAGTTGACAGTGATGTCATAGCTTACAGTTTAGAATCTGCCTTTGATGTTTGCTTTCCATTCCAAAAGAAGCAAATCAAGTTTACCAGTGGAGCTCGTTCAGTACAGACACTTTTCACCAAGAATATGGAGAAGGTAAGACTCACTTTGTTCGAATCTCACTCTGGATAGTTTAATCTATAATAATGCATGATATTTTATTTGTTAATCATATATTTTGTGTGTAAAATCTCGTAACCTGTAACAAGCTGTCAGATAAATGTAGTAGAATGAAAAATGCAGTGTTTCCGCCTGAAATAGAAGGAACTGAATGCACTTTTGAATGTTTTTTTTTTTTTTTTTTAATGCTTAGGAATCCTTTGGTATTTAATTTCGGGGTATAATAAGTTAGGATAGAAACATAATTTTATATGCTTCATATCTCAAACATCATAATAAATCTATAGCTGTTAAGGGCCACTATTTGGTTGGGGGACCCAGAAGTCACCTACAAAAAAGTTCGCCCTAAGCTATTTAGTTTTAGCAGAGATAATTAGATAGCGACACTAATCAGCCTAAAATTAAAAAAAACTTGTTGACTTTCCATATTTAGCCTACATTATGGTTACTACTCCCAGTAAGACTCCACTCCATCTACATTTTGGGGTTTGGCTTGTTAACATGAGTGATAGTAATAAATTAGTAGTCATATGTCAGCAGTTGAACTCATATGTGTTGGTGGCACTTTAATAAATCTGACTTATTTTTTCACCCGGTTAGATATGAGCAGAAAGTGTTAGTTCTGATATAGAGTGCCAGTTAAAAGTTTGGACACACCTTTTTCACTTGAGACAGTGGGTCCAAACTTTAAACTGGTGAAGCTCTCCTTTAATATATGGATATTAAGCAGGACTCTCATGTACTACATAGCCACTTCTCTTTTGCATTTTTTTTTTAAATATGCTGAAAGGAGAGTCCTGTCAGGTATTTGAGATTTAAATGATAATGATAGGTCAGCTGTTATGTGTTGCTTAAGGTGGTGAGTGTTGTGTGTGTGTGGGGTCAGAATCTCGCAGCTGGCCAATCAGAGCCCCCCTTGCTACAAATCTTTATGTGAATGAAAGTGATCACAAAATGATTAATTATGTGACATAATATGTAAACAGAAAACCAAAAAGTAACATTTAACTGTCTGTTCAAAATTCAGTTTGCATCATATATATATATATTTTTATCTTTCAGAAAACTGCAAAGAGCAAGTTTGACAGAAAAATTCAGAGAGAAGAGAAAAAGATTAGAGAGAAGATGGAAGCGAAGACAAAAGACATCGAATCAGGTCCAAAGAAGGGCCTGATCTTCAAACTGAAAATGCAGGCACTAAAACATGAAAAGGATCACCTCATGAAAGACATATCAAAAACGTATGAGAAAGAGGTGGCTGCCGACGTTGCTGGTAAGAATATCAACTTTCATACTTTGACAATTCATTTTATACGTTTGTAGTTACAGAGGCACTTCTAATCTTCAAAGAGGGTTTTTTTAAATGTCATTCTCTGTACTGTAACAATCTGCAGAGTTTGCCTTTCAAATGTTTAACTGTAGTCAACACTTAATTCTGATATTTTCTGTCTTTCAGAGGACACTCCTGAAATGGAGCTTAAGAAGTTTCGTCAGCAGGCCAGGAGAAGGAGGCTGGTGCAAAAACACCAGAGAGTGGAGGAAAAAATAAAAAAGAGAAGTGATGGAGAGGAGGACAGTGAAGAAATGAACATTGAAGGAAAGGAGAATGGCGTGGTTGCCAAAATGAAAATGTGGTGCCTAAAACATCAAAAGCACCAAATCAGTAAAGACATCTCCAGATCGTATGAGAAGGAGGCGGCTGCTGATTTTTCCGGTAAGAACACCAACTTTCATACATGTTCTGTAGTTACAGGGTCATTTAAAAAAAAAAAAAATTCTAATGATGTCAGAGAGGCTTTTTATTGTTCTGTGTGCCGTAACAACCTGCATAGTTCAAGATTCAAATATTTTAGATGTTTAACTTTAGCTTAACTCTGATATTTTATTTCAGGAAACACACCGAAAACGCAGCTGAAGAAAATGAGACAACAGGCAAAAAGAGAGAGGCTCTTTGACAAACAACAAAAAATTACTGATAAAATTCAGCAGAAAACCGAAAAAGGGATAAAAAAGAAGAAACAAGAGAAGGGAATGAAGGAAGACAAGGGAGATGGTGGGCTTATAAGAGCATTCACTGCCCTCTGTGTCGGGTATGCTAATTACGGTGTCATGCGCCCTTTATAAAATGCTAAATATATTTTGTGCATTCACAAAGGGATTTAAATTTCATCTCAATTTTGAAAGAGAAATGACGAGTATGCGAAATAATAATAATAATAATAATAATAATAATAATAATAATAATAATATTAAGAAGAAGAAGAAAAAAGAAATAGAAGAAGAAAAAGAAATAGAAGAAGAAAAAGAAGAAATAGAAGAAGAAAAAGAAGAAAAAGAAGAAGAAGAACACCTAAAAACACACCCACACTTAAAACTCACACACTAAACAAAACACACTTACACTGAAAAACACTCACACTAAAATCCACGCACACTTTCACTTAAAAACACACCTACGCTTAAAAATTCACATTTAAAACACACATTTCCACCGACAAACACACTTCCATTGAAAAACACACACACTGACAAACACTAGGCTGTGGGGACCCTGTGCTACTGTGCTCCTGCTTGATTGCTATATATCTACACCTGCTATTATTATTATTATTATTAGTCATATTTCTGTTATTATTGTTATTTTGCTGCTCTGTGTCTCTCTTCCCCCTCTCCCCCTTCATCCATCTTTCTCTCTCAACCCAACCGGTCAAAGCAGATGGCCATCGACCTAGAGCCAGGTTCTGCTTGAGGTTTCTTCCCGTTAAAGGGGAGTTTTTCCTTACCGCTGTCGCCAAGTGCTTGCTCATGGGAGAATTGTTGGGTCTTTGTAAATTAAAGAGTACGGTCTAGACCGTAATTGAATCCGTCTAATCTAAACTGATATGATCTTATCTGAGCTAATCTAATACAATTGAATAAATTATTTATGATTAGCACATAAGTCATTTCACACATGAAAACTTGAAATCTTCCATAGCCCCTATTGTTCTCCATGCTCTCTTGTATTCCTGTTTGTGTTGTATAGCAGCCATGCCAATAAAGCCAACTGAATTGAATTGAATTGTCTCACTTGAATTGTCTCACATAGGTTTAACAGGTGTAACACTTTGTAACCAACGTCAGTGTAACTGTAACAGTGTAACTGTTGGACATCAACATTTTTCATCATACTGTAACTTTTTTATTTTACTATATTATTCATTTTGGTTTTGTAATGTTACCTTGGTTGGTTCTTGGTGCTTCCTCTTCACATGACAACAAAACCTGAACTTGAAAACAAGACACAAATATATTCAGATGAAACTGTATGTTATAGCACAGCATTGCAGTCCATAATATCCATATATTTTTAATGTGCAGTTCAACTTGCTAGTTGTTTTTGAAGTATCTTTATGAACTCAGTGTCATGTGTCATCTATGGACACAACACAATCTTTTAAGTTTAGTTAAAATAAAAAAGAACATTTTGCTAAAAATGACATTGGTGTTTGTTTTGACTTGTGTAATTCTTCGGTCAATAGCAAGTCTCACTGAGACACTCTAGTGGAACAGTGTGTTTTTTCTTGCTAGAAAATGTCCATTGGCTATGTGCTTTATTTAACAGGATCTTTGAATACAGTGCCACATCATACACAGGCATCTTTTATGACAATGTATGTGTCACCTGATATAGATCTCAAGTTGTTTTGTTACAGTTAAGATAATGCCCCCAGCTTCTTTATTAATGGCTTGGGTGTTACAGTTGATGATAAAGATAGAGTGTGTTTATGTGGTTCTATAGAAACAAAGTAAAAGGAAATACAATATGGTAACCAGTTTACTAACTGAAAAGTGATTTGCAAATTATTTCAATAATACTCACAAATTCAACAACAATAGTTGTTGTGATAACAATAATATAACCTCAGTGGAATCGATATATAATAAATGTAAGTGAATCCTTACACCAAACTGAGGGCCATTACATTAAACCACTATATACACTATATAAATTAGGACTGCAACTAACTCGATTAATCTCATTGATTATTTTGATTAGTGGGTTGGTCAGTTGTCTTGGGAATCTTCCTCTTATTAATAGATGAATTCACAGAGAGTGTATGTCTTTCTGGAATTTCATTGCAATAAAAAGAGTTCACTTTTGCAAATGTGTATCTCCCAGTTTCCTAAGCTGAAAGAGATCTTTCAGAAATTCAATGTTGGTATTTGTACATACAGCTGTGTGCGTCAAAAACATCCCGTATTCATCACCCGAACAGGTATTTTTTAATTAATTCACCATGTCTCTAGAGAGTTTCTTTTGATCTCTGCAGAGAATTAAGAGTAGAAGGCTGAATCCCACAGTTTAGATTTGATAACATTTGTTTAAAATATTTTCACATAGGAAGCAACTTTTACTTTTTCCAAAGTAATAAACAATGACAGCCTTTGTGGCAAAGATAACTCGGAGTCTTGTAACGGTGCAAAGATTTCAGTGTTGAAAGGGCTACTATATAAACGAGAGATTGGACAAAACACTGATGGCAACAGGTCTAAAATGCCAATTTTAAAATGATACAATTGAACCCAGTAGGCTCTGAGGAAAGTAATGTGTGACAATATTGCCACAACAATCAGGGTTCATTTCTGGGATCCTAACACATACCATCTTCCAACCACCTTCTACACAAGCTGATCTGTGCACAGCTGGTGTGGGTTTAAAAATTGTAGAGAATCCAGAAGTCTACCTCCCCTAAGGACAACTTATAATCAACTCCCAGGGTGAGAAGAGACTGCTTGTGGGAACATGGAGGGAGTACTGTAAGTGTTATCTGGCATTCCCATCGGAAGAAGATACAATACCTAGTAGATATCTTTCAATGTTACAGTCTTTTTAGTGCCAAAGTCCCTCTTTTTGTTACTATACTTCCACCACAGCTCACTCACAGGAAACACTGTCTGAGGAAACAAGGAGGGAATTTCATGCTAAAAAGACTATAAATGTGGCAGATACCCACTTGATATGACTAATTCAGACTGCTGAAGCCTCAAATAAGCTTCACATCAACCTTAAATGCACTTATGCGCAAAATAACTGTGTGGTCAAACTGTGGATTTTGGCCTCCATCACTTACATTAAAAGCACATTTGAAGGGGATCTTTTAATAGCCAGTATGAACAGGAGGAATGATTACAACGAGGAACACCTCTTTCACTGTTCATATGGACATCTGACTATTGTTGTCGACAGACTTTTTTAAAAAAAATGGTGAACCTGTCCTTTAAACAGAGTGGACTCACTGATATATTGCAGCAGGTGGCGCTATATCATGTTACCTCCCGCAGTTTAATTCAGTTCCTCTTCCGGGCTCTAATGTTTACAACTGGGAGCAGAGTAGAAACCACAGTGGATTTTTCCTGGCTGAAGAATGCCATCCTTCATCCTGTAAACAATATGTACTTCAAGTGCTAGGATTTACATACACTCACGGTAGGTTAACTTATACCATAGGACTGTATTAGTCTTAATGTTGACGGTAGTAAACATACCATACTGCTCAGCTAACCAGCTAACGATAGCTAACTGAAATTAACAGAAAACGGTCGTAATGTAAGTAAAGGTTCATATAGCCCAGGCGCGCGTGTGTGGCTGTTTTACTAGAAATGAATAGAAATGGGATTGAGCAGGGACTGTAGATAATGACGTCAATGTTAAAATAATATACAGTATGTAAATTGTGTTATTTACGAGGCTTTGGTTGCCAAACAACTTACGAAGGTTTTTTGAATGTTCAAGGTTTAATGCTGGAAGGTTACATGTTGTGTTGTTATATAACATTGTCACTGTGGGGAAACACGGTGAGCAGTAAGTGGTCCAGTCGTCGACAAACCAAATTTATATGAACAAATGCAACTGCTAGCTGCTACATAACAACACGTTAAATAAGTAGCAGTGTATGAATGTGTCAGATAGAAACATGCCAGTGCAAATGGTAGCAAAAAAGGATAAAAGCATAATAGGCAAATAAATAATTCAATATTCATAGATAAAATAATTAAAGGAACAAAGAGTAATTTAACTGTTAAAATTATTGTTTAAAGTCCTCTCTCAAAAATCTGTTTTTCTTCTTGTTCCTACAGTTGGATGTCTTATCTTCACTGTACAGAGTTTGACACTAGAAGCTGTTTCACATTTATCTGCTGAAAGTGGAAAGTTTCTCTGAGCTCATTAGAAATCAGATTTTAAGGGCCGGACCTACCAGCAGGCTTTGTGGCATCACAACTAGTTTGGAGCCAACTGAGGTCCGATATTCAACTGACACAAATGTGATGTGGACACTTGAAGCCTCCAGTGCACAAACACTGAGAATGAACTTAACACTGAAGTAGGAGACATTTTGTGTCCTGCTGTTAATCTTCTGAGATTAAATATATTTATATATTCATAGATTTTAATGCCAAGCAGAGTATTTTTTACATGGCTGGAGGGGATCTTTAATATATCAAACTAGATTGGGCTAAATGAATTGGAACTTTGCCAATCTTTATAACAACAGAGGCAGCAGGGCTCCATCATCGCGATCAGCTGCTGAGAGTCCAATTGCAGAATAAACTATGAAGAAAAAAAGCAGGCGTCCGAGGTCATCTGAGGCTTCACGACAGACCAGCAGGACACAGACGACCGTGAGCGCCAGTGAGGGGAAGAGGCCACCTGGAAACAGAGGGAGACCTCGGAAGACCACCTCTGTAACCGAAGACAGTTTCTACCATGATAACGCTGCAACACACATGACTGCTAACTCTGACTTCAGTGTCACAGACACAAAGAAACATCCAGAGAGCAAGTCAAAGTCTTCAGGTGAGTGGCTCAGTACCAGCCCTCATCCGGGGCATCTTCTGTTGTATAGATGTCAAACCAAATCACTCAAAAACTGGCAGATTATAGTTGATTTGCTTATCCCTATAGTCACTTTGCGACATTTTTGTAATCATTGGCTCCCATTTATGAACAACATCAGAATGTACCAGATAACATTCAAATCAAAACAGTCTTCAGAAGTGGCTATTCTCTCAAAGGCTCGATCACCAATCTGTTGGTGGTAGTGGAACTACTTTTAACAAAGTACTGCTTGTTGGATCAAGTGTATGTTTATTTGAAGATTGTCCATTTACTGCAAAATAACTCAAAGGCTTTTAAGCCACGTTTTATATGCACATGTTCAACATGAAAAGCCAAGTGAAATTAAGAGTTCAAATCCAGATATATATATATATATATATATATATATATATATATATATATATATATATATATATATATATATATATATATATATATATATATATATACATATATACATATATATATACATACATATATATATATATATATATATATATACATATATATATACATATATATATATATATATATATATATATATATATATATATATGAGGAAGCCAAGTTTTAATTTCTAGATTTTTGAATGGAGTTTGGTAAAAATGTAGCCACTTAAAATGACTCAACTTCTAGTCTTAGTGTGGACATGTTAACCCAACATTAAGTTTTTCCTTCTGAAAATGTTTCATTTAAAGGCTTTTTAGAGCAAGTATGCAGTATTTCACTAGAAAAAAAAAAAAAAAAAACAAAAGTAGAGAAAAGTAAACCTAATTTTGTAATGTTTGTCTGTCTTATCACTTTAATAATCTTGTGATGCTTCAGATTTCTCTCGGGACCCCTTGAGCAATCCAGACCCTCACTTTGGGAACCACTGATTTAGGCAAAGATGACCAATTTATACTCAAGGTCCCTGATAGACTCATTGTCCTTCGATTCACCAGAAACAGCTTCTATTTACCTATTTTGGCCTCTGACTGACAATTCAGAAAGAACTGATCTGTTTTGTTTGTTTTTGTCCCAGCAGGTAGACTATCTACTGCTATCTGCAGGCTCTGCCATGGGAAGTTCTCTCCACGGAGCCTGCGGCATGCCTTCAACAAGTGGCCTCAGAATTCAACGGATATCGTTAAAGACGAGTCAGATGCCCAGTCACCCCTTTTATTCCACACAGACTTCCAGCGACTGGTCGGGGTCCAGTTGGACCGTGACCCACGGTTATCAGAATATATCTGCAAGAAGTGTCACACCAAGTTCTACAAGTGCCACAGCATCCTGGTCAGGTTTCTGCAGAGAGTCAACCTCCTGCCGGTTGGGAAAGAAAACTCTAAAAGCTGGTGAGCACATGGGGGGCTGGAGAGGTGTAGTTCTATCCTAGTAGTGTGTACATACTGCAGGATGGCTGACTATTCATGCAGAAAATGCACAAATATCAACAACTTTTTGTTTCTTTTTCAGGAAGAATGTGTGTCCAGAATCATCAGTAAACCATGCGTCAACAAGTAAATAATCAATCAAAATCATTTCTTCCTCATTTCTTGAGCTGCTGATTGCATCACCCTGTTGAAACGTTGTGCTTTTTTTGTTTCTTCCAGCGCCACCGTCCTTTACCTCAGACCCTAAGTGCCTCCATAACCTGGTATCCTGGGCTCATCACCACGGAGAGGGTTGCCGGTCATGCCCGAACCTGAAGGAGGTGCTGGAGGGCCGGTGCTGGGGCTCCGTCAAGGCCGTGTGGGGTTGTGGTGATGGTCACAGCTACACCATGGACACCCAGTGCAGCACCGCCATCAACCCGGCGTACACGTTGAACTTTAGCGGAGCGTTAGGGAGTGGAAACGGTGACGGAGGGATGTCTGAGGAGGAGGAACAGGAGCAGGAGGAGGAGGTAGATGATGATGATGAGGAGGAGGAGGAGGAGGAGCAGCAGCACCCCGGCGGGAATGGAAGGACCACAGCAGGAAGTACAGCCGGTGTGGCTCAGCACAGTCCGCCTGCAGTGACACCACAGACTCAGAGCTCAGCGCTGGCTGACTGGACCAGTAACACTGAAGGTGAGATTGTTCACATGTTGAGAAATCTCATATATCTTATATCTTTATAGTATATTACTGTACAAATATAAATACAGATAAAATGGAAAGGAAACCAAACAGGAGCTGAAATGAAGTTCTGCTGTTTCTAAGATTTAGTCCCTTCACTCATAAATGGTGTGATCATAAGTCAAAGTTTAGTCCGTTGTAGCTTGTGGTGTGTCAATATGAGTTGTTGACTGACCTGGTTGTGTTTTCGCTTAAACTAGATTTTCCAGGCCATGAGGAGGCGTTGTCTCCTGCTCCGGCCCAGCTGGAGGACAGGACCGCTGACAGTGATCTATCTGACCGGTTAGTCACATACAGTACATAGTTTTTCTCATTCAACTTTAAAAATGAGATTAAGACATCTTTGAGAGCCATACCAGCCAACACCTATTGATAGTTTTGGTTTGGGGATGGGACTTAAAAGTGCTAAACATCTGGAAAAATGTATGTGTGTGTGTTTCCAGCGTCATCTCAGAGGATGAGTTTGAGGAGAGCAGAAAAGGAGGACTGTCAGACGAGTTGTTCGAGCCGTACTCAGACAAAAGGTGGGTAGAGACATTCTGCTTCATCAAAGTGTTGGTAAAACAGTAGAGATATAGTGAAAATACTCTAGTAGACAGCAGTGCAGGTATTGGTTGCACCCTGGTAGCTTACTAGTTAAGACACATGCCACATAACCACAGCTGCTGTTCAATGCCAGCAGCGGACCTTTGTTGCATGTCATTCCTTGTCTCTCTCTCTCTCTCCCTTCATTTCCTGTCATTGCTAAACTGTCACTGTCCAATAAAAGGGCTCTCTTTCTCCTCTCAGAGCTCGCAGGGTGAACGTCCCCAGCAAGAGAAGAAGAAGCCCCAAGGCCCCAGAGGAGCCCAAAGTCAAAAAGAAACCAGGACCCAAACCTGGCTGGAAGAACAAGTTCAAACCTAAAGGGTACAGACAGATATTTAACACACCTCATATGAAAATATGTGTAGTCAGCTGTTAAAATGTTGTTCAGCATACACGTCTATTAACAAATGGTTGTGTTTTGATTGTCAGAGAGGAGCTTCCCAACATCTACAAGTGTCCGTATCAGGGCTGTACAGCCGTCTATAGAGCTCCTGATGGTTTAAAGGTCAGAATACACACTCAGAGGATGGTGTCAGTGTTACATATTCAGCAATTGGAACAATAACGATATATATATTAATGCAGTAGTAGTGTGTGTCCTGCCTATAGCAAGCCAGATACACTTCATTTCTACTGTAGAATATCTCATATGGTGTATGGAAAAATAACTACAGTCCAGCTTTAGATAGAGATGTGACAGAACTTGTTGAGAGAAGAACAATTTTGTCATTTTTAATTCACCCCAAGACTAGACAATCCTTGTTCTCCACACTACCCCAGACAGGGTGCGGACAGAATTGCAGCAACATTGAAATTGTTACCTGCAGAGGTCTGTGCAGCTGCACTTAGTGTGCTGAGCTATTGTATATTACTCACTCTTAGAATTATTATATACAAATCAGAAAAAATGGATGAGAAGTCAGTATTTGACACCTGCATCAAGCTTCAGTAAGCTCTGCCTCTGGCTGTATAAATGACTGCTTTTCTTATCTATGGGTCCTTCAGAAGCACATCAAAGAGCATCATGAGGAGGTGAAACAGCGACCCTGCCCTCACCCCGGCTGTAACAAGGTTTTCATGATCGACCGCTACCTGCAGCGACATGTCAAGCTGATCCACACAGGTACATGTAGGGTCAACGGAAAAAAATGATGTTTGTTTTTTTTTCCTCCATAAGTGTTCACATTTCCCTGAGAACTGTGTCCTTTTACAGTTTGGAAACAGCCTTCATGCTAACAATAGGAAGAACAATACATATTTGTGCACACTCACAGTAGAATCAGTTTGGATTCATTTGATATACTGAAGTAACTAACCAGAGTCTCCAAGCAGTTCTACTAATGTTTTAATGAGAAGACAATAACTGCTCCATGTTTTCCTCTAATGGTTGAATGAGTTGGATTAGACTGGGGAAAAATTTAAATACAGCTTTAGTTGTTTCATATGTTGGGTGTTTATTCGAGCTCTTACTGATATTTTCTTCCACTCTGTGTTTCCCCAGAGGAGAGGAACTACATCTGTGACCAATGTGGCCAAACTTTCAAACAGAGGAAACACCTTTCAGTCCACCAGATGAGACATTCAGGGGCCAAACCACTGCAGTAAGTACTTCAGACTCCATATCCCAGTTTGTAACCAGGCAGTCTGGTTAAAAATGCATTATCTCCAAACCCAATCTGAGATAACCCTGATCACATTATCAGCTTTTCCCCTTCCTGCAGGTGTGAGGTATGTGGCTTCCAGTGTCGCCAGCGAGCGTCACTAAAATACCACATGACCAAACACAAGGCAGAGGCCGACCTGGAGTTCGCGTGCCTGATGTGCGGCAAACGTTTCGAGAAGGCCCACAACCTGAACGTCCACATGTCCATGGTCCACCCGCTGACTCAGGCCAAGGTTCAGAGAGGCAGCAGCCAGCAGCAGCAGCTGTACTCTGACCTGCACACCATCACACTCACCGGGGAGGTGGTTCAGCAAGACCAGGACAGATGACAACAGGGAGTCCAGGTCCAAGTCTGGTGTGGCGGTACATAAACTGTGGGACGGGGACCATTTCTGACAACTGTGCAGGAATTTTCAACGTTTATCTGACTTTTCTGCCAATATTTCTTTGAGTGGGAATCACATCAATTATGGATCAACTTGTGTGTCATAAAAATAAACCGTTTTAAAGGTAGAGTCAGTGATTCTGGAGAAAGATTGTTCAATACACGTTTTGTCAAATTGAGCGAATATCTCCTCGCAGTCTGCTAGCTGTCTCTTCTGTGTGTGCTGAAGAGAAAATCTGGTGTTCATACACAGCACTGACTCTGTAAATAGTCTGTAAACAAACACATTGGCAACAAACACTACAGTGGCCAATCAGCAGGGGTCTTTTATGCCTGTGCACAGGAGAGGGGGAAGTCATCAGAGCAGCTGTCTGTGTGAGGACGTGACTCCCGTCTCGAGCACCTGTTGAATGGTGGAGGAGGGCTGGCGAACTGTTTCTGCTGCTAAGTGTTTTTACACGGAACAGATACGTTTCCATTTTTATTAAATGTATCAGTCCGCACTGAATCCGAGACGGAGCCCCCCCCCCCAACCCTCAGTGTTTGTCATGCTCAGAGTCTGTTACTGTTGCGTTCAGTGAAGCGTAATCTGAGCAGGCAGCTGTTTAAATCACACAAATATCCTGCTGTATATGTGTTTTTAAATTATTAACCGTTTCAGTGAATCAATAAACACAAAAGCTGTTGATTTCTTTCTGTAGAAGCAATATTTCTGCTGTCAGTCAGCCTGGTGACGGCAGTTTGTCCGACCGCTGCTCTGCTCCTGTGGACAGAGACGCTGAACGCAGGTCCAGTGAGAAGTTGGGAGGCTGCAGAGAGGAGGAGGAGGAGGAGTGTGGGGATGGACTGTTGTGCTCACAAGACCAAATTTTTTTTCCCCGCATTTGATAATATGTGAGAAGAACAGAAGTGAATCTACAGCTGATGCATCACTTTGGATTCTGCCATATTTCTCTTTTGGTCATTGCCATGGCGATGCGCGTCCAACAGTCTTTCTCCAGGATGACTGACTCTACCTTTAACATAATGTTTCATTTTAGTGGCCATTCTTCTGATAATTACAGACAGCTTTTTTTAAAAATATTTTTCACATA
This sequence comes from Euthynnus affinis, assembly GCA_029490765.1. Lineage (NCBI taxonomy): Eukaryota > Metazoa > Chordata > Actinopteri > Scombriformes > Scombridae > Euthynnus > Euthynnus affinis. The sequence continues at coordinate 32,017,530 of CM055844.1, read as the reverse complement.
TTGATTTTCATTCCATAATGAATCTGTTTCATTGTCTACCATCTTCTAAGCTTGTTTTTAGGAAAGCAATAAGCTTCCCAAACGCTGTAGTGCAAACTGTCACTGTGGAGTGAAAGCATCTAGAATCTTCACCAACAGGTGGTACGTTTATGTTCCCACAGAGCATGAACTGAAGACGGACTTTATAAAAACAACTGCTGGTTAACTACATTCAGTTTTTGACTGTGAGATACTTTCTTCCATCTGAAGGCACAAGAGATTTTAAACACGAGTTTTAGAGGATGACGGCTACTTTTTGCTGCCTGTTACAGATGCGATGTGACGATTGTGAAGAATGGTCTTACACTCCATGTGTGAAGTACACAGATGCAGCCACATATACAGTAAACGACTGTGTAAGCTACTTAAATGCAATTCAGAGTTCTATAATGCAATATTCTTGTTACCTTAACATATTCTACTTCCAGTTCAATTTCATTAGGTCACATTGTTTTTTTTATTAAGTTATTACAGTATATAACTCTTTATAGAGTATCTCTCTGTATTGTAAACAGTGAAAAGGGCTTCAGATGTACATGTATGTATGTATTATAAAGCGTGTGCAGTATGTACAAAAAGATGTGTAAATAAAATGTAGAAGCTTTTCTAAGTCTTAACTGGTAAAGTGTGAACAGTGAAGTGCCATTTTGAACTCTATTCCAACATGTGTGTGTGTTAGAAGTAACGTTTGATTCATTAGAGCAGATACAGAAGCTACTGTAGAGTCAGTCAGCGTCACTGTAAAGAAGAAGTGAAGAACGTTTTGTAGTTCAGTCAGTGTCACAGTCTAAAAGCAGCCGTTCAGAGGAAATCCATCTCCGGGCTCAGGCTGTGAGGGTCGAGGTGCACAGACAGAGCCGCTGCCACCTCTGGGTCCAGGTCTGTACAACGGGATTCCAGCTGGACCAGTAAACCCGACAGTAGAGAGACCAGAGTGAAGAAGACGAGAGAAATGATGAAGCATTAGCATGAATCCCGTCAGTAGAAGCTCTTGTTACAGGTGTGTGTGTGTGTGTGTGTGTGTAGGTTACCTGTCTGAGCTGGCTGGAGGAGAGAGCGGTAGGAGACGCCTGAGAGATGACCTTCAGGAGAAACCGCTTGGCGTGGCTCAGGATCTGGGACGTGTCCACCTGATGACACAGTTTATATGATTGAATTCAGAGCGATGTCACAGATTTGAGTGAAGCTGTCATCGTTCTGACCAGCGGAGGCTCAGTCACCTGATTGTCCGGCGGGTCAGTGATTGGTGGAGGTGTGTTTCCTTCCAGGAAGAGTTGGAGCAGGTTGATGTAGCAGAGGACGGCGGTGTGAAGGAACCCTGGACATCGCACAGCTCTGTGGAGCAGCTCCGCACTCTGCTGCAGCAACACACTGCACACACACACACACACACATTACAAAGAGTAACTGCAGAAAGAATAATCATTTTGGATCATGTTGTCCTGATTAGTTTTGGTCATGATAGAATCTATTAGTTGATGGTCTTGTCAGAGTAACTAGTCTTAAGGTGGAAATGTTTAACTACTACTGATTCTTGGAAAAACAAACCTGTAGAAGGCCCAAGGCATGAGTCGAGTAAACTCATCTGATGTCACCATGGTAACAGACTCGTAAACACCTTGTTCTAGAGTTGGAGAGGAGGAAAAATGGCACATTAGTTTAACATTTCATAAAGATTTAATGTTTAATCAATTTTAGATTTAATCTGACTTTGAATCAGGGTGAAACAGAAGTATTAGTAGTGTCTTAATGTTTTATTTTATATGCTCAGATGATACAGAGTGAACTGAGATGTGATTTAAGAAGATATAAGCTGTACCGTTTGGTTTAAAGATGAGCAGCCAGTCAGCAGAGTCCATCAACACATTCAGGACTAATGTACATAAACTGCTGACTTTCTGATGACTCTTCTCCTACAGAAACAAACAATACAGGACAGAAAAAACACCACATGTTAGAAGAGCTTAAATAAAGCTAAATGCTAACATCAGCTTGTAAAACTCAATGCAAGTCTTACTATAGGATCATTATATACACCTATTACATACTATCTGACTATTTTAATATATTGCCACCAAAATATTTAGCTTTTTGCACATCATGTACACGTGTGTATATTTAACCAGAGTGAGTCTTGGGTTTGTTTTTTATTTTTATGTATAGAATACACAGATGCATGAATAATGTTTTGTTTAGCGGACACTCTTATCAAAAGAAAAACACAATGTGTGCAGTAAACTTCATCCTACATCACCTTTCCATTACTTTCATACTGACGTTTGAGCATTTCCTTACTTAACGTCACATTTCTTTGCGGTGCTCATGTATAACACAGAGGTAGTGGATAGACAAGCAATGTGTCTGTGTGTGTGTGCACATGGGAATTACCTGAGGGTGGGTCAGGAGGGCTGACAGATAGTTGTTGACACACAAGAAAAGCAGAAAAACTAACACCTGGAAGAAGAAAGACATACATAAAACACACAAAGATCAACCTCTCAGTCAGAATGTCACCACCATCAGACAACCACACCAACCATTTCCAGCACTGAGTAGATGAATGGTTAATCATCAGTTTAATCTGTCAGCTTGAACTCTAGCAGTGTCTAAACAGACCATCACTTTCTGACCAGGGGCTTGTGTATATTCCAATGCTCATCTGTCTCCTACTGGATTAATAATAAAAACAGTCTCAACAATTGTAATATTATAATTTTATGAGTAATAAACTTTTTCTTTTTTTCCCCCCACTGCTGTCAAACGTTGCAGAATCAAAATCATCATCATTATAAAAACTGCACATGTGAAATCACACATCTCAAATACATATTTTTAGTATGGTTTTTGGTTTTTAGTGAAGCAGGATGGTGAAAAGTCTTTGGAAATCCGTACTCTCACCTGTCTGTGTTTCATGTCCCTCTCTGGTCGCAGCATCTTCAGAGCAGCACTGAAGCTCCGCTCGTCCTCCCCGTGGCCTCGCCAGGCTCCATACAGGCTGGCAGCCAACAACAGAGGTGGAGCAGAAGGTATCTGCAACATCTGTTCCTTCTTTAAACTGCAGATCAGACAGAACAAGCAGAGATGAACCAGCTAACTCACTGACGAACCACCAGAAAGAAATGAAAGCTGAGAAGGTGTGGAGTCTTTCTGTCCCCCAACTGTAGCACTAACGGTGAAAACATTCAGATCATGGTTTACAGCATGAGATTCAGAGATGCTGCTTTTACCTGCAGGCCCAGCGCTGACAGTCAGAGAGGAGCTGCAGCTGCTCTGGTAGAGGCTCTCCGTCACATAGACGACGCCACAGTGACAACACCACTGGAGACAGACGCTTCCACCAGTGCTATACACACACACACACATAGAATAAGCATGAATGCAAGTATCAAACAGATAGTATGTATTCTGGTGCAAAGAGGCTGATGGGTAGAAAAATGGTTAGATATCGTTTTAAATAATAAAAACAAGCTCTGCATTATTTGCAGTGCACTGAAACTTTCTGTTATATACTTATATTAGCTGCACTGCTCATGTTCAGATAATATCTGCATTTGATCATGGAACTACACTACTATACATCACTAATACAGTAGTGTTTTAACCAGGTTGAAGGTTTTTCTTTTAACACTGGCGTAAAAGCTACAAGAAGCCTCAATCCGAGCATCAGTATTTGTTTGAGCCCCCAGTAACATACTGGTTGTTATAGGTGTGTGTGGCTGTAAGGAGAGCAGACGGTACCGCTGTGGAGAGCAGGAGCAGAGGACAGTGGAGGCTGATTTGAGACCAGGCTTTGTTGACTTCGCATGAGCGTCGGAAACAACGCACACTGGCACATAACACACCCTGGAGAGGAAACACAAGACCTCAGGAGAACTCTTTGACACGCAGCGAGAGAACATGTTCATCTTATATTGTTATTTTTACTAGTGTGTTGCTTACTCTGAGGAAGTGCGCTGTTATATGGCAGGATAACACGCCAGCTGGAGAACACACCTTCCTCTGATGCATCAACAAATGGAAAAGAAATGCAGACAAAGACAGATGTGATAAGAAAAACAAGATTTTTGAAAGAATATATGAAGCTCTGGATGTTTTCTTTTTATTAACCAACATGTTGAGTGTCATAAGATGTGTTACTTGAATTATTTGTTTGTACTTGATCACCTGATGCTGGTTGACATGTTGTATCAGGTTGTTGCAGTCCAGAGTTGTCGTCCCTCTTTCAGTCTTTACTTTAATGAACAACACTGCTGGGAGTGCCAGCAGTACTCTGTGACACACACACACACACACACACACACACACACACACACAGACAGAAGGTTTCAGTGGTTATACACTAGAAGATAGAGGTGATCTGCATGATGTGTGTGTGTGTGTGTGTGTGTGTACCTGTTCCATGTGTTCAGTGTGTGTTGCAGGCCGAGTTCAGAGCTGATGCTCGGTGAAGTTGAGCTCACTGTGGAGGAGCACCTCTGGGACACCAGCTCAAACAGGAAGTCACACACATCAGGGGTGCTCATTTCCATCTCGTACACAAGCTCCTGTACACACGCACACACACACACACACACACACACAGATTAAACATCACTCTTGAGGACATGATTTGTTGATTTTTTGTCGGCTCACTTGTGTTGAATGAATTTAAAACCACAATATCACATTTCAGAGATACACACACACTCTACACACCTGTAATCTTGACAGGATGTCTGGAAGACAGCTTCCTGTTTCTGACACTGTGTGATGCAGCTTTCCTCCGCTCTGATCACTGTCAACACAATATTTATAACAATGTAATATCAACATTAAATATTGCTTTTACTGCTTTAAAATATGAACGCTTCTCTTAATAAGCATTGCAGTAATCACTTTCATAATTGTCAAGTGAATGAACCTGTAAGCATATGTAGTAAATATTAATTAACAGTCCCAATGTCCAGATGTGTCCATGATAACAGTTTATGTAACATCCATCCAGCTGCAGTGGTTTGTTGGTTTTTAGAGTAAATTTAATGAGCTGCTTCGTTGTTTTCTGAGATTGATTCATATATACACTTTCTACAAAGTAGCAGCACTTGAACTTGGATTACACTGGGGTTTTATAATATGATGATACACTATGAGACAAAAGACAAATTATTTATTTCTCTATATGATGTAGAGGCAGTTATCCCCTTTAATGTCTCTGGGTGTATCAGGCCATTGTGGGCAATGTTGATGAAGTGCAATGAGAAGATAATTGTCTGGCATTTAATTGGATTGGTTTGGATTAGCAACAGACTGACACTTTCTTATCTGGTTGTTTTATTCATAAACACTTTCTTGTCTGCCTTTCCAGAAAATGAAATATTTCATGATATATCTATCACAAAATAAAGTTACCATATTACCCACCTCTGGAGTGGAAAAGAAAACCCATTACAACTTAGTGTCTGTTATAAGTTTGTATATATGTATTTAAGTTTGTGTGTGTGTGTGTGTGTGTGTGTGTTAACGATGCTGATTACATTCACACCAACCTTAACTGCTGGTCCATGATGGCACTGAGGAGGTGAGAGCAGAGGCTCTTCATGTCTCCTCCACAGCCTCCCTCCTCCTCCGGACGGGACAGGTAGAGCTCCAGACACGCCCACTGCTGGTACTCCTGCCTACAACACACACACACACACATACACAAACACAGTCACTATTCCCTCTATTTCAACTGTATGTCAAAGAGTGTATTATGAATGTGTGTTTTCTTACCGTTCTGGGTCAGACAAAGCGTCTTCACTTCTCTGCACTCTGAGCTCATGAGACAACCATTCTGTGAAGGACAACTGGACAAACAACAAAAGTTAATGTTTTTTTTTTATTGTTAATAATTTGCAGAAAACAAACAATTCAACTTTACACAGCTACTGTTTGCTTTGACTGAATTTTCTCAAAGACCAGACTTGATCCACGACAGGTAAGGAGTTCAGGAGCCTCCATCCTACCTGATACTGTGTTGTGTATTGTAGCTGACAGAAAGCAGGGTGTCTCCACAGACACCAAGCAGTCTTCCTCCAGGTGCTGTCGCTGTGTGTGGCGCTGCTCCACAGGCTGAGGCCGCTCTCCTCCTTGTATTCACCCGGTGGACCATCAGCAGGAGTCCTTCTGGCTTCAGGCAACAGTCTTGGGATGAGGTAGAGAAGCTACACATACACACATAGTTTCATGTAAACACACTGCATCAAGCCAACTAAATGATGAGAAACAGAAAACGGATACCTTCTTGTAGAGGCTGCTGGGGATGTAGTCCTGCTGCTGTTGAGGCAGTGAGTCCCCTCTGCAGATACCGTAACACACAGCCGCCACACACAACCTGAACAACAGACAATAACATCAGAACAACATGCTCATGATAATATTCTGTTATTAAATGCTACAAGTAACCTCACCTGACAGAGAAGAGCATGTTATTGTTCGTGTTGCAGACCAGCGCTGAGCTGAGAGCCTCTACGACGGGGACCGGCTTGGGGAGAACGGGAGGAACCAGCTGGACCAGAGGACTGTGGGACATGGAGGCGTGGAGGTGGACCACAAATGCTGCCAGGCCGAGCAAGTGGGCGGCACTCAGCGACGACCCCTTTGGAGGGAGGAGGTTTGTAAAAGTGATGAGAGAATGTACTGATATGAGTGACATGGAGAGGTGAAGAGGTGAAGTGTTGATGATGTTATCAGATAAAATGAAAAATCTGTTTGTTTTGTATGTATTATATAAACTTTATCCTGGATTACATAAGATTTGGGCAGTTTCAGTTTCCTCTATCATGTCTGTATCCTAGTGCAGGTTCCCAGGATTCCCCTAATGCCTAATGCCTCTCCATTCATCCAGTCTATTTCTTTAGAAAAAGGCGGTTCCCTCTTAGCAGTTCAACTGGTGATGCTTTATTTTGAAAGTCCATTATTTCCAAATACATTCTTAAAAGTTTCCTGTAAAGCACAATGTAATTTGGTACTATGTATAGGAAAAACAGAGACAAAGTTGTGTTGAATATAGCGCAGTAGTTGACTTCCAGAGGAATTTCATGCTATATTTAAAGTAAATATTCATTTATGATGGAAATTGTATTATCCATATATGTTGAACTATAAAGAATTTCCTTTAGAGAAAGTAGATATTTATATATGTTCAGCTGAACTAACAGACGAGTTTGTGCTAGCTTAACATGTCATTGAAGTTAATTACTAGTAATGAGAAGTGTATCAATTATGAAGATCTTTCCAGGAACATTACACGGAAATTATTAGGAATTTACAGACCAGTAAAATCCTAATTAGTTTTCTCTGACAAAGGTGACTCAGACAGATACAGAGTGAAGTGTGTATGAACAGCGATTTCTGTACCTGGTTGTGAAACAGGTGCCAGAGTCTGTGTACAAGGCCGCAGAGGAGCTGTGTGTTACCAAGAAGTATGCTGACAAACTTTGAAGCCCACAGGTTTTGTCTGGAGACAAAAAAAAGACAATTTTTCAATTCCTGTCCATAATCAAATTCTTTTTTTTTCTCCATTATTTTTTAAGACTTTCACTCACTTGTTAGGAGGGTTTGCTTGGGAAGCGTCTAACGTGCACTGGCAGAAGTTTCTCAGGATCATATTGACGACCTGAAGATGTGAAGGAAAGATACATTAACATATACATACAGCCAGCTGATACGGCAAGATACGCGATATAAAACCATGACAACAAGGATGACGGTGAACTTCGTCAGTGCGTACTTTAATATGGAGCTCCACAGACAGAGGCGTGTCTGTGTGAAGCTTGATGACTGTCTGTCCAATCAGCTCATCGGGACGAACGGGGAAGATGACGCTCAGAGTGTGAGAGATCCTGGACAACTGCGCCGACATCTCTGAGGACACACGACCAACACGACAGGTTGAGGGATTTAAATAGACAGCGTCAGTCAGGGACGTGCGACGTGACTGGACTCACTGTAGAAAGACTCGATGTCCCACACTTTCACAGTTTGGTTGTTTCTTGCATCTTTTAAGGATTTTTTTTTTTTGGCATTTTTTTGAACCATTGAAAGGAGGAGAACTCTTAATGGCCAGTTTGAACAAGAGGAATGATTACAGGAAACAAAAAAAAAAAAAAATACACCACAATATCTTGTGTTTCCTCAACAGAAAACCAAAGTAAACATGAGGCAGGAGCTTCTTCTTCTCAAACATGATACAAACACATGATTCTCATACACACTCCAGAAGTGTGTATGTGTCTTTGTGTGTCTGTGGATGTGTGTGTGAGGTACTACTGTATCTACCGTGAGCTTACCTCCTTCGTTTGCATCAACAACCAGCTTTCTGAATTCCTGCAGCTGAACATGTAAGACCTCCTGTGGATCATCACAAGTGTCCACACACACCTCCTTCCCTGTGAACACAACACAGTGTCAATGTGTCCGTTTCTTAATTATGTGACTGACGTATCTTTGTCATAATAATAGATAATAAGGAATCACTGGATGACTTCAAACTGCCAAATATTGTCACCACTGTATTACAATAACCTGCTTAAACATGGTCTGTGTGCAAGAAATGAACATTATGAAGATACTCACTATCCTGCTGTCTCTGTCTCTGGCAGGACTCCACATAAGATGAATACTGTGCAGCAGGGATCTTATCTGCTCTGAATACACAAAAACAACAGTAGTGTTAGAACATGTTATTTGGCAAGATATGACATCACCCTGTAATGCTTACACATGAACTGATGGGATGTAATAAATTAAGCGAGCCTAAATTGGACAGTTCTAATTTATGATTAATCATAAATCTGAGTGGAGTTATTCTAATAAAATATTTCTTTCATTTTTTTCAAATAGTTGTGTTTATCCTAAAAAAAAGATATTTGCAACATGCATATTTAAAGCTATTAAGAGACTTTGACAAACACGGTTTTTGGGTTAGCAATAAAAATGTAGTTATACGGCGCACAATAATAATAATAATAATAATAATGTTATATTATGCTCAGGCCACAAGCCTCTGGTAAGAACTCACTTTTTCAGAGCTTCTATGAAACTCATCCGAGCATCTGCCTTCACAGGAAGCTGTAATTGAAAGAGAGATAAACTGGAATTTAAGCATGTGAGGTGAAGATCAAACAGGTCTGTAATAACAGAGAGTAAGATAACACAGGAAACACATGAACATGAACAAAAACATCAAATTGCAACAAGTAAATCAAGTATTACACAACCTAAGCAGCTCTTGTCTGTCTGAACGTGTAGATCAAGCCAAGAATGACAGTGAAGTGAAGTTAAGTGAAGTGAAGTGAAGTGAAGTGAAGCGATGGTACTTACCACTCTTGGCATCAGCAGAGCAGGAAGAAATCGTGTGAGAAAATACGGCCTCCGGAAAATACTGTGAGAGGACAAGAGTGTCAATAACAAGAGTGTCGTTTGATGTCTCTTTCTGCTTTCAATTTTACATCTACATCAATCAGTCAATAGTAGATAAAACAGAATATTATGAAAAACCTGTTACACATCTTAACACCCTCATATACACTGATGTACTTCGTGGATGTGCTTGCAGGTGAGTAAATAATCTAACTGAGTACCTGGCCTCCATGACTGTGGCAGAGATTCTCCCTGAGCTCTCAAACAGAGACACTGCCTTCTCCACGTCCTGAACAGCCTGGCACTGGGGCTACACATACACACACACACACACACACACACACACACACACATAAAAATTTCAGTTCAAGAAAGAGAAATATATATAGACTTATCAAAATAAAAGCAAACTAATGCTATACTAACATGAATCCGTGTGCTATTTGCCACTGAATCAACAGGTATCGTTTCACAAACAAACCACTGGGTGTCACTGTTACCTGCACTGTTGCTCCACCTGCACCAGAAACTTCTTCATACAGACCCATGTCCTCCACTGACTCCTGCATGTATGTACACACACACACACACACACACACAGTGGTGGATTCATTTTTAAATAATGCAGTATTCATCTTTTGATGGTAAATGACTAAATGCAGCAGCATTCGTTTTTGAGGTCTAAAACTTACCTTGAGGTCAGCCAGCCTGGTCTTGGCCAGAGAGACGTACTCCATCAGGAGGCTGCGGTGTTTCACGGGTACATATGGTGGGTGGAGGATGTGAACCTGCCGGGAGAAAATGACAGTGAGGTGATAAAAAAAAATCAGAGCTGGATCATCGCTCCGTTTCTTGGTACACACTGCAGACTGTATTCACAGAGGTGAAGTAGGTGTGAAGTCTTATACAGGTTTCAAACATTTATCATCCCCTACATACAGCTACAGTGACATGTTTTCCATTTATGTATATTAACTATATTTAGTAATGCAACTGTTAAAGTGTGTTTCATAATCACATATTTTCTCCAATCTGTATTTGAATCCCTTCTGTATCCTTTCATCATTTCTTGTTCAGGTATTCAATTTGCTCATGAGGAGAAGGTCACCTTCAAGTACTGTGCGGGTTCAAAGGGCACCAGGTCAGACAGGAACTTCAGCAGGAACACCAGAGATTTCTTACTGGTCGCGTGGCAGCTACTGCCACCACCGAAAGACATCTGAAAAAGCACAAACGGAAGAAACTGATAGTAAAATAGACTTTTTGTGTTGTAAGGTGCTGTATGTTAGCAGCATAAAGCAGTGTTGGCCATATAGAATGAGGCTGGCAATATTCTATATTTTTCTTATTAACAAATCCAAGACAAACCTGAACCCAATAATAAATTGTTCCTACTAACAAGTATTGTGTGTCTATCCAGAGTCTGATATATCTTGTTCTTCTGTGCTGTAGATTTTTTTATTGTTGTTCAAAACAACATTCTGACATGTTCCTTCAGATGAACACATCTTTGTTTTTGGTCTTTTCATGGGATTTGATGACAATAAGAAATACCACCAGCCTCGTCCTTTAACAGACCATCTTTGGTTAGAACCCTGATGTTGAGAAACTGCTATGAAACCTTGAACCAGTCGCTGTAGGAGAGGAAGATGCCGGGTCCCTCCAGCGCCCCCTGTCGAGCCAGCAGGAAGGCCGTTATCATGTTCTCCAAGTCATAGCCTTCAAACGCGGAGCTCAGCAGTCTGGACAGCAGCTCTGACAGAGACAGAAGAAGAGAAAACTGTTGATCCATACGGAGAGATCAGATTTCTCAGTCTTTTGAATTAATGGAATCAATGAAACTGAAAGAAAACAGAAAAAAGAAAACAAGAAAATTTTGTATGAAATCAGATACATTAGAATACAAAACATTCTCCATCAAAAGGGTTAAATGTATTGTCATCACAAAATATTAGCATTCTGACATTTGAATCCAGTAGAACTGGTATCAGTAAATCCCCTGTTTACCTTTAAGGCTGGGCTCGGCACAGCGGTTGTAAATCAGCAGAGTGGAGAGGAAGCACAGTATGTGTTTCCAGTTGACCTCATGAGTTTCCAAAACCTGCTGCAGGTGACGCAGCAGCTGCTCCACGCTGAAGATCACAGCCAACTTTTTCAGAAACACAGCAGCAGTACGGATGAATCACTGTTAGTTCACCTGAAACACAGTCCTTATCCTCCAGAGATGTGAAGGTGCTAAATCCACATACAGTGTCTCACTATAAGACGGGCCCTTTTTGCTGGCTCTAGAATATAACAGCTGATTGACAGACGGATGTGCATAAGCTGTTTTTTTGCAGTAAAAAAACATTATAAACAATAAATCAATATACTAAATACGGTCTTCCCAGTGGGCTCAAGGCTGCGCACTTGATGTTTAAAGTGATTTGACTGCTGTTCCATTCATCTACAGCTTAAAATACAGGAAAGGTACACTGTGTTCACTTACTTATAATTCTGTGAAATAAAAGCATAACATAACAGACATAAACAGCCAGCAACTTGCAGAGACATGAGCACAAGAGTCATCCATCAGTCAGAATATTACAGATGGTTGTGAACTTCAGAGGCAGACTTGGAATGAGAGATATTTTCCCCAAGAATGAACAAAGCAGTGTATCAACGCTTACAGGTAAAAAAAAAAAAAAAAAAGATATTTTAATCTTCAAGTAAATTATGTATGAAGGCTTATCACCCCAGTTTATAGTCATTCACCACTTTTAATGACAAGAAACATTTACCTTTCGGAAAAGAAAGGTCAGCAACCGACAGGCTTTTGCAAAGGTCCACTCATTCTGGAGACTGATGGCATCTGACACTGAGGAATGTGGTTTTCATTTGTTTTACTAAAGACTTGAGTCTGAACGGTATGTAAGCATAGTAAGTATGAATGGTATTATGGAAAAAAAAAAAAAAATAGTAAGACGCTGCAGAAAACGGTTTGTTACTTGTCTTTACCTGTAAGTCGAGGCTTGTAAGTGAGAGTCTGTGTGAGGGAGTGCGTGAAGAAACGCTGCAGGGCTTCTGGGGAAGCTGAAGTTCCACACAATGAAGCATCAAACAGCTGACACCTGTACAAAACACACCACAGGGTAGAAGAGTGAGAAACAGATACATCTAGTATCATTCATATTCTCAATGGTTTTTTTTAGAAGGGTTCTTTGTGACCAACTTTTTTATTATAGTATTGATCAGCTTGACAACCTTCACACAGAACAGCACCTGCATATATTAATACAACCAAATGACAGATAAACATCCACCCACACAATCAAACCCACCTTTCTTGTCACTTTACAATTCATAGTAACTTGACATTTTCTCTATACATTGACAGTCACTGTACACCTTTCAGATACATTTTAGATACAGCAGCTCCTGCCTCATCCTTCAGGGACAAAAATATGCCCACTGTTTCATATATATATATTTTATGGAGCTTTCCATCTTATAACAATGATTTTCTCAGCTGCAGTCACATATTTCCAAAGTCAAGTCATGTCACAAATGCCCACTGACCCTCTCACTGTGTGTTCACTATAGACAATAAAGCATGCTATACCATGTCAAAAACGTGGGGATAAAAATGGGCTTTTGTACAGAAACAGACACAGGCAGTGTCACGAGTTTAATCGCAGGAGAAATAGTAAAGTTCACAGTCCACGTTTTAAAGCTGGAGCGCTGAACTCCCTCTTCTAGCAGTGAGAGTAAAGGGGGGGGGGGCATGAAGCATGCGCTCTCATGTGCACCCTGAATGACAGAACAGATATGTTGTGACAGTCCACCAGCCTAAAAACATATTTTTTGACAGTCCACCTGCCCACCGGGATTTATCTCAGCATGCCTGTTGGCCAGTACGCTACTGGCTGTAACCGACTGTTGAAATGACTCGTTTCACTGTCGCGATTTGATCCGTTTGGTCTGATAACATTTAGAAAGTCTAGATGAGCCAAACAATTAACAGCCAAACAGGCGGCGTGGGAACGTTGCCCCCCGACATGAGATTTAAAAACTCCCTGTACTGTTAAAACACAGAGAGATTTATGTGGCACTGACACAATCAGCATCGTGTGAACTTGTTTGGCAAGGGCTTGAATGTACCTGACATTCATTTAAATGTAAAGGTTATACTGTACATACTGTATATGTCTCTGCGGCTGTGAAGGGACATGCACAGGGCTGTTTTTGCTTTTTTGGAATACCTCCACATACAAATGAACAGTTCGCTGCCGCAGACAGAATCAAGAGGCCGTGACTCAGTGTGTGAAGCATGCAGACTGAGCTGAGAGACACTTACAGTCACTGTTACACTGATTTAAGCAAACGTGGTGTGTTCCTAGGTGCCAGGTGCACTGTTTCAGCATTTCATGACCAGACAAGCAGCAGGAATTTTCACACTCCAGTGTCAAGAGTTTACTGAAGAACAGCGCAGTAAGAGAGAAAATGATTCAGTCAGCTGCAGTCCTGGATGAAAATGTTCAGGAAAGTGTAAAACCCGTTCAAGCTATCACACAGATCACTTATTGCCTACAGGACCCTTAATGAATTTATGTGAGCGTGTGATCAAAACTGGACGGTTAAAGAGTGTAGAAGCATCAGTTGGCCCCACAAATCCAAGTTTTCATTGTACCATAACAATAGCAGGTTAACAGTGCAAGTCATTGGCTGCATCATTAGCTGTCATTGGCTGCCTGTGAGCAACTGAGTCTAAAATTGAGTAAATTCCCATAAAACTGGTATCAGTAAATATCATGGAACTTCTCTGCCTTTATTATTATGTAGTAATACTTTGTTAGCTAAATGCACATTGCAAAGAGTGTTCCACCGATTTAGCATTGCACTCCTAGAACATTTTTAGACTCACAAAGTACAGTTTTTAAAACAAAGATCAAAATCGATCCTGCAGAATGAGATATAGTCTTTTTTTATTCCATATTGCCTTCTCCTTTCTTCTTCAAAACCTAGTGCCTACATTACCCACAAGGCACCTCGACTGCTGACAGTTCAAACAGAGATTTGGGGTGTTATGCTAGTAGTGGCTAACGTAGCCTGGCGCCGCTAGCCTTAAGCAACTTTTTTTGTAACTCCACACCCAGAGTTTTTTCTTCATGTTCAAACTTGTGGCCTTCAGCCCCGACCTACGCTGACTCAAGTGACATCAGTTGAGTCACTTTATCAGATTTTGCACATATGCAGCAGTATTCCCCAACACCTGTATTTAGACTCTGATGTGTAAAGAATTCCCCTTTAGATTTGCTTTGTTTGATGCTAGACGTCTCATTTTGGGGACCCTGGAACTTGAGGTACTCTGAAGGCCTGACTGTCATGAGCTTCATGCATCCTTCAAAGCCCCTAGATTGAGACACGGCTCATGTTTCCATCCTGCCTGGAGTAAACCGTGCAGACTGGGAATTTGTAAGGAATGTTTTCTTGGCACGACCTCACAGGTCTCTATCCACCTCTATGTCGCCGTCAAGTGACAGAGAAGTGGTGAGTGTCCGGCCCTTTGTTTGAATCCAGACATCAAAGAATGGTTTCAAATCCAGTAGTAAAAGAACCAGGTTGGGAAGAAATGTTTTTGGTTCTATGCATATCATAAATGTACATCTTTGTACTCAGCTTGCTCAGACATAAAGGTTAATGATACAAATAAAAACAAAGCACCATAGCTCAGCTCCTGCTCCAGCAGACTGCAGCGTCAAACTCTTATCCACAGTGTCCAGAAGCCCTGAAGAAGAAAGACAGTAAAACAATGAAATGTTAAAAAGCAAGACAAAAGAAAGCTGGAACGTCTTAACAGTTAAAGAAGTAGAAAAAATAGCTTGGAGGAGCCAAAGGTGTGAATCAAAGTCACTGAATATTTCATCAGCACAAGACAAGAGTAAGTGGGGCGGCGATGTGCAGACTCACAGAAGAGCATGTCGTCCAGTACTGAGCAGCAGAGCAGGGAGATCCTCCTGTCCGCAGCTGCTGGATCATGACTCAGCTGGAAGCCTGTTCCCACCAAGACTCCAAGCACAGCTGAAATACAAGGAGACATTTTATCCGTTATTATTTGTTTTTCTTTTTTAGCCGCAGAGAGAACACCTAACCCTGACAGTGTTGGTGACTGACTCCGTCGTAGAAAGCAAGGAGCGGATGTGTAGAGTTTAATAAGAGAAAAAGTTTAGATGACCAACAAGTGAGTGAACGTGTTTTTAACGTTGACAGAGAGTTCATGGTGTTATTTCAGGTTTGACCGTCTCCCTGATTTCCGGGTACAGGAATTTAAATGTGTGACACAGGAAACAGATGGGTAAGACTGTCAAGGTGGCGAATAAAATCATTAAATAACTGGTGAGCAGCAGCCTTCATGTTTCACCAGCAAATCACACAGAAAACTAAATCTAACATAGCGAACCTCGACTGTCTCCTCTTTTGGAGACAAAGGATTTTGACTAGAGCCACCATCTGTGATTTTGAAATATCTCAACAACTGTTGCATTGATTATTATGTAATTTGGTGCACACATTCATGTCTCCCTCAGGATGAATTATAATAACGTCCTCTGACTTTTCCTCTAGCGTCACCACCAGGCCACAATTTCTAATCCCATCAGCCTCAGCTGTACCGTAGTGTTCGTGATAATAGGCTAATGTTAGCATGCTAACACGCTAAACTAAGACTGTGACCTTCGCATCAGAACTAGCATTAATATTGTCATTGTGACCATGTTAGCATGCTGACATTAGCATTAGCGTCCTGACTGACTGATCAGGTTTAATTCTCCCAACACTGAAGTAGTTTTTGTGTGTGAGGTCTACGTACAACTACAACCAGACCAGTGAGAGAAAGCCGTGCCCTTACTTGACAACACTTTCAGTTGAACTTGTTGGGTCTCCTTTTCTCCCGGTGGAGGAGTCCAACTGCACAGAGCCTTCAACTGAGACACCAGCCACAGCCTCACGCCTTCATCACTGAAAGGAGGGAAAACAACAAGAAGTCATGGAGGGTTATTAAAGTTCAGTCATGCTTTTAACTCTACTCACTCTACTTGAACTCAGTGAGCTGGTTATTCCTCTCTTTTTTCGTATGGAGCTAATATGTGAGTTGTTTTGGGTTTTTTTTAAACTGAAGTCAGTGTACAATTCAAAGATGGCTCTTACTACATCCACAGAGGGGCACTGTAGCAACAAAAAGTGTCTTCTGTTGTGAATTCTACAATGAATTAAGTTATTGATGTGAAAGAAAGCAGTATAATGAAACTGTATCTTAGGGAAGTAAATAACTGTCATAACAATTTGATTTTTTTAAGCAACTGAGAAGCAAACTGTAAAATGTAATAACTTCTAAGTTTCCAGGATTTGAGTCATCTTAGCTCTCTGAACTTGCCTGTATTGGGTCATGTGACTGACAACGTAACGTGATAGGCGGAGGTCTAATCGATCCTTGGTAGCCCAAATTTGAATTTTTCGTCTTGAACTTTGTTGTCTGAATTTAACCAATTCAATGTGAGAACTATTTTCAGTTCCAAAAATGACCTGTTGAATTTGAGCAACATGAACGGCTTTTGCAATACTGGAAACTTGAATTTTCAACAATCTGAATTTGTGAACTCTGCATTTAGTAATATTTAAATTCCAACATTGCACGTTCATTTGCCTTCAAGTCTGCCTTTGCCTTCATAGAGTTTGTAAGAGTAAAAATAGTAGTTTGAAAGCTGTGGTTTATTGTTTTTTTTTTCTGAACTCTCTTCTCTGTCCTGTCCCAGCTGCATGATATTAAACCCTGTATGCTTCAGGACTAGCCCCGCAGCAGCTGACCAGCCCTGAGAAAATAAAACTGAATGTTTCTTACCTCTCTAAAATGTGTTTTAAAGTTAGAATGTTGCAAAAGTGAAGCTGGTACACCACTTCCAGTTGCGGTAGTCTCTGTAAAAAAAAACACCACATTAGATATTTCATTTTCCTCTGTTTGATTATGTAAGAAAGTCAAACTTGTATGTGCACACAGTTGAAAACATACTTCCCTAAGGCTTTCTTTTTATTGTAATGTGAAGGCATTTCACCTGAGTAATGCATTGAAGTTGAGGAATGTTAAGGAAATTGCCTCTTGTGGCAGTTTAGACCAACTGAAATAGAGGGAGTGAAAACCTGTGCAAACACTGTTTCTGTTATTTCACTTTAATACTTTTGATATAATTAAAATAATAAATATGTGTTTTTATTTTTTATATGCATCATGTAGAGTAAACTCTAACACATATACATACGTACCTGACCCCTCCGATACTCCTGCCAGAGCAGCTTGGGGCAGAGGGCTCCTTGTAACAGCAGTTCTCTGCTGGACTCCAACAGGACGCACAGCTGGACCTGAACAGGACAGACGACACTTACACCAAAGATTTTTCATATTTGCTTTCTATACTCGTGATCAAGAATCCTGCAGTGATGAAGAACAAACTCAGGGTGGAGGCTCTGCTGGCTGCCGCTGTGGCTGGATAAAGTTAAACCACATGTAACAATTTGCCAACAGATCTGCAGCACAGATGTGATGAAGCAAACACTTGCAATATGCAAAAACGAGTAGAACAGCGAAGGTTTGCAACAGAGGAAGTTAACAAGAAAACAGCGAGTCACCGTGTATGTGACACTGTGATACACTGTCTTAAACAAGGCCCACAATACAGAACACTATATGAGTACAGCAAGAAGTAACACAACAAATATAGCAAGCCGTACGAACAGCATCAAACCAATCACAGACATCTCTGAATAGGTTCACAGCTGTGATAAACTGAGGCTTTCTTTTTTTAAAAATAGTAGCTACAGTCAAACTAATATGGGTTTGCAAATGTCAATACTGATATTGCAGGCTGAAGATGCTGGTAGCTGTTGGACATGAGGAAAGGAAATGTACTGATTTTTTTCCTGAAATTCAGTGGAAAAACACGCTTTAGGATCTAAATCACATGTGGCACAGAGAGATGATGTCACACTGACTCACTCAACACCTAAACATGTTAATGAGGCGGCTGCTAAAACCTCAGATGGCTCTGTAGATATACAAAACTCTCCACAGTCGACAACCTGCGAATGAATGCATCTTTTTCTTTTTTCAGATTTGCATGAGGTTTCTGACTGAACGCTCGCCTTGCAGTATGCCATAAAAACTGCCACATCAAATCCAGTCCAGTGGTAGATGCAATTTCTTTAAAGAGGAAGGGACACACACCTGTCTTCAGCGCGCAGGTGTCTCTTTTTAGTACGTGGCTATTTCGCCAACGCATCTGTCACAAAGACTACACAGGTGTGCAAGACATTTTGGATGAAATGTAGTTTCTTTAAAATACAACTGTGCGGGTGCACAATGCTCCGGAGCACAACAGTAGGATTCATCGCGCTGTCAGATACTCACTCTCTGAGAGGAAGTGAGCAGCTCTCTCCTCTTGTCCTCTTCCACCTCCTCGTCCTCGGTTCCGGTGATCTCCGTCAGTCTCTCCAGCACCATCTTCACTGACAGCGCTGCCAGCGGGACACCCAGCTGTTTAGCCTGACGCTTCAACTCACACGCTGTCAACAGAAAACCAAACATACCAAAGTTCATAGCCTTTACTTTATGTCACGTTAGGTTTTCTCTTCCATAAGTCTCTTTCGCGGTTACAGAGTTGTCCAGAAAAACAAATGTTGTGTGATTTTGTTGATGATTTTGCCAGTCAATGTCAGATTTTTAAGTATCCAAACACACAACAGACACAGAGAATTTCCTGCTCTCGTTTTTTATTTTAACAGTTTTACAGCTGAGTGTTTTGTAACTGAGTGTGTGAGCAGCAGGTCTCTCCAGGTCTGAGCGTGTCACTTGTCCATTTTGAAGCACAGAGGCTTGTTTTCTCAAACACTAACCCAGGAGTGAACCTGCAATGGTTGGTGGGATGCTTTCAGACACTGTTGGTTTCTGCCCTCCGGTCTCAGTGCAGAAAATACTGGATGGATTTGGATTCTACAAAAAGAAATCACATCAAAGAAATATCAGTAACCACAGAAAATACACATGTAGCACAGGTCTACTCCTGAGGAAAACTAAATGTTTAAAAGCCACTTTTCATTGTAGGATACACGTATAACCCACTCTGAAGCAAAATTTCAACTTTTGCCAAAACATTACTGCGCAATTTTGTGGGTTTTGTGTTAAAGCAACCTTGCTTTGAGCCTTACAGCAATGCAAAAGATTTGCCAGCCAATCAGATGGCACTGTTCAGGCGGTATAATGCTAGTAGAAGCTTCAAATCTTTCAAAAATGGTCAAATATAGCATTCCTTTTTCCCATTTCAATCAATTTTAAAGGCACATTTACTGCTAATCATACCTAACATTTATTACATCGTCAGTTGTATGCCTCTCAATTGAATGACTTAGTGTAGCCCAGTATTTCTCTCATCACTCACCCCGACCTCCCTGAGCAGACTGCAGAGGTTCTGCTGCTGCTCCAACAGCTGGATCGCTGCCTCCTGCAGCTGCCGACCATCTCCCTGCTTCGGCCTCTTCACCACACGACCAGCTGACGATACAGCAGCAGGAGAAGACATATTAACAGGTTTTACAAAAGTTCACACTGAAATGGTTTGAAAGAGGTTAAACAGTTTGAATACTGTATGATACACTGTTAGCCGATCAGTATAGAACTTGGGCATTGTTATTTTTTTTTATACTAAAGTTAATGCAAAATCTGAGCCAGATGTAAAATGTTAAACTTGAACTTAAAACATGATTAGGTATATGACATAACATTTGGTGGGTTATCAATGGGGACACACTGCTATTTAAAAGACTTAATGTATCCGTGCTAATAGGCAAAGGTGGTTGACTTAATAATCAGTAACATAATTGTGTATTTTTATGAAGATTGTTGTGTTGTTATTCTGTGTAAGTACACTTGGCCAATAAAGATGATTCTGATAATGACATAAAAATAGACAACTAGGATAATAACCTAGGTTTAACATTTTATTTAGATGTATTTTCTGTATTATGTGTATTGCTGATGCTCATGCAATAATAACGTTAACTCGGTCCAGCTGTCAACTCACCGAGGAGACTCGACACAGTCCTTTTCTGAGAGACCGACTCACACGAAGCACTCAGAGACATTTTACTTCGGCTGAATGTTTGAACCCCTTTCAAGAGAACTTAGTGTTAATTCGCCTGGCGCTAAATGACCGTCTTCATCCTCTATTTAGCTTCTTCACTCTTCTGCGACACTGTTTTGGTTCGTCTTGTCCTCCATGTTTTCCCCCTTCGCGCTCTTCTCTCTCATTGGTCCGTGCTACAGCCAATCAGAGCAGAGCATCCTGCTGCGGGACAAACAGGAAATAACATGGGGTTACAAAGTTCACAGTTATCTGATTTTTGTTGTTTTTTTTTAATTCATGTTTTAAGTTTAAATCATACAGTCACTTTCTACCCCCCATTTTCTTAATATTATTTTTCTATTTCCGTTTTCGTTTAAATTATTTTTTCGTATAAGCCTATTTTAATGTGAAGATTATGTGACCATGTCTACATATATACAGGTATAAATACTTAGGATCCCTTATTTGTTGTTTTGTGTTTGTTTGTTTGTTTGTTTGTAACTAGTATTATTATTATTTTCTTTTATTCTTCTTTTCCATTCCCTTGGCTCTTTATGTTAAAACTGGAACCTGATGGAAAGCTGGTCATGCCGTATAATAATTACAACTGTACAAAGCCCTTGTTCCAAATTAAAATTACAATAAAAGAAAAAAGAAATTAGCAAGTCAGTGACTTCCCCTGGATAGCTGTATCAGATTATACATCCTGTATTGATGTGGAACAAAATGAGCCTCACAAAACTAGTCCAGGAATTAAACGACCGATCAATCTCTTCAGAGAGAACAAGGGACAAACAGATCAATAACTGATACAGAGGGCATGTCATCTCTCCTCCTTCTTCTTCTGTGTTCAGTTTGTATGCACCACATATCTGGAACAAACTCCCAGAGAACTGCAGGTCTGCTACAACTCTCAGTTCTTTTAAGTCAAGGCTGAAAACTATGCCGTTGCCTTTGATTAAATCAAATTTAAGGCTTTTGATTAATATCTTATACTGCGCTGTAACTTTTATTTTCCTCTTTTATCTATCTTATTCTATTTTAGATTATTTTTATTTCCAATTTAACACTTTTTAATCGTGTTTAAATGTATTTTATATATTGTTGTGTTGCTTTTACATTCTGTCTTGATGCCTTGTATGTTTTGTGAAAGAACTTTGAATTGCCTTGTTGAAATGTGCTATACAAATAAACTCGCCTTGCCTTTTGTCAGCAAACAGACCTGACTGGAGCAATGCAAAAGACACTCAATAATATGCTGTCACAGCCATCATTCAAAGTGTCTACTAGTGTATTTTTTTACATATACCGTATGATTTGGACATTTATCTGAATTTCCTTTTTGTCAAATGAGTCCCATGTGGCTCTGGAAGGGACATGTAGCTCTGTGTGAACTTGCTTAGACAACATTGTGTGAGATCTCTGAGGACAGCAGAAACAACATTTAAGACAGAACCAGTTTTCAAATCCTCGCTGAACTTTTGTTGTGTACCTCATCTCCTTTCGAACACCACTGAAGAGAACAGCAACATCATTTTACTGAGTCTTGTTTTACCGTATCTCTCTTCAACTCTGCATTGAACATCATTCACATGACATCCTTATTATCCTTTCTGCTTGTGTTGTTCTGCTTTTTATTTATTCTTCAGTGTAAATGTTAACAGGGCGTTGCTGCAAAAGAGCATGTTTGCTCAGCTAGACTGTATCTGTGTGTATTTAAAAAAAGGTTACATAAATATATCTGTCTACTGGCGGAGACTTCGTATCCACTCACATTTGAATGGTTTGGCAGTTTTACAACTATATGGTGTTGTTTCCCATGATTGTTGCATTGTTTAACCTCACCGACAAAGGCTGCGGCCTCTCATTAGGGTTAAACACATAGCAATGGAGCTGCCAGGAAGCTTTTCAGGAAACTGATTTTTTTTTTCTACCTATGTTTCTAGTGACTTTGTGCACACAGGAAGCAGAAAATGTACAGAGCAAGGTGAATATAACCTAACAGGAAGCTTGGGGGTTGTGGCTTATGTCCCCAACAGACAATAACTGTCACTGTTGAAAGTTAGATACTTATTCTCCATGGAGTTTGAGATCCTTTACTTGAGCAAAACTAACAGGACTACAATGTAAATATACTACATTACAATTAAACCTCCTACATTTAAAATATAGCTGAAGTAAGAGTGCACAAGTGAGAAACGCTTCAAGTATTAAAAGAGAAGTGCTGGTGATACAGACAGGATTGCCTGTGTCAGTGTTATATTAGTATGTTAAATAGCTGTACCTAGCTACTTAGCCACTATTGCTAATTTAAAGGGTTTATAAATTGTAACTAGTAACTTTATTAATGATTCATACGTAATTTATAAATGTTCTATGCTGTATAGATGAGTTATAATCCATTCATAATTTGAGGTTGTTGCTAATAAATGGCTTTGGGTCCAGATGTTTTAGCTGGAAGGTCAAAGGTCAAACAGTCAACAACAATTTACTCCCTCTTGTTTAGCTTTTATATGTAGTATGTACATTTAATAAACGCTTATATCACAGTATACTTCCTCACACTGTGTATCGAGCTCCTCCGCCCTCAGACACCCATTTATTTCTGGTCTTCCCAGCTGTATTGCGGCAGGCAGGCAGGCAGGCAGCGAAACCGTCTCACGGGAGCCGGTGAAAGGAACTCATGAAAACTTAATGCGATGTGTCCTCATGAATTTTTAAGAGGCCCTCTCTCTTCCCATTGTGCCACTAATGCGCGGGATGGAAATATAAACAGGAGCGCTGATGTACGAGGCTGAGTGAGTGCAAAACCTACCAGCAAAGGCAAGAGCGTCATCGCCTGTCAACCCCGTGAAGAACAACACACACACTGACACTTGGACACACACGCGTACACATGTTCAGCTACAGTGGCAGCTCTTGTCTGAATCATGTGAGCTGCTGTCACTTGAGAGAGGGCTGAGTGGGTAAAGCAAAGTTTTGATTAAGGACTGAAGGCCCTCAGCAGGATTTTCGCATGTGTGTGCATGTGTGTGTGTGGAGAGGGGGGAGGGGGGATTTAAAATAGTTTTACAATTCACACATGCAAATTTGATTTCTGGTAGGTTCATTTTAGCACCATGCATTGTTCAAATAGCATGATGCCACCATGGTTTTAATGCGTCTCCTGCTGTGAGGGCAGTATTAGATGTAACACGTTGACATTCATCAGGATTTCTGTTCTATGTCTATTTGCTCACCACTGGTATGTAGTTTTAAGGTCATTGGTTCTGTGCTATTTCCTTCCTCTGCTGCTTCATACTTCTACTCCACTACATTTCAGGGAGGGAAATATTGTACTTTCTCTTCACTGACTTTTTACATACTGGTTACTTTTGAATTTTGTTTCACACACACTGCAAAAATCTCCATTTTACCAAAAAAAGTAAGATTGAGATTATTATTGAGTCCAAAAGAAAAAGTTTTATTTTCCCTCAAAAAGAGAGAAGAAGAAATCACCAACCTGTTTTAACTGGTATCAACTTGTTTCATGAACTAAAGTGTCATGTTTCTTGAAGCTGATTTCGACTGGAAACAGATGGGAATAATCTAACCAGACTGGCTGATTTCATCACTTATTATTTCAAGAGAAGAAGACTTTTTAGGACTCTGTAATTAATTACTAATTATGTAGTCATATGGAGATTTGACTGTAACATATGATCATCATATAAAGCTACAAATTACCTCTGCCTTGACCAGCGGATAGTAGAATACTGCTTACCTGTTAACACATAGCTAATAATAATCCAATAATATATTATATAATACTGAACGACTATGAAAGGGCTCGTTCTTTTATAATGAGTACTTTTTATATTATAAGTAGATTTTTGTGACCTGTATTACTTTTACTAGTAACACTATGCTACTGTCCACTGCCTGTAGCAACAAAAACCAGTAACCAGCCTGGAAAAAAGTGACATGTTTTAACACGAGGATGGGGAAATAGATCGTGACTCAGGTGTATGATGTTCCTCTTTCTTGTAATGATTGTTCCTTCACAAGCTTTGAGAACCGTAGTTCCCCCGCTCTGTGAGACGACCGCAGGAGTGGAAACACACCAGCACTGCAGACACAAACTTCAGCTCAGCCTGGAGGCTTTACAGCTGTGCTACATTCCCCAAGAGCTCAGTCAAATCTGCTGGACCAAAACAGAAACGTCTGAACTCTCTTGTTTTCCACTACAAACCCCACCCCCGCACCCCCCCACCCCACCCCTCCCCTTCAGAAAACGTGCTAATAAAAGCACATGAAAGTCTGCTGCACAAGATGGGTAAACAGGAAATGCAGTCTTTACATAAAAAAAAAATACCTTCCCCCTACATTCACTGAAGCTTGTGATGTGCTTCTCTCACAGAAAAGGGAAGGACTTTGTTGTTTCTGAACAGTGACCACTATTCTAAATCTTGAGCTGTTTGTCATTAGGCCAACTCACTAGTTGGACAACAAAGGTCAGGTTCAGTGTGCTGATAAAAAGCTGGACCTTGTCCTGTGTGCAAGAAGTTACTAAACTGAAGGCATACTACACTAATATCTGCCTGAAGCCGCTTGACTTGTTTTCCCTCACCAATTTTAAGTGAGTGGCCTCGTATGATTTGTTGGATAATCTACAGTTTACTCAATCACTACGCACGGGAAGCAGCAAATGTAGCATTTAGTTCCACTTAATAATGTATAAAATGTGTTCAAGTTTCAAACGGAGTTTAGTTTCTCATGTATGTGTGAAGACAGTTTCGGATGCTTTTTCTCGCCCTGACAAGACCGTAGTCAAAGGAGAAACCATGAACTCAAGCCGTTTGTGTCATGACATGGTGAAGCTTCAGTGGATTTAATCCAAAAATATCATGTGATCCACGTCACAGTTGAACTCTGTGCTTAAAAGTGAAACCAAACAGTCATTTAGTGCAGACTGAAAAAAAACAGACAACCTGCTGACTCTCTGGTGTCACTGACCTGTGAAACATCGAACACGTGCACACACACACACTTGACAAACTCGAGTCTGCTTTGACAATGTGTTTTTTTTTTTATTTAATTTTTTTTCTTCATTTCTCCTCTCTAATATTCAAGTACATGGATTCGCAGATCCAGGAAACACAATCAGTAGCAAATTCTTTCAAAGCATCATCATGTTCCCGCTTGAATCACAAACGATTCCACTTCACACCCAAAATTCCCCCCTCCCCCTCCCCCTCCCCCTGCCCCCCAGGCTAAGACACATGGACCTCTTGTAAACATGATACAAATCAATCTTTGCTTTTTGATTACAAAAAGTAATCTGGTAGAAAAATATCTTTTCTTTTATAGGTATTTCTCTTCTTAGGAATATTTACATCGAGTACCTCACAGTATGATCTGATTTGAAAAAGTACATACTGTAAAATAAACACAAAAAAAGGGTCTCAGAGGGGTAAAAGGCCTTTGGTTTTCATGAAAAATATGAAAACGAAAACAAAAGAACCACAAAAAGTCCGTACACTGTCCTGTGTACAACAACAGTGATGACTGGATTGGTGATTGTTGGGCGTCTTGTAGCCAAAGACTGTGGACACCAGCTTCTCCACAGGTCTCAGAAGGTTAATTCATCAAAAAGTTCACGACAAAAACTGCGGCTACAATCAGGCGTCACTCCTTGGGACGGCAGACCCGCACAACCTCCGCTGGGCAAAGTATCCCAGGACGATGAGCAGCATCTCCGAGGTGCTGCTGAGGGCCACGATGAAGGGTGCCTGGGAAGCGAAGTCGGCCTCCGCCCGGCGGAATGAAAGCTGCATGACGGCGAGAGCCAGCAGGCTGTTTTGGACGCCAACCTCGATGCTGACCGTCTTCCTCTGCGGTGGAGCCAGGCCCGTCAGCTTGCCCAGAACAGCCCCGACCACCAGACCCAGCAAAGGCACCGTCACCCCTACTGCCACAATCTGGGGCTTCACGTTGGCCAGGATGGACGCGCCCATTTGGTAGGCCATGAAGATGCCACCCACGATGAGCACAAAGCTGAAGGGTCGTATGAGCGCCAGCAGGACGCGTGTGAGGGCGGGCAGCCGCAGCTTGACCAGCATGCCCAGTGAGATGGGGATGGCGATGAACAGGAGGGTGCCCAGGATCTTCACGAATGGAACGTGAAGGGCGGCGTGCACGCCCAGCAGTCGCCCGTACAGAGCTGATGACAGAGGCATGGCTGCTGCCGCCACCACTGTGGACACCAGCGTCATGGAGATAGCCAGGGTCACATCTCCTCCAAGCAACAGGCTGTACAGGTAGCCTCCCCCGCCGCCCGGGGCAGAGCAGGTGATCACCAGGCCCAGGGAGAGGGCTTTGGGCAGTGCGGCCAGCCGGGACACACAGTAGGCATAAAAGGGCATCACCAAAAACTGACCCAGCACCCCGAGGAGCAGTGGCACAGGGCTCTTCAGCAGACCCCGCAGCACCTCCACCTCAACCTTGCACCCGAAGGCACACTTGTTGACAAAGATGAGGGGCAGCAAGGCAAACAGCACCGGGTTCTCAGAGAAGTGGGACAGGCCACCAGACTGGGTGAGCCTGGTGGCCGGGTCATCGTTACCTGGCGCCACTCTGATAGAGTAATCTGTCCTCTCCTCGATCAAAACCGGCACTGAGTCCTGGTCCAGGTCCAGCAGCTGGATCTGCAGTTGGGCCCTGCCTGGAAACCCGGAACGGATGCTGATAATGTAGCTCTTGGCTGGTCCTGCGTGTCCACTGTCTGTTACATTAAGTATTGAGAGGACCTCCGGGTCCAAGGAACGGACTGTCACCGTCTGCTTCCAGCTCTGGCGGCCCTTCCTGCTGGCCGCTGCGCTCCGGTACCGACTGGAAATTACAATCACGCCGTTGGTGTTTTCGGGAAACTCAAATTCCTGTGACGACCCGTCCCCGATTCTGATATACCTGCTGCTGCTGGCGGCCGTCAGGTTGGTGTCGCTGCTGCTGTCGATAGTCAGGTTTCCGGTGGCCCACGCCCGGTCCGCTCCGCCGGTGATGAGGAGGAGACAGCAGAATGTAAATAGCGTCCTCATCGTATTGACGGACAGGGGGCGGAGGGGCGCCGCAGAGACACGCTTCTCCCCCGCCAGCGGCCTCCCCACACGGTTACACCGCCGCCCTGTTACACCACGACGGTAAACTTCTCATTGTAGTCTCCGGTATGAAACGACAGCGTCGGCAGCCGGCTCCACATCTCGTCTGGTTCCCATTTTCTCGCTAGCTTTATACCGGAACCTAAACATCACCCCGCCCCGTCCTGTCCGAGCCCGGCTCACAGGAAACACTCACACAGGTCTCCAGCGGCTCCCTTTTATCTACTCGATGCTAAGATGTCCGTCTCCGCAAACCAATGCCTCGCCCCGTCTTCTGATTTTATTGTCTCCCCGGTTGATGAACACTGAAAGCATCGTAGCTACCGTTTGCTCGGAGCTGTTTCTGTAAAGCTCAGAGCTACGTAGATCGCACTTCCGGTCACGAAACGCCAAAATAAACCTTATTTTTCTGCTGGGGGAGACTGGACTCTTACATTGTGTGGGTGTGTTGTTCACACATCTGAAACTGACATTTCATACTTCACATGTTGCAGTTCACATCATTAGAGGCCACTATCTTATAGCCTAATTTTATTTAATATGAACACATTTCTCATTTTTATCTTTTACATAGTTTCAGTGTTTTTAGAAATTCATGTGTTATTCATATATTATTTTTATTAGTTCCCAACACTGGGAGCATTAATACATATTACTCATCTTATATCTCCAAAATGTCTTATATGGAGACCCAAAGTGTTCAAAATTAATAAATAAGACATTAAGAATAAATACAGACAAAATATAAACATCAAATAAGTGAAAGAAATAATCATGAAATAATCAAATATATTTATAAAACTCATTTTATTAATATTACATACATTTTTATCATCATTCAGCTTCTTTCACAACAACAAGTTTGTTTAGCATCGTGAAATCATCCAGCCTATATTGTGCTGAGTTTTGAAAATTAATTGAATTATTTCACAATTTATTATATTATATATTTGTCTACATTTGTTCGTATAATTATTCATACTGCCTTATGTTTGATTTGTCGGATTACTTTGTGTCTCTTGTCACATATATTCAAACTCAGTACATCATTATTGTTTACTTGTCACATGCCTTTAAACAATTTTGAAACCGAATCCCTTCACTTCCTGTCTGCCTCTAGTGAACTCCGACTAACTTGACGTAATCCGTCATTAATCCAATCGGAGCGGCCCAAAGCGTCAGCTCTCCCCGTCCCTCAACCAATAAACAGGGGCGGTCACATGGGAGAGGGAACACAGAGGGGGTGAGGGGGTAGGGAGGGGGGGGATGATGGGAATAATAGAGTTGCTAATAAAGCAGAGCTCGTTAAATTCAGGGGCACCACGGGAATGTGGCTCATCTCTGTTTCACCCTCACATTCAGTCTTTCTCCATGGCTTGTACAAATATGGAAATTGCATTGCTCCTCTCTATTGCCCACTTAATCCAGACTTTCACTTCTGGGTTTCTGTGTCCCTGACCTTTAATCCCTGTAGTATCCCGTAACACCGATCTATTATGCTCATGTAGGGAAAATCAACACAGTCACACTCCCTCAGCTCCATTCTCCAGTTACAGCCTGGCTGCCAAGTCGACTATTGCTTATTTGTTATACACAAACAGCAGACACAACCGGGAAACCTGACACTATCTCGGCAATGTGGCATTAAAGGGGAACTCCATTCTGTCAGCATAACCCCGCAAGCATCCCTTTTTATAGTAACTGGCTCCTGCTGGGAGCCACTCACATATTCAAAAGCCATTTTCAATTCATAACCTCAAGTTTCCTTCCCAAGCAAGAGGGTCAGCGAGGTCACTGGGTTGCTATTTTCCAGTGAGCAACACCACCCGGGTTTATCCTGGATACTAACCGCTTACAGTGTAAAAGTCAGTCCTGGGATGGCTTGTTCATCATCTATTGTGTTTTCATGAGTTGTGCGTCCTCCTTCTGTCACGACGGCTAAGTCAAGGCTTCCAGAAAAAAAGAAAAGGCAGGGGAGTCCTCAGTGGAAACACTCAGCGCACGCCAAGACGACCTGCTGGGGTGATCGCTCTGGCCTCTTCTTTGACATTTCATGGAGCGACAGCCAGTTGTTATGGGGCTGCCAGGCACACACATCTCTTGCTTGGCATTTGTGCTACTCCAGTCCCCAGGCTTTCTAATTATTTACCCATGGTAAGATAATTTACCTCATGACTTATTTCATAAACTCAGAAGAAGAGAGGCAGTAGGAGGTAGAATGGGGCACAGAGAAAGAGTGAAGAAGGCAAAAAAAAAAAAAGGCCCGTAATTACATTCCTCCGCAGCCCATTTTGACACATTCCTGAGTGATGGCGTCAGTGAGAAATTACAGGAATATTTTCTGAACCGACAAACTGTTTACGCAGAGGAGGCAGCAGACTGTATTTGCTTTTGTGCGTGAACACTCTGCATCCGTGTGAATATTCATGAACCAACTCAGAGCAGCGGTTATGATCTGCCTCGTGTTGTGTTGCAAATAAGATCACAGGCAGCCATGATGACTAATCCAAGAGTATTGTTCCGAAATGCAAATTTAGCACCGGTCCACACAATGTTTATCTTTGGCTGGACGGCCTGGTAACAGCCCGGTAACAACCTGTGTCACAGCAGGGATGTAGCCAGGACTTTGGAAATGCTGAGGTCAGGAGCTCAAAGTCCACCGGTGGCTGCTTAAAGCGGTGTTCAGACTGAACATGGAACATATTTTAGAGTGGCAGTGCAAGTGGAGGCCAATCCAAAGACAAAAGTGAACATGAATACACATGAATTTGCCTTCTGTGCCACAAATTGTGGCAAAGTGTCCGCACAAAATTAAAATGTTTGTATGAAGAATTTCCTGAAGAACACCCTGCCCAAGGCCTCATGAGTCCACCTCGTGAACATAGATAAGAGATACTGAGAGAGAAATTGTGCCAAGAACTGGAGATACTGGTGAGTTCTGAGATCAGTCAGATATAAACGTTGCTCAATAGCTAGCTAGGGCTATGCAATGGCTGGCATGGGCAGATAAACGGACCGCTAAACACTCAAGTGGTTAAATTCACGAGAATAACATTAGGGGGACATTGATTTGTGTTAACACACCTTAAAGAAACAACTGACTTGCCATAAAAATTTGTGAAATTTTCACAGAATTGAAATGTTTTCTCATTTTATCTGAGCTCACTTATACTGTGTGTTCCGTTAATCACTCTACATGAAGGTCTTAATGCTGTCTTGACAATCCTTACATTAACTCTGATGGAAAAATACTAAATTGTTAAATATATTATTATAAATATACTTGAACTGATATCACAATATCCCAAATTTAAAGCTGCATTTATAGATTTTTGGCCATTTGGGGATAAACATCTACACACCCAGCAGACACGGTACAATATTAGCACTTATTTGACGGCGTGTTTGTGTCCACCTGATGAATGTATATCAGTCTCAATCAGCTCCTAAGAAAAAAAAAATATCGGGCTTTTTAGCTGCTAAATACTCCACTATGCTCACCAGCTAGTTGCTAACTTTGCTTGGTGCTGGGCAGTTAGCATATAGTGATCATACAGTAGTAGAGTGTCTATCAGTGCTTTTTTTTTGCTAAAACAAAAAACAAAGAAACAAAAAACCCCATAAAAAACAGCTGCCTGCTGCCGCCTGAAACAAGGTTAATGAGAGCACGCTTTATGGAGCGGAAAATGAGAACAATGAGCTGAAAAACGCGGTAAAATCTGAGCGACACAGGCCAGAGTTGGTGATAACAGTGGGTTCATCGCTATGAGCGACACCTGTCACATTACAGCTAATAACTTGAACAACTGTTGATACAAAAATATGGATTAGTGCAGCTTTAAAGAGACTTAGTCTAACCAACCTTTAAAACCCACAGTGTGTAATTACAGAATGTAGAATGCTCCTCAGCTGGTTACACGCCCCCATAAACAGACACAATACCTTGACACCTGACCTCGGTGTCCACAATGGCAGCTACTTCCCTCATCACAAGGAGTCTTTGGAATATATTTAGGACAACACAAGGTATCATGCGGTGGCCCAGATGACATTTAGAGGTGACTGTCTGACAACACCCTGAAATCCGATAAGATGACGATCAGTCAGTGAAGTGCAACATGAGTCTTGACTTTCTCTGGACAAAACATTTTCTCAGTTGTGTTTGGTTCGTCTGCTCCAGTTTGGTTTGGTGGCCTGACCACTGCTGAAAGGAATGTGTTAGAGAAATTAGTTCACCCTGCATCCAAAGTGATCGGTTACATTTTCCCATCTCCTCGAGTATTTCTATATTACTATATAGACAACAAGTACATTCCCTAAAGTTGTTTTTGCATTAATATTGTTTTAGTTTAGTTTTCTGTGAATTCATTTATGGCATTTAGTGTATTTTATATTTTCAACTGTGCTGCAAGTAGATTCCATTTCAAGTAATGTTTGCGTCCTCACTGCTGTGTCTTTGTCTTCATGCTTTTTGTGCCGTCTATACTGTTGCTTGAAATTTGACCTAAGACATCCATACATATGTTGAGCATCGACGCACGCTTTGAAGTGTCCCGCCTGTATTCAACACACAAACCACTTATGTCAAATGAAAGACTGCATCAGAGGACACCATTTTATTTTCAGATAAGATAAATATACAAAACAAAAAAAGTGCTGCAAAGTCTGCGGAAGCTTGGGTATATAAATAAAACTGCCCTATGTTAAAATGGACACAAAAAAAAAAAAAACGGAAACATATCCAAGAGGGTGAAGCTGCTCTGTCAGAGGCTGAGGTCTGGCTTCTCTATACACCGAATGTTTAAAGAAGGAAACATCCAAACCAGTCAAAGCGCTCAACAGGCATGTAGGGCTCCAACAGAAAGATGTGGGAAAACTCTAAAAACATTCTTTCAATTACATTGGACATTTTATTCACGTCTTTACATATTACCCTCTCTGGATGTGAACCATCTTCCAGCACAAACCTTACATACATTAAGAGTAGTGACTGATTCTTGTCAATTTGTTTAAAAAAAAAATATATATACTAGCATGTGCATCCATGCTCTTTATGACTGAGATCATTCAGAATGTGACAGAGACCGGTGAATATGATCATCTTATTTTGAGTCAGAGAAGCTTCCAAAAGCATCTGAGTGAGACTTTAAATGTTGCTGGGGAGAGCTTCTACGCTTTAAAATTAAAACCCCAAAACCAAAAAAAAAAAAAAAGAAAAGAAATCAGGCAACAACAAGGTAACAAATGCCAACCTATGACCGCTACGACAACCAGAGCTGGTGCTCAAAGTCAGCGTTGAAGTGTGGTTGGCAAGACAGTGACAAAAACATTTCAGTCTCGTCTGGCAGGGGGAGGAATGGAAAATTCCTTGTTCTGACGAATGTCTGTGGAGTTCAGCTTCTGTTAGCGGCTGTTCGCTCTCTAAACTACTGTTCTTCAGGCACTGGTGGGGGAAGCACCTATGCAAGCACCCGCATCCCAAATAAGGCGTTCAAAGCGAGAAATCTGGATACAGGCATGAATAATAAATCAACAACAAAACAGTAAAGAAAACATTATTCATTTTGACACTGAGAAACAAAAAGGTCTGAGGATTGTCCTTTCGTTGTATACAGCATGGTATCGATGTCATGTCGAGGATGTGACCTGGAAGAATCTGATGAGGGAAGGAGACTATGTCTGTTAGTGTCACTGTCCAGTTTAAACTCAAAAGAAACGAACAATTGTCACACAGTGATGTGTAAAAACTGACATTTGTTTCTCATCGAATGTATCTGGCTCCTTCCTCCAACCAGAATCGTCCATTTCTGACCCATAACAGACAAGAGCCTGAAATAATTAAAAACAGGTACGTCTTTACCCCACCCTGCCCATAGTAAGAGCCAGGGATGCCCAACTCCCTTATAATGACTATAACTGCATATTAAAACTTAACTTTTTCATTTTCATCATTATACAATGTGTAAAATGTGTTTCTTTTTGTACAAAGACTACATCCGAGGAGCATGTGAAGAGAGATCTGAAGAGTGTAGCCACGGGAAGAGGAGGTGGTGGTGGAGAAATAGGAAGAAAAAAAAGGAGGAAAAAAAACAAAACAAAAAAGAAGGTAAAATGAGATACAACGGGGAATTAGGGAGGGAAGATAGGAAGATAGAAACGGGAGTAGAGATGGATCGAAGTGGGAAGGTGAACCAGAGAGAGATTTGTGGCCTTCTCAAGAGATATTTCTAGCCGGTGTGTGTATGTGTGTGTGTGTGTGTGTGTATATTTATAGAGCAGGGGGATGGTAATCAATAGGCTCATTAAGTCCTCCCGGTAGGAACAGTTCAATAGAAACACACGCGGCTCCTGTCGCCGCCATTCAGCTCGTCTGCTTCCGTGCAGCTGTAAGCTCCGTCACCTCTCCTGGAGGACCTCTCAGTTCCGCAGAGCAGCCAACCTGCAACATATGAAAAATGTAGGAGAATTTTTAGTTGTTTGGAGCTGTGAAAATGAAATAAAACGTCTTTAAAAAAGGTGCACTGCACTGAATTCCATTTCCTAGCGGTCAGTGCTGTGAACCAACACAACAAAAGAAAAACCTGTTTCTCTCTCGTGGACAACAAAATCTGATGAAATTCTACTTCTGGTGCACATAACAAGAAAATATCCTGGTCTGAATGACTGATTTGTATGGATGTGTATAGATACAATGATGCACTGTAGGGTTTGTTGTTATTGTCATCTATTATTTTGAGAAACAGGCATGTAAGATACCGTATTCGATTTTTTCCCCCACTCTCCTGCTGCTTTTAATGAATTAATGAAAAAAATTAGTCTGACTTTTTATGTCAAGTTTTCTATGCAGCTGACATCATAACCAAAACAGGCTCGGTAGAGGGGAAGAGATTACAAAACAGTTTAAAGCCCCTGCGTTTAGATTTTAAAATATATGACTTTGGTGACTCCTAGTGGTAGTAGAGAGAAAAACACTGAGGCTGACACAATGAATTTCAATTTTCTTGTTCGTTTTCTCCCAAAATCATATTCTCAGAATATTTTTAAAGATGTGAAAATCACACAAAAAAAATGTACACATAGGCGCTTTAAAAAGTAACTTAACACCAGGCTGAAAAGCGTCGTTGCCCTGCCCTCTCTGGTTGAAAGATTGAGGTGTGGTCCACCTCTGACTAGACCCCGTGTCACTGATGGCGGGTGCGGTCCGGTTTCTGTTTTGCTTTGCCCTAAATCTATCAATTCAGTTTCTTAAAGTTGACATACAACAAATTGTACAGTTGTGTCAATCTCATCCACAGGAAGATGATGTTGCTGTTCTTAATCCTGCCTAATAAACTGCTGGTTCCAAAGTGCTTATTCTTATTTCGACTTTTGGACTTCTGCTTTAACATCATCCTCATTTAGAATTTTAAGCTCTGCGATCGGATGTTTTCTTTGCTGAAATGCGAGATGTGAACGATGACTAAGAGGTCTGGAACCAGGCTAACTACGCCCAACAGTGACGACAAAGTGTACCGACACACCCTGGAGTACATTCATACATCACTGCGGCAAGGTGAGAAGTGAAACCACCGGAGGCCATCGGAAAGATTTACAGCTACTGTTAGTTGCTTTCTTTCTTCGTTTAGTTTCTTTCTTCATCAGAAAACAAAATTATACATCTACAGTGACCTTCTGTTGACTTGATTAGATTCATTTCAGCGGATCTTCAAGCTGTCAGCCTGCTTGATGTCTGTATGTCTTATTCGAGGAGGGTTGAATCGAGGGCAACTAGAATTCTTGGTTGTAGATACATGAAGACGTTTGGCTTCTCATCTAAAAAGGTCTTCTTCACTCCTAACTGATTGGGAAGCACCAGGTATTTAACCTCTGCGGGGTTGTTATCAAAGTCATTGCTACTAATTGGTTCGTTAGTGCGCCTTGCTGTCGTAACGACCGTCGTTAGAGCCGTTAGAGTCACCTGAGGCCAAGTGTAAATGGCAGTCCTGTCTGTCCCGGTTGCTATAACGACAGTCATTTGAGTCGCGCACACAAACCCCTTTCATCCCAGTTACATGATTTCCAGCCTGTCGATAATGAGATAACAACAGCTCCATATTTTCACACCTGCTAAAATGAGGAACTGACAGATTGGCGTGTGAAAGCTGGTCCCTGTGTTCTGACATAATTATGTTTTCCAGAAATAGCTACTGATTAGATAGAAAGAGCAGCACAGCAGCACAACAGTCAACAAAGAACTACACAGCGCTGTTGTTTTAAGCTGCTCTTCCTGGACTTTGTGATAGAGTTAAAAAAAAAAATAGAGATGATAATAATTATTTTTCTTCCTCAATTAATCTGTTGTTGCTTTTACAGATTAAATGTTTTGTATAGAAAATGTGACCCATCACATTTTTACCAGAGCCTTCAATGGGTAATATCTTCAAATTGCTTATTATGCGCAACCAACATCCCATAATACATACAATTTACTACGATATAAAAAGCAGTAAATCCTAACATTTCAGAAGTTCAACGATTGCTGCAACGATTAGTCGATTAATTGATCAACAGATAATTAACTGGCAACTATTTTGATAATAGAATAATCTTTTTAGTCATTTTTATGAGGAAAATGCGCAAAAATCTGCTGCTTGCATCTTGTCAAATGTGAGGATTTGAAGCTTTAATGCGTCACACAGCTTTAATGACAATTTATAGACAGAACCAAGAAAAGAACTAGATTAATTGATGAAGAAAATAATCATTTATTGCAGCCCTAATAAAATAGTTATTGATGAATTATTATTCATTTCAGTGCTGGTCAAAAGTATAATTAATTATAATTGAAGTAATCAATCATATTCTTGGTCAACTAATAATTTAATTAATGCATATGCATTCAACTGATTGTTTGGTTCATTTCACTGAAAAATTTGTCAAATTCTGTCAAATCCAACGTTATTGTCCGACTAAAAGCTTCATTGGAGTTTCTCTGCTGGAGCTGAAGGTAGTGTATCTTTCTTGTTCACTTGTGACTTTTGCAGCCACGACGGTCGTGTTCTGTGTGCGAGGGCAGTAGCTTGCTGTGCAATCTTATTTACTGATCTCATGCTCTACTCTAATTACAGCGCAGCCTGTTCATGTGCTACTTATTAGCCTGCCAGGGAATGACTAGAGTTTTATCAGGGAAAGAGCAAGAAGATTCAATGTCTTGCGAGCAGAAACACAAGACAGATTCGCAGATGTTGCGTCTGACCCGTCACCCCCGGTACGTGTCTCTCTCAACAGGATAGCTGGTACCAACTCCGGTCCTTACCGTCTAGTAAGCTGGTCTTCCTTCTCCTGGTTGCGTGAGCTCTCTGCGCCCACTGAAGTGGCTCCTGCAGGCAGCTGGTTGAGCTGGTCCATCACCTCCAGGCCGCTCTCCTCTGCTATTTGGTGGATCAGGTCATCCACCTGTTCCTGAGGTGTGGTCAGCGTCATTGCAGAGCTCATGGAGTCTTCCATCACCTGGTGTTGGCGAGAGAGAGAGAGAGAGAGAGAGACAACTGAGTAAAAAAAAGCTAAAAAAGACTTTAATTCAGATGAGGCTTCTTGAGTCCTCATTAGATCTACGATGGTATATGAGCAGGCCTAGAACACTGCATGAAAACGCATAAACAAGTATGAATGCGCATAGTCCGCAGCCACTTACTGAGGTGTGCACATCAAGGTTCTGGACTTGAGTTTCAAACTTATCCATGACAGCCGAGACCTTTTGGAGGTCCATGGAGTTCAGAGCTTTGTCCAGGGCCTTGGTCACCTGGCCCATGTTTTTGGTCACCTGAGAAAAAAAAAAAGATATAATAATAATATATACAATGTATCTGTCTCATTCTGGAAAGGCAAAAAAAAGGCCATCTACCCGTCTTGCAAGGTTATCAAAATAGGAGGAATGCAGTGATAAGGGAATATGAAAATAGCTGCTTTATGATCCAGCAGACTTAATAAAGCTTTGGCTAAAGAGAGAGGCAGCATGTTCTAGTGAGCAGACTGAACGCAGTAACTCACCGCTTTCATCGTGACAGCAGTCTGGACTTTAGAGGCCACCGCGTCGACTCGAGACGCCATGCGCAGCCAGTTCAGACCCTCGTTTTTTTTCCGGATGGAGTTCTCGGCATAAACTCTGGCACATTCCACATTTTTCTGTTGCAGAGCCTGGTGATGAGACAAAAGGACAGTTGACGCTCAAAACTTGACTATGAATATAACCTTCCATGTGCGTGTGTTCATGTCTGTCAATCCTAATCTGTATTGTCAACACTGTACAGGCAAAATATTTCGAAGACTTTTCTTGCTAACTAGTTTTAAATTCACACACAAACTTAATCTCATAGTTGCTTCTTCTTTTTAAATCATTGTGTGGATCTTGAAAATTGCAGCTCAGTAACAATCGGAATCTTTTCAACAGTAATAAAAACAAAACAGCAGCAGCGACAGAACTTTCATTCCTTCTCGTTTCAAATGTATATGAGCTGTCAGACAGGATATGGGAAGTGAAGAGTATCATGACTCAATAGGGAAATATCTCTGCTTATTGAGATAATGAGGGACAGGCTATGTTATAACCCCATTGTTCCATGAGAGAAGTCATCTGGTCGTCTGCAAATCTCATCTGTAACCTCCAAACATGTGATTAAAAAAAAAAAAAAAGAACAGAGATGCCCAGTACCTGTATGACAAAAGCATATTTCCTCTATAAACATTTTGTCATTAAGGAAATAATGACACATCCATTTCATTCAACTACCGAGGCTTTCCTGTAGCTATAACGCCCCCTGCTGAATAATGTGTGCAACTACAAGTGTCTTAGAATGTGCAAAGATAATCTACTGCTCAATAATATAATATGGTTTCTATAAATCACCATTTATTTATTCATAAATAAACCACAGTGACCAGGAAAGACTAGAGAAGAAAAGAGTTACAAGCACAACCTCGACCAGCCACAAACATGATCACCACCCCTACAGGCCCACTGCAGAGATCACATAACACATTACCTCATCTGATAAAACCACAAGAAAGAAGATGACGGATAGATAGATGTGAAAAATGTAGATGAGAACCATCTGGATGTTTTACATTGTTCATGTGCCCTGAACACAAAGCAGATACTGAACTACAACAAAAAAACCTATGACATCATTGGAAAAGATGACATGAAAGCAGTGGCCAGATGACTGAGGCTTTCACTTGGTTCTGTTTTCTCACCTTCTTGACCTTGGCCTGCTCCTTCTCAGACTCCTTCTCTGCCTTTTTGGCCAGTCGCTCAAGCTGCTTGGAGGTGAACTATGAACCAAAGAGAATGACGTTGCAAGAAATGAATTTACAAGTTATGTCAGGATGAAACTGATTTCACTTTTCATTAGATACATACCTTTAGCTGGAAAAGTGTTTCTGTGGAAAGATAGAAGAGACAGATTGAGGAACATGGAGCGTATGTTATATAAATTGAACAATGGACTGTCTATAACATAACAATATACCAACTATAAATTACACATAGTGTCAGGAAACATTATATACTTCAACATTGGCTTTTTGATCTTTGAAATTGCACATTCGGAGCTTTCCTGACATCATGTGTGTTTATAGCAGTAACCTAATAAAACTTGTTTATAATAATATTACCTAAAGAATAAATCTCAATGAATAAAAGTTCATTAATCCCCCCCCTCCACTCAAAAATATGTTCTGCGTATCATTACTTCACTTTGATGTTGTTCTCTTGAGAGTGAAGAAAGAGACATCTTGCATCCAGAAGTGAAACTTTTGAAGTGATAAATATGTGTGTATTCATAGTTTCAGATTTTTTTTAATGTGGGAGAAGGAGTAGGTGTCATTTTAAGGTTTTTGTGGATAGAGAAGTCTATTTATGTATATAAATACTATAGATCTTCAAACATGTCTATCTAGGACAAAATACTCAATTTCACAGTTTCAGTTATTGTTATAACTTTTCACTTCTTTTTGCTTTCTTCTTGTGAAATACTGGATGTTTTCACTGTTTCAAGTCTCTGGAGACGGGGGAAAAAAAAACATCTTTAGTTGAACTGTTGTCCAAACTGAGGCCATGGCCTCTTGATTGGGGGTGTATGGTCTACACTCTGGTGGGAATACACTGATGAATTGTGGGAATCTCTGACCTGTTTGTTTCTCTGTGTGCACTGTGTTATAAAAAACCTACGCTAACGCTGCAACTAATGACTACCATTATCGATTAATAAGTCCATTATTTTCTCAACTAATCAATGAGTTGTGTGGTCAATAAAATGTCAAAAACAGTGAAAGATGTCGATCACAAAGCCCAAGGTGACATCATCAAATTTCCTGTTTTATCCACAACCCAAATATATTCAGTTTACTGTGATAGAAGAAAAGCAGAAAATAGTCACATTTAAGAAACTGGAAATCAGAGAATTTTGTCTGACTGAAGATGATTAATCTATTATCAAGCGTTTGCAATTAATTTAATAGTTATCACCTAATCGATTAATTGTTTTCCAGCTCTAAACTGCACGTGTTAACTGAAGACTATAACCATACAGACAGCCTGAGGCAGTAAAAACTACTGTACCATAGAGCCATAAAGAGGGGAAATGACGTTAAATACAAAACAATACACTAACAAAACAAAACAAAAATAAATTAAAAATAAAACAGACAGCAAAGAAATGTTGGGGGCAGTAAATACTCACTAGAATAATACAATAAATGTCTCAGCCTGGTGCTAAAAGCTACTGTACGTTTCAGTTAAAGAGCTTCAAGCAAACCCTGGGAGGGGTCTGCCTTAAATATGTCTACGTCTGTCGAGGCAACGCTAATTAAGTTTTGAATGTGGTGAGACATTGAAAATGCAACAGTCATTTGCTAAGAAAACATTCAGGGTCGGGCAGCGTTAAGACAAGATTTTAAATCAAACCAAAGGACATTTTTATGGCAACTACAGGTAGTTGTTAGACAAGATAAACGAATGAACTGAAAACCAAAACAGGTCTGACAGCTGCCGCACGGTTGACTAATATGTAACTTAAGTAACACAGTGAGTAAAGCTAACAGAGCTAACCAGCTAATGTTAGCTGTCTGGCCTTAGAAAGACGACGAAGCTACAAAAAGCGACAGCCTAGTTATTAAACCACGACTTACCATCCATGTCTACACGTATATGATCCCAGGTGATCACGGAAAAGATAAATCTGAGATCCCAAACAAGCTATCCTTTATTTGTTTTGATCAAACCGTGAATCTGACACCGCACTTCCTGGTCCACAAGTAGCCACGTGATCAGGATTCTTCTTCTTCGGGTTTTTCGTCGTTTGTTGCCTCCCGCTGCACCTGAAACACCGCCACCCACTGTCGTTTATTGTTACTAACTATTTTCTCATGAAGGTAAAGTCAGTTTTATCCTTAATGAGTAGACGCTATAATTTACCCACGTTCCCCTAAACACCTTACATGCAAGCTATCGGTAGAATTTACTGACGCCCCCTACACGCCCCTTACACATAATATCTGGAAATTACAATTTTGAGTTTAGCTGAAGTAGATCGTATGAACTGTAGTGTCCATTCAAAACATGTTTGAGACATCCTGCATCAAATGACAGCTGGCTCCCAAAAGCTTTATCAATTTTATTTAAATCAATCAATGTACTTATTATCTATGTCAAAGCAAGGCTTGCTTTTAATAATATTTAAATCATTTCCAGCAGCCTTCCACGGCAAAGCATTATAAAAGACATGAAACTGATGTGTGATTACAGGAGTCAGATGGTCTCACTGCTCTCTTATTTAGATTTGAAATTAGTCACCAGGTTACAGGCAGCTGTATCTTGTCAGGAAATTTCAAACTACACAATAACTCAGAGGCTGAGTCCAGTCAGTCACTGAGTTTGTCTTCACTGGCATCACAAACATGTCTTTGTTTGTTAAGATGTTCAGTGGAGGAGAAAAGGTCAGAAAGAAGAATTGCAAGCAAGAGGAGGCGGAGAAACTCCCAGAAACAGAAGAGCTGCTAATGAAGAAGAAAGAGTTTCTGAAGAAAAAGATTGACCAGGAGCTGCTGTTCGCCAAGAAAAACAGTCGGAAAAACAGAAGAGGTGAGATAAACCAAGTTAAGTGTTGAATAATTAATTAAAACATAACTATTGCGTTAATCATATACGTAAAGTAACCTTAGTCAACTAGCTAACAATTTATTAAATTAGCACGTTAGCCAACTGCTAACTGACCATTCAAGGCTAAACACAAACTTATTAGCAGTGACGTTAATTAGAGGTAGCATGTGTAAAAAACACACATTTATGACTTCCATTCAGTGTCGTAGCCAACACAAAGAAGTGACGAATGATAGTTAAATATATATATATTTTAAAAACAAAGCAAAAAAAACCCACTTAGTACCTCTTTGAATGTCTTCTTGAAATTTTGGTCTATTTAGATGAAACCCTTTATCTCAATATATGCAATTTTTTTAAACACTATATCAATATACTGTATATTGTATATATGGATAAAGCACTGTACACATTAATAGCAATTTCATCCCATTGACTCGAGCCAGTTCCAGGGTTTTAGTGTTGTGACTCACTAGAATGACCTAATGTTACTCTTAATGGAGCTGAACCATCATTAATGTCATTAGTTACATCTGTTTTTTTTCCTGCTATGACAAGTCAAAATGTCTGCTGTAATATTTGTCTATTGTCAAAAGTCTGGTGATAGGAAACTTATGTTAAAGGAATAGTTCAATATTTATTCACTCTCTTGCCGAGAGTTAGATAAGAAAACTGATACCATTCTCATGTTTGTCCATTAAAGGTGCAGTGTGTAGAATTTAGAGGCATCTAGTGGAACAAACTTGGCAGAAATATGATATATAATATTCCTAAGTATGTGTAATTAGTGTGTAATCCCATGAAAATAAGAATCTTTTTGTTTTCATTACCTTAGATTGAGCC
This sequence comes from Euthynnus affinis, assembly GCA_029490765.1. Classification (NCBI taxonomy): domain Eukaryota; kingdom Metazoa; phylum Chordata; class Actinopteri; order Scombriformes; family Scombridae; genus Euthynnus; species Euthynnus affinis. The sequence goes on along the minus strand of CM055844.1, from coordinate 31,974,847 downwards.
CTTTATATCTACTTAGGAAGCGGGTCCTCTTCCACGGAGCCCGCCATGTTTCTACAGTAGCCCAGAGCAGACAAACCAAACACTGGCTCTGGAGAGGACCTTTCATGTTTTTCGCAAGTTTCTCTGCCACTGTAGGTTCTCCTACACGCATGGAAGGGGAGGGGTATTTATTTGGTTGCAATCTGCAACCTCACCACTAGATGCCACTAAATCCAACACACTGGCCCTTTAAAGATGAAGCTACAGCTGGTGGCCAGTTAACTTAGCATAAATACTGGAAACAGAGGGAAACAGCTAGCCTGCCTCTGTCCAGAGGTAAACAAATACATTTAGCTCAATAATGAACATATCTCATTTGTTTAATCTGCAAAAAAAAAACAGAAGTGAGAAAACAACACATTATAGTTTTATTTATTTTGATTACATTTCTTAACAGTTACTCATTACTCCATTACTTTTGCATCTTACTAGGAGGTGAAGGGTCACTAAAGGTTAAGACCCCTTAGTGTTTTAGGGTTTATCGACTGCAGAGTGTTGAGCTTCTTACTTAACCCATGTGATGTAGAGTTAGCCGGATATGATGCTGTCTGTCTGACTAAGAAGTGGCTGTGACCACTGTGAGATTGCTGATTCACACACTGTATCCCACCATGTTCTCCTCCCAGTGGCTCTGCAGGCGCTGAGGAAAAAGAAGAGGTATGAGAAACATGTCAAGTACATCGACTGCGCTGTCAAGGCCATGAGGTCGGCTCATGAGCACATGTAAGAGCTCCAAATGAACAAATGAAGGAAATATAGTAAGAACTTGAATTCAGCAATTATTATAGATAATAAAAAGCATACAAGGATACAAGTTGGATACAAGTTGTAATGATGCATTCTGTGTCATTCATAATGTCATATGATATCATTAGTTTGAATGCGGCTCAAAACAAATGTTATAAGATCCTCTTTATTGTGTTTTAAACTGATCAGGGATATTCTCAACAAGGTGAATGACCTGATCAAGGACATCACAGAGGAGCACGAAGAGACTCAAGACATGTCAGACACCCTCTACACATCCGTGAGCTCAGGAGTGGAGTTCGATGAGGTACAGTGACAGGAATTCTTTTCATGGTTTGTCACAGTTTGAAAAGGGATGACCACATATAAAAATTGATGTTCTTGGTCAGATCTACAAGCCTGTTGCTGTGTGTGTCTTCTTCAGGATGAGCTTCAGGCAGAGCTGGAGAGGCTGGAGAGGAGTCTGGATGAGACCGTCTTTGAGAAGGACAGAATGGAGGAGCTACTCTCTTGTCCCAAAGTGTCGTCCACGGCATCACCTTCCCAACCTGGTAAGAACCGTCTGGTACAAAGTAAAAAGTTGGTTGGTTGGTTAACTCAGTTAATAAAGCAGTAGACCGCTCACAGCTGATGTCAAGCACATGTTTTACAGAGAGCGGCTTCACATGTTAGCAAGAACAACTTAAAAAGCTCGTGATACAAGATAAAATGCCATGATATAGTATCTACTCATCCATGCGAATGTCTCACAGAGTTTTGTCTTTTCTCCTCCAAAGCCATGACGGAGGAAGACGAGATTGAGGATGCGTTAGACCGTCTGCGGCGCTGGGCTAACGAGCCCTTGTAAACACATGGTTGGCCACATCACACTGGTGTTAGAGAGAGAAGAGGCCAAGATGGAATAAACATAGCAACAGGTTCCTGTTCATGAACGTTGGTGTTTGTCTTCTCTCTACAGCTCAGATTCGGAAACCCCAAGTGCTCGGTGTAAAAGAGCAGTCAGTGAAAGCACTTAATGTAATGCATAGAGACAGCAATATTAGCTCTGTAATACAGTATTACTATTATAACACTATAATTGGGACATTATTAACATGGCTTAATGACAGGAGACTTTCATGATGCTAAATCCTCACAGACCTGTCCCTATAACTCACCTCTTTAGCTGTACGGTTTTGTGTGTGGTTACATGCTTTACATGTCCTTACTACATATTGTCTTTTTTTTATATATATACGGTCTTTGCTGTAGCTGCGAGGTCCTTTCAAGGTTTTTCCTGAAACACTGTTGACCTTCATCCTGTTGGCTGTCAGGGTCCTTCTAAAAAGTTTTTGTCTCAAATTGTTTAATGTTACAAAAATAAACTATTACCTTATAATGGCATCCAGCAGGAGACAATGATTTATACACAAAATGTTTGAGTAGTCAAAGCACAACATGAGCATTTTAAATTAGAACTACGTGCACAAAGTGTTAGTACTCAATAGTATTAATTTCTACAATTTACTGTTGTAATATCTATGTGGTGTCCTGGATAAGGTCAGTCAGACCGAGTGGAGATAACACAGAAACTATAGGTAAGGTTTAGCTCCTGTGTGTTCCCTTTGCTCCTGAAATCAGCTTGTTTCTACTTAGTCTTTAGGAAATATGTAATTTTGCTCCTACTAGACTGTTATTATAATCATCCCCAAATTTGGTGTGCAGCATCAATCAACATTAATGACTAAATGTTATTAAAAGATTTTTGAAGCTCTTGAGAGTTTTGCAACAATCAGTCTGAATGAATTTGACAAATTAAAATGCAAGTCAAATTTTAAAGACATTTGACACAGTTGCTAATTTTATCCTCCAACGTATTTAATTTCAGGAAATTATGCTCATACATAAATCTGTAAAAATAGATATATTGTGTCTTTGTATTCCAGTTCAGAGGTTGTGATTACCCCTGAACTGCCAATATACTGTATACAGTAATTTGTTTTTTTTTTTCCTATTAAAACACGCTGGTTATACTAGTTATCCCAAGTTTAAATCCTGTATCTCTTACAACTGCTGTGAACTGAACAGGATTAGTGTCTGTCACCCAGACAGTGAGGGAGAGGAGGATTGGCAAAAGCGGTCGGCACAGGAATAGCACTAGCTCATGCCGACTGTTCCTGTGCTGTAGCATAGACTGACCAAAATATGAGCCCCATGTATGTGGACATGTATGGACTGTATAATAGCTGACTGAAGCCTAATGGGGTCTGGAGCAAGCCAAAAGGAAGAAACAGGTAAGAATGAAACATAAAGAACCTCATATATGGTGAGGTGTGATTTCTGCTACATCAGAAATAAATGAATATTTCTGTTTTTGTTTGTCTTTATGTGCAGGGAAGGTATAGCTACACAGGGACTGTAGTTGAGAGTATGTTCGTGTTTACTGACCTGCCACCATATTAACGTTTGAGGTCTTAGTTGCATTTTTTTCACTATCGGCTGTATAGTATAAAGCTGTTTGTTTAGCGGCACCTTATTTGAAATTAGAAAGTAGCTTCATTTTCACCTCTTTCATATGTTTGCCATAACTATGTTGTTTTGAGGTCTTGGGGAGTATTGCATCAAATTTCAATGTCAAGGGGAGGGTCCAATGAAAAATAGAAATAGGGCTGGGGAGGGTTATACTTTTACGAAACAAAAATATAAGATTCAGTCCCCCTCTCCACCCAAATAATTTTCATACTATCCCTAAATACTTTGATTAGCAAGGCCGAGCCATTAAATCAAGGTTGGAGAGCAGTGGAATTAGACTGCCGTGGTATCACAAGGTCCAGATGACCATCTGCATTTATTATGGTGGAATTAGCACTCATTGGCATTAGTATAAACCATGTACCATGATTTTCATTGTGTTTAACAGTACAGAAAGGCCCAGAGTGTTTCTTAGAAAGAGTTAATTATAGGTGATAAGATGTAACAGCTGATGTTCATCGTTAATGATAATCATTGTTGTTCCATGTAGTATTATGTAGTATTAGTATTATGTACACATAGGCCTAACACTCTTAAGAAATTAGCACAATCCAATTTAAAATGTGCTGCTGCTCTCCATGCTGAACAGAAATACACCTACACACACACACACACACTGCTGAAAATCCTCCAGTCAGCAAGTTTACCTCACCTGACCTGGACCTGACATCAGTCCCAGGCAGTCCAGTTTAACTGTTAGATATAAGATATCTCTTAACTTCACTTTAAAGTCATTTCTCAGTGTTTGTGCACTGGAGGCTTCAAGTTTCCACATGACACTTGTGTGAGTTGATTACTGGCCCTCGATTGGCTCCAAACTAGTTGTGATGTCACAAGTCTTGCCTGTAGATACACGTCTTAAACTGAGATTTAAGGTAAGCACAGAGAAACTTTCCTTCTTCAGCAGCTGAATGAGAAAACAAACTCCGCACATCCATTATTCTGCACTCTGACACTCACACATCCAAGCAATAATCAAAACACATTTTGAAGTGAAGGGGGGGACTTTAAATTTTTGAGGTTCATAACTTTTTACCGTAAATCTCCCCCCAAAACAATAAAGCTGTTATAGTGAGTAAAAGTATGTGGACAAAAATTTGACCAATATATCTGACTTTCATTGGGATTTTATTAAAAAAAAAATAGATGACAGCCAGTCTGCGTCTACCATCCCTGATACTACTTTATAACTTTCAGTTACAGAGAAGCCCCCGACAACACCTACCATCACTGAGACCTCAGATTCAGCTGACTCAACTCCACGTCCACCTGCCATCCTCATCACAGCTCCGTCACGAGAAGACATCCATGCCTCGCCGCCCACCATAACTATAGCTGAGGCCGCCAAAGAGCAGAGGCCTTCTTCAACACCCATTGTCGTGGGAAGGAGACCACCAACCAAAAAGTGACCTAACATGTCCCGCTGCGGAGGGTGAGCTCAGAATCAAACTGTGTGAACAGAGAGACAAAAACTCAGAAACTCATCATTTGTTGATGTTTACCACAGATATGGAGAAAAGAGTGGTGGAAGAAGTATAAATATTCTTTACACTGTCCTATTATCATATCCTACAAATATTATAGAATTATTTTTCACAGATTCATACATGTGTAAGCAGCTTGTAAGTATTCAGGGCAGAAAATGTCCCCTGTGTGTTATACTATTATAAGATCATTATAATTGATGTATTCATATGTAAACAACATTTTAGTGTTGCAGCTGGTCCAGTTGGAGCTCATTTGAACTATTTTTTATATTGCCAGGTGGTTTAATTCATAAAAATGCATAAGAGCTCATCATATAATTTGTTGCCTGTGTATAATTTTAATTTGTAAAGTACCAAGTGACTGTAGTAGTGGTGAAGTACAATATTTTCAGCTTTGATATTATTATAATTATGAAGTGGCATGAAATGGAATAAGTAAACCAAAACTCCTCTGCAACAACACATCAATAATGTTCTGTTTTCCACGTTATTCCAAACGAGGACTGATGGGACTACAGATGTTATAGTCAAATGGAAAGTTTAATAACTTTTGTATGTTATTTTTCATGTTCTTACAGTCTACCAGGGAAGTATTCAAATGGACTTGAGCTTGATGATCATCTTCTGCAGAGCTGCAGCTGCAGCAGCAGCGTCTCTGTCTGTGGAAACTCCTGGAGACCTCTCAGCTGTCCTGCTGGTGGCGCGCCGTCTGCGGAGTGAAATGTTTAACAGCTAGCGGACGGTGCTCTTGTTTTCTGTGGCTGAAAACGCTCTAAAGTTAAAGAATGGACACCGTAGGAGAAGACGAACCGGATCCTATAAAGCTCAAGTCCATTAAGAATAAGAAAACATTCACAGTGCCTCAAAACGACAGGGTAAGAGACTGAACTGTAAGCTAGCTCACTGTGTGGGAACAGTGACGCTAAACTCTGTGCACAACTCTGGTACTTTAACAACTTTCTGCTGGTCAGCGACGATATATCACTCACAGATAATAAATTTACATTAATGACAGATATAGATGGACTAGTCAGGAGTTCGGCGTGTATAAAACACAGACAACACCACATTTATGACGAACATTTTACTGTGTAGCAAGCTAACGTTAATGCTAGCTTAACACTACCTCGTTGTAACGTTAACTCATTTAAAACAGTATAATAATGATAATAATAATGATATAAAGGTTGTAGCACTTTGAACCTGCTACTCTGCCGTTACAAGTTACTTTTAAGACAAAACTTTATCAACTGTGGGCCGATGTTTTTCAGGAAAGTGGTCTCCAGTGTTCACTGATAACTGTAGATTTTAAATGGAGTTTGGGAACGTGCTGTCCGTCTGTCAGGCTACATGGGCTCACTGTATGTGTACACACTGTGTAAACTAGATTGTCCAGTCAGGCGCCTTTGCTGTGCGAGTTTGTACACTACATGTACACTTCACTGGTATTGTCTCCAGCGGCAGCCAATCTCATTAATGGCTTCAACACGTAAGCCTGTTTGTTAATGCGTTCACGTCGTCTGGGGTGAATGATGGAGATGACGCTGTTTACAAATTGGGAAATCAAATTAAAAAAAAAAAACCTAAGTCATCAGGTGATTCCTCCTCCTCTACCATTTTTATAACTGGGCCAACTTCAGAATTTTTTTTTTTTATTTAGATATTGGAAAATGTCCCTGAGAGCTAATTATTCTTAGTAGCTTTAAAGCTACTTTTTTTTTTTTAAAATAAAGAGCATTAGGTCCCTGTCCTCTGTTGACTGTTCATTTCAGATACAGAAGTATCACCATCACTAAATGTTCACCCTGCTAGTTGTGAAGACTTCAACAACCATGTCACACCGAGCTAGCCGCAGAAACAGTTCATCTTCCAGCTTCTGTCCATCCACCAGACTTTATTAATTAAGCTTCATTCTGAAAATAAAGGAATCAAATGAAAATCGTATCTTCTGCTGGAGACACACACATGCTGCATCACTGAAGTGAAGTGAAGTGAACAGAACCTCTCTGCCACCTGCTTACATTTTCACTCTTTTACAGTTTGGGAGCTGCAGGAGTGTCAGAGAGTTTGAGAAACTCAACCGCATAGGAGAAGGAACCTACGGCATTGTTTGTAAGTCATACATATTGGAGAGTATAGATTGGTTTTGAGATCAGAGTAGCTGCTCAGTAGATGAACTGTTTCCTCTTCTTACTACAGATCGAGCTCGTGACACCAAGTCTGATGAAATTGTTGCACTGAAGAAGGTCCGGATGGATAAAGAGAAAGATGGTAAGACCACTGCTAGTAGTAGTAGTAGTGTGTGTGTGTGTGTGTGTGTGTGTGTGTGTTTGTGCCTGTTGCATGGAATTATCACTTTAAAAAGATTTTGACATATCTTGTATACAAGTGGAAATAAGAAAAGGGACCACTCTTGACCCAATGTGTTGAACAGACTGACTGAGCAACAGATGTTGCCATCTCAGGCCCCTAAAATAAGTCTGAACAGTTTTACTCTGGGGTTGCATGTTGTTGCTGTAGTTGAACTGATAAAAACGGTCTCAAGAACTCATTGAACTCATTGAACTCCTGCTCTCTGTCTGTCAGGGATCCCAATTAGCAGCCTCAGAGAGATCACCCTGCTGCTGAGGCTGAGACATCCAAACATAGTGGAGCTGAAGGAGGTAGTCGTGGGCACCCAGCTGGAGAGGTAACACACACACACACACACAGATGCACGCGCCAAACGTCTTAAAACCAACGGTTCCAGTCTGTATTTCTGACTTCAGATAAACTAAAGCCAGATAAACTTTACTGCACACTTACCGTGTCTGAGTCCAGTTAGACAGATCAGAATCTGGACTGTAAGAGCTCAGGCCTTATGCAAAATGAATCTCTAATTAATCTGAAAGTGTGGGTGAAACGTGAAGATTCAACAGATTCACAGTTTTTCCAGTCTGTCTCAAAACAACAGTCGGGAGCCCAAATGAACGTTGAAATAAGTTTTTCTTGCTGTAATCATTCCTCCTGTCATTAGTTGCAGCTCTAAATGAATCAAACTGCCACTGCTGGACAGTGACTAGTTGTGTGTGTGTGTGTGTGTGTGTGTGTGTTTTTCTTGTTCAGTCTGTTTCTGGTGATGAGTTACTGTGAACAGGATTTGGCCAGTCTGCTGGAAAACATGCAGACACCGTTCTCTGAAGCTCAGGTAGGACAGAGTCAAGTCCCTAAATCTAGCTGATTAATTCATAATCTCTCATAAACTCAGCCTTTGGTTGAACTTGGCACTACTTTATCTCTCCGTTCTTGTACAAGGTGTTTACTTGGAACAAAACTGATCTTTTTTTTTTTTTGTAGTGTATTCGCAGTTTAGTAATTCCCCTCCTCTTGTCCTTTTCCAGGTGAAGTGTATTATCCTTCAGTTGCTCAGAGGTTTGGAGTATCTCCATCACAACTTCATCATACACAGGTTAGTGCTGGACATTCACTAAAGGCTGAAGAGTCTGCTTTTTGTTTTGTGTTTTTCTTATTTCTCTGGATTACTTAAACTGCTTCACATCAAGATATTTACTTTTTTTTTTTTTTTAGCAAGAATTCAGTTTATTTACTTCCCCATCTGGAATACTAACAGTACATACCATGAGTTTCTTCCGTTATTAAAGAAACAGAGATACTACACATGTTCTCAACTCAAGAAAACACAGAAAGAATTGTTACTGGTGTCATTTAACAGGGCAGGTTTATGTTTCAAACACATTGAGCTCTTCTGTACTTCTTTTAACTGGTCCTACTTTGCATCGTGAAGCCAAGCAGTTGGATTAAATGGGTGGATTGATCTGTCTGGTTTCCAGAGGTACAGTAACATCTAGCATCTAATACCGAGATGCAAAGGTAATTAAAAGAGCTTAGCACATGATCTGCGGTGCAGACAGTGTTTATACGTCTGTTCTAACTCACTCGGGCAAAGGCCAGTGGAAATTCAAAAGATTAACAGTTCATGATGTAGGAACGGACACGTTGAGGTGCGGAAAGATGATCTGTATTCTGTTTAAAAATAGAAAAAAAAAAAAAACCCAATGTAGTTGAAATCAGAAGCTAAGATATTTTTTAAGTGCAGAATATTCACAGTTCAGTAAATAAATGGAGAGAAAATTGAAATGATTAGTCTGTGAACTGTCAGAAAATGAATTGGCAGGTATTTTGATAATTGATTAATTGTTGGTGTGATTTTTTTTTTTAAGCAAAATGATAAATGTTTGATGGTTGCAGGTTCTAAGTTGTGAGAATTTGCTGCGTTTACTTGTCTTACATGATCGCAAACTGAATATTTTTGGGGTTTTGACTGACAGACAAAACAAGACATTTGGTGATGTCATCTCCCTTAATTGGGAAGAAGAATCGGCAGATAAATCAAAAGTGAAAATAATTGTTCATTGCAGTTATTTGAGGCACCGCGATGAACATGAATGTTAATATCCCCAACAAATGATGAGGAATAAGATGAAGACGTTTCCAGACACTCACCATCCAACTTGACTGAGCTTAAACAAATCTACCAAGAGAGTAGTACATGTGAGGAGGATTGAAATGAGTGTGGCGTTCAGCGCTGTGAACGTGTGACAAATGGACGAGGTTGAAAGCATTTCCTCTGGCAGCTGGCTCATTATCCTCCTCAATCTCGTTAACAGGGACCTGAAGGTGTCTAATCTGCTGATGACAGACAAAGGCTGCGTAAAGATTGGTGAGTCATCGCTACTACCATACCGAAACCACTACTGCAGCTTTTACCATAATCACATCACCACCGCTGACCTCTGACCTCTTTCTCTCTTAGAATATCTATTTGACTTAGATCTCTTTTTATTCTTCCAGTCTGATATTGATCACTGACTTTACAAACTCCACAAAAAACTTTTTGAAGGAAAAAATGGTGCTCAAAAATTATATAAAAATTGCTATAACAGAATTTTCCTAGTAGGCAGTCCTGATGGATCTCCACAGTTATGAGCAGCAAAGCAGTGCCTGAAAGTGTGTTAGTCTGTCTCTCAATATGTTCTGACTTTACTCCTCTGTCTGTGGCTCCCTGAATGTTGGATTTTTTTTTTTTTTAAATGGCTCCATAATTTTCTAAAACAGCTTGGCACTGTAGTTTTTAGTTGTTTTTTGTAGCTCTAGTGAGTTTTTCTGGCAGCAGGACGGTGTGTGTGTTTTAACTTGAGTAAAAATAAACCCTTGTGTGAGTGCAACAGTGCGACTCATTAATGTGTTTTAATAGTTTTTGGACAACAATAGAGCTCTGTGACACGGAGAAATAAGATATATTAGACTTTGGATACAAAGACTAAACATGTGAACTGCCAGTAAATGAAGCTAACGTCGGCTGCTGAAGCTAAGTATAGGGTTCTTGTTGCCGTTGCCAACATCTTTGCTTAAAACTTAAATTGACTTGGACTGAGGAACACCTGAAGCCTGAAGAGCTTAGACTGGCAAAACCTGCATCTTATCTTCAATCACTTCTTCAAGTCTATTTCTGTTTTGCTTTTTTACAGTTATATATACAAAGTATTTACATATTTTTTTGTAATACATTCTAGTTAAATATATTTCATGTGTCATTTTCTAATTAAAGAAACCACGTCAGTGCTGAAAAGATGTGTGCTTAACTCAAGGTGCTCTCACTGGCTTTTTCTGGAGATTTCAGCCACGTCTCATGGTCTTCGTCAGTAGTTAGAGTTCGCTCAGTGATGAGTTGAAACTGAGCTTCAACTGCCCGACTCCATCCTTGTTGCTGCTTTTATCCATTTCACATCATTGTGCATTGAATGTCTTTTGATTCTGCCACTCTGGTTCAGAGTGAAATATCTCCACAACTATCTGATGGATTTCTGTCAAATTTGGATCACACATTCCTGGTCCCCAGAGGATGAATGGTAATAACCATCATCTGGTCAAAATGACATATTTTGCACACAAGTACTCTTTAATGAGCAAGTGAAGATAGTGTGCAGGTGTCCCTTCCTCTTCTTAGTAACATGGCTTCTCCACCAACACACCTGTCACAAAGACTTTTGATGATTTATGAACTAAACAATCAACAATGACTCAATTAATAAAAAGAAATAATCAACAGTTTACTTAATAATTATTTGTCCCAGACCCGGTGAATATACATAACCGTATTTTTGTTTGTGTTTGTCACCACCCCCCTGTGTACAGCTGATTTCGGGTTGGCCCGGATGTATGGCATCCCTGAACAGCCCATGACGCCCAGAGTGGTGACGTTGTGGTGAGTTTTTCCTGAGCCTTTGAGCCACGTTAATGTAAATGCCCATTTAGTGTACATATAATTGTGTGTGTGTGTGTGTGTGCGCGCCCTGCAGATAACCCCGTGTGTTGCTTACGTTGTGCTTGTGCAACCTCAGTGGAAACTAATCGTATTAATCCCTCTCAGTCATCCTCCATCATTAGTCCCATTGCCTCGCGCCAACTGGGTCCCTGTCATGATATGTGCTCCTTCCCTTCCTTCACATGTCTGTCGTCAGGTACAGAGCTCCAGAGCTCCTCCTAGGGTCCAAGACCCAGACTACAGCACTGGATATGTGGTGAGGCTCCATCTGTAAAGACAACATACACAATGCTAAACCTGCTGGATGATGTTATTACATCTCCCAACACAGCTGACCTCCACATACTGTAGGCGGGTGACAGTACAAATCCGCCCACCCACACTGAATCGTCGACTAAATCATGCTTGTCGTGATGTTGTTGCGTCACAGGGCGGTGGGATGTATCCTGGCTGAGCTGCTGGCCCACAAACCTCTGCTGCCTGGAACCTCTGAGATCCAGCAGGTAGACCTGATAGTCCAGCTGCTGGGAACTCCCAACGAGAACATCTGGCCGGTGAGAATCCAGCTCTGAATGTCTCTGCAGCATAAACCGCAACTCTATGCAGATAAAGACACAGTGAGGAGAAATGTAGTGACATTAAAGGAATATGCCAAAATTTTAGTGTCTTAGATGCTGATAGATTATTGGTTCTAGTCGCTGATTGGATGAGGTGGTAGAGTATATGCTGTTTATTCAATAAACTGTATGTCTGTATGTTCCGGTCACATGTGTGTGTTTCAGGGTTTCTCTCGGCTGCCTCTCATTGGTCAGTACAGTCTGAGGAAGCAGCCGTACAACAACCTGAAGAATAAATTCACCTGGCTGTCTGATGCCGGTCACAGACTGCTCAACCTGCTCTTCATGTACAACCCACAGCGCAGGTACACCACTCTCTGTTTGGTGTGTATGTTGCTGTCAAGATACAGTAGGAAAAGCATAAAATGAATAATGGCTGAATTCCATTTAGCTGCTTGGGTTTCAGGGTGTTGCTGTTGTTTCACGCTGGCTCACAAGTCACACTGTCATGACTTACTGGGACTCTTAAATAGAACAGAGCCATTAATGTTAATGTTAACAGTAACACCAGTGCTGTTCCTACTGTGACAAGTCTACATGTGTGCTGTGAGAAAGACCTGTCGTGTGAAATGTATACGCCGGCATGTACACCACTGCCTCCTAACAATCCCACAATGCAATGCGGAGACATTTTATAGTCGTGAAAATTGCTTTCACATTACTGCTCGCTGTACAGAAAAGTACTGAGTGCAGGGAGCAGTGAAAGACTGAATTCAGACAGATACATACACACACACACACACGTGACCAAATGTTTGAGCATTGTCTGACAGAGCAGAAAGACTGAATGAAGTCACTTTGACTGGCTGTGCTCATACTAATTATTACATTATTTTTTTAGATTTATTCATGTATAATTGATTGAACTATATTATGTCACACTGAAATAATAGAGAGCTTGTCTGTAGCTCTTCTCCCACAGGAGTGGAGTTTTTTTGTGCTTCAGCTGCAGCTCAGTGACATGTATTCATTCAGAGTGCTGTTGAATTCTGGTTTAAAAAAAAAATATATATATATATTTTCACAAAGCCCGCCATGATGGTGCAGTGGGTAAGATCTCACCTTGTTGCTGTGAAATGACTACCCTACCTCCCAGTCGCGTTGCCATGGTTACCGCTAGGTTGGAGTCAAGATGGTGTCAACCTGATTCCTGTGACTGATAACATTTCACACTAAGCTAACTGACTTGATTACATCAGCTAATGGGTCCTTAAATTATTACTTGGATAAATCTAATAACTTGAAGGAGTTGAGCATGTATGAAAAAGTCATCCTGGAGGAAGATTGTTGGAATTTGATCTAAACACCCAAACAAATACAGTGTGGATTGATACATTTTAACATATCATATCGAAACATATCTGTGCTGTGAGAAAACATTATGTGAATATGCCACAGCCTCTCTCTCTCCCATCAGTCAACGGGTGCTGGAGACGGGAGACTGTCATGTCTGCAGGTCTGCACACAGACACCTGCTCTGATGACTTCCCCGTCCTGTGCATGAACACCAACATCCCCTGCTGATTGGCCGGAGCAGTGTTGTGTGTTTGCTTCCCATTTACAGACACAGGGCTGTGTGAACACCAGATTTATTTTCAGTGCCCACAGAGCAGACAGCTAGCTCGCTGAATTTGACAAAAAAAAAAAAAATACATTGAACAGTCTTTCTCCAGAATCACTTTAAGACCGATCAGTAATTGATTTTTGTCTGTTTCCTTCATTCAGAGCTACTGCCAAAGACAGTTTGGAGAGTTCCTACTTTAAAGAGAAACCTCTGCGTGAGTAAACTGATTCTGGATTTATGTCAGCTGTCATTCCTGCCGTCTGATGTCAGTCATTAACCTTTTGTCTCTGCTCCTGTGTGCAGCCTGTGAACCAGAGCTGATGCCAACCTTCCCCCACCATCGCAACAAACGGGCCGCTCCTCCCTTGGAGAGCCACACGAAACGGAGCAAAGTGTGACGAAGATGCCGACGAGAGACATTTGACTTCAAAATGAGTTGAATGAAGTGACAGTAATGTGGATTCTGCTTTCTGCTCACATTGCATACACTGGCAACACGGATCTGCTCACGAGGAGGTTTTACTGTGGAGGTTAGCGATCAAACGGACTCTGGCACAGATCAGTACCCTGCTGGACTCAAGTATGACCCAGCATCAAACATGGTCGTTTAAAAAGGTTGCAACACATTGTGTGTACCACTCATAGTCTCCAGAAGTCTCTCCAGTATTTCTCAATATTCATATTGCTGCCAAGGTCTGCAGACTAGAGTCTGTAGCCATGCTAGCTGCTCTGAGGCTGTACATAAGCAGTGTTGCTTTGTTCTAAATGCTAGCATCCTCACAATGACACTGCAAACATGCTAATGTTTAGCAGGTATAATGTTCACCATCTTAGTTTTACTTGTTAACATGCTAACATTTGTTAATTAGCACTGAACACAAAGTAAAGCTGAGGCTGATGGGAATGTTATTAGTTTAGCAGGTATCTGGTCATAAATCAAAGTATTGGACAAATTCAAATATTGACCTGATGATGGCGCCACATAAAAAGTTAAGAGTTGTTGTGCCAATCCATCAGGTAGATATTGAGATATTTCAGAGGAATAAATGAAAAGTTCGAAAACGTCAGACGATCACCAAAGTCGGCAGGATTCATCCTCTGGGGATCACGAACTGTTTAAAATTCCCAGGCAAAATCCATCAAATAGTTTAGAGATCTCAGTCTGGACCAAAATGGTGGACAGACATTGCCAACTGTAGAGCCATGCAGCCAACGTGGCTAACGAGGTTAAGGTAATGAGGACAGAGTTGCCTTGACAACAGCACAGGAGCATCACGCACTGTAGTTTTGTGGTGAGCACTGATCAGAATGAGAATCCTCTCTGCTGAGTTTTGATCCAAACATCTCAACAGCTGACGTGTGAAAAGGTGAATACGAGCTAAAAAAAATCAGCCTCCATGTGAGCTCAGTTACTGTAGATACATTTTATGGTCAGAGAAATAGCCTGACAACTTTGTGAAGTTGCCTTTTTAAGTAAAAAGGTCTCAGGTTTGATCCCCTCAACCATCAGTATGTGTTGATAACCAGCTGTGTCCTGTCAAAGTGTCCTTGAGGTAAGATACTGAACCGGTAATTGTGCTCACTCATGCTTAGTTGTGAAGAGCCTCAGCTTGTTTGCCTGAAACATACTGTAAATAAACAGTGGTCTCATTTGTAGAAATCACTGATATGCTGGTAACTGATAGAACTGGTGTCATCAAGTAGCTGTAGAACATGACAGTAAATGGCTCATATTGATCTTAACAGGGATGGATACTTACACTGTTGCTGTAGAGCCTCTGAACATGTTTAAACCATCAGCTAAATGAACATAATAAAAAAAAAATTAAAAAAAAATCAAACCACTGAAATGTCAGTTTTTATTAATTCAGCTTAAATTAGTAGCAATGGTTACACAGCCAGCGGCAGGTTAGGTCCCCTTACAGGGACGTTAATAACTGACCTCCAACTCCAACCAGCATGTACAGTACCTACACACACACACGCATACACACACACACACACACGCAGTGATACTAGCACTGAGCTATCACAAGAAGTCCATCGCTGTGATCCTGGTGTGATAGTGAGAGGTCAGAGAGTTGCTACAGGACAAAACACCCAACAGCAGTTTGATTTAGAAGATTACCGAAAATCTCTGATGACTAACTGTGATCCTGCTTCTCGACAGTCAGCGACGGGTCGGTTTCCATGTCTGTCTGTCTGTCTGTCAGCTGACAACAGGATCGACTACTATTGAAGCTTGGAAGTGTTAACAGAAAGCTAGCCCTGAGCAGGCAGTAATGAAATATACGGTAGTGTCTGCATCAATAGTGGAACTTTAGCCTCCCAGTAGAAGAAAAGAAAGGACTTGCAGTGGAGCTCCATCATGAAAACATCAACAAAAGAAATACTTCAAGTGTAAACATACTGTACCTCTATTAAAGTCAGTCAAGTTACATGTCAAGTGTGGTCAAATAAATTGTATAAATAGTTTTTGTAACACTGTTGAGCAATGTACGCCAGGGCAAAAACAAAACAAGTTCAGGAGTTAAGGAGACGTGCTTAATTGATCATCTTTGACACCAGGAAGAGAAAAAAAACAAAAAAAACTGTTTTTGAGCAAACTGCTGCGCAAGAAACACAAACTTCACTGACAGAAAAACCAACAGAGGGGAAACTTCACAGTATGACTCTTTAACAGACAGGTGATGTCTGGGAAATGTAGTGCAGGAACTCATTTGACCTCATTTAAAACAAGCAACCAAGCTGAGAGTTAAAAGGTTATTCTTGACACTAGAAACCACAATTGAGAAGACGTCCATTTAGTAGCTGTTCTGGGGCTTGAGATCATATCACATGACCTTCATCAGCAGATGGAGTTGCCCTTGTTTTGTTTAGTTTTTTTAACGAGTGCTTACTGTGAGATTTTTTTTTGACTGCTGTTTTCTTCGGTCAAGAATGAACTTTAAAACTCAGCTTTTAAACTAAAATGGACAATAAGATTAAAAAAAACAAAAAAACATATCTACATTCCTCATAATGTAAATCATGTAATATGATCCAAAGGTCAAGAACAGCTACTAAATGGACCTTGTGATTATTTTCTGAAGAGCAACAACAGAGAGTTTTTTAAAAATATCTTTTTCAAGTTATTAGATGTAACATTTGTCCATCAATCAAGCACGTCTCTTGAATCATATTAATGATTGAACATGAATGCGTCAGTCACACTGCTGCTAGCACAGAGGTAAACGCCTGATGCACACACACACACACAGACACACAAAGCTATAGAGGGACACTGAGGCAGCGATGATCAATTAATGCAACTCTCCATCAAATAAAATAACAGGGCTCTCAACGTATGACATATACATAAAGACACACAAGTTTAATAAAAACACTTGGATGCATTCACACACACGCTCGCATGCCTGGCAGGAGAACGAACTTCTTCTTCTTTTGATTCTTCTTCAAACGTCACTGTCCTTCATCGCGATCCGAAGCAAAGTGCACGATGGCCACAAAAATGATCAGTCCTTCAGTCAGACGGAATCGGCTCAGAGAGGGACAAACTCCGTGTGCATTTTACACTCGAATGCACCTTTTCCTCATGTCGATGCAGGTTAGATGAGAAGTTCTTGTAGTGAATATAGCGGCTGCTTTTTTTTTTTTATGGAACATTGTCTGAAATGGGGAAAGACATCGGCTCTAATGTCCAACTACCAAATCACACCAAAGTTTTGTTTTTTTTTTTTTCTATTGTAGCATTTGGTCAACGTCCTCCAGGGATTTAAAAATAGCAGACTGGATGATTAAAAGAAAGAAACATTTTCTCCCTCCTCCTTTTTTTTTTTTTTTTTTTTGTTTTGTTCTGACACTCCAGTCGTTTATTTTCAAATCCGTGAGAGACAGTGAACCAAGTGCAGTGGAGAAATGAAAGCCTACAGGATGGTACAGCGGTGGGAGGGAAGAGATGGATGTTGTTGGGGAGCAGTTTGACCCTTCTGGTAGACTCGGGCAGGATGAGGTTGGGGGGGGTCTGAGTCTCAGCCCTCCATACCAAAGTCCTCTGTGAACTTCTTGACCTTCAGCAGGTCTTCAGTGTTGACTGTGGGCCGGGTGGTGGACAGAGAGCGCAGCATGTCCGACTGCAAGGGGGGGAAAAAAAAAAGGAGATAAATAGATTCATGCTTGTTTCTTATTATTTATTCTCTCCACACATTAAAAGATCACAGAGTTAAAAAAATGGACTCCCGTCTGCTTGATGAGGATGTTTACTGTTTCATGTATTGTTCAGAAATACGTGCGTGTCTCACCATGCAGACTATTGGCTCCAATAGCTTATCACTAGGCACGTCGATCCACGTCATTTCTATGGCTGCGGGGTCACCGGGGGAACAAGGGGTCAAGAGGTCGTCCACCATCACCTGGTTGTTGCTGCGGGAAGGACCGCGAACCTGCAGGAGCGAGAATGAGACAAAAAGCACAACAGTCGTTTAAAACGTGCAAAAGTCATATAACACAGATAGGATTTTGAAGATTTATCCTTTTTTTTTTTTTTTTTCACCTTTTTGAAGTGCGTGGCAGACTGGACCTTCCTCACTGGTTGCATGAGCGCGTCCCGGACGATGATGCTGATGTCGGCGCCGGAGTAGCCGTCTGTTTTGCGGGCGAGCTGCCGCAGGTCGGCCTCGCTCAGGCTGTGCGGCGTGTTGCCCAGGTGCAGACGGAACATCTGAGCCCGAGCCGGCTCCTCCGGCAGAGGGATGTAGATACGCTTCTCAAATCTGACACACGCGACAGATAAACAAGTTCCATTCAAAACGCACTTTCAGCAGCTGTTTGAAACACTGATTACAAAAAGTGAGCCTGCGGGTTTCCATCAGATACTTGTAAGAGCTTGTGAAAACCGCCTGGAGATACACTGAAGACCAAACTAAATAAAAGAGGAACCAAGTCTTTTAACCACTGTGTTAAAAGTAGGGACGTGTGTCAGTACGACTACTTTTAATTGACAATCAAAAATATTTTTGAATGTCTTTTTTTTTTTCTATAATAAAATATTTGTTGAGCAGCAGCAGCAATGCAAAGTCATTACATAAACTATATAAAAACAAACTGCAATCTCAGTAAATTTAATAATATTCCTGACATCCAAACACTGAGTTAAGCTTGAAAAGGATGAAACTGACTATTTTTAAAGATACATGGCTAATTATGCTAATCAGGTAGGCTACATACAGTCAGCCTGTTAGCCTAGCATGGTGCTGTGGCTGAGTCATGCCAGCAGTGGATGGCAGACTGCGGACATAAGAGCTGAAAACACATCTGTGTGCTTATTGAACGCATGAATTACTCTCACTGGATTTATACTCTCAAAAGGTTTTATAGCAGGAAGTTCTATTTGTTTACTATTAAGGTTTTATCTTACACTCTGTCTGCTCTGCTGTCTGCTACGTGTGTGCGTATGTGTGTGTGTGGTGGAGGAGCTCAGCCCCACCCTCGGCCAAACGCTGACATAGAAAGACAGAGCGAGGAAAGGCTGCAGACTGACCATAAATGACGCCAAAACCAGATGTAATGCTCTGCTAATCTCCTGTCTTCCCCGATAAAAGAAGCAATCTCTGAGTTCTTACAAATTTAGAGCCGGTTCCAAATCAGAAGCAGGTTTAGAGGAGCATCCCTGGTTAAAAAGAGTTAAAATGTTGCTTCTCTACTTCGGATTGAAACTCTCCTTCATCGCCGTTTAACACACGGTCACTTTCTGAATTTGAGAGAAATATGGAGTGTGTGTTTGGGTTCAGTGTAAAAAACGCAAAGGCGGCTTAACGCTGGATCTTCTTTACAGCTAAAATACAGGATCTCTGTATAAAAGAGCCTCCTAGCAGTTGATATGATGTCATCTGAATAACCTTTATGAAATTTAGGAGTTCCTGCTCCTGTTGCCTTGAAATGTAACATCGTTAGATGGAGGACATCTAGTCTGTCATCCACCTAACCAATAAAAATGCACCTCTTAATGTATAAAGTTGTGCCATTTGAATAATTCATCAAACATCCCTTAAAAAAAAACAGAAAACAAAAAACAGCTGGAGCACAAACAAAGCAAAACAGTGGGGTATTCATGTGACCTCTGACCTTCTGCGGATGGCAGCGTCTAGCACCCAGGGGATGTTAGTGGCTCCGAGTACCAAGATGC
This sequence comes from Euthynnus affinis, assembly GCA_029490765.1. Taxonomy (NCBI): domain Eukaryota; kingdom Metazoa; phylum Chordata; class Actinopteri; order Scombriformes; family Scombridae; genus Euthynnus; species Euthynnus affinis. The sequence continues at coordinate 31,955,373 of CM055844.1, read as the reverse complement.
CATCGTTGTTGTTTCCCACACCTAAAAAAGCAGAGAGCTTCAGTCAAAACGAGCACTTCCTGCTTCTCTTGGTGTCCCTGCAGGAGTATCTACATATACTGTACTGAGATTTTTCACTGTGCATCACTCCTTCAGCTCACCCTGCATCTGGACCAGGAACTCCGTCTTGATGCGGCGTGCGGCCTCGCTCTCGTTCTCGTTCCTGGAGCCGCACAGCGAGTCCACCTCGTCGATGAAGATGATTGAGGGTTTGTGCTGGCGAGCCAGGTCAAACAGGTTCTTCACCAGCCTGGAAAAACGCAGGGAGAGACGGGGAAAAAAATGAGACTTAGGAGAGACAGCAGGAGCTTGGATCTTGTCTTTCCCTCTCTAGAATACCATCACGTACTTCTCGCTCTCTCCCAGCCACTTGGACATGAGGTCTGAGGAGGAGACGGAGAAGAAGGTGGAGTTGTTGGCCTCGGTGGCCACGGCCTTGGCCAGGTACGACTTCCCCGTCCCTGGAGGTCCAAACAGCAGGATGCCTCTCCACGGGGTCCGCTTGCCTGAGAACACAGAGACCCAGAAGTAATGTTGGTCATGCTGGGGCAGTGTTCACCATAATGTTCACTGCTGTGCAACCTGCTAGTTGAACAACGAGGATGGAGAGCTGTTACTACAGGAGCAGCAGGACAACATCCATTATAGAGGTAATGCTACAATGACTTAAAGATCTGGTGTTATGGTGTTTTTATAAACTATTTTTTATCAATAATAAGTAATAATACTATTTTTAACAACATCTGTGACATTTTATTCACCAAAAATTGTTTAGATTTCTCTAAATCCACCTCTCCTTACAGCCCACATTCTCTTGTCCTCCAGCAGGCTGTTTCTAAGGCTACTCACATAAAATCAACATTATTAATGACCTCTTGCTACTGGCTGGAGGTGTCGCCCCACCTTCACCTCCAGCCAATCGGAATATGACCTAATGAATAATGCAAGTTCCCTTTCACCACATCTTTACCAGGAGTAATGGCTGCAGCTGGAGACGTAAGGATTTAGGGGGTCTACGAACCAGAGTGTGATCCTGAATGAATGGAAGAACCTGCTGTTGAGACTTCAACAGGATGTTTTAGAACGGTAAGATTGTTTAAGATTGTCTAAATTCCCCACAAAATAAAAGTCATTTTTTCCCCCCCATACGTAGCTAGAGGTGGCTAGCTTAGCTTTAACACAGAAGAGTCCAAAATCCAAAGAGATCCAGTTTATAAAAACACATAAATATATCAAATCCTCACATTTGAGAAGCTGAATCCAGATAAATGTTCAATAAATGCTCAATAAAGTCCAAGACTTAAAGTCTAACTGAAATCACATTTAATCATCATACAGTCTAAAATAGTGTGAATGTGTTTTTAAATGTATTATCAATGTTTTTATTTAATAAAAAGGAAGAAAAAAGCCTTTTAGGAAAATATCAAAAATGCTCCTTTTTGTCTCAGCCAGCAGGCGGGACGTGTCGTTTCCGTGTTTGATTGACAGCAGCTGGCAGGCTGAACTGCTGTAGCTTCATGCTATCAGACGTGACCGTCTGCTATGCCCACATTACTGCTTTGTGCAATGATTTGATTGGCTGTATGGTAAGGTCTCCATCTACAGAGACTGAGAAATGACAGTAATCCATCAATTAATGCACAACAAGGAGCCATCATGAAATCAACTAATATGAATGATACATTTCTCTCTTCTGGTTTATGATTTTTTTTCCCCCTCAAAAGGAGAACACACAGCACGTTATTTACAGAGCAGACATGGATACTGTAGGGCAGCCATTTGCAGCCTCAGAGTGTCATCTAGTGGGCTGTGGAAGCAGTAGTACTGCCAAATGGTTAGATTAATATTTAAAACTCTTTTTTTTCTCCTTAATCAACAAAGCTAGTTATTTTTATATCTAAATGAACTCAAGAGAAGAGAGAGTCATTTGCAGGTGGCTCAAGACGACGTGCACTTCAATCGCCTCTTTAAACTGAGAAGAGAAGTGAAGACATTTCTGGAAGAGCTGGACTCCGCTCTAAGTGAAGCTTTGGAAGCCTCTCCTCATGTCAACATATCCAGTGCTTATAACTCAACATTTGATTCAGTTGTCAGGAAAGTTTGCGTTGAGTTCTTCCCAGAGGACCCACAACATGGAAACATTTTCTCTGCGGATCCCGCTTGAGAAGACGTAGCTCACTGTGTTAGAGAATGAACTGATGGACCTATCAGCAGACAGCAGCCTGAAGCTTCAGCTTTCATTTCAGTTGGACAAAATGATTGCCAAATAGAAGGGAAGATCTTACAATACCTGTAAAGAGGTGAGGGAATTTGATGGGCAGGATGACGGCTTCCTTCAGAGCTTCCTTAGCGCCCTCCAGTCCAGCCACATCGTTCCACCTCACATTGGGTTTCTCCATTACAATAGCACCTGGACACACACACACACACACACACACAAGACTGTGATTAAGACTGAAAACAACACCATCGAAATGCAGAAAGAAGAAACGCTTGACGGAAACAACCCTCGACCCAAGACTACTAATAATACAACAATAATATCATATAGTAGCTTCACTATCATACGCATGCTCGCTCACCCATAAGTTGCTCCTGCAGTTTCTTCTTCTCTGGATTTTCACCCTCGCTGTCGCTATCACTCCTAGACAACACACACACACACAGAAAAGAGGTTGACACAAATACAGTTAAGCTCACTTCAGTTCAGAGTCTGAATCTTCCGTGAGTGACCGCATACTTGTCATTGCTCTGCGCCTCCTTCACAGGCTTCTTGCCCTGTTTGTCTTTATTCTTCAGGTAGTCCTTAAGTTTCTCCGCTCTGTCCAGGTACTGCATACACTTCGCTCGTATGCTCTCCTTTGCCTTATCACTGTGGGCCTCATCTGAAAGGGGAAAAAAACAAAAGAGCCTGAGCAACAGTTTGAATGAGTGTCTGTAGCAGTAAGAAGGGTGTAGTGTAGATCAACTAACTGTCAGGCTGCAGCACTTACATTTGATGGCGTGTAGGAAATACTCCACAGCATGCTGGTAAAGGCGCAATGCCTCCTCATAATTCTTTGCCTTGTCTTCCTCTGTGGCTTTAGTCACAAGATCAATCGCTTTCTGCAAAAGGGTACACACAGACGTAATTTAGAAGAGGTAGGTTATGTATGATGAACTGAGGACACCAGAGAGATATATTGTGTGATGAACTGGGGGTGGAGACAGAGAAATAGAGGAAGGGAAGGCACACATGTGCCTGTCATCAGTTTCTACACATGAGTTTCAACCAAAACAATGCCTTAATTATATAACCAACATGTCATTGAAGGGGGATCCTACGAGTTTCTTTAATTCTACTGCAAAATTCACGGTGCAATTTCTTAAGCCAAAGACCACACACACGATATATCCATCACGTAAATCTTTGTTTTGAATGTGAACTGTTGTGTGAGCAGCGGGCACAGCCCAGCTAACTAACGGGGAGACAGCGGCTGCTGCCGTTATGATCAAGGTTTAACGTTACAAACACACACATTTATAACCGTCACAATAACCAACAAATATTATTATTCATATATTATCTGGTAAGGTGGTATAGTAGTATTAGTTGCATGGAATAATATAATTAATAAGAAATTTTCTGTCTCAGTTTACATAGAGCTGTAACAGCTAGTTAGCTTTCAAACGTTAGCCTACCTGTAATGTTGACGTTGTCATTTCATCTCACTCTTCTGCTCTCCGCCCAAATTTCTGTCCTCTACACCTCCCCGGCGGTGGATGTGTGAAGAAAAGCACCCGTTAGGTTAGCTGTCCTGCGTCGTGAGGGGGCAGGTTGCTCTTGACATGACAAAACACTAGCTAATAACGGGAGCTAGCGAAGATGACAGCTTTGCCTCGATCCTAACAAAACCACAGTAACAACACTGAAGACAACTTCCGGCGGCAACCTTCAAAATACAACCTCAATGGAAAAACAGCAGCACGGGTCCACCACTCTCTCCTCTTAGTAAATTACCGCTATAATCCACCAGCTGACAGGAGATATGCTGACGATGGACTCTTCGTTGAATCAATTTTCTATGGATTTGGTTACTGATATAACGTTGTATTTGTAATAAATCATTTTAATTTGACAACAAATATTGATGTTTTCCGGTCAAATGCCTAAAAACTGGCAACTTGACGAATGGTAACAACAGTGCAGGTGAATTATTATGGCTGTTGTTGCTGCCCTCTAGTGGTGCTACTTTAGAAGTACGCTTATGATTGAAAAACAAACGTAAATCCACAATAAAACATGAGTATACACTAAAAACACCCGTACATGCCAATGTTGAGAAAATGTCAGTAACTGAAACAAAACTAAGCAAATATTAGCTATATTTTAAAATGTAAAGCAAAGTCTCACAACAAACCACAAACAAACTTTTGTAACAGTTTTATTGGTAGGTATTTACATTTGAGATTATTACATTGCTATCATACATTGTATACTGTATCTTGGTAGGAAGTCTAAAATACTTTGCATATGACAGGTTTTCGCAGCAGCACTTAATCCTCTTGTGACTTTTCAGTTTAATGATTGTGTTGGACGCAAGCTGCCACAGATATTACCTTTGGTTCAAAACCCCCTTCTTTGAAGCATTGCTTTGCATAGACAGGATAGCCACAATTTAAGGACATAAAGAGAAAGGATATTTGAAAAAAAAACAAAAAACCCAAATCATCTGGACGAGGAGAAGTTGTGTACATTCACAGGTTTAAGGGGGTTTCAAGGTTAGTGCATCAAGCTCAAAGAGGGACGGCCTAGAGCATGGTGAAGGTTGACCAACTTGAGACAATCAGATCTGTGCAGTGGGTTACAGAAACAGGAATAACATTGCATTAAAAATGTTGTGAAATCACCATTGTTTCAACTGTTGCAGGATCAGGACTTTCAGGCAGGCAAATATAACTCCAACCTCCCTTGTACACATGATGTTATAAGAAAATCAAGGTCTGCTTCTCCTTTAATAGCCATTCATTTACCATAGCTTTAAAAAGAGGTATATGGCTATAAAAACTATATTGTTGCACATTTTTACTTTCATAAAAAAAAAAAGCCAAAAAATGTTCGAACAACCACAAGGACATCAGAGTCCAAAATAGAATAGAGGTCATTCAGACGGGCAACTGTGTTAGTTATCCGAGGACAGAAGGGTTATCTTGTTTTCCTGTGTTGCATGCTCAGTGGACACAATGGTACATTGTCTGAGGTCCAAAAGAACACAGTGGCCCTACTGAAGGGTCACTTTAGGAACATGTACCATGAACCAACTGAAGGTTATGAAAGTTTGTTAATTACAGTCATGTCGAACTCATTGATGTCTCAACACAGGCACCGGACTGAACTGATGAACGTAAGGGAGGCCGACTTAAACTTACCAAAAAAACAAAACCTGGACTACGGGTACTGTACTTACAGACGAGTGCCAACTGGGCAAACAAATGTTTGTTTTGATGGCATTTTAAATTACAGGGATCTGCAATGTGACTGTAGCTCTAATGAACAAATTCTTAGAAAGGTGGAAGTTGATTTTTAACCTTGGGAATAGTCGTTTGACAAAATAATCTCATCTCAAGGTCCGTTTCCTAGCTTTTTCCGGAGCTCTCGACCACATCCCGTGGCCTTTTGCTCAATTGTGATTACGTGATTAAAGTATATCTGCAGAGCACCAAGAACCCCAGATGAGAGAATAAATGAACACTGGAAACAGACCTCAACTGTCTGAACACCTGACTAAAACCTGGTCACAGCATTGAAGAGGTCAAAGGCCAGACCATTGACCAGAAGCCTGCGGACGACCGCAAATTCACATCTGATGCCAGAGAGCATCTTTGAACATTTACAACAACCTGTTTTCACATAATAGAGATTCCATACTCAGGTCATGTGATGACACCTCCACTGACCTAACTAGTCACTGGCACTTGAATAAGATTATTTTGTCAAACTTTTTCAGGTTTCCTGACACTAAAACGGAGGGAAGAGATCATAATAGGCTCATCAACTGCACAGTTACGTTCTCTAATGCGGGCGTTTCGTAGAAGCTGAGAAGTCTTTGACCATTACAGTTCAGACTATTAAAACTATATTAATACTTCTGCCATGTGATGGTACGCCTTGAACCGAGCTTGTTTAACAGTCCCTGGCCAGAGTTTAGGACACGTTCCTCGAGGAATGGTAACAAGAGACGGGTAATCTCAAGCAAAGTGGAATGGGACGATGGCGACATTGATACGACGTGGTAGTGTCGGTGAAGGAAAGGGAGGTAACACACGGTCATGTCATACATATCATCATCTGATACAGAGTTCATGTTGAGTTCAATGTCAGGAAGTCATGCTATCATGCGGTATACACTTAAAAAAACAACAACAACAACAACAACAAACGTAACATCGTTTACACTATAAGAGTAATACTATTGCTTGTGCATGTCAGAAGCTTAAAATTCTCTTATTGTGTGTGAAATAAAAAAAAAGGAAACGTTACAAAGAGTGTCTTTGACTACATGTAGAAAGGCACAGTTGGCGATCCTGATTACAACAGTAGTTTGGGATCATGTGCTAAAAGGTGAGTCTGGCAGACAGCAGGCACACTATCAAGCCAACAGGAGCATGTAGTATTAAGACACGCACACACACACACACACACACACACATTTCTTGTCTTCATTCACACAGTCTCTGCTCAATTAACTGCATTGTGACTCTACAACTGCTTCTTTCTCTCACGTGTCGACATAAACACACACAAACATAGTACATAAGAAGAGCCCAAAGTACATTGGAAGGCTGTCATGGAATGATAGGCATAGTTATAAAACAGGGAGCGCTCACCAATCTGTGCTGGGCTGTGTATTAATTGTCTAAAAAAAAAAAAAAAAAAAAAAAAAAATCCTCCTTTCCTTTACATTTTTCAGTAAAACTTTACTTGAAGTGCACTGGTGATGTTTTTGTTTTTTTTTTTTTTTTTTAATCAGATCACATAATTACAATGATTAATACATTATCTATCACATGGAATGTTATGAGATCGTTAATAGCTATTTTATTTGTCTTATATTATTATGTTATAACTATCTTCTAAACATCTCAGGACTTCAAGCAAAGTGCCACTTACTCTCCTCCCTGGCCTCGCAATAAAAACGACATTAGGAGGTCAAGGAGAAGTTGGAAGAGAAGGCACGTTTTTGAGACAATCAACAAAACAAAACTTGTGGGTTAAATCATCCCTGCGGTGCCACCTCAGGCCTAACTTCAGCTGTGAATGGAGAGATTGCAAAAAAAAAAAAGAAAAAAAGAAAAAAAAAGAAAGAAATTAAAATGAAAAATCAACTCCCATTATCAGCATTCTGGGAGCATCCCCTCACCCTCACCCTCCCCCCCTCCCCGCTGTGTGCCTGGGCCCCGTCGGCGACCTCTCGTCCGCGCCGCTGTTGGTTACTTCACGTCAGCAGGCCCATACGAGTGAGCTTGGCTGATAGGAAGGAGTGGAGGACAAACACCACCGGCTTTGGACCAGAGTGGAGGTCAAATACCTGAAAGGAGGGAGGGAGGGTAGGAGGGCATGAGGGAGCATATGGGATGAGAAAAGAGAGACAGAGAGAAGAAAAGATGAAGGTGATGTTAAGCGGCAATAATCTACTCTGAGATATCTGATTCTCTAACATCCTAAAATACAGATCATTTAACTCTAATCTGATTACTCTGTTGTTACCTTCCTTTCATCTCTGCCCTTTAAAAACATTACGGGTACATCCCAGGTCTCTTAAATTACATCCTCACATGCGTCTTTTCTTGTCTCTTAGTTCCTCCCACCGCGGAATCATGGAGGATATTTGTTTTTAGAGACATGAGACGTCCTTTCCTCTAAAGAGGAAGCGATGTCCGTTTCGTATGACGGCAAGCAGTTGCTCACAGCTGGATCAGCTGTCAGTTGGCTTTAACAGCTGTAGCAATTTCTGATTTGTGTTTGCACACTTGTGCACTGTGTTAACACTAATAGAGGCATACAGTTATCACTGCCAGCAGCTGTTTTCTCTTTGCAGCCTGTTATCTGCACACAAATAAAAACCTGTGTTCTGTATTTATACTGTGCCCTGCTCAGAGGCACATCAGCCATTCTACTGGCAGAATGTGTTTATATTATTTATTCATTATTTATTGATGTCCTGATAGTGAGTTCATTATTCAATACACCAGAACATGGTTAGGGTGTCTTTTGAACACTGGAACACACTTGAACACGTAGCAGCTTTAAAGCAAACGTTTAATTTCACTAAATGTGAAAGATTTGGATTCTTTGCTGCATTTGTTATAAACTCCTATCAGCTCCAGTGATTTCTCAGCCTAGCTCTCACATGAATAACCAAACCATGAGGTTTTGCAGTTTTTGTTGTTTTGTAACTGATCTTTGGCTCTTTTGCTTGGTGTTTGTGTTTCCTTATAAAGGCAAAAGCTCAAATCAAGTGCTGGAGATGAAAAATGCTGGAGTCCCTCTAACATGGAAATGTTAATTTTAGTAGATAAACTGACAAGTACTAAGTTAGTGTCATATATCAAATGAAACTATAAGTCAAACTATAACATATGGAGTCCTGCAGGTAGTATGTTTTGGGCCAGTCATTTTTACTTCTTATTAGAAGAGAACATTCAGTAGGTAGTTCAGCAGCAGCTCTCTATCCATATGGCTAAAACAATTGATTTTACAGCATCACAACCTGGGATAAACAAGCCAAGTTAGAACAGTATTGTCCAACAGTAGATGCTCTGATTTTTTTTTTTTTGCTAATCTCTCTCTTGGTTATCTAGGACAGTGGTTCTCTAAATGCAGTCTGGAGACCCTCAGGTGTTCTTGAGGAGTTTCCAGGGGGTCCGCAGCAAAGAGGAGAATAATTCATTTTCATCCTTAAGTAAATCAATGACACAATGTATGAGTGTTTTGGTCATGGGTTTCATGTACTTCCTGTAATAAAACATCTAAACAAAAATCTTATCAGATGGGGCTCTATGGTCTAGAAGCGCAGATCTAGGATGTTTGTTGGACCATAGCTGTGTGCAACGAGCATGGCATTAAAGAACCTCAGGAAATATTGTTCACTTTCCTGCAATTTTCTTGTTTTGAGTTGTTTTGGCTAATCAGTTTCTAGGTTTCCTCTCTGTTTCATGGTTTGACGGCCTGGTGGTGAAAAAAAGACATTCAGATAAATGATGGATCTCCCAGAACAAATCAAAGTTGTGTTGGGTTTAAACCCAAGAGCACGTGTTGGCAAACCGTAATTCCTAAAACTCAATGCAGAACATAATATTGAAAACAACAGAGCCATGAGTATTCTAAAAAAACCACTTGTAGGGTCGGAGGAGGGCTGCTGCTGCTCGGCTTTATCACCCACATACTCTTTTCGGTTATTTGGTGTCATTGGAATAATGTGTGTTTTTTTTCATTAACGGTCACAACATACCATTTCTCCCTCTGGACCCCCGAAGTCAAGGTAAAGGTTTCGTATTCCGTCGTCCGCGGACATTTTGAGCTTCTCGTAGGGGTATCTGAACAGCACGGCGCCCCCGGCTGGGTCGGCCGGCTCTCTCGTCACAGTGAAGCCTTTCTCATAGTGCAGCGTCAGCCGAACGTCTTGTCTGTTCAGCGTGCAGCCTGGAAGAGAGGGCGAGAGAGAGAGGAAAAAGCTCAAGAATAGAACACTGTACGGGTGAGCGGAGGTGAGAAAGTAGGAGGAGGGGTGAGTAATATGTGTACTGCTCGTATACATAAGAGACAAACTTATACCTGAGATCATATCGTATGCTGACAGAAGTTCTCCTACATAAAAGTCTGATATGGATCTTGTTAATTGCAGCATCTAAGTTAAACGCGATGGGATGTTTCATGTCCATTGCAGCCCAAAAAACAAGTGTATCTTTAATATAAGTGCAACTTTAACCGTGAGGTCATTTGATCCAAAAGGGCTTTCCATGTGCACTACTGTAACCTGAATGTTCCTGCACAACTGTGTGTTTGTGTAGCAGCAGGTCAGTGGAGAAGAAGAAGACGAGAAAAAAAAAAAAAAAAGTTTGAGGCTTTCCAGTTCTGTTCCGGCAGCCAACTATTGTTCTGCACTGAGTGGAAACATTCCCCTCTGCTGGCGCCAACTTCTGCTTTCCCTACACAGAGCTGCTCTTTCTGAGCCACCGCACGCTGCTAGTGAGCCGCTCACTGTCAGGGGTTTCCTGTCGCAGTGAACGTGCCGTGGCATTTAAAAATCGGCCTATATACATATAAATAAGTTCATGTGCGGATGGCAGTTTGTGTAGGCTTGTGTGAATAAGAAGCTGCCCTCAATCTGTGTTACTGTAAAAGCTGCTAAACCCCACTGAGCTACAAGTCTTCTTTCGCTCAGTGAGGTTTTAAAAAGTGTTTAAAATGAAAGAAAAAAAAACACACACACACACATATAACAGTGTGGTATCAGCGGGTTAATTCATGACCCAATATCTTCTCTTGAAAACTAAATTCCATGTAATGTTCACTTGTAAGCATGATAATATCACACACAGAGGTGAACCCACATCCTCTGCTTACTCACTCTACCACACAGCTGCTAACCTGTGTGTGCTGACACAAACTGCGCGCAGGCTTTTATAAAAAAAAACCCGGCACGAGTGAGCCAGACAGTACAAGCACAAGGTGTTCAATCATCCCTGTGCTGTTTTTGAGGTTGCAGTCTGCGGTGTTGTTGTACTGGTTTGTTCTATGAGGTGTTTCCTGTGGACAAAAAAAACATAAACACTAGGGATGAGGTTAAATCTATTTAGTTATTCTATATCTATTAATCTATTAAAATGGTCTGTTGGCTGATTGGTTGTTTGAACTTCTGGTTAGATGTCGTTAGTGGTGGTGGAAGTATTAAGATCCTTTACTTAAACCTGCAATAATTCATTTATTTTGACAAGCTGCGAACACAAAATTGACATTAAATGACCTTTTTTTTTTAAGTCAGTTTCTTATTCACACGTCCAGCAGACACAAAACAACATTAGAATTCTTTCGGGGTCATGTTTGTGTCAATGTGACAAATGTAAGTCCAATATTTACTCTCCGTTTAGCTCTGTTTAAACCTGCGCTCACTCCACAGAGTCATATCTGGCTCTTTAGCGGCTAAATGCTAAATGCTATGTTCATTGGCTTACTGTGTCTGCACTTTTCAGGTGGTGTTGGTGGGTTTTTAGAGTTAAAAAAAAAAAAAAGAAAAAAAGAAAACAGCTGCCTTCTGTTGATTCACACGATACTGATGAGAGCAGTCAGACTGAACCAAACCAGTAAAGTTACGGGCAGGAAAACCAAAAAAATGAGCTGAGAGACGCTAAAAAAAAAAAAAAAAAAATCACTGTAGAGCTGTGAGGAGAAAGCTCGAACTATATAGCATTGCTGTTTGAGATCAAGCCAATTTAACAATTTTGTATGCTGTATGGTAGCATCATATTTTATACATTCTTCATATATTTTGTGTGAAACAGTGTGGAGTAGAAGTGTAAATAACTAACTTGGAAATACACATAGCTCAAAACTGTATCCAAGTACGATACATGAGTAAATGTTAAAAAAAAAAAAAAAAAGAGTTACATTTCACCCCTGAATCTCCTTTGTTGTAGTAGTTTTTGTTGGGAGCTCTTTACACGGCATTAAACAAGTTGTAAAAGAAACAGCCGTGTAAACTGTTTCCAAGCCACCTCCTTGCACGTTTATCTTGCGTGCAGCTGGAAAGGCATATTGAGGCCAGTCTCAACCGGGAATTCTGGTATTGACTTCAAAACCCTCACTACTGACTAATGCAGCATTTTTTTTTTCACACACCCACACTCACCAATGGAAACTTCTTTGATGAGCTCAGCGGCGGCGTGTGCACCTTGCACCAGGGCTCGCGTCCACGAGGACAGATCCCAGTGGGTCTCCACCCGGAAGATGTGGGACTCGATGCCTCGCCCCGTGCCCGTCCGAGTGGCGAACACCAGGTCTGAACCCTGAGCGGGAGAACCCCGGGCGCTGCCGGAATGAACGAGTCTGCGGGGAGAGACACACACGCGAAAGTGCGGACATGTTTCACACTTTTCATAGATGCTTTGCTTTAGCAAGAATACCCACTTCCCCTTCGACCTTGACCGCGACCGTTAGTGTAACATCCTAAATACTGTGTGATGAACTCCGGCTTTTTGCGTTCTTCTTCTTTTGTCTTTTTACAGTTGCTTGCCTTCTGAAGTTTCCCAAAAAAAAACTTCTTGACAGTTGAAGATTCATTCAACTCATTTGAATAACCAAAACTCTTTCCTTGATTAGTAAACAGGTTAAAACTGTCTTAACGGGAGATTTTATCAACTTTCAGGTACTTCCCATATTTCAAACAGTAAATGGAAAGTACTGAGCAGTTCCTTCTGACAGTCAGCTGACACGCTGTTCAATATTTACTGATAACTTCACTGATAATATCCCTTCTAGGTGCATTTTTAATGTGCGCCATTTAGCACAAAAACCTATTTTATACCGTTTATGTCAGCTAACTGAAGGAGTACAGTTATGTGCACATTTTCTGGTGTGACGTTAAACTATTTTACACGTGAATAGTTACCAGTCCGGTAACATTTGAACATTTTATCAACGTGAGGCTTTTTAGCTCTTTACCTCGTGGCGAGCAGCGGGTGTGTGAGCAGAGGCATGGACCAGGATTCTCGGCTCCACGGCACAGATTCAAACAGCAGGATGTCCTTCTCTGTCAGCGCCATCACCACTGGCCTGTACTGCTGCCGTCCACCTTCCAACTGGACCTAAAGTAGCGAGTCGGGAGGAAATGTCAGCGCTGACCTGTGTTTTAGAAGATTACAGGTGTGCGGTGGGAAAATGCAGGATGTTTTTGCAACGTACTGCATTACAGGATAGTGGTAGATATATATATATAAAAAAAGGAACTGTTGAGGGTGAATGACCCGTCTGTTTTGTTGTTCAGGCAGGTAGTGAGCAGCTAGCTAGGACAGACAGCTGCCAGAGAGAGAATCTCCCAATTTTAAGCTCATCATGCAGTATCATTGTTTTAAGCTTATCACCTTAGAAGCTCTGAATCTGGACCTGAAGGATTCATGGCTGTGAAGCAGATTATCACCTCAGTCTGTGGTGCTAATGTTAACTCAAGCAGCTAAGGTGCAAAGTGGGGAATGATTCAGCTTTGTCTCTCAAAACTTACCAGTAGTTTGTCATTAGTACCACAACTTGCCCTTTACCATACACAAGTGCACAGGCAATGTGGTTTGACGGTGTACGGAGTCGTTAGGGCTGCGATTAACGATTATTTTCATTATCAATGAATCTGTTGATGATTTTCTTGATTCATGGATAAGTTGTTTAGTCCATAAAAAGGTGAAAAATATGGATCACTGTTTCCCAGAGGCCAAAGTGACATCTTCAAATGTCTTGTTTTGTCCACAAACCAAAGATATTCAGTTTACTGTCGACTCAAAATGATTCATATATGATCAAAATAGTTGGTGATTAATTTAATAGATGACAACTAATCAATGAATCAATTAATCATTGCAGCTCTGACAGTCGTAATGTTGTATTTTCATACCGTGCGTGGTTCAGTGATGTAGTTAAACAGCTCACTCTGACTGTCTGACCTGAATTTACGATAGCGATGGTGTTAAAAATAGGTGTGTGTTTGTGTCTGAGTCACTGGCAGAACGGCTGGAGTGTTAACGGAGTTCCAGTGAGAAGCAATGACATGTTTGTGCAACTGCGGTGAATAGGTGGGCTCTGCAGGAAACAGCGTAATGCAACGGAAACTGCCATCGGTGTTTCCTGTTTTAGCCCATTAAAGACAAACAGAGCCTAGCATCCATACATTTCAACCTGACCATAAATGAACACTTGATCAAAGAGAGAAAGATATTATTCAGGGTGAGAGCCTTGTTCCCGGATGTGAACGGACAGGTTTAAATATAGGGCTATGGTTAATTCAGGAAAACACGCTCTTCCTGTGTGCTCCTGCAAGTTTATTACATTAGAGCACAAATTCCAGCCTGTATGTTTGAGGTCTGGTACGTGCAGTGACGCAGGAGAAATGAAATGCAGCACACTAAACTGAACCTCTGGTACCGTTTCCTTCTGAGAACAACTTGTGTTTCAACTAAATATTTATCTGACCTGAAAATGCACTGTATATATCTACTTTGATATGTACTGAGTCTTAAAATTTAATTTACCGGTGCCACAATTGAATTCATCTTTTTAAATTAGATTTTCATTATGAAACAATTGACAATTAGTTCACGTCACTCCAAACCCAAAGATGCCTTATTTTGATGCCTTTGCATCTTCTTTTAAGTGTAGAAACGGAAATGTAACAACCTGGTGTTGTCACATCCTGTCTGGACTTTTTGTTTGTTTTTTTTTTGGGACTTTTTTTTTTGTTCTTTTGCTTCCTGTGTTTCACTTCTGTTCAGTCCCTTTGGTCATTTGATTGTTCCCTTTCATGTTATTTGAGTTGTTTCTTGGAATGGCTATTAGATTATCTTCTCCTCTCACCTGCCCTGCATTACACTCATTAGCCCTGTCCTGCTCTGTGTTTTCCCCACACCTGTCCTCTATCAGCCTGGTCACTTCTACGCAGTCCAGCCTGCTTTCGTTTTTGCCTTTAAGTCTCAGCCATAAATACGTTTTCTTCAGACCTGCTTTGCCTAAATCTCTCCATTCCTGCTACCTCCATGACAGATTTTAGGACCATCTTAGAGCTACAGTATTTTCTTGTCTGAGCTGGATGCATAACTGCACGCAACATTTCAAAAAAGTCCTGTCCTCATAGAGATGGGGCTGCTAGGTTTCAGCACTGTCATAACATGATAAGCTAAGATGGTTTCACTAGAGAGTACACCCCACTCTGTCGGTTTGCAAATCTCACAGCCTGTGTTTGGCTTATTGCTCTTTGCTAGTTAAAAATAGCGAGGAAAGATAAACAATTCAATATGATTTTGTTAATGCTTTGCCAAAATGAAACCAGATCAAAAAATGTAAACCAGTGACTGTAACCCTTGTTATGTTTTCAATGAACAACTTTCCAGCTAACAAGATACGGTACAGTTGTCTTGCAGCTGTTGGAGGGCAAGTCTCTTTCCTTATAATAAACCTAGTGTAGCAGTTTCCCCCTGCTTCCACTGTTTGTACTAAGCTAGGGTAAGCATGTATTACTATTATCATTACAATGTTTGAGTGTTTTAAAGATTCCTTTTGTGTTATTCTTGTCTCCATCCAGTGTTACTAATATTTAAACATGATCAACAAGCTCAGAGCTCGAGGGGTTTTCACATGCGTAAGATAGAATGCAGCTAACCAAACAGGCCTGAAAATACCTGTTCAGCCAGCCACCCGATGTGTTTGAGGTGGGGGTGTGTGGAAGCCGAGGCCCCCATGTAGGAATTGATGTGAGCCAGGGTCTGTGGCAGCAAGGCGGCGATGTTGGTGTGGATGGCAGTGAACCAGGAGTTGGCGGTGGGACCGTCTTTGCAGCGCAGCACCACCGTGTGCTGGCCGTCAGGGGAATGAAGCTCCAACAGTCTGTTATGAGAGAAAAGGACGTGCATAAACAGTTATAAGCTGCCCGCATGTGTTGACATACAGGGAGTAAACAAAATAATGTTAGCATCTCATGGAAAAGGATTAATCATGCAAAAGCACACAAGTCCGTTTATTCTTTTAGAGTTGGGGTTGAGACACCACGTGTTCACATTCACATGACAACCTGATAAGTTTATTATTATGTTTCCGAAAAACAGGATATGATGCTGATAATTATTTTCAGATAACATCTTTCAGATATGCCATCGTTTGACATGTGCGTGGTAACGTACGCGTGCTGCGACAGAGAGTTTCATTGTTTCAGGGATACAAGAATCACACTGATATGACCTATTATGTCTTTAGTTTTATCAAACTATCTATCAAATAATAGTCTAAAAATGTTTTTCCCTTTCTTGGGGAATTCATTTATATTAAAGGTGCAGTGTGTAGAATTTAGTGGCATCTAGCCAAATGGACTTGGCAGAAATGGAATATAATGTTCATAAGTATGACGTATAATCACCTGAAAATAAGAATTGTTGTGTTTTAGTTACCTTACAAAGACCCCTCTATATCTACATAGGGAGTGGGTCCTCTTCCATGGGGCCCACCATGTTGCACTGCCATGTTTCTACGGTAGCCCAGAACAGAAACCAAACACTGGCTCTAAAGAGGGCCTTCCGTGTTTTTTTTCGCAAGTTTCGTAGGAACCGTAGATTCTCCCATGGAGACATGGGGAGTGGCAGCGGTTTTCAGTTGGATCTGCAAACCTCACTGATAGATGCCAATAAATCCTACACAGCGCCTTTTTAAGATTTCACCACCACGGTTCCTTTCATGCTTTCAGTTGAGTACAATGTGAAGAACAATTACTTTTGATTTTGAAAAAAAGCATCTAAGCATTACAAGGAGTTAAGTTACAAGGAGCATCATTTTTCGATGATTCAATGGCCATCAGAAATATCACTGGAAGTTAGCACTCTAATATGATTTTTTTCAACATAACCTAAGACAACTCACAAAACTCTAAAGTCAAACAGCCTGCGTTCAAACTGCAGATGCAAACAGTGCATGGATAATCTAAACAAACTGCAGTGACAAAGAGGAACATAAGTCAACCACAGAGATAGATTGACAAGATAAAGGGTTGACTTACTGCTACAATTTAATATCACCCACCTGTTGTAACATTGTCGGCAGTGATGATTTAGTTCAGTCAGTGTCCTTTATTATTTAGTGGCTGTTATTCTGTCATTAATGTATACATCTTACTGGCTTTTTCACATATTTATTCCTTAGTCTTTCTTTGGATGTGTCTAATACTCACAACCACAAAGAGCTCTTCTTTTAGCATGCTCATTATCTCTTACAGAACAAACATTCCAATGTAATGAACAGAAGTTGGACACAGAAAAACCACACAAACACACATGCAACCACACCTAAACTCCCACATACTCTGATGTTTCTCTCCAACACAAACACTGAGGAGTCTCATATCAGACCTGTTCTCCAGATCTGGCATGGTGAGGTTCCTGCTGATGAAGCACATCTTCAGGCTGATGACCTTTCTGTCTTTGGAGGAGGAGGAGCTGCTGTGTTTGGGCGACCCAGAGTCCTCGCTGCCACTGTAGCTGGGCGACTGCGGGCGGACTCCGTCCCACGGCAGGTCGGCCACCAGGGACGGCTTCTTGAAGAGTGGGGAAACCTCTCGGATGTACTTCACTGTGGGGGAACACAAAGAGAAAGGTCATAAAACATCAACTGGCATGCATCCAATAGTAGGCTCCATTCAAGGTGGCCTGACACTGGCTGATAGCTAGTTGGGTATTTTTCACTTTTTAAATGACATTTTATGGACCACTGAGGGAAAAAATCATTAGCTGAAGCTCTACATTGGAACCAACCAAAGTTTCAACCAAATAAATTTTGAAACTTTTGTAAAGCTGCAGGAGAATGAGTCCAGCAGGTTTTTACAAGCACACTTGAGTTACTTAGGGCTCAAATGACTCCTTAACATGTAACATTATTTGGAGAAACATCTCAAGTTTTCCAAAGTACCAATATCATCCTGCTTATTTAGCCAAATTCAGTAAAAGATTTTACAATATGCAACTTCCACTAACTTCCACTTACTTTTTATTATAAGAGAATGGACACATGGAGCATCCTGTAGGGTAAAGCAAACCATAGCCAGATCCAAAAGTGAGACAGCTGTTGAATATCTACAGATCTCCAGCAAATACCATGTTGATAGTTTGACCATCTGTGGGATTCCACCCAATAACACCCAGTCACTCAGGATATATGGTGCGGCAGCTATAAACCAGGCCATAAGGGAACACTCTGGGATTGTCTGAAAGAAGTCAGCATTTAATCTGCTTTTAAATATACTTATGGGCCCAGTTAGTGTTCGACTTTTCAAACATGCATGGAGAAAACCGTGGTTTGATTCCTTCATTGTTCAGCTTGTAAATTATGTGGATGGTGGAAGGAGAGTTTGCCTTGTGTTTGTTCAGCCTGGAGTTTAAACATACCTAATTACTCATACAGCACGTTATCCCAATGAAAAGGACACTGATCATATTCTGGCCAAGAATCTGGAACGTAAACAGTTTCTGCCATCTTCCAGCATGTCTTAAAAGGACATAATGGTCCCCAGTGTGAAATTATCTTAGAAAAACATGAGTTGACTTGGCTGCACAGCTGTAAGCTTGGCAGGTCGGCTGTTTGTAAAAGAAAGACTATTGCTTCAATGTTACGGATTCACTTTCCAAATTTGGTCACGTGCATTCGCTTACTCTTCCACTCTTTTATCTTGTACATGCCCACCTTATCTCCTCAGTGTTTCCTTCAGTGCATGCTCTATTGGTCTATTTGTGCTATCAAATAGGCTACACAGTGTGTGTGTGTGCGTGTGTGTGTGTGTGTGTGTGTGTGTGTGCATGTGTGTGAATAAGAGAAAGAACTATCTATGTGTAGGTCCATTGGTTTGGTCTGCTCTGTCTGAAACCTGAGACAAGGCTCTTAAGAGGTGAGGTCATTCTTGAATGGAGACTGAGATATTAGGTTTGCGAAGGTGTGTGTGTGTGTGTGTGTGTTTTTGTGTGTCTACATGAGAAATGAGAGCTTGAAAAATAGTCTTCAGCGGCGTGTTTGTCTATGATTTTAAAATGAACTCACAGAGAGATACAAAGAGTTCATGACTGAACCATAAATGCAGAGAGAGCTTGCGCAGCGCATGAGTCCATGCATTCTTGTGTTTACATTACGCTATGTATGACTCAGAGTGAAGGGCGGTGCTGATAGTAACGCTGAGGCAACGAGCCAAGAAACGGAGCCTCGTTTCACCGGCCCTCTTAACCACACCACCCCTACCAACAAGGCCCGGGATCATTTCTGCATACGCAAGTGGTTTAGAGTAAGTAAGTGAGAGTAAGCATTCCTGAATGCCCATGTTTATGTCTGAGAGTCATATGTAGGGAAGAAGTCTCTGCTGCGCAAGCCCTACTTTCAGACTAATCATCCAATTTGGTGCAGAGATGTTCAGCTGAGACATTTTCCGGCCACAGACCCAGGACTCTCTGTGGTTGTACATCTTTATATCTTCAAATACTACATGAACAGCTCACTGAGTGTCAATCTGAGTATCACTGAGCTGTACTCTCTACCTCAAAGCCCTCTGTATATTAAGTTATTGGCACTAATGGTGATCATGCTAATCACAATGTCATTAATAATACTATTAGTACTTCCATGACCTGTACAACTAACACTGATTCACATCATGTAAAACAACTTGGATGTGTTCTATGGAAAGTTGAAATTGAAGACTACTGTTCAAAACCTCTAACCTTGTTCCAGACCACTGAATCAGTGCCAACATTTTAGATTTCTTCAGCGATACCAAACTGATCTGGTGTCCTCCTCATGGACGCCTGTTTCCACACTTGTAAAAACAATTGAGCAAATCAGAAGCTTAGTAGGCACAATTTAGAAAGGCAATGTCATCTTCCTGTGCTAGAGCCAGAAAAATCACCACAGAAACATTGCTACAAATGACTACTGAACCAACTACAGGGAAATATTATGTGAGATATGTTTAGTTTTCTTCTCTATACCTTAGTAGAGACCAGTGGGTGGCACTTTGAACAGACCAAACAACTCTGAGGTATACAGGGCAATGTTTTCCTTGCAGGACAAAGATATTTGATGGTCCAGGGAGCGGGCAGTGTGGTCCTTTCCAATTTATTTGCTATGGGTGGTATATCTCAACATATATCAGCCAATAAGAGACAAGAATTTCCACTACAGAAAAGCCAATGTAGAAATATGACGTAGTTCAGAAACAGTGTGACCATTGGATATATTTTTATCCGAGTAAAACTCTTAAATATTGATATTAGTATCTGCCTCAAAACTCTAGTATTGGTCATGCTATAGTCCATTCAATATTGATGGAAGAAACACCTAAGTCTTGTTGAGGCTGAGCTTGATGTAGTTGGCACAAGCCACAAGACACTCAGAGAGGCATACCTTAACCTGAGTGTCAAAGCTGAGAAAGATATAGTTCGGCGTCATCTGCATAGCAGGGAAGGAAAAGGTTTTGGGAAGTGATGATACAGCAAGTAATCTAGTGTGAAAAGAAAGTGAAAATGAACAAGTATGGAGCCCTGGGGACACCAGTGCGGTAAAACACACTCTCCACATGGCCTGCCTGGCAAGTGTGAAGATGGCATAGGTAGGTAAGAGAGTATACGACATCAGATGTGGGTTTGTGGCTCTACAAGTAAAAACAATAAGCTCTAAGAAACAGTGTTTTAAATGTGTTAGTTTCTCACTTTGATATTTTTTAACATTTGTGAGAATCAGAATAACTTAAATCAACTCAGACAAGTTGACCTTTGATCTGTGCAAGAGGCAAGAGCCTCAACCTGCTTTCAAAGTTATACTCATTAGACAAAGTACATACATGTTGTATCACCTCTTAACTGATCTTTGCCTACTTTAATTTTGGACAGATTTGAGAAAAATACAGTAGGACTCAATGCTGTATGTATGTACAGTACGTGTAAATGTTCTTCAGATGACGTCCTTTAATCAGTTAGGAGAGCAAAAGAGGATATGAAAACAATTTCCCAACACTGGCTGCTGAAAGTGAAAGCACCACTTCATCAGCATTATGAGTAATCACTGACTTCACGTGACAGGAATGTTATGTTTATTTAGTATAATGTTTATGGGAAACTGTGACCTCCAGCTGATGATTACCAAAGGACAAAGCCCTTCTGATATGGACACAAAAGTAACCCAGTACCAACCCAACATCATATTTAAGGTGACGTCACAGAAATGAAAAATATCTACTTTTCGAGTTTGTTAACAGGAATCTCTCAAGTAGATATTTTGTAACTATAACTGTCTGTAACTGAAGAGAGGACAACTGAAGGACCGATACGACTGAGTGAAAAATAGATGGCAATTATGTGTAGTTCTAACCTGAGGACATGTTAAATATGACAAATGCGATCCTCTATTTCTTTGGTTTTGTAATTTTGCACTGTGTACAATGAGGTTCTTGCCACAGCTTTCGGATTTTGCTGTCAATAACTTCACAAGCGAAACTTCTTGAATGTCGTTAGGGAAAAACTCTGCTGCAGTGTAGCACATGAATGCTCTGTTGTGTAATTTGTTGGCAGTGTAGCCACTGTACATCTGCTTCTATTCATTTTTTTTTTTTTTTTGTTCGGTCTAAATGAAAGGGCTGGGAGCAGTTGCGGTCTTTGATGTAGCCACAGAAATCAAATCCATCGTCATGGGATAAAGCCTCTTTTAACAGCTGAGATGCTACAAACACTTTCAGCAGGGTTTATACATCATGCCGTGTCTACCTGTTCCACTGCTGCCTCGCTGTTACCGTTGTCAAAAATATGGCGGCAAGACGGTGACTCGTGCATGACGCTGTATGAATCCCGCTGGCATTTACATATATCATACAATTGTTTAATAGCAACTGCTTTATATATGACACCGCACACAACACTGGGGCTGGATATCTCATTTGAGGAAAATACCTAATTACATATTTTCTGGTCAATATTGCAATTATAATTGATTTTGTGATGATTTTCTAACAGATTAAAGGCCACAGTGGTGCTTTGAGCACAGCTAACATGCTGATGTTTAGCAGGTTGCATAATGTTCACTGTGTTCACCAGCTTATATACGTGTGTTAGCATGCTAACACACACTAATTAGCTTTAAACACAAAGTGCAGCTGAGGTTGATGGGAATGTCATTAGCTATTCAGGTATTTGGTCACAAAGGGGAGGACGTACAAATTTCACACAGTCTATCCAATGGTTGTCAAGACATTTCACTAAAAACAAAAATGTCAGCCTTATATGGCGCTAGAGACAAAAAAATGACCTGATAGAGTCGTTAAAATGACATCTACTCCTGTGACTCGAAGAATACGAATCTTACCCGACGTTTCAGTACTTCGGTACAGTTTTCAGTACTCTGTTATTGACATATTTTAGTCAGCGTTGCAATACTTGATGCTAAGTATTGACTTTCAATTCAGTAATTATGGCAATATGTGAAATGCCAGCGGATCTTCATAGGCTGTTTACAGTGGCATCGATTAGGTTTTTCCTTTTTTCCATCCTACATTCTTCTCCAGTTTTTCCTGCCAGAATAAATATCTCTTTCTCCCTACAGCCTGTCTCCCTCAGATAAAATGCTTTTTCCCCTTTCCATCATTACAGTCAGATTTAGTGCTTTCTGCTTGCATTGCATGTCTGTTTGTCAGTCTGTCCATCTGTCTGTCTCTCCTTTGTGCTGTTAAAAGAACTCATTAGTTCTGTTGGGCCCGTCACTCAGTTCCACTTCTGCTTCTAATTAGGCCTGTACACAGAGGACTACCAGCTCTTTGCATGTGTGTGTGTGTATGTACGTGTGCGTGTGTGTGTTTGCACGTTTGCTGCTTCTGTGCATGCATCTACGTTAACGTGTGTGAGGGAGATCCCCCAGAGATGCCAACCTCTATCCCACGAGGCTGGCTCATCTGCCTCCCTTCATACCTCGTTGCCCGCTGCGACAGAGAGAAAGACGAAAACATGGAAGAGGACGGGCACAAGAAAAAGAGGAGGACGGGTAGAAGAGGAGCGGAAGAATCTGACTCAACACATATTTTGGTTGCGGCGTTAGTTGCGGTGCAGAGCTACCCGTAAAGCTATCTGCCTACAAACCACCCTCTTCTCTTCTTTTTCACCACATACACACACACACACACACACACACACACGCACACACAAAGTAATCATCTTATGGTATGGCCGAAATAATAGCTTACAGAGCAGCAAGTCAGGCAGTCAGACCCCGGCCTCTGTATTTTTCCCCAAAAAACTGGCCAGAAATTCCCCTGTGGTTTGGCCTGCTTCTCTCTCCTCACTCGCTTCTCTCTCTCTCTCTCATTCCTCTTGCGCTCTCCTCCCTCCTCTCCTCTGTCCCTATCCTCCTTCTTACTCGTCTCTTCTCTCCCTTCCTTCTCCATCTGCAGTCCTCAGTCTTTCACCTTCCTCCTTCACTTCTTCATCTTTCTCTTTCCTCTGTTCCACACCGCTCATAAAGTCCTTTTCCTAATCCTGTCCAGTCCCTCTTACTTTCTCTCCCCCTTCCTCCTTCAAAGTTGGTTTCTGCCAGAAACATAATGAGAACAATGTGTCAGAATACAGCTTCGACAGAGACCGTGTGTGAATGTGTGTGTGTGTGTGTGTGTGGAAAGCAGTGGTGGGTTAGAGCACAGCACTCCTGGTACACACATGTGCAGATACATTCACAATAGACGCGGATGTGTATGAACCATTCTATGGCATGGTCACTTTGTCATTTAGTGCAGTTTCTACAATCACTGTTCATCATTTATGAGCTGATATTGTCATTTAAGTTGTGTTATAATCCATAGCAGTTCTTATGTAACAGGGATTTCACTATTTACTCCACTGGTTTAAACAATTTCATACTTCGTTCTTACTTCATCGTTACATTTCTGACTTGTTCAAAGCCAGTCAGCGAGGTCAGTGTTTGTTTTTTTGACCTTCTCTTGTTGTAACCAATAGGCATTTCCCGCAGCGCACATTTCGACTTGTCATAGAAAGGAACAGCACAGGTGTTACTAATAATATTAATGATGGCTCTGTTCTATTCAAGTGACCCCAAAAAAGACATCGTGACAGTGAGCCGGCATGAACAATACCAGAACTCTGAAACTGTGCTTTTCCTGTTATGACATGTAAACATATTTTGCTGTGAAAAAAGTGTTGCACGCGACATCTGACATCTGTGCCAGTACGATAAAGTGTTGATACCCAAACTCTACAATACAATAGCTTAGTTTGGTGATTATAAACGTGTTTTAAAGGCCCGCCATAGTCTTGTGGGTGTTGTCAATGGCTACACATAACATGCCGAAGTGGCCCAAATACAATTTTTTCACTCAGATCGGATTTTTTTTCTAAAAACATGAACAAACCAAATCAGATTTTTTTTTCATATCAGATCTGGGCCACTTGCATATGTGGTCTTAGACCATTTATATCTGATCTCTGGCGATGCGACCGCTGTCAGGATGGTCGGCCAGATTGGAGGTCATTTGTTGTTGTTTTTTCAAACTTCACTGCCGTTATCATTCTGTGTTGGCACTTGGCAGCCCAGTGAAAATAAACACAAAGGGAAGGCACAACAGTTAACCGGGCGGTTTCTGTTTTGTTATTCTTGTACGCATGCGGCTCACATTTCAGTGAAATCTGCGCACGCGCGGCAGTTTAGGACATGAGCGGTGTTTACACCAGAGCTGGATACGGCACTCAAACACAAACATGAATGTGAACCATCAACACAAAAAGATCAGATGACTAACAAATGAGAATTGAACATTAAGGCCTGTTATATGAAATATTGCCACATTTTCTTGACAGATTAGACTTCTGCTCAGCTTGAAGGTGAGTAGTCATGATACAAATATAAAAATCCACACTACAGATTATATGACAATAAAAAGTTCCGTCCTAACAGGTGCAAAAAAAAAAAAGTTGACCAAAGCTAACTGGAGAGCGAGGTAGACGTCAATCGTGACTAAATAAAATACAGATTTCATTTAGAAAAGTTTTCCCCATTCAAACCAAAAGTCAATAAGCAAAAGAAACTGAGCGATAGCTTTGAGAGCAGCTTTCAGTGTTACAAAGACTGAAGCACATTCAGCATCACTCTGAGGTTTAAAATGCAGCGCTAATGTAATTGAAACGCTGGAACTCTTTCCTAATGCACGACGTTGGGAGTCGAGACCACAGCAGCTTCTCCGTTAATGAGATTCACACTGACAGTAAGTGTCGGCGAACATTATGAGCAGAGTCACTTCGCATTAAAAACAGCAGTCACCATCATTTCTCATTAACCGGCTTAATATGAATATCAAATCGGGATCGACAAAATACTGAATGTCAGTTGATTCTGATGGGAATGAGGGCAAATAACTTTGATCTCCACAAATGAGTCACTGCTGGTTATTTTAATGAATAAACGGCTATATTAATTCACTATATCCTGTATGTGTGAACACCTACATACACAAGACATGCAGATAATAGCATTCAAGATTCAAGATTTAGTTTATTGTCATTTTCTTGTGTTTATTCGTATACACAAGTGCCTCCCAGCCCACAGCAGTGCAACAACTGGGAAGGAAAAAGATATACTGTATATCTAAAAATTCCCTTTAAAAAAAAAAAAAAAGATAAAAACATTTAAATCCCAAGAGAGAGCGAGAGAGAGAGAGAAAAAAAAAAGAACACATAACCAAACACCATGATGGACAGACTCGCTCACACACACACACACACACAGATCATAACAGGAAAAAGAATTCCCATGTCTCCTCTAGTCACACCTGCCCCCTCTTTTTTGCCTCCTCTTTGTTGTCCTCTAAGCCGGATCAGAGGTATAGCCTTGGGGAAATCACGCTGTCTGTCGATGTGTAAACACAATGAAGGTGCTCATCTGCAACATCACACTGTAACGTTTATGACGTTCCACACAAGTCAGTTTGCTAATATTCAGTGTTTTCAGTGTTGGAATATGTGTGCCAACTCTGTACGGAAAGGATAAAGCAGATTATAGACAAAAATAACCACATTCATCGTTCTCTGTTGGAGCGAATGTTCAAGATTACACATGTCTTCCCATCATGCCAGAAGATTTTCTCTGTTCGGTTTTACTTCATGCTGGGTTGGTTTGGTTGGGTGCTGTGGTGGAGTTTTTACAAACCAGGTGACTCGTGTGTGTGTTGATCACACGGGAGAGAAAAAGACTGAACGTTGCTCCCCGTTGACAGGATGCTGAGACTGAGGTCAACAGACCTTACAAACAAAGTCAACAGGCCAATTATAGTTTGGAGGCTGCTCTAAGACGGATGATGTAAGCGAGACGCAACCCAGCAGAGACAAGCTTTATCTTTTACTGTGAAATATTACTTCTGTTATTTTTACAATTTAAGGGTGCAAATTAGGGCTGCGGCTGTCAAATCTATCATGATTAATGGATTTTTTTTTTTATTTTTTTTTAAAATTTAGCCTTTAGTCTATGATGTGTCAGAGAATAGTAATACTAATAGTAATGAAACCCACCCCGAAGGAGACGTCTTCAGATTGCTTGTTTTGTACGATCTTCAGAAAAGCCTGAAATCTTCATATTTCAGAAGCTGGAACCAGCAGTGTTGATAAAAGAATTAAATTATGAATGAAATAAAAATGTTTTCAATTCATTTTTTGTTAGTCAACTAATCATCTCAGCAATGTAGCAAATACATTAACATAAAACCACTGACTACAGCCTGTATCCTTTCATCGTTACAGAGGGTGTTGTCCCCGTCGGATACAACTGTCATAATGACTCATATTGTTTCAGTCGCACAAGTTTTTTTATCTTGCTACTTTATCGCGCTACAGAGATTCTGGGAACATGTTTGTTTGGTACAGACGCCAGCAAAACTCACATCATCGTCGTCATTGTTTTTTTTATTATCGTTTTTTCAGTGAATTTTAAATGCAAAAAGGACCATTCCCACTAAAATCTCATATTGCGATGGCATTATCTGTCATAATAATCCCAATATGATTTCCTTGGAATCATAATTTGTGTCTAATAGGATTTTTCCACAAGAGTTCAGTTACATTGTTAAAGCTTCTTATAAAAATGACATCTCCTTGTTCTGCCTCATTGAAAAATCCTCAATGAATCCTCAATGAATCATCAAAATCATATT
This sequence comes from Euthynnus affinis, assembly GCA_029490765.1. NCBI lineage: Eukaryota > Metazoa > Chordata > Actinopteri > Scombriformes > Scombridae > Euthynnus > Euthynnus affinis. Next base: position 31,928,386 of record CM055844.1, on the reverse strand, counting down.
AATTTCAGATGTTCAGCAGAAAAAAAAAATGAAAACAAACAATATGCAAGCAGGAGGAGGAGGAGTGTAATATTGTTTTAAAAAAAATCAGTGCAGCTTTAAAAAAAAAATGTAAAAATGTGTAACTGCCAGTTCATTTGTTCTGAATTTGTGTTCAAACTTTTCCACAACTGTGAAAATCAGATTTTTCCCCCAAACTGTAAATCCACAATCATTACTGGTGAAGTAAATATTTAAAAAAAAAAGCCAATTGTTTCAACATCTGCCCAACTAATGCAAACAAACCTCATTCATATTTCAGTTTTTGTGACATTCCTCAAGTTCAATTCAAATCCTTGACTGCTGGATAACTTGAGACGTATCTGCAGTGGGATATTACAGGCCATGGAGTTCATAATGAGACAGAGCTGACAAACTGGCATGTCCTATTTCAGGCTGTGCAGACTCATGCTCTGTGGCAGATCTCGCTCCGTGTGGACAGCGACCAACACAGGGAACGGACGGTCGGCTAGTTTTGGCCACAGAACAAAAGAAAAGAACTGTTCCTCATCAGGGCTGTCCCCGTTTCATCAATGGCCCCTGTGTCTGGTATGTGCTGTTTTTATTCCTCCAATTACCCACACAAAGGGCTCATCCTGTGTCTCCTTCCACTGACCAGCAGGCTAACCCAATAAGACACAAGGGGCTGCAGCAGAAAGCTTCAACTAATCATTAGGACATATGGGATATTATGTCTGTCAGTCAGATACAGAGGGGAAGGGGGGGGGGGGCATTAACCAACAGCTTGTCATGTCTGGAACATGTATGTCATGTGTTAAAGCGACAAAACCAGATGGCTTCAGAAGAGTTCATTCATTCAGTCATTCATTCATTCATAAATTAAAAATCTGCTTACAAAGCAAAAAAAAAAAAAAAAAAAAAAGGCTGACAGGCTACACAACAGATTATATCATCCTGACTGTTTTATTCACTTTGAGGAAATAAGATTTTAACTGAGATTGAATACTTGACTAAATCACTAATATGGAGATTTTTCAAACAAACACAATATTGTCGAAAAATTAGTAATAAGCAGATAATGTCAACGGGGTAAAGACATGACTTGATTAGATTTTGTTAAACTAGAATTAAAACCAGGCTACAACAAAATGCCATCTGACCTACGAAGTCAAAATAAAGCTTCTTTAAACTACACTGCATGACTTTTAATGAAGCTCAGTTTTAAGAATTAGTTATGAAGTCATGACAAAATATATATATTTTGAGCATTATTTTAGTCAGAGTTTTAAAGCTGCATTCATTTAATTTTTTGTCCATATAAAGCTAGAAACACAACACTTGACTTGTTATCATGTGAGCTGATGGCTAACGTTGCCTGTTCAGCATCCACATCCATCTCTCAAGTCCAACATTCACTCTTCTTCCAGCTCTGTTTTGGTCTCCACAGACTCGTGTTAAAATGTCTGAATCTTAAGCCGCTAAAAAAACCAGCTCATCGCTAACGTTCTGTCTGCCAACTGGTTCTCGGTACGTCGTGTAAATTATAGCGGGTTCATCAGCGCTTTCTCACTGAAAACAGCTGCCTGCCGATGCCGGAAAACAATCTCCATCTGAGCCAGAAAAACAAAACAATAAGCTAATGGAGGATAAAATGTCAGTTGGGTTAATCACTGCAATCAACCCTTTACACATTACACATAGTTATTTGGGCCATTGTTAATATAAAAATATTGATCAGTGCAGCTTCAAGACTGGTTTAAGATTTGTATTTAGAAAGCTAAAATTCTGGTTTGTCAGAATGGACTGAATACCTTGAAACAATTTTATATTCATCTTGTACAAATAAGGTTTGACAAGATCATTTATCTTGGAGAAGAACCAGTAAGATTTAATAACCCTAAAATAAGATGGATTAACTTTCATGATTTGCCCTTTTCGCGGAGTAGACTCGTATTTTAGAAGACGAGGCATGATTTCAGACCAGTATGCTGATTTAAAGAAGCCAAAAGGCAGATTTGTCATTTAAGTGCTTATGCTGGATATTCTTAGTTATGTACAGAATATTTTGGCCAAAATCAGGTTAACAACCTTCTGAGTCAACATGCTTCAAATAGTTTAGTTAAAGACAATGTTTCAAAGACACTACTCCTCTATTGCAACAGTCACTCTCTCTGGTGTGCGTCTACTCGCTTCCTTCATTCAAACCAGGAATAAAAGTGAGTTGCAAGTGTGGAGCAGCACGAACCATCCCAGTCGGAGCCGCCAGAGTTGACCTTTGCCCTAAATACACACATGCAAGCAGAGGTCAGGAATGTGGGGCACCTAAGCTAATTGTGAGAATATCTGGGGGTTTATGTGTTGTGTACACGGCACAGCGGTCTGGAAACTCAAGCCTCGTTCTGACTGACTGCCGTTCCTTTCGCAGAGCGGTGGGAGCCCCGCAGAGTCAGAATGGGAGACCGGGAGGAAGAGCCGGTCCACAAACAGTGACAGGCAGCTGACACATTCTTCCACACAGGGGCCCATATCTGGACTGTGGCCGTAGCAGGAGGCAGCACATCCTCATGGGCCGAAGCCTCAGGATGGATGGAAATGTGTTTTATACTCATGTCGGCAGCAACAGGCCAAATTCCAGCAGCGTTTTCGTAAATCGTACTTATCTCCTCGTTGGATAAAAGCAATCTCTACTGTGTTGGATTTGAAAAAGTCATAAAAACAAGCATCCAACTATGACAACACAATATTTTAGAAAAAACTTGACGGAGCACAGTAGATGGCCTTAAACAAAAGTCTCATATTTTACTTCCGTTTATTCAGAGAGGGTGCAACTTGGGCCTCATTTTGACTTAAAGGAGTGGAAATGTGTCACACATTGATTAGTTCCTACAATTTGTTCTCATCAGTATTCATCCTGGCGTTCATTCCAAACCATTAAACACTGCATTTGACTGTTCCCGGCCTAAAGTTTCCAAACCCCTAGGGCTCTGTTGCCTCTCTTCCTCCAATTCACTCTTTTTCCACTTTTCCAGAGATTGAGTTGTTCTACATTAGCGCCGTTTAGGGTCTGAACTCATCTCCATGGAGCTCTATTCAGTCCCATAATGAGTCAGTACATTCAATATGCTTCCCTCCATCTATGTACTTTCCACTTTGTATGTGTTATTATTCCAATTTAAGTTTAGTAAGCTTAATGTTTTTTTTTTTAAATGGTTATAGTTTTATCAGATACATGTCCAGAAACCTTCAATATACCTTCTCACCCATATCAGATAGCACAATTTAGCAATTTGAAAGTGTACAAACACGGTTGAAAAATAGGTTAAAAATACATCAATCAATTTTAAGCCACTGAGGTGAAACAGGCAAACATTTAAAAAAAGCTACCACCATAAAACTGGCTTTTAAAGTTTGCTAATGCTTTAGCAAACAACAGCTAACTTTCACACTCTCACACTCTCAGACACAAAGCAACATTAGCATTCATTTGAAGTCGCAATTCTGGCCACATGACAAAAAATATGTGAAATTCATTCTTCTTTTAGCTCTCCACAAACTTGTGAAAACAATATCTAGCTTTTCAGCTGCCAAATGTTTGACTTTCCTCTGCTGCTAGCTTGTCTTTCTGCTGCCGCCTACAGAGGCTGGTCAGAGCGCTATAAGGCTGGTACAGTAAATGTTCTGTGAAACCAAAACATTAGTTGATAAAGGCTAAAAAATGCTACAAGCTCAGTGGAGCAGCAGATTCTCTTTATTATCAACCCTTTTCACTTGACTTGTTGATTCAATGCTACTAAAAACATATTTGTGGATCCAACTTTAAACTTTTTAGACAAGAACGATTTGAGGTCATTCAGTGGTTTATGTAAAAAAAACCAACAACAACTGTAATTTAAATGACAAACTCGAAGGAAAAATATCACAAAAATGCTAATTCCAGAGTTGACCCCATATCATTGACAAAAATTGTACTGGACTGATACAGATATTAATTCTTAAACCTGATTTTGGCCATAACAAATAAACTGATAATATATTAGTACATATATAAGATGTCGTATAATATTTATCCTTTTCGTGCAGTTAATACAACTTTTATTACTATGCGATCATTTCATCATAGCTTATATCAACCTTTCACATGTGTGTTTTAGAAATAACTACGTAGTTCTACATTAATACACTTCTGCTTTGCACTCTCTCATGAGATATAATAAGTTATATTCCATTTCTTGTGTTACATACTTAGTTCCCCACAGCTCATTTACATCTTTTCCTCTTTCTTTTTCTGTCTCTTTCTCTTTCTCTCTTGGACACAGTATCAAGTGTTTCACACAGGGGACAAATCTCATCTGCTCATGTTTACAGTGACCTCTTATCTTCGGCAGTCCGCACTCATTCAAATGTACACAGCAAAATGTATGTAATCTCAATGTGGCCACAACTCTGGTTACTTTCCTGTTTACACTAATCAAAGGCTTTCTGTTCTGTTGATATCATTTCAGCCCCGCTTCTCCTCCTCCTCCTCCCCCTCCTCTGGTCATAGATCAACTGTGACTGTGAGCATGTTTGTTTATGTCACTGTGCCTGCTGTTATATCATAAATGATTATTTGAGGGTCTGTTGAGTGAATTCTCTATGTGTGAGGGATGGAAATGTGCACCATGCTGCTCTTATCAAAGGTGCCGTGCTGATGAATGTATTATCTTGTTTGTATAACAGGAGCACCAATGAACTTATAGTACACTTTAAGCTGTTCATGCATTTTAAATATGGCTATTTAAACTTCTAGGGGGGAAAGTAACTGTGGGAAAGTGACTTGACTTCACAATTGCAAGTTCACACATTTACTTCAGATATAACTTTATATTCTTAATGTTTTAGTCCCTGGTTTGGTAATATACTTCAAGTTCAGTTTGAACTCACTTAACGTGTGTGTGTTTGTAGTAAGGTAAATACCTGAACCGCCCTAACCAGCGCAGAGGTGTGCAGCGGGAACACATGAGTCTAATCTCGGCCTTTGCAAATCCCCGCTGTAGCGTCGGCCAACTTACCCTCCAGCGTCACTTCTTTGCCCGCCTTCTTAAGCGCCTGGACCGCCAGGTCGTGCGTTGCCTCCCGGAGGTCGTTCCCGTTCACCGACAGAATCGCGTCACCCACCCGCAAAGCACGGCTCTGGTCCGCGGCGAGCCCGGGGAAGATCTTGGAGATGAGGATGGGCATCCGGTTCTCGCGCCCCCCCTTGATACTGATCCCCAGCCCGCCAGACTCCTGTTTGACAACTCGGACTTTCCTCACCGCCTCCGAGGAGCCCTCCAGACTGACGGGGCAGTCGCCCTGTCTCGAACTGAAGCTGGACCCGGGACTCCCATAGCTGGAGCCGGGGCTTCCAAAGTCTGAGTTTGTGCCGTTATTCGGGTACTTTCCGGAGCTGTTTAGAGCGTAGTTGCCGTCGTATTGACCCCGGCTGACACCCCCACGCCCCGGGCTGCCGCTGCGCCCCCGCCCCCCGTGGTTCTGGTTCTGGAGTTGGTCTTGACCCGAGGACGGACCGCGGCCAGGGTTCCCCGGACTGGCTCCCGGGTCGTTTCCGTTCGACATGCCATTCCGCAGGCCCGCCGAGGAGTTGCTGTAGTCCCAGTGGTTGCCCCCCTGTCCGGTCGCCTCCGCCTCGGCCGTTAAAGTCAGCGTTTCTCGGGTGAGTTCGGCGGCCACTCGGATCCAGCGGTCGCGGAGCAGAAGGTCCAGCTGACCGTTTTTATCCGCTCTGGTCCAAACTGCCATTGCTGGACGGTGAGCCTGCTCCGAGGCGGGCCGCTTTCACACTAAACTCATCATCAACTTTTTCCTCTTTTTCAGAGTGCGCACAAGAAGCGACTAGGCTGCACTGGCCCGCATCGACACACCCACTCACTCACACTGTGGCTGCAGGGAGAGCGAGAGGAACACAGAGAGCCAGGGAGAGGAAGAGAAAAGAAGTCCTGGCAGTGATGGGCCAGCCTGAGAGAGCTTGTTGTTGAGTTCAAGCTCTAAAGCTGTCCCACTTCCACTGGAAGGTTAGCAAGAATAAAACGAGAAAACATCCGTTCAAACATTTCAAAATAAAATCAATGAACACGAACCCTCGTTGACCAACATCAGACATTGCATTAATCAGAAATTACGTACTTACTAATAGACAAAAGCATTTTGTGTCTTCACCTGCATTACCTGCCAATTAGTGAAATGATAAATGCATAATTCAGCCAGGTCCTCCAGACCAATAATGAGCTGTGGGCCCCTTCTGATCATACTCTATGGACGCTATTAGTAATTAGTTTATGGCAACATGGTTAAGAACAGATTCATTCAGTGAAATGCAGCACATATAAAAAGCACAATATGCAATAATATGAGCCATAACTCTAGATTTTAACACAGGGCTCTTCTACACAAGGGGCATAAAGAAAGGGAAACCATGCAGGGGCAGCTGCACACTTTTCCTAGTAATAAATGAGATTCATACATTACAGTATCTTAGGCTATATTGGTGTATCATGCAAATACTGTGATTATGCAAATGTATGAGTCCAGTAGTGCAGCTCTGATCCTCAGCAGAGGGTGAGATAAAAATATATTGGAACTTTAGCAATAAAGAAAAAGGCACAGACTGGTGCATTTTAAAGCAGCATATTCAAGGACCCCTGAACTGACACAAACTAGACCACAGACCCCCATCTGATGAGATTTTGCTTTTAGATGGTTTATTAAAGAAAGTGTATGAAACCCATGACCAATAATTGTGTTACTTATGAATGGAGTTATAGTGAAAATCAATTATCCCCCTTTTTCCTGGGGACCCATTGAGAACCAGTCCCTTAAAGTACGTATAAGGAGAAATAAAAGAGGTTAATGAATGGAAGTCATACAAGTTTGGTACTGGTTTATGATTTTATTTTGAAAGCATAATCACCCCACTTCCTGTTTGGCTGTGTGAAATTCCGGTCGGCTTAATGGAGTGTCTGTGTGAAGAGTGAACTCAGAGCCGGATGACAGAGACAGCCAATAGACATGTAGAGCTGTAGATTATTTATTCATGATGATATAGAGGCGGGTCTTCATAGACGCATTATAGATCCACTGACTGGGGACAAAGCCTTCTTAAATTCACTCACTCTGTTGGCTCTATTAAAGGATACCACGGCCTACTTGTGAACTTTGTTTGCAAATTCTGGAGGCTAGGGTGACATTCCCATCAACTGACAGTCCACCAGAAGTGCTCAGTGAGTCAAAGTCTCACAGGCAGACAACACTCACTAACATGGTCCCTTGTCCTTGAAGCCAAGAATAGCTCCATGTATGCAATCACATTAATATCTGCTGTATTAACTCCAAGCTGAACCAAGCCGTTGCCCACATTGGTTTTTCCTTTTCAACTTCTAAGATAGTCGCAACCAGTTTATTTAGTCACAAGAGCAATTGTTTTATGATCATAGGAAAAATACAGCCTGTGATGTCAAGATCACAAAACATCTCCAGGAGAAAAACTGAAGAGCTCATGACAAGGATGTCACCTCCTGCCTTTCAAAATAAGCCTGGCAGTTGATCACGCTGCAAGAGATCCCTTTGGCTGTTCGTGAGATCATGTTCAGTTTCCCTGTGAACAGTGAGCAATTATGTCGTGTATGTGTCCTCTGTGGCCTTCAAGTGATTTGTTGAAATTACAGGTGTCCATACAGTATAATGCAGAGGCAAGTCAAAGTTCTTGCATTTAATAAAATTTGCCACCAAATCTCTATACAGATTTTCTTGATTTAGTTTAGGTGCTAATCAGCCGTTACAACTATACTGAGAGGAAAAACATCCGTGGATTATAGCTGATTTATTTTTTAACAGTGCACACTGTGCTGCAAAGCTGCTCTTTAGCACAGATCCGCTCCTTTATGTGTGCAACCAACAGAGTCGCAACGTGGGTTCCCGCTCCATGCTCCTTTTATTCTTCAACCACAAGCAGAGCTGTGGCAGAGACACATCTGTGAGCTTTTTACCAAGCAGTCAATTCTCCTCCATTAATTTTCTATGAGAGGAGCTTCTGCAAGCTGCATGTTGTAAATACTCTTTCCACATACGGAGAGATGGAGCGCTGACATGCTGGAATTAGTGAAGAGCAAATAAGGCGGACAAAATGTTACAAACACGACTACGGCATTCACTTTCAGAATGACTGTTAAAGTCGAATCAACACCAGAACATTACGTTTCCATATCACAATACAAAAATAAAAACTCTAAACTTTAAAACTCACTGTATCTTGTTTCGTTTTTACGCTAACAGAAGTGTAAAAAATTGGGGTTACATAGTGTCCTTCACCACCTTTTGGTTTACAGATCCATCCAGCATGTCTGTGCAGTGTCTCTGTTGGTTGCCCGGTGACGACAACACTCTGAAAAGTCACCGCTCCCGGCTGTTGTTTGTCAAGAGATAGTTACAGCATACTATTCCCAGTTAAACCACAAACTGTGGTGGCCCAGGGTTTCCTGATTCCATTCCTGTTTGTGCACGGATTAAATAAACAAAAAAAATAACATGTTCATTTGTGAGCTTTAAAGGTGCCTGTAGGTGTATTTTTGAACTAGCCGAGCTAGGCTAACTGTTTCCCCCTGCTTCCTCACCTCCTGTCTCCAGGTCTGTACGCACAGGTGAGAGTTCTTATCAACCTTCTCATCTAACCCTCAGAGAGAAAGCAAATAAGTGTATGTCCCAAATTATGCAATACCATAGAAACCATTCTGTATTTGCCTTGTATCTCCACTTTCAAAAGCCATGAACCAGACATCACTTCTGAACCAGAGAGCAGCAGGCCTGCAGCTGGACGGAGGTCCTGGAATATGTCTTAAATTAGAGATTGTTGGTGGCAGAGGCCCCGTCAAGTGGACTGTTTTCAGGGTTCCCAGGTATTTCTAATTATGCCCCTGCCAGGCGTGCATCACACAGAAGTTGTGAATTTTTGTATAAGTCGTTTCACATGTTCGCTAATGAAGAACCGGGAAGTTGATATATGTAAAGATTCTGCAGTGATGTTGGTTCAAACGAAGGAAATATACAGTATATATTTGGTGTTTTGCCATTTCCAAGTTTGTAGTCAATTTATTTGCTTTGTTCAACCAACCATGAGTTGTTCCTGAAATAGCTTGTTAGCATTAGTCACTGAAAATTACTTTTTTTTAATGTGCCAGTAAAAATGATTTTGTTTTAATGAGCTTTCTAGAATAGATCCATTTGCTATTACTAAACGCATAATGCAATTGGGATTTTACTTCCAAGAATAAACAAACCATTCATTAACTCACTGAAATATACAACATTTTGTTTCTATTTATCTATGAACCTCTGTGGCCGCTGACGCTGTTCTGCGGTGACACACAGCAGCACGGATCAGGACAGTAAAACTCACAGACAGCGCCGACTGTGTTTGTCGTTTGATTTTTATTGCAGTTGAGGTTTACTTAGTGTTTACAAAACCAGAGCAGATTGCAAGCGTCCATGGGGGAGTGTGAGAGAGGCGGGAGTTTCATCTGCTCGCTTCGCATCATCATCATCATCATCATCGTCGTCGTCGTCATGCTGCGTCGGTTAAAGGAGCAGTCTGCAGCTTCACCCACGTTACATTCACAGTGTCGCCGCTGTCGTACCTCGTCCGGCTGTACCTGGGACTTTTTCAAGCACGTCTGAAAATGCGAAAGAGGCCTCGCTATGCAGCAGCCGCTCTTTACAAATCCCTTTTTTTTTCCTTTTTTTTTTTTTTTTGGATGATTAAAAATACATTTTTATTATGCTGTGTATGAGCTAATAATTTTACAATTCTGTTTCTGTGTCTCTAAGTTACATTCATGACAAAAACAAGGCAACCACAGAGAGCTAAAATGCAAGGTTTTACATGTCGACTCTATGCTGCGTAGCTTTTATCCCCCCCCCCCCCTTAAAACTACCACCACCCGACCCCACCTCCACCCTTTTCCTCTCACGGTGTGTCTTTCCTCATCTGCCCCTCTGCTCCCGTGTTTGTCTCCCTTACCAGCTGTGAGCATCTGGGAGTGAAGTCACGGTGCAGCAGATAAGACAGATCCTTGCTCAAACCTTAACAAAGTAAGAGACTGGAGGAGGAGGAGGAGGAGGAGGAAGGGGGGCTCTGTGCATATGTGTGTGTGTGTGTTTGTACAAGTGTGAGCACATCTGCTGGGTGAGATATGGAGGGAGGATGATGTGGTTTGAGAATTGGATGATGGGTGAAGTGGTGGTGGTTTAGGGTCTCTTGATTCTTACTGAAAAGGGTTTAGTTTTAGCTTTTTTTTTTTTAGATATATATACTTTATCATAGCATAATCATTCAATAATGCATTTAATGCTCCAAACCGGCAACGTTTAAAGAACTTTAAAGGATCCCCTCTATATTATATGTTCTGATTTGCTATGTAGTCTCATTTGAATCAAATCACATGGCTTTTTGAGTCAGTACTGTACATTTGACCACGAGAACCCTTGAAGAACCTTACGTTTTTCTGTGCATGTGCAAACAGTGCACCACAGGAGCAGCACAACTTGAGTAAGGAGAGTGTGTGTGTGTGTGTGTGTGTGTCAGTGTCAGTCTACTCATTGCTTCACATTGTTGATGGTCTTGGCGTGGAGCTGCGGTGAAGGAGACGGCGATGCCGCGTAAAGCCGTTGTTGTTGTCGATGATGGGACTGCGGAGGGAGCTGAGGGTGACCGGGTGACTGCGGGTAAGGTGGAGGGTGACTCTGAGGGTGAGGCAGGTGAGGGTTGGGTTGAGGGAAAGTCTCCAGGTTGGATTGACGTTGCAACTGCGGTCTCTGAGCAGCAGCGGCGGCGGTGGCGGTGGCGGTGGCGGCGGCGGCAGCGGCAGCTTTGGCCTCCCTCTTGGGAGTGTTGTTGAGGATGTCCAGGCTCCGGCGGCTGGAGGAAATGACGTCGGCGACGAATTTGGTGCATTCGGCGCAGATGTCTCGCAGCGTGCAGCCATGTGCGTACAAGTGGGGGAACTCCTCCTCCACCGAGCGGCGGGACAGGGTGCGCAGGGACCTGCGGAGGGACAGGGAGGGATGGGAAGGCTTTATATTCATATCGAGAAACCGGGGGAAAACCCACAAGTGAATGCGCCCACATGTTTACTCTTCTTTTTGACTGATAGAAGTTTAGAAATTCATAGCATTGATCTCACTAAGGAGCTTTTTTGAAGGCTGCTGAGCTCTTCATTTGAATGGAATCAGGCTCAGTGGGGCAAAACAAGTTTCGAATTCTCAAAGCATAAATGATGTTTGTTCAAATCAATGGTTGTTTAAAACGGGCGTATTCTCTTCGCCTTAACTCCTAAACTCCTACCACATTTCATATCATAAGCCAAGTTTTGACAGCCCTGTAACAACACTGCAAATCTCACCCTTTAATCAAATAATGCTGAAAACGTCACTCGACATGTTTAGTTAAAGTTATAATCCTTTTCCTTCAAAAGCCATTCAGTGTATTTACATCGAGTATCGACGTCTCTATAGAATAGTTTTTATTGGTAGTTGTGGAGACCACCACTCCTGCGCTGGAATCAGATTGCTTGTTGTTACTGTACTGTTATACCACTGATCAAAAAAAAAAAGAATAAAACATCCTTTTTCTTTATTTTCAGCTGTCATTCTCAGTCTGTCTCATTTTTTTACTGTACTCAAAAGCTAATTAAGCTAATTGTTTCTGTGAGAATGCTTTTGTAAACAGCATTATAAACTGATCAATAATCCAAAAAAGATAAACAGACACTTATCCCATTTTCCCATAAGTAAATCAGTGGAACGTCTGGAAAAAAAAATAAAGCTAGACTTGATCTTGTTTGTCTGTCTAAGCTCATTTAAAGTGAATACAATATAAACATGACATGATAAAAAAAAAAAAAGGAAAAAAAGAAAAAGACATGCAGCGGTGGGGTGGGACCCACACAGTCACTAACGAAAAGATTAAGGTCAGCTTTTCTGATTAAAATAACACTATAACATTCACTGTTATAAAACCTACTATTTCTGTCCTTATCGCTGCACGGGTGGGTAGTGATGACAGGTGTTAGACAGCAGAGCAGCACAACACCATGCCAGCACTCCCTCTCTCTCTCTGTGTCTCTTAACTCACTGTGAAGCTCTCTCGCTCCACCCCTCTTTCCATCCATCTCTCACCCTCACTTGCAACGTCTGTCTTAACACAGGCACAAGGAGTGAGGATATTAATGACAGCTGGGTAATTATTACATAATGGCTGCTTAGAGGCCTTGGAAGAGGCGCTGCACTGATTATATAACAAAAGGATGGCGAGGGGAGGGGCGGGCTAGATGCTGGTGATTGGATTGAGTAGGCAATCTGCGATTGGTTGAGGTAAGCACAGAGGCTGCTTCTGCTTAGGTTGGAGAAGGTTAGCAGTCAGTGGCTTGAGGGGGGGGGGGGGGGGCAGACTTAAATAGCTTTAACCTGTGTTCTTAACCTGAGGTGTGCGTTTGTCCTTGGGTTTAACAAAGCATCGTGATTGGTTGGAAGGACCGTGTCCGTGTCACAAACTAGGAGTCCATCCAAATGTCATATCAGCTTTACCTCCAGTGAACTTTGGAAGAAAAAAAAAAAAAAAAAAAAAGAGGCTAATTTGTTAGCTTTTCCTAAGATGGACTGAAGGTGAATGGGTTTGTGATCTTTCGAGTGCAAATTTTTTGGTCCAATGATGGTCATGCGGATACCAAAAACATTCGGATAATCTCCTGGAGAGCTTGAATATCCACAGCTAATTTCATGATGATCTGGCCAGTAGCTGTGGACTAATCCCGCTCTAAGCCACTGGTTCCCAACAATTATATCTTGTGACAGGTTGCATATATCACAGGGAGGCAGACAGTCCAACCAAAGATGGATTTTTTTCCTTCTCGGATTGTTTGATTTTAAAAATGTCAGTGGCCTTGATATGTTAGATTATCCAGTAATTCACAAGCATAGCGCATATATATATATATTAATTCATGTATTCCTTTGAAGCAGATTACAGAGCAATTCATGTTTACAACACACATGATGTTTTGATGCAGTTTTAAGCGATCATACCTCCATGAAAGAAATTTGTGCAACAGTCACAAACCTGTTTCAGCTGCGTAGGAAAGTTATGTAAGCGACTTCTTTTAATCATGTTTTGTTGCATAATAACCTTTTTACTTGTTAACATTTATCTCAAGTGCCACAGAAATATTTTTGGGTTATGAGGGCATTTATGTAAAAAAATCTTAATAATTCAGACTCTATCGTTTCATATATTATGAATGACAAACTGGCTCTGACACCGTCTCTGGTGTGTCTACTGTCAGACAGACAAACACGGACTCACTTATAGACTTGGCTTTTATGTCCGTGACTCTTGGGAGTGCTGTGGAAGCCCACGGTGTACACAGGAATGTGGGCCATCTTCTTTGAGGGAATCTTCATCTGGAGACCCAGAGACATGAGGAGAAATGAACTGCATTGTTACAGAGCTTGATGGCAAGCTTCACTATGAGTGTACAACTACGGCCAATAGATTCAAACACGCAAACACTAGATACACCAAATAACCAAGACTCATCACACTATTACACACGAACGTTTACCGTTAAAACAAATGCACACACTTCAATTAAGATGAACTACACGACACAGAAGGAACCACACTACCCCAATAAACAGACAAAAGCACTAAACACAGGATAGAAAACCACTAAAAAAAACACACAACATTGTCCAAACAGCCCGGATCTCAAACCTATAGAGCACAGAACCACACATCCAACACGGCCTGGGACCGAGGCAACAAAAACCAAAAAGCGACAAAAGAAATAACGTCAACAGAAATAACAGCCACTTGAATGAACTGTTAACATAATGCATTTCTTTTTAACGGGTTAGTTATTGGTAATTCCTTATAAATTAAAAAAGTGAGCCAAATAAGCACAGAACAATAGTTTATATAAAAATAAAAATAAAAATAAATAAACCAGACAGTGTTCTATAATATAAGCAGAGCTACATGAGTTACCTTTGCACTGCAGGAGCTACAGACAGACCTGGAAGTGAAAGAAATACCTGAATGTTAAAAAGGGAAAGAAGTATCTTAACTGAACTGTGTAACTAAATCAAATCTGCAGCGGCTGATTGGGCCAATGATCAATATCAGTGACTGTATTCAGCTTGGTTACTCATCTCCATTGCTAAATACAAGTCCAGTTTATTACAACTTGACGGCTGTAGTTTTGAAGGATTATTACTGACATTTCACACACGCACCTTCACTTTCACTTTTGTCACCAAACAAAAGTGGTTTAGTGGTTTAAACTATTGGTTTGTTTACTTCCTGCTTGTGCTTTTGTGCCCTTTTGGACCTTGTTATACTGATGCTGTCATGTTCCAAGAATGTTTTCATAACTGCTGGAAATAATGGACAAAACTACAAAAAAAAAAAGTTGCAAATTGTAATAGATTGCAATGTTCCTTTAATGCTTCTTTAGTAAACATGTATGAATGTATAATGACTGTTTGAAGGCTACTCAGTAAGAAATAAAGAGGCAACAAACCAAGGCCACTGAGGACATGTCACCTTGTGTTTTAAAGTACAGTGGAGACTTATGTAGACTGAGCCAGTATCTTTAGATTTAATACATTTAAATCTGACTATTTTAGAGCCAACAAACACATAATTAAAAAGGTAATATAACAGCACGCGGACCTTCATGTTGTGAAATAAGATTTACAGAAAATATAGAAACAAACTCAGTTGGCTGAGTAAACAAAATATTACAAATATGAAAGGTACTTTGAGGAGACTGAACTCTTGACCGAGAGTTCTGGCCACCTGCGACCAACATCGAATAGAAGTGAAAGATAAATGTGTGATGTGGAGTAAACATGTCAGAAATCCCCAACAGAGTGAAACTCTTTGATACCTTTTACATAGTAAGCAAGTAGACGGCCAAGAGAAGAGAGGAAATTTCACTCTGCAGCAGCAGCAAACCTGCAGGAACACACACACACACACACACACACACACACACACAGTTACTGAGTCCATTTACTGTTAAACAAGCCATGCTGAGAGGTTCCCTCTTCATTACCTTCCCTCGCTTCAGGTTGTTGTAGAGTTCTTTACTCTGAAGGAATTTCTCCATCTCTGCTTTGACCAGTACTCGCCGCACGTTGATGACCTCATCCACCGTTAAGGCAAGACTCTCCACGGGGTGACTGAACTCCTCCTGAACACAGCCGAGACAGCAGAGCAGAGGAGTGAGACCTGCGTCTAGTTACCACTAGTTATCAAATATTACACAATCTGACATCTTGGACACTTATGAATCGTCGTTTTGTGATGTCACCGGCAGTTGCCGCAGGACTGCTTCACTGTATTTCTATTACAGCTTTTTTTAAAAATACTTTTTACATTGTGTTGTGGGACGTTCTGATGCTTTTCACACTGAGAATTCAGACAATGAAATGGCGAAGCATCAGTGAAGTGAACTAGCAGGGAGTGGCTTTAAACACGGCTCTTGATTAGCTGCTTGATTGCACTTCAATATCAAATTAGATGAACCGTCTGTCTATCAACGTCTATCACCGTCTTACCTTGTGAGGCGGCTGGATTCACGAGATCAGTTGAGATCAACTTGAAGCCTGATAGGACGGATTCTCGTGTGATCTCATGATGTCATAATCTTGTGAATCCAGCCGCCTCGCGAGATAATTGTGCACGAGAGAAGATCTGAATGCTGATGGAATATAAGCTGAGGATATGTTTTGGGTGTATTCAAATGGATTATTAAGTACAAAACAGCCCTCTATCATTTTAAGAATATTACCAAGGTCAGACTTTTTCTTTCTTCCATAGATGCAGGAAAAGCTGGTGCATGCTTTTATCTAAAGTAGACTTGACTACTGCAGTGCGCTGTTCACACGTCTGCCCAAAAAGTCTATCAGCCGATTACTGCTCACACAGAAAAAAAAAAAAAAAAAAAACTGCTGCCAGAGTTTCAACTGGAACAAAGAAAAGAGTCTGAAGTCTCTGCTCTGACTTCCAGTTAGCTTTAGGATACATGTTGAGACTTTTGATCTCGTGTATAAATGGTGTTGACGGACTTCCCGGTAATTTCTAAGTTTAATGCAAAGGCATGTCTCTGCTGCTCGCTGTAACAATGACTTAGACAAATTAGTGAAGCTGCTTCCTGTAATCCTCTGAATCTTACAAACACATTTTCAGGCTTGCTTTTATCCAGAATGTGTTATAACTACTCCACCACCACTACTGCTGCTCAGTGTTAAAGGACTACAATTAATGTGATAATGATGATAAACATGGTTATAGAAATGATGAGTTATTGTTGTTGCGGCTATATATTTTTAATTCAATTTATCTTATTTATACCAACTGTTTATTATTTTACTACCCTCCTCTTTTGATATATATTTGAATTGTTTGCTTGTTTCAATTGTCTTGTCTTGTATTGTTAATACAATCAGATACAACAATCCTGCAACAGGTCCGACATTTGTGGAGCTTATAATGTTTAGTTCTTTATGACATGATGTCAAAGAGGGGGGTTGCTTCAACTCTGCAAAAGGTGAGTATCATTGCAGATGAGTGTGGGAGTTACTGAGGTCGACCTGAGGCTGACAATAATAATCAACAGATTCTTTTGAAAATGAGTAACCTCCTTCTACTGTCAGCCCATCAAAGTGAAAATACTTTAATGTCACACTGTAAAAAAGAGAAGAAAAAAAAGAAAAATCTCCCTCTAATTAAGTATTTTGCCCTAAATGTATCAGAAAAAACATAATATAAAAACAATGCTGACAGCTGATATGGCTAAATATCAGGCTCTTTCGCTGCTAAATGCTCCATATGTTGACCTTTTAGCTGCTAACCTCATCAAAATAACTGCCTGTTGCTGGAAATGATACTAATGAGAGCTGACTAAACCAAAACAACTCAAGTTGTGAGTCATAAAACCAAAAAAAAATGAGCTGAAAGCTGCTAAAACTCTCTGTAGTGTGTGATTGCAACTACTCTTTTCACATTACACATCATTATTTGATCTATTGTTAATATAAACATATTGATTAGAGCAGCTCCAGAGTAAAGTTCATGTTAATTGTATTCCAACGATGAACTTCTCTCAATCACTTTCAAGAAAGTAGCGTCATTTTCTGGATTCTGGACTCAATAATAGACACAGATGACTTGATGAGATGAAGGTTTTTTTTTTTTGCAGTGCATTTCCATTACCAGAGGGACCGCCGAGACTTCACACGAAGTCTTTTAGCGAAGCGCCATCTGTGCCGCCAGCTGTGAACTCACCATCCACTGGTGATCGTCTCCGACTCTGGAGCCGGATATCGTTTCTGATCCCTCCGTGGTCTCGTCGACTGAACTCAGAGACAGGCGGGCCGGAGAGGGCGGCACCCAGCCATGGATTGGGAAGGAGGCTGGGGTGGATGAAAAGTTAAAAAAAAAAAAGAGAGACCAAGAGGAAAGAATGAGAGTTTCACAGGGGAACAAGATACGGACTGAATCAAGTGAGGACATCGGAGAGTGAATGAAAGAAAGCCACAAATCCTGGTCTAACAAGTCCATCAATTACACATCAGACTCTTTCAATTCAGCTGTGTCTCAGATCTCAGACCTTTAGAATATCTGTTGATTGACGCTAACACCGTCATATATTATTCATCTGATTTCAGTGGACTGATTGGATCCTTGCTGTTACATCTGTAACTTAGATCACAGTGAGAGGTCTGGTTTAGAAAAGGAGCTCAGAAGAGGCTCAGGGAGAGGAGAGGAGAGGAGGAGGGTGGGGGGGGGGTTAAAAACACACCACACACACAGCTGAAACTGGGTGCCTCTTCGATCCAGTAAATGGAAGGTGTCAATTTGGCTCTAATGGACAGTAAACAGGCTGAGAGGAAAGGCCGGTAAACATCATCAGTACATATAATTTGGATCAGCTGCTGATGACAGCCAGGGGCTTAGGGCTTACATCCTCACGCGCTTGAGATTGGAGAGTCCCCTGTCGGCAGCGGCATGTACTGCATAATAAATCTCCATCCGAGCTATTGCTTTGGCCTTGTCTAAGGCTTGTGGCATGCGGTTGGCGTGGATCAGCTTGCAGCCAGCGAGAGGCCGAGAGCGAATAGAAGTCGGGATCGTTTTTCAAACAATTACCTCTGGATATAGACGGCGAGTCTGCTAATGCATGAATGCACGAACAGATAACATCCTCGCCGTGGCTTACATGCAGCACACTATTCAAAGCTATTAACTCTCCACCCCTCCTCCTTCGCTGAGTTCCACTTTATCAATACATCTTTCTAGATTCGATTAGAATCCATCACAACACTGAGCACAGCAGATGTAATCCCTGTCAACCCCTCTGTCAGCGAGGACTGTAAGGGACTTAACCGCGAGGGGCTGACATGTTATTCAGCTCTTATTTCAGTGAGGTAATGGTAATTTAATGAGTTGAAATTTTTGAGGTATATGTGAGGATAGATTGGAAGCAGCGGGGATATAAAGTTTCTACACCAAGTTAATCATTTTATTGCCTCGACGGTTGAACCAAATCCATCAAAAACATTTTACTTTTCGACTGAATCAACTTTCTGTAATTACAAAGGAAATGGAAAGTGCTTATTTTCCATATTTAGCGATAGAGGTAAGTAGTTGTTGGGTTTCATTTTGACTTCCTAGTTACTGAGTTGCTGCTTTCTTTCCAGGCCTCAAGGCAGAAGAGCTACAAAGAGATGAGAATTTTAGTAGCCGCTGTATCAGTGATCTGAATGGACTCAGTTTAATCGTTTTCAGGAGCTCTGGTTTTTGACGTCAGCCAGATCGTACGTCATTTATACAAATCTCCGGTCCGCTCATCCATAAAATGATGATAAATATACAGACTGGAGAACTCACACACTGTGGTATGACTGACACTGTGTCTCCCTCTGTGGGATAAGAGCTACAACTGCAGCAGGTGTGAATTGTCCGCCGCTGTGGGCCAAGAGTCTACAGGTTTTTCATTATGACCAAAATGCTACAGCAGCTGATCTCATTAACCGTCTTCCTTTCAGTCAGAAAGGATCTAATCAGAGGAATGAGCCGCAGTAGTGGTTGTTTAGGATTAATAATCCACACACTCCTAAATGTTAATGAAGCCTGGTAGAGACACACTGGGAAAGAAATACTCTTGGAGGATGAATGGGTTATGTGTTAAATGGAAATAAAACAAAACATGCTGCGATCCGGGCCTTGAAATCTGCTGGCTCAGTTACTGATTGCAGTTTATTGCCGCCACGAAGACGCTGTTGTTTGGCCTCCATGTTTTTATTAACAGCATTGTCTTAAAAAACCTAATAAAAAGTTTAATAAAAAATTTGGTGGAAAGTCGGGCCAGGGGTGAAGTAACAAGTGGTTTCATTTTGGTGCCGGCTATGGCGTTTTATTTTGAAATAGTCGGGTGTTATTTTGAAAGGGATGCACAATCTTTAATAATAACATCTACCTAGTGTTTCCCCCTGAGGTTGAACGCACTTGCTGTAACTTGCTTTGGACAGAAACGTCTGTCAATTGAATGTAATTAGTTCATAAACCAAAAAAGAATTTTTTTTTCTTGACTCTTCGTTGACGTGTCTATCTATACGAGCCGCACCCTCTCCTACTTTTTTTTTTTCTAAACTTTTTTTCAGTGTTTCAACATAAATGAGACCAAATTTGGTGCAAGATATATCTGACCCTGACCCTTATTGTTTAATATATTCTTGTAATAATGGCCTATTTGACAAGACTAACTAATTTCCACTAAATTTAGATGATTTGGACAAAGTGATTCCCCTCCAAAAAATGTATGGCAATTTGTCTACAGGTTCTAAAATCTACATGCAGATAAAAACTACTTCTATATGTTTTACAAAATTAATAATTTAGAGGAATGTGCAGCCTTAATAACAGCAAGGTCTGTAGTTTCTGTGGAGTGTTTTCCACTATAGATGATGGGCCCAAACCTAATGAATGTGTGAAACAATTAGACCCAGTTTGGATTAAATTTCAAGAAATGCTATGTCAAGAAATTCCAACCTTGATCTGAGATTTTTGACTTTTGTATGGCTCCATATACAGAACAAAGGACCCATTAATAAAGTGAAGAATCATGACCAAGAATTATCACTCTCCATTTATGTACTGACCTCTGTGATAAGGAGGTGGCCCGGCGCCTGTCAGCGTCCTGGACCGCGGCCTCTCGCCCCTCAGCCGGACCGCCCCGTCCAAGTGGGCGGACTCGGAGAGTGAAGGAAGCATCTCGCCCCGGAGCAAGGCCAGGTCGTGCTCCGAAAAGGATCGATCTCTTTTCAGAGGCGTCGGGGAGCTATCTGCCCTCCTCAGCTCCGCATT
Organism: Euthynnus affinis; assembly: GCA_029490765.1. Classification (NCBI taxonomy): domain Eukaryota; kingdom Metazoa; phylum Chordata; class Actinopteri; order Scombriformes; family Scombridae; genus Euthynnus; species Euthynnus affinis. Next base: position 31,907,925 of record CM055844.1, on the reverse strand, counting down.
GTCTGGGGACTCCTCCTCCTTACGGGAGGACAAGGTGAAGAGGAGGGCAGGGTGGAGGAGGAAATGGAAAAGGAAAGCGAGGGATCGTTAGGCAGGGACAGAAGAGATAAGGAAGGCGGCGACATTAGGAGGAGACGGAGGTGAAGAAAGACAATTCAATCATGGTGAAGTTGAAAATAATTTTTTTTTACAGGATAAAAAAGTACATATGGGTGAAGTATTTGACTGTCATCTAACTTGACCAGACTGAAGCGGATCTGTTCTGTGAGTTAACACTTTCTATGTCAACTGGTCAAGGCCTTTCTCTCTCCCACCATTCAACTGGTGCTGGAGACTGTCATGTCCTCACACAGACAGCTGCTCTGATGAATTCCCCCTGTTCTGTGCACAAGCACCAACAAGGGCCCCCCTGCTGCTGATTGGCCGGAGTAGTATTGTGTGGTTCGCTCCAAGCTACTGTGTTTACACGCCCATTTACAGAGCCATGGCTGTGTATGGACACCAGATTTTTTTTCAGTGCAAACACAGAATGGATAGCTAGCGGAGTGTGAGGAGATATTCACTGAATTTAATAAAAAGTATATTGGATCAGAATCGCTGACTTTACCTTTAATTGACAACATACTTGCCGCTTAGTTTTCTATTGATCAGTTTATTTAATACTTGAAATATTGTTCCAGGTCTACAAAAGAACGTCTAATAGAACAGAGAGTACATCATAAAAATCTTGAAACCTAAAACTGGGAGCACATAAAGATCAAACTTCATAAAACCAAGTAATGCTTGGATTGCTAAACAAAGAATGACTAGCTTTGTGCCTCTTGTAGCCTCAAGAATTCAAAGGAAAATGGTTGTATTACTGTACATAGAGTACCAATCAAAAGTTTGGACACACTTTCCCACTCACTTGAATGAGAAAGTGTGTCCAAACTCTTGACTGGTATTGTAGTCGAAAAATAAGATGACAATTTTACAATCTCGATTGTTCAACTGAAAGAGGACAACATCTAGAATCCCTTATTTGGCAGCTGTGCCTCCAAGAAATGCTTACAGAAAAATGTAATCGGCTTTAAATGTGCTCATATTGGAGTGGCAGATGGGATATTACAGTATGTATTAACTGTCTGTGCCAGTGGACTGGAGGGTTCATACTGCTCCACCAGGCCAGGACATTGCCGCTAGATGTAAAGAGCTTGCCTGCAAACACAAAGGAAGCTTAAACTACTGTCAAAGACTGTGTTTTGTGAGACTTGCACTAAAATATTTGCTGCAAGGTAACAACAAAGCAGAAGAGAGGGAGCAAAGAAAGGGCGTCATAATACCCATGTCACCGTTTTCACCTGAATTTGGCTTATTTCACTTACAGCTAAGAAAAACACTACAGACTGCAAAACTGAGGTGAAAAAGAAAACAGAAGTCACAGAGAAGGCAAGAGTAAAGATGTTATTCCCCTGAATGAGGCATAAATTAGTTCTGACCGCCAGCAGCACCCCCTTTGGGCCAATGAGGGTATCTTTTTAAACTCTGAAGTGTAAAAGAGAAACACACAGTTTTGATGTTTGATGAAACGCAGAGCAACAAGAGGGGGGAAAAAAAGGCGATTCCCCAAGTTGTTGATTCTTTATGCAAAAGAGTAGGAGGATTTATCCTGATCACTGATTCACTTTTTCTCCAGACAGGCACCTTAACCCACTTAGACTGCGAAACAAAAACATGTGCTGCTGTCAGCCCTTACAGATGGCAACAACGATTCCAACAACACCCCCTCCAAGACCTCAGTGCCTCGCCTCACCTCAGATATGTTCATCTCCTCCATCTCAGCCAGAGTCGGGGCCTTAAGCAGGACGCGAGGGCGGGACAGCGGCCGGGGGCCGGGCTCCGACACGGACAGGTCGATGCATGAAGTGGATTTGACATTACAAGGACAAGTCTGAGCCAGGCAGGGCAGAGAGCCAAACGCTGAGGGAAGAGAAACCAAAAACACTGTCAGGGAACAAAGATGTCAGGAGCACTGAGATCAGTGATTCTGTGTGCTGCGTGCAGCTTTTTAGCATCAATAGCTCACTACCACACTCAGTTTTAGACATGAGTATAATTACAGTAAACCAACAAGAACAACACTGAAAGGACCTGCAGTGCCTTTTACACTGCAGTTAAAGTCATAGTGTGTCACTGTGTTGTATTTGGATCAACATTTGCTGTGTTGCTTTAAAGCACAAAGCAGAGAGACTAGAGGACACTGTTCTTCAACAGCACTAATCACGACTTCAAAAAAATGTGTCTGTGTCTGCTGAATGTGTAATAGTGAGCTGTTTGCTAATATGTTAATCATAACATCTACAGTATATAATATTTTTTGTGTTTTCAGATTGTTCATCTGCCCCCAAGTGGCCAAAAGAAAAAAAATATTGCACCTTTCTGGAAATGACTGAAAGTCAAATAGGTTTAAAAAAAAAAAAAAAGTAGAAGAAGAAGAAAAAAGCTTCCCTCAAATGTGTCTACACACTCAGGCAAAAGTGGACCAGGTTTTAATGGGAACACTTGCTATGACATGAGAGACATTGATTTTTACTACCAATCAGTTCAACCTGTTTGTCTGTCGTGCTAACGCCAGTCACTACTGCCAAAGCTATACAGCACTGCTTCAGAAAGTACCTTTAAATTCACCAGTAAAATGACATATCTTCACAGTGCAAATAATTGAGTTCACTATGGGATTCTTGACAGTTTTTCCACCAGAACTGAAGAAACACTAGTGGGGATTTCAGTGCCTTGTTCGTGGATATACCAGCAGGAACAAGGCTGACTGAAATGAAGGGTTGCCTGGATGCAGGACAGTCTAACCACTGTACATGTATTGTACTGTACATGTTGCTATCACAATGTAATCTTTTCCAGAGACCTGACCTCTTGTCTTCACTACTTTGCAACAGCAGCTTAAAACAAAGCAATCAGTGTGTTTTTTTGTTCATGGCATGTTTGCAAAATGATGCTCCTTTATCAACAGCCTACGCACTGAATTGACCTTGATCTGTAAATAGCTGGTCAATATTTATGAAATACAATACCACCTCCACATATACCGTAGCTCAAAATGGAAAAAATACTCTTGTTACCCACTACAAGCTTACGAACCTGTACACAGTACTTAACTCTAGTGTGACCCTCGAAGGCTACGGTACAGAGCGTACACAGACTACAGCTTCGGCCCTGAAATCGTTATTTAGCAGAGTGGGTTGTCCATTCACCTTCAGTATAACATTTACTTTCTGGACAGCACAGCAAGAGTGTAACATGGGTCATGCTGAAATTCATGCGCCGACTTTAAATAGGCAGTTTAGAGACAAACACAAGTACACAGACACATTAAAGAATAAAGCGGCCAGTAGACCTCATCTTTTACTTTCACTTAATGGCACCATAATGCCAGACATCATCAAACCATTTCCCCGTGAAGGCAGATGATCATTTCATTTCAGCAGTAAATGCAAAAGTGTTAATAACAAGGGTTGGTTTTTTTCAGTTTTTAACATTCAGTATTTAACGAACTAGATTATGATTTCTCAGCACTGACAGATACGGTCAGCATCGTCAGTTTAACCTGTAAATGTGTGCTTTTAATTTAGCAATGTATCAGTAGAGATACAGGGCCGCGGTGAGTGATTGCCCCCCCCCCCCCTTACGTCTGGAGTTGGGCAGGATCACGGGCCTGAGCTTTCTCTCCTGCTTGATCTCAGCCAGGACCCGGTCATGGAGGGACTGCTGCTGTGGGGGAGGAGGGGGGAGGCTGCGCTCCCCGACCTGATGAGGAGAAATCATCAGAACTCATTAATATCTCTGAAAAAGTAGATAGACAGTAGAAAAAAATGTTACTAAAGGCTAGTTGCCTTATGTATAAATGTAAGCTGGTGTTAGAAATGTGTCAGTCTATGCATATATTATACTTAACCTCAAAAGGTTAACCTAATAAACCTATGTTTGCAAACCAATCTATTAGACTATACACTTTAAATTATACACGTATCTTTCTCTCTACAGTAGTTACTACACACATCATTCTGTATTGCTCAGGTATGATACAGCCTGATTTCTCAGGACATCACGTGGATAGCCAGGAAAAAAAAAAAAAAAAAGATACTCCTGTAGATACCCTCCTCCACATGGCTGCTGTGAACTTGAATGACAAGAACAAGCACGCTCACTGGTTTGAGTGGAGGTCTTGACCTGATGAAATCCAGTATCAGCTCGTGGGCGTTTCTCTTCACTCTGGTTGGAATGTCACCGTCCACCTGAGAGAGACAAGACGAACGATACCATCTGTAGCACTGTGTCTGTAAAACATTCATTCTTGGCTCTTGAAATAATATTTTAGAGCATATTTAGTCCGTCATTAGTCAAATATGCGATAATACCACACACCACAAACATCTATAAAAGACTCCTACTATGATATGACTGCCATACAGCACTAAGTATATTATATCTTAATTGTATGAAATAATTAAAATGAGGAAAAAAACTACATGTCACAATAGTAAAAACACAATCATAGTGAAAACACAATCTCTACAATCCAATTAGCGATTTCTGGCGATGAACTGCGACTGTTGCCAGAACAACAGACGGGATAGAGAAGCCTTCATTAATATTTGTGCTCTGAGGCTGAATTATGTATCTTCCTGTGGGGAAAAAAGCCTCAAGGTGACACTCTCACTCTACCACATGTATGCCCGCTCCATAATATTATCTCCTGGGTCCTACATAGATCCTATATATATATGGTGTGGTGCATTGTCAGTAAAAGAGAATATGAGATTCAAGGTCTTTAGAAGACATGAGTCACACTTTGACTCCTGCCAAGTCAAGTAATGATCATAGCATTTTTTTTTGGCAGGATTAAGAATTCAGAAAAGGAGGAAAGATTTTTTTATGATTTATATCCTGAAGATCTGGGATGTTTTGATTCAAATGCTTCCAGCGATTCACACCTCTGCGTTTCATCTGCTTTGTTCCATCTCGTCTTAATTGCTTTCATATCTCTTACTCTTCACTTTGATGATCCTTGAATGCTTTCCACGTAAGCTCGTCACTGCCACGCAATATTTCGCATGTGAAGAATTAACATTAAAGGCATTTTAACTAGTTTACACCTGATATTTTCATCACCACGTATTGATGAAATGTCATCAATCTAAGTCTTCTCACCATGACTTTGCGGAGCTGGAACTTGCGGGCCCGTATGTCCTGCATCAGCATCTCGAACGGCGTGAGGCTGTACTCGGTGGGCAGCGGGTTGAACGGTTGCTCTTGCACCTTCTTCAGCTTCACCCCCTGCCTGAGCTCCTTCATCAGCTGCACCCACAGACGTGCCTGGAATGAAAACGACAACGACATCGCACATCTGTACGCGTCAACCCGACAACACTTCAGTCACAGACACACTGTGTTGTATTGTCCTCCCCCGTCACGCTGCGCCCCGGCTCGGCCCGTCTCACCCAGTCTCTGTGTTTCAGGGCGTCCAGCTCGGCTGTAGACTTGTCTTCCACAGCTTCCTCTGTTGTGATCTTCTTCAGCAACTGTGCAAAAAAAAAAGTGAGATAAAACATGGTGTTTGTGTGCCCCATCATTAATACTGAGTGATTTTACATGGACTGTGTGTGGAGATTTTATGTGATTTTAGCATCTCTCGAAATCGTTTTGATGGAAGAAGTTTTTGTTTACGTGTCACTGAAGTCGAGGGCTAGAAACATGAGCTGTCAATAATAATAATAATAATAATAATAATCCCTCGCTCCTCAGGAAAACCTTATTCATGCACCAGTACAACAAGCACAGTAGGTCATGGAGTTGAACCAGGGATTGGTTCTGTGCTGTGACTGATGTTTACGACAAGATGTTGACAAGTTTGCCTTCATTTTCTCTTCCAAATACTAAACCGGGGGGTTTTTGGAAACTATCTGACTGCTTGTGTTTGATGGTGTGTGTTCCCAGATCTCAGTTGTAACTAGAACAGTGCACTCAGTAGAGTGAAGATCTCTTGCAGGTGTGTCTCAGTTCTCTTTAAGATGCATAGAATGGTGGAACAGAGCTTCCTACTGGGTTCACCTACCTGTATGAACTTAATAAGGAAACAATAAATGGGACGATAAGCCCAAACTTCTCAATTTAAACATTGTGTTGTTTATTTAGAACATTTTGTTGTAGCATATCACACAAAATAAAACCCCTCTCCCCTCCCGACCAAAGAAGGATTGAATCTCTGTGTTGATGGCAGTGAAGCTAACAAAAACGATCATTTATTCATCTTGTATCGTGCCTAGATTTAGTGGATCGTGACATATTGGGTGTGGAATTAATCTGCAGATGCTCCGGTTCAAGATGAGACCAAACTTTTCGATGGATGTCAGTTTTCGAGTCACAACAAAAGGCCAAAACGCGGCCTGCGACAGACTTGTTTTTAAGCTTAGCCGCTTGCCGGAAATGCCTTTTGCTGCAGTTGTTGATCATTTGTTGGCCCCTAGCGGCTGGTTAAGAGGAGTGAGGAGTCAGCGGGTAATGGTTGTATGGTGAGTCTATTAGTATTAGCTGCCGACAGATGTGAAAACAGCTGCATAAAAGTATTGTGTAGTTATGAAGGAAGTGTTCCAGTCTAGAGAAAATAAACTGATGATTCCTTCAGAGCTCACACTCTGGCTCAAGCTGAATTAACATGGAACACTCCGATTTTAGTTGCATCAGTTGTTTTGATGACTGTCTTCCATCTGTAAGAACGCATCTCATTGATTCTGCATAATGTACAAGTCTACAATGGTTAACCGATGTCGCGCGACGACAGAAGTGAGGATTTGAAGTCGAGTACTGGAGCTGGAAACTGGAGGCGGCATCTTCAGTCATTACTCAGTCTCGGCTCTGTAGCAACAGGAATATTAATGGAGTGGGTTTATAAGCATTTCAAATTTTCAGACTGCACGCGCAGCAAGGTGCAAGCGGCTGGAGGCGTGAGCAACGACTCCACTGAAGTCAATAAAAAGCAGGCCACATGTTCCCATGTTAATGACACAAATGTTTCCAGCTACATAGCTATAAAAGTGAGCCGCTGTTACCTCGACTACTGGCGTGACAACCCAACGTACCTCCTTAGCATCTCTGATCTTGATGAGGAAGGTCTGCAGCTCCAGCGTCTCTACAAACAGAGCCCTGCACACAGCTTGGTAGTGCTCTGGAGCCAAGGTCGGGTTGGCCAGTCGAAACGCACACAGAGCCATCACCTGGCGGAACGTGCACACGGGCCTTATCGCTCCCTCGTCTTCCTCCTCCTCCTCTTCCTCTTCCTGTCCGCTGTAGCCTTCATCAGTTGTGCCGTTTCCGGCGGTCCTGTCTCCGTCTTCGCCTTGGTCCCCTCCAGCCATGCGTTCAATGAGGCGCTCCAGCTGTGGGCTGAGCTCCCGCTCCTCGCTGTCGTCCAGACCCCAGTCCAGTGCTCGGTAGATGGCCACACCCAGCGACTGGACCAGCTGGATGAGGAAGAGGACAAGGAAAAACCAAATAGTACAAATGTCACTTTTTCCATTCATTCCCATTTTGACTGGTGCTATCTGCTAGGCTTTAAGATGTTAGCTTTTTGCTCTTTAACCAGTCGCTTCCTGACAACATCAACAGACAGCACAAAATGAGAAAACAATAAAGAAATGCTGTCAGATGAGCGTTCACTTGTTTTACTATGACAACAGGAGGAGGATGACGACTGAAAGGTCTTTAGAATAGTAAAAAAAAAACACTGTTCCATATTTAAAAAGTACAGGTTAGTTGAAATTCATAATATATAAGATTACATCAAAGTCCTCACCTGACACTCTGGAGCAGGTGGAAGAGGAGGCCCATCAGTGTCATCTGAGGAGAGGAGAGAGCACACACAGCCAATCAAGATATGACACGTTTTATTAAAACCAGCATTAATTGATTCTTTTTTTTCCTTTTCTTTTTTTTTTTTTTTTTTAGAATGAAACACACAATGAGTACATAAAAAGTAGTCAAATGTTTTGTTTTGTGACAAGCAGTATATTTTGTATCGAATGTAGGAACTTTTTTTCTCTGTCGTACCACTGTGATCCATTTCAACAGCCAATGGTGGTCACTAGTCACTACTAAGTTGAAACTGGTTCTACTGGGTTTTAACTGGTGTTTATATGTGGTTGACAGAATGTTGAATCGTCATTTCAGCCGAAGAAAACCACAAACAGTCAACCTGTGAACCTCATGGCAATAATAAAAATGAAGTCATTCTGTTTTCAATCTTCCACTCATTAAATCAAATGTGTTACTCTTTATGTTCCACAGTCATAATTTGGTGATGTATTATTGTGTCACAGCCAGGTTGGCCTGGGCCTGTGTGAGTGAGTGTGTGTGTGTGTGTGTGAGAGAGAGAGAAAAAGCTCTTTCTCTCAGCTCAGATGTCAGGAATGACACCCGAGAGGCCTGAAACTCCTCGATCAGCAGCTCTCACTGCAGAGAAACAGGACAATCGACAAGACAAGAGAAGCAGGAGACGGAGACAAAGACAGAAGGAGAGAACCGGTGCAAACATCAGGGAAGAGAGAGAGAGAGAGATGCATTGAGAAGCACAAGAGAGATGAGAGAGATCAGTAGAGAAAAAAAAAAAGATGAAAAGTAGGGAGCGCAGGTCTGGATGTGGAGATGGGGGGGGTGGGGCGGAGGTCAGCCTGCTACCGCATCCTCTCCTGTCAACAACAAAAGTGCTGAGAGCAGGACATGAAGCTCCGACGACAGAGCTTCACTCTGTTTCCCACGTGAACACAGACGCTGCTTCAATCCGCAAAACAAAAAGGCAGCAACTGACACTGAAGGAGCGCAAAGAAACTCTATTATGATGCCCTCCCTCACAGGAGCGGGATGATAACATGAACCCCTGCAAACCTGCCAGACAGGTTCAAATAATGCAGGCCAGGGTCACATAGTGTAACCAATGATACCTCCAACAGTTTCCCACAGCTACGGGTCAATAGACACCAGAGAGGAGAGGAATCTGCATCCAAAACACTTCAAAGAGTCAGAAAATTTAGATCTTGGAAAACACAACACTCACTTAGCCATATGAACACAGAAAGGAGGTTTGTGCCGCTGAGGTATTATAGTTTTTATCCATTTTGCTATGAGAGAAAAGACTTCAATGTTTTGTTTTGTTTTGTTTTGTTTTTTTACTTTTAACACGATAAAACAAACCATTATTTTTAGAGATATTTCTTTAAAATTACTCTATTATCACTAACCGTTTGGGTTATGAATTCTAGGAATGCTAGCCCTGGTGGCTACCCAGCAAGATTCACCAGCAAGGACCACACCATCAACAGATACGTTTGAGTGATTTATTGAAGGAACAAATAATATGCGTAGTTCTTCTGGTTACTAGCTGCGTTGTGGGGAAGCTTATAGGGAATCTGCCGCAGCGCCCGGGCAAACGGCAGACCCCCAAAAAACCTCCAGATAATTGAAATAGCATTGAGCAGATATGAGATCTTCGAGATCTGAACAGTGCGGCGATGGCGTGTTTGGGAGGAACGATGGCCATGGATTGAATGGAGGCTGAAGCGGTGGTTCTGATCCTGAAGGAGTGTCCAATAAAGATGAATGGGAGGTGCTGCAGGTGGTGGATGGAGGTGGTAGGGGGCCCCGACATCCCGGTGCCGGAAGTCCCCGCCGAAACTAGCAGTTGAGGGTGGAGGATGGTGGTGGTGGGGGCACCAGCATCCCAGTACCGGAGACCCTGGCCGAGGCAAGCTGCTGCGAAAGAGGGATAGAGATGGCGGGGGTATCGGCATCCCAGTGTCGGCTCCCTCCGCCATTATACGCTGTTGAGAACTGAGTTGATGTGGCACTTGCAAAGCGATGCGTACGACGACGGACATTACGAAGTAACATTTGATTTGCTATTGATAACGATCTGGCGCGCATGATGATGGGTGTTGCTGAAGTGGTGTTAGAGTACTTGAATTATTAACTTGCAACTTGATACGTGATGGCGAGTGTTACTGGGATGGAATTGGATGAGTTATTAATAACTTGCCACGGTGTTACTGAAATGGGAAGAAACATACGTACGTCTGGATCTTATGCTATAAGAGAATAAGCTGAACAAGTTTTAGCAGCAGCTCGGCTAACAGCCGTCTGGTGGTCACCAACATCGTCGGAGAAAACACTGATTATTAGGTAAAACGGTTTTAAATTTGTATTTTAATCAGCGTGTACGTTTGAAACCGGACGAACGTCTGCATCCAAAGTTTTAGATAAATAAGCCGAGCAAGTGTTAGCAGCAGCTCTGCTAGCGGCTTGTATCTGACGTCTGTGGGTCACCGTACGTCGTCGGACAAACACTGATCTTTTAGATGAAACTGCTTTATTCCGTGTTTTTACCTGTAATCGCCGGGTCTGTTTGATCTGGAGAGGAGAGACCTCTGCAGATAATTCGGTTCTCGGTCGTATCCATAGACTGTATAAAGATAGGTCGTATCCTGGTGAAGCTGCTTGTTTAACAACCAAGACGACAACTCCCATGATCCCTTGCTACTTGGCACCGTCATCATGCGCTGTCTTTGTTATTGTTTTGATCGAGAAACCCCTAGCGACTGAAATTGCATGTTGCGTTTGATGTAGTGATATTGGATTAGTTATATCAGTAACCTATCCTGTGCATGTAATGATGGGTCTGTGACGCTGTCACGCTGACAATCCAGGCCGTGATTGGCTCTGGCGATGATACCGGAAGTACGAGATGTTCGGTGATTGTTGTCACTGGCCCCCGGGAATGCCAGCATGCTACTGTGGCCGTGGAGGCGACTGCGGGGTCTGTGACGTCATACATGCCGACTCTGCGGTCGGTGATTGGCTTTGGCGTTGAATCCGGAAGTGCGGGAGATTCGGTCGGACGAAGGAGAGCCGGTTTCAATGATTCTTCGTCCGAATCGGACGTGTGTTGATCTACAGTTCGTGATCCATGGTAAGTTGACTTTGTGAATGGAGATTCTACTGTTTGTTCGAGCAGTGCGGTTTCATCCGTCGTGAAGTCTGAGACATGATAGCCGATGTCTGGTGTTTGTTTCTGAGACTGCGTGTACGTGAGGGTGCAGAGAACGAGAGCGGAAAGGGAGCAGAGGGTTGGATGGTATTTATAGGATTGCCGGATGTAGCGAAGTTGAGGTGTGTTCCTCCTCCTGAAACTACGCTAATTAGCTTCGATAACGTCTACAGCCATGCTAGCAACTCTGTGAGACTGTAACAGTAATTGTAAAGAAACCCAAACTAGAACGGATAAAAGTTGAGGTTGTGGTGAAATAACTGTGGAACTGGCACCCGTTGGTATGGTATTTGTTGTCATGCTAACATGCTTTCTGTCCACTCTTTGCATAGATAAATATCACGAGCAGAACATGAAAATAAGTCTAGTTAACAACCTGGCTGCTTAGGCAACGAGCTAACATTAGCATGCTAATATGCTATGTTTACATATATTTACAATGTTCTCCATTTGACTTTTTTATTAGTTTATTAGCATGATAACTTTTCTTAACTACCAACTGTAGGCTGTTCACAGTCACTTCCTGTTTTCTGTATAAGGACAGAGATCACCAAAGTGATTCATCCTACTAACAATTACTCTCATAATAGATTCATCTGTTGTTTTTTCTTGATTCATCGTCAGATATTCAGTTTATTATCATAGATGACTAAAAATAACAGGAAATATTCATTTCCATTGAGAAGTAGGAACCAGAGAATTTTTTTTTCTGTGAAAAATGACTCAAAATAATTCATCATTATCAAAATTGATAGCAATTTCCTGTTGATGGACGTATTGATTAACTGACTAATTGTTGCAGCTCTGAATGTGTGCACAACATTTCATGGCAACTCATTTAATATTTTTAGAAATATTTCAGTCTGGACCAAAGTAACGGACTGACCAACATGGCCATCCTGAGCAACGCCTCAGTGACAATTTTTCAGCTCCTCTGATTGGATGTCTCCTAGCCAACCGACAGCAGGCAAAAAATTTGATCATGTTTTGTGAATTGTCTGACTGACTTAACGCTGTGTTTTGACCATGCACACACACACACACACACACACACACACACACACACCACAGTGTTTCTTCTCATTAGCTTTGAGTCACACATAGTTTATGCTGGCTAATGATGGAAAATATTTCATCTCGAAAACACACGCACAGACATACACTGACACTACTACACATACTCTCCCAAGATGGACTTTGCCATCTGTTGCCATGGTAATAAGGTCTGAGAGACTCAATTCAAAGAAACCACAAAGTGACAGAGAGGGAAAACTGGGCTAGGAAGAGCAGGGCAGTTATAAATGAATCAGAGGCAGAGAGAGTGAACAGTCACTTACAGCCGTCACCTGAAATGACATTTGGAACTCCAGATACACCTGCACTTGTACATTTACTACACGTCAAGCCAGAGTTGACCTTTGCACTTTTTGAATCATTATGAGCGCCTTTTTTTCAGCGATGATCATGGGAAAAACACTCTAAAAACACTCGCTATATAACTGGAGTTTATTTCTATTTGAATAAAATCAGGGGAACATTCAGATTTAGAGCTGCGTGTTCTGTGACTGCTGTGCATCAAAGCTTCTCTGCGTGGTAGAAATTTGGCATGATCTCTTGGGGAGCAGAACGATGATGTAACATGAAAACCTTGCAAATCGCATTTTGGGGAGTCTCGTGTTTCAACAGTGCATGGTCACTGAGCTTTTTTCTCTTTTACACGAGGGGGTGTGGGGGAGGGGAGGGGGGTGGTGCAAGGTTTTTATCTGACAGCAGGAATATGTATCTGAACCTTGACTTCCTGCTGGTCTGATGTGCACTCAGTGTAACCTCACCCCCCCTACCTCCTCTCCTTTAGCCTTGCCTTGCTATATCTGTGTGCGGCCTTAAATAGAAACTGTGAGGAGCTTCATTTCAAACTGAGTTACTGCATGTGTTGTGGATGACCGATCAGGAGCTTTTTCAGCAGCTCGTACAAACAGACACACTGAGCGCTTTGGAGTGCGGGAGCATAATCAGTTTCTATGAGCAACAATGTGATCTCCATTAGAGCCGTTTAGTCATAAATCTATTAATGAGGCTGAAGGTACTATTAAAGCCAACCTGACTTATGTAAGGACAGTGCAGTACTTTGACAACAAATCTCAAAGTCCCAATTCTCAGGTTTATATTTAAAAAAAAGTAGTGTTCTCATCTGAGCTGCGTAAGAACCTCAAAACTTTTTGGGTACTGACTGAAAAGTGTCTGTAGCACAGAATGTCAAAAAACTGATGAATAATGTGAACAGATTTGTCTTCTTCTTCTTCTCAAACTATCTGATCAGATAGTTCCTCATTTTAATAATATATTTTAAACTATTTTATTCAGGGCATTTCTTTCTTCTGCTTTTATTTTGATAACAATTCATATTTGATGACCTTGACTTCTTATGTTTACATTTCTTAAAGTAGATCTCGGCCCTGCTACTGTGACCAGTTTTGACGGAAAGAATCAAAGCAGAAAGAGGCAGAAGTTTCAGATGTTGTTTGATAGGCAGATGGGATCTCAGGCACTTTTTATACTGGTATTTATTTGACATGTTTTAAGAACAGATTCTTTAAATATGTCATTGTCCTATATAATTAATGTGTTGGTTCCTCCATATACGCAAAGCTGAAGCTAATCAATATTTTTGTATCATCAATAAATGACATGACTGCGTAGAGACTCGTAGAGACGAACAAACAAAGAGTCATCATCTGCAGTTTCCCTTTAGCCTCTTCTAAAAGTACAATATGTAATTTCTTCTGCTTGGAGTCTCTTAAACAAAACAACAACAAAAGGCGGAGTTTGATGATGTTGGGAAGTAGTGTGGGATCATGGGAGTTGTTGTTTTCTTGGTTAGGATTCCTTCAGTGTTGATAGTTCAGGATGTTTTTACCTGTTTGTTGTCTGCAGAGGTCTCCTCCTCTCCAGAACAAACAGGTAAAAACACTGAATAGAGCCGTTTCATGCCAAAAATCTTTTTATTTTTTATTTTTATGGTGCTATTCAAAAGGACACAGGATGTGTGGGAGAGGCTCTGTGTGAGCTGCTGTTAACGTTTGCTCAGCTTGTTCCTCTGACAACAGACGTCCAAGGACGGTTCACCAACAGAAGCATCCAAATGGACCATTACCTTGATTAAAATTACAGTTGAACAACAATTTAGTTCTCTGGGTTTGAAAATGGTTGGAAACATTTGGGACAATGTATAATACAATATATAACACAGCTCTAGTCATTTTTAGACATTTTAATGTGGAATAGTTACATATTATAAGCTTTAATTCATGGTTTTGGTTTTACAGCTTGCAGCTGTAATGTTTTGGTTCACTCTGACTGCTCTCTTTACTCGCAGCAGGCAGCTGCTTTCAGCAAAAACAAGCTCTGATAAACTGTATGTTATTTACCCAGCAGCTAACAAAAGACAGATAAAAGTAGCGACTAACTGGTGGACCCAGTTGAACATTTAGCAGCTAAAAAGTATTAATATTAGACTAATGTTTGTTGGGTGTCCAGGGGAAACACACTGTTTTCTGGTATCGTTAGCATTAGCCGCTAACATGTTCACAGACTGTAAGCTGGTAAACATGGATGCAAACTTCTTCTTTAATGAATAAATTTCCATCAATTCATCTATGCATGCTGTATTTTTTTTTACCAGCAAAAACATATATTCTGTCAAACAATGATTTGCCACCAAAATTGCAAAACTACACCCAACATGGTGCATCAGTTAGTATTAACTGAAGAAGTCATGTGTGCCGGATTGCAGGTGGTGCCTGAACACATCTGACGTCGTGGGAAAACTACATTTCTGCCTTACTAGTATGACTCGGTGTGTATTATGGCCGTATCAGGTCGGACCGGTTCTCTCTGTGAAGGGAGAACGGGCCAGACGCTGCAACAGTTAATGTCAGTGACGTCAGAAAACTTCACACATCGCTCTCATGTCGACCATCAGGGACGGTCTGTCTGTGTTTCACAGATGCAGGGAAGTAAAAGCAGAGATGCCGCTGCTGCACGCTGCTGTTACTGAAGGTTTCAGGGAAGGTCTTCGCCCTCTAGAAACCGGAATTTTAATTTTGGTAAACAAGAGTGAATCTTGGATGCTCCTCGGTTGCACTCAGTGACTCAGACCGACACATCGGGTGTATGTTTACATTAAAATGCTGTGCGGTGCAGCTTCAGTCTCGGCTTATATTTGGATTCGCTTTAACTTCCTCCTCTGCAGGTCGCTGTACAATCTGATGAGGTTTAGATATCCAGGAAATAGAAAGTCATTTCAGACTGTCAGGCCTACCTGCTGTGAATACTAATGTTACAATATATGTTTAATATCCTCAGGATGGAGCAGCATGCACACCTACCGACACACAGGGAGCCCATCGTTATGTTTACAGAGCAGGTGTAGTTTCACTCACAGATCTTGTTAATTAGGTGCTTAAAACACTTAAATTTCAAGATAAAATACAAGAGGTAAGCTATAATATTGTCTAATACACTCCTCTGAATAGTTGTGCATGCAAGTGCCTCTTTAAGTGCACCTTGGTGTTCTGTTTATCTGAACTACAAGCATCATGTAGATGTCTGTACAGAGGCATTGATCAGCAGTGTATCTCTACGCTTGCACAGGCAGTTTGTTGTGATAATTTGGCAACTTTTATGGGCGGGGAATAGCTTCCTGTCTGTTGTTCCTGTATAGTAGTTGTTTTTAAAAAAAAATGAAAGGAATAATAACTGGAATGTGGAAATCGTGAGCAACTTGACAGCAACATTAGTCTCAGAGCACAGATGAGACGATGTGATGATGCTAAAGGATCGATATCTCCTGCAGAAACACTCACAGATATAAATCTATAAGCTTATGTTCGGACACTATTTTGGAAAAACAAGAGCACAGAGATTACTACTGTGAAATAGTAACGCAGATAGTCATCTTTGTACGATTTCAAGTAGACTTGTTTTTACCTTCTATATGATTTGACTTGGAACTGTTATTTATTTGTGATTGTTTTTTTTTATGTTGTCTCCATGCACTAGAAAGCATTTTGCTCCTAGCTCCAAAAGCTCTATATAAATGAAATTCTTATTATTTTAACATACTGTATTGACATGACTGTGTACAGTTCAGAAGTACAGAGGTTGCAGGTTGTATCTATGTGTCAAAAAGGTCCAGTGAAAGGTTTTGATGGCCCTCAACTGTCAATTAAAGAGGTCAATAAAAAATAGTCCACAGTAATAATGAACTCTGGGCCTCAGATTATTGTTCAGTATCTGTTTCCTCTATTGTCTAAAACTAGCATGCGGGCATCCAGGGATGAATTTGCCCACTTAATGGCAAATGGCCCTCCAGCCGACTAGCTGCATTAATATTGTTGACAGACAAGCTTTAACAGACTCTCTTCATGCTGGTTAAGGGATTTGCACCAGCGCTTCCATGGACTGTGTTTGCGTATGGATCAGCGGAGTGTAAACCAACACGGACTGCAAGGAAACATCTCTGTTCATGACAGCTGAACATCATCTCAGCGACAACCGAGAGTTAATGATCGCAGCACGTTTTGTGTTCGCAACTGTTGAATGGTTCAGTTGATCCGTCTCTCCATGTGCTCCAATGGGTCACCAGCAAATATGAGGCATGTTTTACAGTCAGAATTGTCTGAATAACTTGAGTCCTAATAGAAGAATACAGAGACATTATTCATTTAATCTTGGCTTTCACTCTCACTGCTGTAGACAAGACATGATGGATCAACTAAACTCATAGGATTTTGGTCCCGGGGACTCATTTTAAAGCTTAATAACGTATTTACAATTACTTAATAGCTAACCAATGACGTTTTTTAAAAAGATGCCACTCTGTCGCTAAGCAACACGCGTCAAGCCTCTCCTAGGATACAAACTGTAAACTTTTCCTGTTATATATTCCTTGACAGATGCTACATAAGTGTTACAAACGTTGTGATGTACAACTTCTTACTCAGTCGACAGGAGCTGCTCCATTTTCATTGCAGGCTAGAGATTTGATAACTCACATTTCTGCGTATTTCTACATTTCTCAGATGATGTTTTGAATACTTATTACTTAAGTCCTGGCAGAGATTCGGCACAAGGAAATCCTCCTGAATTCAAACACTCTGGCAGCACAATATATGCCACTTCCTGAAGAAGGTACAGCAACAGTAGCGCAGAACATGACCTAAGAGCTTTAGAGGCTTTCCAGGACATTCAGCATAGCTGCTGTTTGTACAGGAAACAAGCGGAAGTTGAATAAAACATCAGCTTCTGGATATAATAAATTACGGTACCCAAAACTGTGGGGAATAAAGTGGCTCTGAAAGTTCTCAAAGCAAGCGTGTTTAAATCACCACTGGCTATGTAACATACAGACAAATAAAACTTTTTTTTATTTTTATTTTTTTAAATTGCCTCTGTGCTATAGTCAAGACTCCTGGAACAGGTTTGTCGGGCCCAGCCTGCAGTGAAGACATAAATACTCTACATAGCTATATTAGGAGAACATTATGCAGGTACAGGCTAATTGCGGGAAGGAAGAGAATCAACCAGAGGACTGCGTAAAATCCTTTGGGCTTCCATCCACTCTTTGAAGTCTCCAAAACAGAGAGAGATGCTTGGGTGAAGCTGTGCTCCATGAATAATTAATCATTTACCGGCATAATACAAGTCATCCTTGTTGGCATCGAGAGTGCGACAAAATAACAACTAGCAGCCTGAATCTGAACAGTCCGTCGACTAGGCAGAAACATTTGTGCTGATCGGGACAAGATGCGTCCCTTTCTCTCCTATAAATAGGATGTTCCCGTGCACCAAACTCCGTATGAAATTCATGTAATTTTATGTGTGAAATGTTTATAGTTCAACCTGTCTGCTTTATAAAACAGGGTTGAAGAACTTTTACGAAACACGGTGAGATACTCTTTAATTCCGCCCTCATGTAATCAGCCAAGTAGCCTGTGTTTTAGTAAAAAACAGCATTTTCACTGGTTCCCACCGTCCGCAGCCGCAGACTCTCCTGCTGGAAGAAGACGGCGGGAATCAGGTGGAGCAGTTGGAAAAGTCTCAATTCTCTTAAATCTGAGTACCCATTCGTTGACTGTACTTCACGCCGAATTAAAGAGAAGCTCTTAAGGTTTTAAACGCAATGTTAAGTTAACATGTAAGCGATAACTAACTTCGCAAATCAAAGTCATATCTTTAGATTTAACTTTTTCATATGTAAGTTTTGTGTAAGTTGTTCTAAACGAGCGACAGGCTGTGAGGAAGTTAGATGCAACAACAGGACGGTTGTCCTACCGCTGTGTCGGCGCTGCGGCTCTAACGACACGGTTCCGTCCCTGTGCAGGAGGATGGAGGACGGGTCCTTCACCCGGCTGACCGTCCCTGCCGGCGGGCGGGGCAACCTCATCCCGCTGCAGCACTGGTAGCACACCGCCCATGCCTGCTCCTCGTTGATGGGCTGCTCGTAGGACTTCAGCACCTCCTCCAGAGACAGTTCCCGGGGCTCCGCCAGGTCCCTCGCCTCTCCGCGGTCCACCGGGGCGGTCACCCGTGATTCCCCTTCCTCGGCGCTTCTGTTGGTGGATCTGGCCATGGCTGCGACGCCGTGGAGCCCATTCTTCACTCCGTGAGCACCGGGGCCATCGATGCTGTCCGCTGTCTGCTGTCCGGCCCAGTCTCCCGTCCGCACACCTCGACTCAGCTGCCGCAGCTGCACCTTGTTACCACAACACCGGCAAGACAGCCACGGTCAACACCTCACATCCGGTCTGAGTTCTCAGCAATAAAATAATTATTAACCAACATATGGCAGCTTTTCAAAGCACAGCGAAGTAACAGTAGGCAGATTGCCAGACAGATAAAAAAAAGGCTTGCGATCATTTTCCAGGGTGTTCCATATACCTCAAAGCAAATGACGTGTTTTATTATGACTGTAAATGTTTTTCTCCATTAACTACTAAGGTGCTCTTGAGCAAGACATTGAACTCTCAACAGCAGAGGACTGTTTAGTTTCATATTGTTGCATTTTTAACATGTTTAACAGAGAGCTGATCTCATTTTGCTCGTATTTGTGTCAGTACATCAGCTTACATCCCTTTAATTCACACATCTTGCAAAATTGTACATTTTGGTGATTTTTATGGTGTATCAGACAAATCCAAGAGAAAGCGGTGGATTGCAATATTTCTGAGCAATCTCACTATTTATATTCTCCTGTCAGTGTTTTTCAAAGGCTGAACATTAGGTGCATGTAATTATGGTTTCAAGTTGCTTTCTTGTGCTTTTATTTTTTTAAAGTAAAATACGTCACTTCCTACCACGATGTGTTTAATTCTGGCTGACTTGACTCAGCGTGGTGCCGTATCAGCAAATGAAGGCGCGGATTGGCTCTGCGGGAAAATGTCAATGAGCAGAGGAGGAGAGGAGGAGAAGAACAGAGGAGGAGAGGAGCTTGTTGGATTTCATCGGTCAGTTCGAACTATGTGATGTCATTATAGGCTATTATCGCTGTTTTAAGACATTATGAGAAGTGAGAGATGAGTTTATGCCTGCAGTTATCTTACTTTTCTCCCAGATTTTGACACTAATGTCGAACTCAGCAGCATAAAGTGGAACTTCCGAACATAACTTTCAAAATAAAAACGTTGTTGCTGAAACATTATGCTGCAGCATACATTTCAAAGTACATTTCACACACCTGACGGCCTATCGATCACCAGGCTCTCACAAAATTCATGTTATTCTTTTCACAATATCCACATGTGCTTATTGTTTATCATCTGGTCAGCTTGTTTTCATTTTAAAAGCAATCTTTTTCAGCTGTGAGCTGCTTGACCCTGGATGACTGTCTCTGAATGCATCACAAGCTAAGCGCTCCCTACAAGATGAAGAGGTTCAGTACTGTTTGAGGGAATTTGGGAATGTAAGTGACTTATATTCAGTCAATAATCCATTTAATTATGGACACATTACGCACAGGTTTTTAAATGTGGAATCTGATATTCTTTATCTTTAAATGTTACTGTTTTAGGCAAAAAAAAGAGTTAAAAATAAAGGATCACTGTATAAATTCTTGGCCGTGTAGAGAACCCTTTGAAATTTTGCCCTCAGCTTCTTCTTTCTAATAAATGCGAGCTGTTGGCAGGTTAACCATTAGTCCCAGATGTTCTGCTCTGCATTCAACAGCATCATTGTCTGTGTGTGCATTACATTTGCATAATGGGCTAGTTATGATGCAACCAGCACCAATGAAAAAGAGCCTTACAGTCTTACAGAATGCAATGCAATACGAATGGACTGAATTGCTAAAGCTGCAAAACACATGTAACAAAAACAAGAAAAAATCATTTTACATGATCAATTCAGGAATTGACAAGCTTTTACATATAAGTTCTCAAAGTGAATATTACCTACTTTATAATAATAATAAGAAGAAACTTTATTTATATAGCACTTTTCAAAAAACATTTTACAAAGTGCTCCACAGATATAAAAACGAAATACACAATGCAATTACATATACATCTGCCAAGACTCCATTCACATCATATCAGAGTCCTAACTCCTTCAGATTGTATTTTGAAGGCACAAACTCCCAGTTTCCTGTTTTATTCTGAGTGTCTGTGTGATGTTGAAGCAGCGTTTCCTTCAGCTTCACCTGCAGGACTAAAAAAAAAAACCCAACACGTTTTGTATTTAATGACATAAATGAAAACATTAAATCATACATCAATGCACTTTCCAACAGTCAGTAAAACCATATTCACCCCTTTCACATGCAGTTAGATGTGTTTACATGCAGTTACACTGTAAAACATCTGTTTTACATGGAATATGTTTCAGTGCATCTCTTCTCGGTGTGGATATTACATATTTGTTTTTAAATATCATATCCCAAATTCATACGTGGATATTTTCTAAATTGTCAAATGTCACATTAAATATAAATTCCTTTCCAGGATAAATGTATTCGTAAATGTAACAAATATTTGACATGTTTGACTGAAACGTGTGCAATGACCACATTTTTGCAAACAGAAACCAATATGACAGATGTTGTGCCATCAATGCTTTAGTGTCATTAGCAGCAGGTATGTAAGTTCCACTTATCTACTGATATACAGACAAACAGAGGAAGCAGACAAAGTCAGTGCTTTATTTCTCATATTTCTGAGAATTCTTGCACCCTTTCTCATATATTTGAAGGAAACTTCCCCTTTGTGTTTCACAAGATTGTTTCCCTGTTGAGGTGCAGCAGATGGACAGTAACTATTTTTTTGAACATACCCAACTACACACCTTTGACCTTTTGTTCTTCATCTCTTCCGCTGGAGACAAGCTGTGTTGTCAGGAGGAATCATTACAGCAACCAATAACTCTTTCAACATTTCACTTTTCATTTCATTAACGTTTTGTAGCAGTAGTAGTCATAGTGGTGGAATTTGTTTTCAGTGCAGCATGGGAAAAAAAAATGCAAACTACACTGCATCAATAGTCAACATACAGGTAGACATAACATACTGACACAGTAAATAATAATCACAATAATTCTAAGTGGACACTGAAGAGTTGCATGTGTCACAATGTAAGATGCCATGATGACCAATTAAGAGGCAGAATTCAGAGTTGTTATTGCAGCTGTTCTTGAACCAGGTTTTTTTTTTTTTTTTGGTGAACAAAGACCTGTAGCGCCTCCCAGAGGCCACAAATGGAATTGGATGATGAGCACAGTGGGACAGATGAGATATGATTTTACCTGCCCTGTTGTGATGTGTTTGCTGTACAGTGGTTCAGTTGATGTGAGAGGGGAGTCTATGATGTGACAACGTGCTGCAGTTTTTTGTGATGACGGCTGTATGAAACTGTTGGAGGAGTCTGTATTGAGAGAAACCAGAGTCTCTACTGGGCATTTCTGGTGATAAGTCTAATATTCCCTTTCAGTGTGCTGCTTAAATGTTGCCAGCTTAGTATGTATGGTGGAGGAAGAAGAATTCACATCCTTCAGTCCTTGAGTAATCAATACAGTATCAATACCACACAATAAAAACACTCTGTTACAAGTAAACATTACTTTACATGCATTTAAAACATTACGGAGGTATTATCAGCAAAAATCATTGTTGTAGAAATATTATTATGTTTAATCTTCAGTAGCATTTTAATGTTGTAGCTGACTGAGGTGGAGCTTTATACACTGTTCATCAAAATCTGTGCTTCATCATTTATAAAATGAACATAGTTTTTGTATGTAAAATCTTAAATATCTCCTCCAGTTTTACAACATTTTTCCATTAAAAATGTTAACTAGTTAAAATGGCATCTTCGCCTTCTCCTTTATTAAAAAAACAGAACCTATGAATATACAGATATTGTTCATTTATTAAGTTCAACTGTTGGGCATTAGATATCTCCCACTTCAGTGTAAAGTCTATTCTCAGTGTTCGTGCACTGGAGGCTTCAAGTTTCCACATCACACTTGTTTAAGTTGCGTACTGGACCATGATTGGCTCCAAACTAGTTGTGATGTCACAAGTCATGCTCATTTGTACGCGCCTTAAGCAGAGATTGAAGGTGAGCGCAGAGAAACTTTTCTCCTTCAGCAGATGAACGTGATATAAAAAAAAACTCACAGTGAAGCTCAAACAATCAGTTGAAGTAATAATAAGCAAAGCATATTTGAGTGGAAGGGGACTTTAATCGAAGGAGTTGTCAGATAAATATAGTAGAATAAAAAAGAAAGAAAGAAAGAAAATTGAGCTAAAACTATAAAGTTGCATATAAGGAAAATCAGGTTATGTTAAAACTGCAGTTTAGTGCAAGTATTTACTGAACCCAGACAGCAGATGGCGCTCTGAAGTAAGTTATATTCTGCTGAAAATCTTATTACCTTTACTCAACCGAGAGCTCAGTCTAACCACACTTGAAGGCAGCTGAAGGAAACAGAATGAAAACAGACAAAGGTATCATGTAAATATTTATTGCAGTCATTAGTACCGTAAAGTTTCTGCTTCATAAATCATTTTAAGATAAATACAAGAACAGGTCTGTCAGGTAACCCTCTGTCAGGACCTGACACTGTCAACTGGCTCTGCATGCAAACTAAAACACCATCAAGTCTAATAGAAAGGCACAACATGTGATTAAACATGGCGATAAAGTGTTTCTTATCTTTCACATTGTATAGGGACACGTGTTATATGTTCAGGCACTTTATGACATCAGTGACAACTTTG
This sequence comes from Euthynnus affinis, assembly GCA_029490765.1. Classification (NCBI taxonomy): domain Eukaryota; kingdom Metazoa; phylum Chordata; class Actinopteri; order Scombriformes; family Scombridae; genus Euthynnus; species Euthynnus affinis. Next base: position 31,884,564 of record CM055844.1, on the reverse strand, counting down.
GGTTTTTTTGACAGCTGAGGAACTTGTCCTGTTGTGGTTGAAGCAACACGGAACAGAAAATTAAGTCATTGGTGTTATTTCATCGCTACTCAGTCACACAATCAGCAAGTTCAAGAATCATATTGGTGTTGGTACAAGTTGTACCCAACTGCTGTAGCTCGTGGCCCATTAAAGTGATTCAGTGTTTACTTGGCTGCGTGTTGTGTGAGTTGTGAACCGTTCCAAAAAAGAGAATTTCTCAGATTGTTTCAGAACTTTAGAGAAACCTCCACCCCCCACCCCCCCAAAAAAAACCATACTAATATGTGTCACTGACCCGTTAGAGGGGTCCCAAATCCAAGGAACAAGTCATTTAGACCATTTTTTTTACAAATCAATCTTTTCATAACCATTTTCCAAAACGTGAGTGTCTGTGTTGTCACCTTCTGGGCCGTCGCTGCTTTCCATTCATTTTTGGTGCAGCATCAAAATGAACGTGACACTTGCTTGAGCTCCATAACAGGGAATTTACAATATTATAAATAATATTACAATGATATTATCTTTTCATTGCCTTAAAGGTAGGAAAACACATTCAAAAAATTCTGTTTGAAAAGAACAAAAACATGCAAAAACACCAGTATGGTCCATTAAGACTGTGGCTTGAAATCTATTTTAGCCATCAAAAAAATGCTCCATTGTGTTTTTTTTTTTATTTTATCAAAAGCATCATGGGCAATAAAACTGGTAGTTCAAAGTGGGAATATTGAGTCATATTTTTTACTTTTTTATTGCTGGTGATAAACTATCAATGTGGATTAAAAATTAAGTAATAAGGAGCAAAGGGGATGATTGATATCAAAAAACAGCCTGCTGTTAAACACTGATAGAAGAACAGTGCTCACTTCACTTCTCTCTTTTCAACACTTTTGTCAGAACGCACGGAGTTAAACACATGCTGATTAATGCAAAGAGCGGAATACCTGACAGGACAGCATGCAATATAATCCTCTGTCGGAAAATCCATAAGCATCTGTGTACATACACTCTCCCTCACACACACAGACACACACACAGACACACACACACACAGACACACACTGACAGAACATAATGTACTCAGCGAACACTCTGTTCCACATGCTGCAGAAGTCTCTCTGGCAGACACACAGAGCACAGCAACACAGACCCTCATCTTCAGCAATGTTAAGTCTTACCGACAGTTACGCTTTCAAAGCACACTGTGACATGTTGAACGATCATTTTACTTCAACAGGGCTCTATCATCACAGCTGATTGAGCCAAATTCAAGTGCTGGTGCTAACTTGAGCAAATGTCAAACGACAGTGACGGTAAAGGGATAATCCACCTTACACTGTTTCATTTCAGGATGTTGTGCTATTGTGTTTCTGATGAGCTATGTTGCAACAGTCCTTAAGGGTGGAATTTCTCTTTAGGTGCTCTTTTCTTATTAGAATCACATTGTACATGTTGCCATGCTAGCTGCTCTGTGGCTCCACCCCAATAAGGACCTGTTTTTCATTTCCTGCACCACTAAAACTAAACCATCCCTGTGTCCCAGCTCTATACCACAATGCTCCTTTTATCTAGGATTTGAACATACAGTAAGCTCACAGTGAAAAACAGATACAATGAGCATAAACAATGTAAATGTGCATATAAATATGCTCGTTTTTACGAATGTAGTTCTGACTGACTCCTAAACAGAGGAGCAACTCATGACCGGAATAAATTTAGACAAGTGTGGAGACAGCTCCGGATGTGTCTCAAAAAAACCTCGTTTCCTTGGAAAAACATTTTGCGTTCTCTTCGTTAAAGTTGCGTTATTTAAACTCAACTAAAGAGCCGGAAGATGCTAAAACGCCACGTAAAGCTCCGTTTAACTAGATGACTCTCTGTGGGTTTGTCTCTATGAACGACCTCTTTCATATTACACCTACAAATCTGATCCATTGGTAATATAAAAATATGGATTGTTGCAACGTTGCAACATATGGATTGTGGCGGTAGCTTTACAAAAAAAAATTGAAATTTGTCAAATCATTGATGGCTTGTGTACTAACTGCCAACAGAGAATATTGTGCAGTACAACATAGAAGCGTATTCTTTATAGAATTTGTATACACAGCAATGTGCAACTGGGACACAGCTCGGGTTTGCCAGAATGTACAACAGGAAAATATATATTGTTTAAACAGTTCTGCTTCACATGGAAAATAATAATAGACGACTATATTCATATTATGACAAGTTCTAGGGAAACTGTGCCTTTTTTCTACATTTTTTTTCTATAGTTGATTAATATTGACAGAAAGCACTAAGAAACTCTGAACACTAACTACTAACAGTAGTTACTTTCTCTTTTTAATTTGGCTCCGAAGATGTAAATCAACATGATTTAACATTCTACTATGGACTAAACGCTTTGATCCTTGATCGCTGTCAGACGTACTCTACTCAAAACACTAGGCATTTAGTGTATGAAAAATAAAATTAATCGGTTATTAATCAATCAATAAAAAAAGAACAATTCTTGTAAACAGACATAAATAAATGGGGGGTTCCAAGAAGCAGATGTACAGTTAGCCAGTTTGAGTAAACATCTTAATGCAACTAGTGAAGAGCAATCATGTATGACTCCATTTGAATTGCTAAGCCACAGTAAGGGAGCTATTGCACTACAAGGGGATGGTAGAGGTAAATGTTTGACTTTGTTCTACACTTCAGATGCCAAAACATGACTAATGAAACGAAAAGGAGGTTCAACAATCAATTTGGACCCTCAGTTTTGACTTCATGTTGGATTAATGATATGATTTTCCAACAGTGACCATACAGACACCTGAAATGAAAGATGAAAAACGAAAGATATATCTACATAATCTCAGTTGTGGACCCACTTTGTGTATTGCTGCTTAGTACAGCTTTAATACACAAATGCGGTTTCACTGATTCTATTCCAGGACATAAAAAACGTGAAGTGAAACCTTTTCAGTGTTTCGGTTAACAATGCTAAGCTTCCTGCCTTCCCCAAATAACGTCAACTAACATCCTGTCTCAATGACATTACTGGCCTCAGACTGGCTTCGTCACTGATCAACAGTCTCCTGTTGGGATAGGTCAGGCCTTCAGGGGACACTGGCATGATGCCCAGCTTAAAGCAATGTGGATTCAAATTGAGTGACTTTACATCAGTTCTCTGTTAGCACTGACCGATAGGAGCAGCTCCGTTAACACACTGATGTCTCAGACTGAAACATGTGCTGCTATTCTTGTGTTACACAAGCACAGGACTACTGACTTTATTCTGACTACCTGTCACTACTAAAATGCTTGCACTATGAAAAGGCCCGGGTTCACCTGGTGCAGAGAAGAGTGCACCTTATCACCATTATGAGCCCACACCATTCACAAACTGTACAGTACTAGTGTGAAAAACAATATCAAATATAAATATCAAACAAAAGATTCTTGTGTTTGTTTGTCCAAATTTAATTATGTGTTTGCGTCCTTATAACCAAATGATTGGTTTCATTGATGTCTGGCCATACAAATTTAGATTGTGGTAGGCTCACAAATACTTTGCAATGGCAACTCACCCAAATGATAACATTTTAATATCTTTTCATATGAGATGTAAAGACTGGATTGTAGTATAACTACTGTAAAACTTGTGTTTTGCACACAAGCCGGACATGACAGCTGATGTGCAGCTCTGAACATCTGGTGATGAATGGTCAATTTCACACTTCAATCCTCTCACTGAGTGTGTGGTGTGCATTAATCACAAATCAACACTTAAAACTTGGACATCATACCAGTGTTCCCTGAGTTGAGGAATCAGTCTGCGATAGCACTCACTATAGACCAATACAGCCAATAAAGCCTGTATAGAATATAGACTTCAGTCCACAGTAGTGTCTCTGTGATAATGTCTCTGCCATTCATGTTTTAACTTTTACTGGGATGCTCTGTTTTGGCCGGTAACCAGCTGAACTGATACGGTTCGCGTGGTACCAGCAGATCAATGTCAAGTCTCTTCTGCTCTTTTTCACTGTTAACCGTCCTGTACCCAAGCAATGACATAGCCCCCTTACACACTTCCTGGATACGCTTGACCTTGTTGTGTGGCAGCGCAGTGCGCCAAGCCTGGGAGACGTCTGCAGCGTTCCGTGAAGTGATTTTGAAGGCCTCTTTCTTGGTGCCTTTACCTTTTCCGTGGGTCGCCTTGTAGATCCATTCCTCCAGCTGTTTGGTCATGTCCAGACCTACAAAGTCATACATGGCAGTTATTTCCCCAAGTGGGTTTCGTGCCACGTCCTCATAGCGGACCATTTTGTAGCGGCCTTTTAGAAAGGGAGGGGGCTTCAGTATGGCCCTCTCATTGATGCGCACGTGGCTACGGCAGATCTCCTGCATGACTTGATACTGGACCTCGGCCGCTGGTATGTTCCTCTGCTCCAAGACGATTGCGTTATCACTGACGAAAGCTTTGGCTGACTCTTCCCTGGACCGCACGACAGCCCGCGGGTCTCGAACCAGATGGATGATGCGGAGGTCTAGGCTTGGGTCCTGCAAGAGCGGGTAAAGGGATTCCAGTTCAAAGAATCGGACTTCTTTTAACACCACGTGACTGTAAGTACCACAGGCCTCCTCCACCCCGAGGAGGCCCCTAGCATCACACGCCTGGAAGCAGTGAGTCTGGTTGCTGATCTGGTTGCGTGGCGTGAGACTGCAGGCTGGAGGCGAGCACAGTGCTCGACTGTGACTCCACATGAACAAGGAGGACACATTGTGGTGTTCTGGCAGGTAGGCCTCCATCACAGCGAAATCACACTGGAATATACTACGTAATAAATCCCTCACAGCCATTCGGAGAGCCCGCGCACTGGGCTTCTGCAGTTTGGTCCACACATGCCAAGCAGGCTCCATAAGATAGAAGACAGATGGGTGTTGACTGAACACCTGACCCAAGAAGGACGAGCCTGAGCGCCACGACGACAACAGCAGCACGTGAACCTTGCCGTTGGATGGGGCGGAGCCGCAGGGGCTCAGCTGGACGTACCAGCCGCAGAACAGCACCACTGCCGCCCCCTGCAGGATCACCAGGAAAATCATGGTGCTGAGGTTCACTCTGCAACGGGGCATCATGGCTGTAGATCAGTGGCAGCTCTGTGGTGCTTGATGTGGATCTTCCTCTTCTTTCTCCTCTGTGGAGCTGCGTTGCCTCTGCTGCAGAAAAGACAGGGCTGAGAGTGAATGAGAGGTTTGAATGGAAGGAGAGAGAGAGAGAGAAAGCAAATCACTTTTTAGCAAATGAAGCCAATTTCATCCTGAAAGAGCAGTATCGTAATCATTAGAGTCCAGCAAAAAGCGGCCTTTGATGCAAAGATTGAAGTTTGTTAAGCCAAAAGCAACGATATCTACTGACGGTATCAGAAGCAGTTTAAATAAATAAAGTTTATTTATGTGGCACCTGCCAAGAGCAAGCTGCACAAATTAAAAACTGAGCGTATGACCAACTAACAAACTAAGACAGCAGACACAATATTAATGAAAGACTACAAGAAACAGTCCCCACTGCTGACCATCTACAGAAAGGCTGTTCCAGAGTCTCGAAACTACAAAATCAAAATCTCCATTACCCTTAGTTTTGAGTTTTCAATTAAATTAAATTTAGTAATTATATTCATCCCCGGGGTGATTCAGAAGGTGTTCATGAATGTACCTGAGAGACCGATTAAACAACATGCTGACATTGTCGGTTCACGGCAGCTACATCAAAAAACAACAAGACAGAGACCCTATGTCACCTGACCCCCATGGTACCAATTTTTCACTAACAAGCCACCTGGTGTTACCAAGGGTTTCCCGTCCCTTGGGGATTCCGTCCTGGTCTGTCTCCTCTCAGCCCCCCCCCTCCCCCTCCATTTCTCTGACCAGGTGGCCGACTGCACTGACCGAGCCAGGTGCTCACGACAACAGCCTCTATGAGGAGAATTGGTGGCGAGGCAGCTTAATTACTTCCATCACCTCCTGGTCAACACTAACGATTCTGTGTTTACCGGTGACACCAGAGTTTTGAGTAGTTTACGCTCAACCCCTGATATGTGGTCACCATGTATCTCCCTGCCTCTTTGAAGTGATAGCGAAACAAGACTATGAGTTAGAAAATGTAAAAAAATCTAGGGGTGTAAAGTTAGAAAGGAGTGAGGTTAGCAGAACTCTGTGGCCTCTGCTGCTCATCTCTGCTTGAGGCTAGCAGCTCCAGGCTACATTAGCTGCTACTAGCATAACAGAACATTCACACATACAGACTTCTAAGCTGGGGACAGCGACGGCTGCTATATGTTGTGAATGAGACCTAGCTTTGCAGCCCAAAGTCCCCCCACTGTGAATGCAGCACTGTAGGTTTAAGACAAGAGTAATGCAGTTGCAGGTCGCTGCTGGGTCTTGGTTGTTGCCAACCTGCAGCGTGGCTCCTTTCTCTCAGAGCCGGCAGTATTTGCTTTACTGTCATGCGGCTGACAGCAAACATCAGCTTTATCTTTATGAGCCTCATCTTTTGTCAACTTTATCCTTCTCCATTCTCTACCATCTTCAGGTGTCAACTACTGTATGCACTTCCTAGACACCAGGAAAGTAGGCTAAAGTAGTCTTGTTCTATCTCTGCAAATAACCAGTTCCTGGCACTCCACGTTATTTGAAGAAGTATATCAGTATCAGTTTGTATAACAATTGCACTTCAGTCATAAATGGCAGTAAGGGATTGATTTGTAGCAAATAATAACTAGAGAAGGAAGTAAGATGTGGGACAAAAGGTGAGGTGACTAAGCATCCTATAAGAAATAGATTATTCTATCTGAAAGACTGAGCGTTCCATTGTACTTGTGCAACATAATTGTTCTTCAGGTTATAAAACGAATTCTCTACATGCGTAGGGAAAGTAGATAAGTAAGTAATTCAATTTTTATTTGTATAGCACTTATGATTAACAGTCACCACAGTGTTTCAGAAGGCATAAAACAACATAAAAAGAGACATAAAACATTGATAGATGAAGTGAACATCCAAGATGATAAGAGGAACACAATACGCAAAACACACAATACACAATAAAAAAAACACTACACGATAAAAACACACAATAAAAAAGATAAAATGATGACCCGGCGCATACTGGTCACCCAAACGCCTGCCTTAACAGGTGTGTGTTTTAAGAGAATCCACAGAATCAGCAGCCTGTAAAGGTGCATGTAGAGTATTCTATAGTTTACATGCCACGGTCAAAAAGCTCGATCAACACGGGTCTGTGTGGGACAGACAGCAAGTTTAGAAGGAGCTGATTAAGCGTGTAATAGATCAGCCATGTATGCAGGAGTCTGACTGCGCAACGCTCCATAAGTGAGAATGAGGAAGCGCGTTAAGTGGAAAAAACAAGATCTGGTGGATGCTTAACATGGATAGGATTGATCAAACATTACCCGCAGGTTGGAGTGGGAAGGAAAGGATCAGCTTTTCTGGAGAAACAATCAGAACTTTCATCTTTATCAGCATCGAGCTGTAAAAAAAGTCCTTAATTATGTTTAGACAGTGAAGGAGCCTAGATAACCTACTTCCTTAAAAGAAGTGCGGCCACCTTACACACGTCTTGTTATATCCCTTTAAGTTAACAAAGTCCATTAGTTAGCTACAGTCACGCGTGGGACACAAGAGGCACTTCAAGTTTTCGAAACCTGAGAGTCAATGGGACATCATACTCGATGATGATTTTTATGTTTTAAAATTCTGATCAATTAAATATTTTCTCGTCTGACACGCTTTAAAAAGTAGAATGTGATGGTTCATTTTTGACCTTAAAACATATAAATTTGAAAAAATATTTAAAATGTATTGATTAGAAAAGCATGTCAGCCAAAATAAAGCCTTTAAAAAAAAAAAAAGATATACATACAATGTGGCTAATATTCAATTTTGATGTTTGTTATTCAATACTATTTTTAAATTTGAGCAGCTTCCTCTACCTGTGTTAGATATCAATGCGTGCTCAGACTACCTCTGTTCCCTCCTGGATAAAACAAACACAGACACAGATTTATATGTTGTATGGTTTGGAGGCAGAGCTGCAGGCGACACAGGTGAAGAGGCTGAGATTTTAGTTGGGAGTGACGCGGATGGACAGGATTAGGAATGAGTGTATTGGAGGGACGGTTAAGGTTGGACAGTTGGAAGACTGGAGAGGCGAGATTGAGATAGTTTGGACATGTGTGGAAGAGAGACGCTGGTTATATTAAGGATGCTGACGAAGGAGCTTCCAGGCAAGAAGAAAAGAGAAAGGCCAAAGAGGAGGTGTAAGGATATGGTGAGGGAAGACAAGAAGAAGAAGAATATCAGTAGTATCAGTATATAATGTGGTTTAAGTTGATATTTTTAGCATTTCTATATAAAAGCTCCTTTTATTTGTTTTAATATCTAATTGTAGAGCAACTCTCTTTGCATACTTTTGTTTACTGGTTGGGAACCATCCAGTGAAACACTGTGGCATGAACTTAAACTCTGCTCTCTTCCCTCTTAAACGTAGGAGGGTTTATCACCTCCGCAGTTTACAATGTGAATGCTTTCACTTTTATCACCTGGTAACATACACGTGTAAGGTGAGCTGAAAAGAATGAGCCCGAAGAATGACATGAATTTAACCCAAAGGATCTCCATCCACATGTGGCACATGTGGGAAAAAAAAGAACAGTGTGTGTAGATGCAGCTGCGTATGTGCGTCACAGACAGAAAATTTATAGTCAAGAATAATCTGATCATGATGTTCCCATGCCTTGATGTTTTTCCCATATCTAGCCTGCAGTGATTGGTTATTGCTGCTTTACATTATCAGTGTTTTTTTTTTTTTTTTATAAGATAGAATTTTATAGGTTTTTATCCACACAGTTTCTGGGTAGAAAGAGCTTTTAGACCATCATTGGAGGATTCAATTCTCCACTAAAACAGGAATTCTTTTAGAGTTAGACTAGCAGGGACACCCACCACGCCTACTTAGTGGTCTATCACGGCCGTTAAATGAATTCATTGCAAAACTCTGAAATGAAAAAAAGAGTAAAAAGGAAGAAAGAGAGACACGGCCCATCTAAGCCTACAGTGGGAGACCAAAGATCACTGCTGAGGCGATCCACGCAAGCGAACCATAATCTGTTGTGCTTATTGAACAAGCCCCGACATGAGCTTGTCACCTTTAGACCCTCAGGAAACAAAGGTAAACAACAGACATCATGACAGATCCTTCCTCCTCTCTCTTTACTGCACTCTTCCCCTATCGTTCACTCCCAGTTCTCCTGTGTAGCACAACACACATGCAATCCAGTTTTCATTCATACTAAGAAGCCACTGTTGTAGCCACGGTTCCACTGTTGTAACAATCAGCTTCTTGTAAAGGTTTCAACATATCACATCCTCTTATCTCCAAACACGTGATACCTTGGCGACTTTACCGGAATAGATAGGGAGAAAGTGATCCACCCTTATTATACATTTTAAAACTGGGTGCAATTTTGTAGTAAAACTAAAATTCTAACGCAACTTCTTGTAAAGTTTTACGTCACGTTGACGTTATGGGAAACAAAGATGCAAACAAAGATGCAAATTCAGTGAATCATTAAGCCTGTTCCTTCTTCTGGAATGGTTTTCATCAACATCCCTGCTTGGCCCAAACGGAGTGGTTTATTTAAGCCAATCAGAGTAGTTTCACTTTACAGCATCTCACATCATAGCTTCAGTAGTTCAGAGATTACAACACACTCTCAATCGGGTCAAAATAATCAAAAATGCATCCTGACTTACTAATTCCTTGGCTCTCAATACACTGATGCTCGAACATTTCCAAAGCACTCCAGCCAATCGGGCATCTCAGACTCCTGGCTCGGCCTCTTGTCTGCGGCAGCACGGTTCCAGTCCTCATCAGTGGATTTCTTTACGAGGGCGTGGCTGTGATCCACGGGCACTGGATTCAGGTAATGAGTGGTTCTCAATGACTTTCTATTTCCCTGAAATCTAAACCACGTTGGATAGCTCAACAGTCCAGCCCAGCAGGAGGAAGTAGAAGTGAATCTAAATACACTCCGGGATTAATGTTTCCCAACACAGCAGTACTGAATGGTTGAATCAGCTTCATATACATGTGACACGTGGAACTGCAACAGAGGGGCACCTCCCATCCTTACTCATGCAGTTGCTGTTAAATTAGCTGTATCTGCCCACCATGGCCAGCAGTTTTCCAGTTTATCTATTGTTACAAAGTCTGACACAGTACACATCTGTGCATGATTTGAATCACGTCTACAGTGTTGAAAATGCAAATTCATAAGCATTAACAGAATATTTCTTTTGAGAAAATTGCACAGCTTCCTCCTATGACAACTACATACCGTATAGCTGATAACCTTTGGTGTAATATTTTGAGTTGCGTACCCAATTAATCAGTAACTAAAGTCAAATTTGAAATTCATAACTGTCCGAACAGCTTGTAGGCGCCAACTGCACATTGTCCGCTGGTTATTAGCGCTGGTTTTAATGTTTGTTGATGTCTTATCTGGTAACAACAGCACTTCATGTTTATCGCAGGATATAAGTGACTGTCTACAACACAACAACAGTGGTGGTTAGCAGTAACAAGCTCTGCAGTGCAGTGAGTACTGCCAGTTCCAAATTGTGAGAAAAAAGGGGGGAAAAAAATAGTTTGGTCAATTGGGGTAAAAAAAAAAAAAAGAGAAGGTACAAATAGTTGGATTACAAATATCAACCTGTAGGATAGAGCAGCATATTGCATCTGAATAAAGAATGCACTACAAGCTTTTGTTGTTCTGCTTATTTTTGGGATGCAGTTACCAAAAAAACATGCTGAGCGAAGCTGCTTGTTGTGCTCAGCTGTCTGCATAAAGGAACAATAACCCGACAAGCTTCTCAGGGTTGTTTCAGGATTTTGTGCAGCTGCACGGAGCAGCCATGAGTGTCATTGGTGTTCAGAGGATAAATAAACCACTCAGCCGGGCAGTTTTCTTCAACAACAACAACCTCCAACAGCTGAAATCTCAAACTGATTGAAAGCTATCTTTATTTAATTGTGCTCAACATCTCGCAGTGTAGTTGGTGATAAAAAAAAAAAAAAGTTGCACTGACTATATGATGCTGCTTGTAATATGGCAAAAGACCTTTTTGACATATGAAATGACTTTTTTTTTAATCAATTAATTGTAAACGTTCATGTAGGTCTGCAACTAATGTTTATTTTCATCATCGATTAATCTGACAATTATTTTTCGATGAATCCATTAGTTGTTTAGTCCATGAGATGTCAGAAAATAGTGAAACATTTTGCTCACGGTTTAACCAAAGCCAAAGGAGACATCCTCAAATGTCTTCTTCTGTCCCGACAAACTGTCCATAACCCAAAGAAGTTTACTGTTAAAGTAAAGTAAAACTAAAGAAATCAGAAAATAATCACGTTTTAAAAGCAGAGAATGTGGACTTTTGTTTTTTTTAAAGGACTCAAAACGATTAATCGATTATCAAAATAGATAATCGATTCATAGTTGGCAACTAATAGATTAATCAACTAATTGTTGCAGCTCTAGATTCATGACAGTACAGACAAGTATGGATAACTGTCCCCAAAATAAAGTTGATGAGAAGCATGTAACCCCGTTGTTATCTATAGGCCAAGTATCGGTCGCTTGGGGCTATACGGTTATTAAATACTTGTTGATTTTCAGTGGACTGGGAGAAAGTGTGAAAAATCTTGCCTGATGTACAGAAATACTTAACCTTAACTGTGGAATATAAAGTAGTTCACTGCATCGAGCATCAATGTGAATATTTAACTTGATTTTTACATTAATGTGATGTATTAAGATACAGAAAATAGCTACCAATGTCAGAAAAATATTACATTTTGATACTTGATTCAACCATTATGCTGAGCTGTGTGGTGACATTACCTCCATGACCGTGCCCTCCTTTATAGGGTCTATTACAAGTTGTCACTGAGCCTCAAACTGGGACATCCCAGGAGTACTTAGGAGGTTATAAGGTGTCCACTAAATGTTGAATTTCCTTTTTTTTACGATAGAAAAATCATTTAAGTTAGAAAATATATAGAAAACTGATCACGGGCTTCATTTTCACCGCCTGGACCCGTACTAGACGAGATTCATGTCCCTGTGTCTACATGGGGGGTCAGTGCTGTAAAACTATTTGAAACTTAGGGAAGGTTACAGTGCCAAACAACCCGTTCATTCACTTGCGCGTCTGTATTTTTTTTTTTTTTTTTAGGACGATTTTATTGATGCGTTGTCCCCAAAATGCGCCCGCTGGCTGCTTCCCACCGGCCCCACGGAAACTAACAACACGAAATCACCAACGTGAACACAGAAAAAACGGTCCTGGCCGAAGAGAGGAAAAGCCCGAACACTGCGGTTATTGTTGAGTTGTTTATTTTCTTTTTCCATCAATTTAGCAGGGGTATCTTACCTTTAGATCGCTGCTGCCTGGCACGGAGCCGGTGCGCGGTGCTCTCTGTCCCCCACACCCCGCGGTGCTCTTTCTCTCCCTCGGTCCGCAGCTGCTCGGTTACCTCCACCGTCTGTCCGGCTGTGTACAAAGCGGAGTTTTGAGACGTGGCCAGAGGCTCTGCTGGCTGACTGGCAGTGGGCTGGGCGGGGGCTGGTGGTCAGAGACAGAGGAGGGTGGTGGGCGGGTTAACAGTGTCCCATCAGGAGGAGGAGGACAGAGGCACCGTGCTGCGAGATAACCTCTGAGGGTCGTTGTGGCATCTGCTGAGTCATGGCTAAGTTTATAAAGCCTCAACAGGTCTGTTGACCACCAAACATTTACCCTACTCTCCTCAAGAAATAGTAACGTATTAAATACTGTATCAATTCCAACAGCAGAATTACAGTTTAAAAGGTATACTATGCAGAATTTTAATTAAAAAAAATATAGACTCATATAAAAGTAATCCCTCTCCATCATCACTTATGATCTGCCAGTGTATGTATCTGCAGAGACCCCGCTCTCTGCCTGTGTTTTCTTGTTTTCCTATCATTTTGCTGTGTTCTGGACATTTCTGGGTGTCAGCATTTGGGCGTTGAGTGTGTAGCCTCCAGCCAATAACAGCACACAAGTGTGAGGTGGGACTCTATAAACACTAGCAACCAGGTTACACCGCTGTCTCGTCTCTCTCTCCTCTGCTCCACTCTGCTCACTGTCTCTGTGTCATGGATGTATAAAGGAGCTGCAGGTCCGTGTGTCTGCTCGGCTGAGGGCAAGGCTGAGCTGCACACAGGCAGGGCAGAGAGGCCACAGCAGGCAGGATGAGGCTCTGAAGTCACACAAAATCCAGCAACGCTGTACCTTCCAGCAGGGCTGTGCAGAGGTGTGGGCGTATTTATTCATGCTTCAGAACATAACTGCCATGACACAATTAGAAAATGATGTTTTATTTATCTGATTCACGGCTTCTTTCTTGCCAATGCCGCTCGTTCTCTTCATTCACCCTCTAGCTTGCTTTAACACTGCTGCTCTCTCTCTCTCTCACACACACACTCATTGATCCTGGGAATAATTGAATTGTGTGTTTAGAAATGCCAACCAACAAATCCCGCATAGTACATCTTTAATGAAAAACTACTACTAGTGGTTACAATGATGATAAGGGCGTAAGCATGTAGGTTTTGGCATTTCTATGAACCATCAACAGGACACAAATAATGCAGAGAAGTGAAGAGTGCATGGAGTGCTGAGATAAATGTTAAATAGTGAAAAAGAAAGTAACAGGGACAGGTGGCTGGAACGCAAGTGTACAATATGACATGACATGCAACATTGATGGCCAAAACTGTGGGGCGCTGGGCAGCGGAGTAAGCTGATGGCCTGAGGAACCATGAAGTTTTTTTTCTGGGGGCACCTAAATGATGGTACCCCCCTGTCGGAATTCATGCACAAATGATTTTTATGATTTTAAGGGGGAATTATGAATTCTTACTGTGCAGGACTCAAGAAAGAAATTATTTGTCCAGTGACATAACTCACATGAGAGTATTATAATAATAGGGAAATAGTCTATTAGAATGTTTATTGTTCTTAATTATGCTTTTGTGAGGGTATTTGTATTTTAAGGTGAAGTGACTGACATGCAAGCACAAGAAAGCACCAACAAGTTCACTTTTAAGTCAAAAAACATATTTATTACTAACACAGCTACAAGTAATAAACACAACATTTTACAAACAAGACGCCAGAGGGAAACTGATATACAAGGCTATGACAGCGTATGATTGAAATGAATGATGTAGAACTATCTGTTGTGTAGTTGGTATTGGGCAGACCAGATGACTGTAACCGACTGTTATCTGGGAAGTAATGAGTCAAATAATTAGTACAACAGCATAGTTCTTGATTGCCAATTAAAGTTACTAATTATGAAAGCCAAAACAACAACCAAAGCACCAGGGTTAAAACAATGTTAAAACAATAAACACAACACAACACAGACAACTACAACTGTCACAAACTACAAATGAGTAAATACAATATCCAGTTAATATGCAATACAAAGTCAAGGACAAAAATTCAGTTATGATGCATAAATAGGTATAATTTTCTACTTTTCACCTCCTGTTGTTCTGAATCACATCTTTAGACGGGCAAAAAGCAAGAGCTGAAAACATGAGCATGAAAAAACAGCCTGGAGCATGGCAAAAATGCAGGACAAAGCAAAGCAAAACAACCTAAATGCGAGGTGAAAAGGCAGGAGAAGAGCAAGAAAAACCAGCATAGTTTCTCAGATAGGCATTATGAAGTTTTGGTCTGCCCGCCCAGAAGATGGATCGTGCCAATCACAGGATTGCTGAGCTCTGTAGGGACGGAGTCAGTTCATTAATTTCCATGGACAGGCAGGTTTGACTCCTGAACACTTCTATACCAAAGTTGTTAGTCTTATAACAATTGCACAGTTTCAAGTTTTGCCCTTTGGATCGTAGCTTTAGCATTTTCCGAGTGAAACAAGCAGAATGGTACTAAACATTAGTCTTATCAAAGATGATGGAAGTGTGTTAGTGATACATTTCTTGGCTTAAAGATAGTGGGATAAAAGTATAATTAAAAGCAGGAAAAGTGGCCCTGGAGGAGCATCTGGAAAAAACACACTCTGATCCAAAGAGGCATGAAAAGATAATGATTCCATCTGAACATTCCCATTGAACAGCCAGAGCACCAGATGGATGTGAGCCCGCTGACATGGAAGGAGGTGGAGAACATAGTAAGACGGGCAAGAGCATCAGTCCCAGGCCCTAACTGAGTCCCATACAGAGTATATAAGAACACGCCTGATGTTCTGCTCTTTCTGTGGAGGTTAATGAGAGTGGCATGGGAGAAGCAAGTCATACCTAAAGCTTGGCGCAGAGCAGGAGGAGTATTGAGAGGAGTCCTTGAGTATCAGCCAATTCTGGCCTATAAGGGCAAGATTTCTTCAGCATCATAGCCTAAAGGTTCAACCATGGACACAACTGTTCAAAAAGCTGGAATTTAAGGGTTCTCGGTATGTCTGGAGCACACCAGTAAGATCTAGCATCAAATCCAGATGGCCAAGAGAGAGAAAAGAGACAGGGCCGGCCCCAGCCAATATGGCACCCTAGGCGAGATCGGGATTTGGTGCAAGTGAACTTATGTGAACTGGCCTGCTTCAGAGGGTGGTGTAGATGGGAGGTCAGAGTGTTGCAGCCAATCACAAACTCGGTCAAGGCTTACTTTCAAGACCTGCAATTCAGCTTCTCCACACCAGATTTTACCACCACATGGCAGAGCCAGCCTTGAGATAGGTATTATGGCTGGATGCACCATTTCTGTTTGCCAAATGTTGTTTAGATGGTCTGGTCAGTGAGTAGGGGGTAGCTGGAGAGGAGACAGGCTCAGGAGAAACAGGAGCTGCAGCTGGAATAGCCACAATCTGCCAGATCAGGCAGTAGTTCCAACTTGAATGAAACTATAGGCCTAATGTTGCATTGCCTCTGCTTGTAAATGCAGTTGTGCCCTTTTGCTCACCTCCTCCATCACCATCACTGAACAAAGCAGGTGCCGGACAAAGAGGAGGGACATATTGTTGTCCTGGGTGTCAGTCACTGTGTATGCGTGAGTCTCTGGTCTTCACATGGTGGTATTGATGTAAACTGACAACCACATGCTGTTAGTACAGCTGCAGGTACTTATCACCTACTAGTTCTATATGATTGGAGGAACTGGCGTTTAAATCCCAGAGCATCATACTGTATTGAATGTAATGTCCAAAAATGCCTTCTACTTGGTAACAGTTGCAACACTGACATGTTAAGTGTGACAGTTCCTTCTTGGCCTTTGAAATTGTAGTTTAACAAAATAATGCCAACTGTAAATATCATTTATCAGCTTTTTTCTGAGCTTTTTAACCATATTACATAGTCTTCATCAGTGGGCCAGTTGGGGATATTTTGTCAAAACATTAAAATGAATGGGATATTTAAATTGAAGAGGGTCCAGTTTAGGACTCATTGGCAGCAAACATATCTAATAATTGCACGCTTAAAGCTACGAGTGAAACAGATACTATTGCCACGCTATTGACACAACTGATTCGGTTGGTCCTCAGTTTATTTCCCATGGGCCACGATGAATGAAATAAAAGGGAGAGAGATTGATCACATGAGTCATCCAGAGAAAAATGTTACAACAGGAAAAAAAGGATGCACCTGGTTCCTGTGTGAGCCAGACTCATATGCTGCCTTGCTGCTCTCTGCAGCAAAAGCCAAAGCTAGGTTAGTGGGGTGACTTTGCCACATGGCACTGATGTGAGACCAGTTAAAAACAGTAAGGTGTAATAAGAGATTACAGGGAGCTGAAGGTGATAGTAGGCAGGACTGTTAGTCAAACAATAGAACATGGTCAATATTTTACTTTAACATTAGCACGTTAGCATTGTTGTCACTATATTCATGGTGTAGCATTTAGCTCAAAGCTCTAGCTAGCATCAGTGTAGACTATTAGTCTTGTTTGAAGAGATTCTATTTCCTCTTCGCTGAAGATGTCAACACAATACTACTGATATATTCTGTGTATTAGCTTGTTTAATTGTATACAAGGCATTTCATACAGCCTTAAAGAAAAATGCTTTCATATTCCCTTTTGATACCACTTTCTGATAAGCCACCTTTTGTAAATCAGCAAGTTATATGACAAGAACTTTTAGGTTGCCAGGTTGAGGAAAATCCTCTTCCAGCATCACTTTGTGTTTTTAGCTCTTTAGTTCATCAGGAAGATCCCTCCATTGGATGGTTAGACTACTTACCTTTTGGGGGGAAAAAATCCATCTATAAAAAGCTTATTAACATTTACAACTGCAGACTAAAAAAAACACAAAAAAAAAACAAAACACATGAACAGTACACCAGAGGTTACAGGCAAAAAGATTGGCAAAATTTCTTAGGGGATCATTTTATCACTAATCCTTCTTGACAGGACTTCTCTGTTCTGGTTCAGGTTTCTATTCATTGTACTGGCTTTATATCTTGAAGTACAAATCACTTCTTAAACTAAATGTCTCTTTCCATTATCTCTATAAAGCTCCTGCAGGGCTGAGGCTGCATGTTCCATCATTATCAGCCCTATAAAGTCCTTTAGCCAGTAATTTAAACAAAAACAATTACATTTCCTTACATTCTGATTCATTAGTATGATCCTTCTCACAGAAAGGAATGTCAATTTTATTAGACATTGTGTTTCTGCAGATTTCATTCCATCTACTTAATTCCCAACAAATACACTTCTGGGCATAGTGATATATTCACATTGGTGAACATAACATATTTTGGACTCCTGCCGAAACTTATGATTGGGCAATGCCTTAACATGTTTTAAAGATCCTCTCTCTCCTCATCCGCGCCAACATAGGTCTGACACATCAGCTTCTGTGAAGTTATATATTCAGTATAAAATCTTAATCTGTACAAGTTTATATCGAACTGTATCCATGCTACCACAGGAGGAGAGAGATACAAGTCTGTAAAGGTTGATTGTGCTTATACTTGTTATGATCTCTTTATCTGAGGTCAGCATAGTAGCTTACCTTGAGATAAGAGTTTCTGCACTAAAGATTTCAGCTGTAAATACTATGGAAAACACAATTCATTAAAGTCAAAACTTCCTCTGAACTTTCTATATATTATTATTGTCTCCTGCTTTACAATTTGGTCCAAATACCTAACATTATGACTTTTCCACTCCTTATTAAAAGGTACAATATATGAGAATTGGATATTCCTTCTCAAGCAAATAGCTTGGAGTCATTAAGCAGATCGATAGGCCTAAAATTGCGCATTTGCTATATAAATTTGCTCATAGCCAGGCTTTGGTATTGTTGAAATTACTGCTGTTCACATGCTGACAGGCAGTGGTTGATACATTATAATATAATTATATATCATTCTAGGAAAATGAGTCAATACATCCTGAAACATTTAGAGAACTCAATACTAAATCTGTCTTCTTCAGGTGTCTTACTGTTAGACATTTTATTGCTGACTTTACTTCTGCATTTGTAATATATTCCTCTAGTTTATTTTTGTCTGCATCTTTAACCAAAGGAAAATATACACTGCTCAAAAAAAAAAAAAAAAAAGGAATTTCCTTAAAATTGAAATGACTCTCTGATTCGTATATTTTTTCATGGTGAGTTTTATACTGCAGTCTTAATGGATTACTACAAGTACAAGTAAGTATTAAAAACTGATGACCGTTTATTGATAACATTGGATGTGTACTGTTGATGATCTCAAGTACTAAAAAAAGACAATGAAAGTTTGTCCTACACAGCTAAATATTAATGCCAGACATTATAATCGCACAATCTTTGTTTTCAGCTGCATTTTGACTTAATCAATCCACATGAGGGTGGCTGCTAAACAACTAAAATATCCAACATAAATGTGAGTTTCAAGTACAGGAGAGTAGCAGAAAAGGGTGGAACTCTTACCAAACAGTGTAACCCAAATGGGACTGGCTGACTGAGCGGTTTAAATGACCTAATCCTGTGGTACTGGTCCAGAAGCAGAAAAGGCAATGCGTTTGTGTCCTCTTAAAACTTAAATAGCTGAACACACCCTGCATATACACACACACACACACACACACACAACAACCTAACAGTAGACATGCACACATACAAGCATGTCCTGGGAAACCTAACAGTAGACATGCACACATACAAGCATGTCCTGGGAAAGTGAGTCAGAGGGAGGAAGAGAGGAAAAAAAGAAAACCTTGTCTCTTCCCTGTAAGTGCTACAGACAATCCCCGCACAAAGTACAACACTATCCCTTTGTAGGTTCTCAGGAAATAAAACAGATAACAGTGAACATATGAGCCTTTCTTTCACAACTGCGGCCAATAAGGTGTTTATGTGTGGACTTAATAACTGAAAAACAGCTTTTCAATGCCAGCTTCTATGGTCAGGTCTGCTGACACTACAGTATGTGGTACACATACTAACAAGGCGGGAGGATGAAGAAAATACTGACAACAGAAGAATGTCATTGGCAGAAAATGCTATTACACTGCTATATTTACTTAATGATTAAATATGAGTAGTCCAATAAGTTTCCTGCTCTTACAAATGAACCTTTAAATCCCCAAAAAAAAAGAATTAAAGGTTGAACATAAAATATGTAAGTAAATGAAGGAATTACAAGAGTTAAAGAGTTCTCATTTATTATCCATCACCTAAATCCATGTACAATATGAAAAGGAACATCAACAAAGACATTTTTAAATTTGTCATAAACACACAAATAGTAAAAATACTTAAAAAGGCTATTTATATTTTCTATAAGTTGCCACTGCATTAAAGAGCAGTAAAAGAAGAAATGCATTTTTCACAGAAAGAAATCGCACAGATTCTGGAAACAAAAGTCTGCACAGAAACCTGTCCAGCAAAAAGGATCAAATCTACAGTAAATGCATCAGTGTGTCCCTTCCTGACTCATGTTTTTATCAAATGAGGGCAAAGTATAAAAGGAGAAGAGGGTGAGAGGCTCTTCAGTAAACTTAGTGTTAAATAATGTGAACAAGCTACAAAAAGACAAGTAAACAAAAAAAAAAAAACATATGTAGAGCTGATGCGCCTACATTTAATTTTTTGAATTGTTGCTGGTGAACAAGTATATCAGTAATGTCACTCATGACATTCACTTCCTATGGAAACAAGTCACTGCAACTTCAGATCAAAGAAGTTACAGCTCTGTCTAACACAAAAATGCTTTTTTTTCCTCCCCCAAAAAAGGGACACATTATGCTTTTTGTAATTTTTATCTATGTTAAAAATGGTCAAAGTTCCAGAACTTATAAATGCTTCGTTTGCAACATCTTTTTCTACCTTGCCGACGAGCTGACATTCAGTAGCGTTGGTTGCTAAGGTTGTTGCTAAGAGTTTTCTGTCAATTGTTTGCGATTTCCACTCTCATGTTTCAGATTGGATTTCAGCTCCAACATTGACAGATGGATTTGAGAAGTTTACATTTTGAGTAAATAATGAGAAAAAGTAGCAAATCCCGCTACTGTTGTTTGTTTCATGGTTTGTTTGCGTAGCTTGCGTCGGCAGAGATGCAACTACCAGGAACGGGCCAATCATAACAGAGTGAGCTCATCAGGATGGGGGCCTTAAAGAGACAGAGGCTAAAATGAGGGGCTGCATAAAGGGTCAGTATAAGATAAATAAGGAGTTTTTTTTAACTGTAAATGATGCTAATATTTTATAGTAGAGCTCTGGAATAAAAATATAGACCTGGAAATGTGCATGATATGTCCCCTTTAAGTTTATATTTAACATTCAGTTTTAAAGCTGCTGAAAGTTCTGACATTTGATATAACACTATCTGACCCTCTATCACTTGTAGTGTGTTATAGCATTAGCATGGGTTCGAATTGGAACAATTCTCTAGCAGGGGCGCAGAGAAGAATTTGATGTCTAATCTCTATCATGTAATCACAAAGCTGACCAATTAGCAAGCCCTCCAAAAATCCAAAACAGTCCTTGATTTGGTATTATTATCTGTTAAACTGCATCACTGTTGGTGAACCATGTCCAGTGATAATCAACCTGCTGATTCTTGTAAACCTGGAGGTCAAACCACTGCCGCTGCATCATGACATGTGAGGTTTTCCCACTGGTATGGGTACAGTGGTTAGAACCTGGTTCTGGAAAACAAACCTCTGGATGCGTTCAAAGACCCAGAGGAAGATGAGGAGGACGCTGACATACTGGATCCAGGCAAATTTAATGGTTTCCCAGAAACCAGGACGATAGGTGGAGGGAGAGGGTTAAGGAAGAACTGATGAAGGAAACTGTCAACAAGTACATCAAGTGCAGGCCAAACCTTGTATTTTTGTCTCCGTATTTTGATCTAATCCACATTTTCTATTAGAGTTGTGTTTTGGAAAGGGATTTAAGTTTTGGAGCTAAAAGAAATGCAAAATGATGAGGATGAGGTCCTGGTTACTCAGGATGATTTACAGAGGGGAGTTCTCATAGAAATACTGATAATCTGTGGAAAAAAAATCTACATTCTACAATCTACATACATTTTAAAACCTTTTTTTCCATTAATGAAAAAAATTGTCTGAAAATAAAGTTACTTTTAGCACAATATTTAAATTAGCTTCTCTACAGTAACCTGTAGTGTAAGGATGAAACTTTTATCATGTGCTGTTAGTGATTCACAGTGTTTACAATGTGTGTACATCGACCTTATCATGAACCATGGTAGTGAGATTTAGGGGTTATTGTCAGGTCACACTATGGTAAATGTTTAGTGCAGATGAAGCAGCAGACAGTGTATGAATATTGTTTTTTTTTTAGCTCTAAATGAATGCGATATTATGATTTATCCACCACAGAAGCATCTCATTTTCACCCGCAAGTGCTGTTTAATTACTTACTTAATTATTAAATCATGTACTTTTTATTTGTTTGTGAAAAGCTCACACATATTTCAATAGGGAATTATTTAGTTGTAAAAATGTAATGTAAAAGTGTTTCAACTGACAGCTGAACTGCTTTCAGTGCTTACTTTTATAATTCAACTATTTAAGTGCTACTTACTCTTCCTACTACTACTACTTATTCTTCACTTCCATAAACTTGAAATAAAAATTTCAGACATTTTCAGCGACTGCACTTCAACTGATTTTAACTGCTTTTGGATCTTACACTTCGAAGACTTCCAGAGCTTCAACTTCAGCTGACACTTCTGCTTCAAGGGCTTCAACTTAAGCTGCAACTCCCATTTATCATCTCAGATGCAAAATATAAAGCTTTTTTTAAGACAGGTGACTACACATAACTGCCTGAAGGTTACCAGAAAGGCAAGAGCATACGAGGTCACATTTTACTTTACCACTAGCTTTCACAAGCAGTATATAAACTAAATGGTTTATAACATACTATAATGTAGTTGTAAGCAGATACAAATGTGTTTCACCTATACCTCTTCCTCTGAGGAATCAAAATTAGGTTTGAGCGTATCCTGTATTAAAACACACACACACACACACGCACTCCTCTGTATTCATTAAAGGATATCTAATGACCTCCATAGGGTAGCGGATCTCTGCATTCAGCTGGAAAGGAGAGCCAGCAGCTCGTCCCACAGTCCAGACCGGCATGGGACAGGACAGTACCGTGGTCACTATAGAAGAAAAAAGAAAAGGACAATGAGAGAGAGAGGTAAAGACTTTACTGTATCTACATTTTACAAAACGCATGAAGAATGCTGTGGGCTTATAGTTTTGTTGGTTGACTTTGATTTTATTCATAGTTTGTGAAGTTTGATGAATATTCCAGCATCATTTTACGCTTCAAATTATGACCTTTACTTCTATTTACTACAGTTTGTCAGTGTTTGGAAAATGTCAAGATTTTTCCAGGTTGTCCTCCTTGTCACATCACTTTCACACAACACATAGTATATTCAGCAGTAATGACAGCAAGCAAAGTAACAGCCTTTGAAACCTTACAGTTTCTATCCTGGTAGCTCCTCATTATGCTGTCAAGGTCGTATGCACTGGCAAAGGGGCTGGAGCCATCGATTACTGACACCTTTGTGACGATAAAGAAAACACAGAGAACAATATCTCAATAAAAAAAGCTGTGCTGCATCATGCGGTAGTAATAAAATGTCTTAGTATATGGCAATAAAACATTACTGTGTACTTGGATGATTCAGAGAGCTAGAATGCATTTGAAGATGTGACAGCGTGCAGGTCGTGCACATGCCAGTTTTAGTACATGAAGCGAGATTTATTCCAATACTGGACAATGTGACCTATAGAGTCTGAGTGTGTGTCAATAAAATGCTTTTAGTGTGGTCTATTAGTATTGGAGTGCAAAAGGGAAACAGAACGAGCTGACAGAGACAAAGACAGTGAGCGGGCGTCCTCTCACGTTGTAAATGTCATATAGTCCACGGTGAGGCAGGGGTGTCCTCTGCTGCAGCCGCAGGTCTCCGCTGATGAACAGCTTAGCACCGGGGACAGAGGAAGAGTGCTGCACATAAGCCATGCTCTGCATCACCACTGTGGACATTCGCTGGGAAAACACAAAGAAGTAATATGCTTTGCTTTGCTGGACTGGATAGGCTTGATGACGCACATAACTGTACAATGGTCATAAACACAGGGTTAGGGCCGAATTAAAATTTCATACTCATACAGTTTAGCTGTTCATAAAAAAAACAGCTAGGAGAGACTATAATGCAACAAAAAGATTGTAATATTGCAGTAATGATCAGACCCAAAACACAGAGTGACTTAAAGGACGAGTTCACAGTTTTTCAAGTCTCAAAACAACAGTCAGGAGCCCACATGAACATTGAAACTTGTTTTTCTTGCTGTAATCATTCCTTCTGTTTATACTGACCATTAAAAGATCCCTTCATAATGGACTTACAATGTAAGTGTTTGGGGGATGAAATCCACAGCCCTCCTTTTGTGCAAAAATGTATTTAAAAATGTATGTAACGCTAATATGAAGCTTCAGCATCCACATATGTCGAACAAAGTAGTTGTCTTTCAAACAAGTCTTTTTAGTGCCTAAGTTCCTCTTTTTGTTACTAGACTTCCACCACAACTCAGACTGCTGAAGCCTTATAGACGCTTCAGATCAACTTTAATATCCAGTATGAACAGGAGGAATGATTACAGCGAGGAAAACCTCTTTCACTGCTCATATGGACACCTGACTGTTGTTTTAAGACAGACCAGACAGGCACAGATCCATGTAGCATCTCTGTCTCCTTATACTATGAGTGGATAGACAATCAAGTGGAATACATACAAAGAGCTGGTAGCTGAAGGTGAGCAGCAGCTGGACACTGTACACCTGCTCCTCTGGTTTTAGAGGAAGCTGCAGTTGAAAAATCAAGCGGT
The DNA here is from genome assembly GCA_029490765.1 of Euthynnus affinis. NCBI lineage: Eukaryota > Metazoa > Chordata > Actinopteri > Scombriformes > Scombridae > Euthynnus > Euthynnus affinis. The sequence goes on along the minus strand of CM055844.1, from coordinate 31,860,057 downwards.
CCAACTTCCCGTCCTGGTTCTGGTCCTCTTCCCTCACCTGTAGATTGTGTTCACAAACACAGAAAAACATCCGATATAGTAGTTTGCTACTTTGTTGTGTTGTTATTTTGTGTAAGTACATTGAGAGCCACTAAACCAGAGTCAAATTCCTTGCATGCGTAAACAGTCACCTCTACACGTGTCGCTGTATTTTAGACAGCGTTAAAACAGCAATATCTAACTTGAAAGGAGACACTGGTGGACTCTGGCAAATCTCATCTTACAGAGACAGCAGGAATGCGAAGGTTGGCCCCCAGCATGTTGTTGAGATGGGGGAAAGTGCTCCAGGCGACGTAGTCTCCCCGAGTGCTGGTGGCTGCCATCAGCATAGTTTGGTACTGGAACCTCACAACCGGCTGTTCCTCATAGGTGCTTCTTTTTATCCAGAAGCCTGAAATAACACAGCTTTTAAAATGCGGCCAAACACTTCTACTCATTCAACAGAAGCATTGACCTGTCGGCGTAGGTTATAGGTTAGGTTTGTCATTTAGCGGCAGCGGCCATCGTTATATTATAGTTTGTTTTACGTTAGGTGCTATACTGTAACTTACCTTGGCTCCTGTAAGCAACCAGCAGCGGAGGGATGTAGGTGAGGCACAGGACAGCTACCACAAACAGAGTGGCTTTCGTGCAAACACTCGTCTTGTATCGAATCAAAGCAGGGTGAGAATAGACTTCATAGAAAGCCATGGGTCACAATATAACGGTAAATTCAATCGTGAGTAACCACCAATGTTGTGTGTTATCAACAACTAGCATAGATGCTAACTGAGTGAATGTTCACAGACGACAAAATACGAGCCGAACACAGTTTAACCCTCGTTAAGTAACAGCCATGTACCATCTCCTGAAATGAAGTCGCGTTTGACAGCGTATTTTTTTGGCATAAAATAGCGTATAAACACTCTGTTTACGTTAGCCACCTAGCTATTCAGCTAACACGCACCGCGCCATGTTTGAGCTTAGCTGAGCGTCTAGCGGTTACCATGGCTGCCGGTGGTATCATGCTGCATTTATGTAATGTCAGCAGAATGGGAAGAACAGGAACGCATCACTGTTTTCCACTGCAAGCCCTGTAGTCAAGTGAGACGACATATTAACGGTGTACAGCTCCTTTTATATTAGCTGAATCATTTGTAGTGTTAATATTTAGATGTAACTGACTGTATTGGTGGCAAATTTTCAGTTACTCCATAAATTACATTTATGAAATTTTCACTTTTTCCTTCATGTAGTTTTAGTGCAAATAACACAAAGATATTAATTTGGTCATTCATTATTTTCAAAGTCGTCCGTTAAAATTTATATTTTTCTCCAGGAATTAGTCATATTTTATCAGCAATGTAACATTACATTCAGTTCTATGAAATAAGGCTAAAAATGCTTGACAGTTAAAGAGATGTTTCACATTTTTTGATATTGGATAGTATGCATGGATGTTGTTGGTAGCTTCTTAGCAGAAATGAATAACAGCAAATGGGACAAGTTAGTTTATTTCCAGTTCCCCCTGTATAATAATAATAATAATAATAATAATAATAATAATAATAATAATAATAATAATAATAATAATGAACTTTTGTTTCTATCACTTAACGTCTGATGCTAAAGCATGCGTTTCTTGTAGAAAACAAGAGTCTATCTTGCCATCTGTTCTCTGCCACTGGGCTGTGGTGGCGACAGATTGAGGTAACCCAGACGTCCTTTAGCTTCCCCTGAGGGATCCCGAGGAGGTCTCTGAGTTGTGGCAATCTGTGTCTGTTGTGGGGGCAACCTGAGAACCCCACATGGTGAAGCCCAGCCATGAAGTAGGCTGACATGCTGAAAATGTTGGGCTTAGTTGGCCCAGGGGTCAGCAGACAGGTAGGGTGTCTGCTTTGGTGATTGCTGAAGCAAAAACACAACTCTTCAGTGTCACATAGAGGTCAGGGACAGCGCCTGTAAGCTTACGCCAGAGTGGACCAGCTCTCTGGCATGGATACTAGAGGGAGCATAGGAGTTTCCACATCAAGTGTCATGATTACTGCATTCATCCAGAGGGTGTTATCTGTGTCTCATTCTCACACTGTTTCTCTCGTTCCCTGCAGTCGCGTCTGCTCTGGCTCCCTTCTGTGTCTCCTGCCCCTTGTTTCGTCAGCCCTACATCCCTACCTTGGAACCCTGCTCTTCCCACTTCGGACCTGCTCCCCTCAGCTCCTGGTTCCAGCTTTAAGCCCAAGCCCTAGTTTCCCCTGGTCTGCTTTAATAAATACCTTGTCCTACCGTGTCCTTGTCTCCTTGCCTCTGTGTGTCTGCACTTGGGTTCACCTGCTCTGCCCCCCACATAACACCTCGTCTTTGTGGACTTGCAAAATTCTTTCTAGGCAGGAAATCAAGCCTATTTGTTTTCAGTGTGTGTTGGGCTGCAGTGACAGAGCTGTCCCTTGTCATCAATTCTGTTTGTGATCTTCATGGACAGGATCTCAAGGCGCAACCGGATGGAGGAGATAGCGTAGCCAGCTTAATGTACTTGTATAAAATGAAATGATTCCATTAAGTTTGAAATTCTCTTGCCAAAGGGTTAGAAGTCTCATACGAGCAATATGAAGTGATAGGAATCTAGACAGTTCTTACAGAAAGATACAAGTGATTTATGCTGAGACATGATTGTTTGATCAAAATGTAAGTGTATATACTTTTTAAGTTAGTAAGTAAGCTAAGCACTGCTGCTATAACTACATCTTCAACTCTTCAGGCAGCCTATTCAAACTATTGCAAATGTTACAACTTTACTGGCATATCTTATTATATCATTTTATGCAGTTTCATCCATACATGCGTGTAGTCTACTACAGTAGTTCCCAACTTTTTCAGCCACTTCAAATAAAGCAAAGCGTACCGCTACCCCTTATCAAATGTTGCACTGTCTACCAGTTAAGTTACTGATTATTGTTTTGATTCATTGGCTAATCATTTTCTTCACAAAATGTCAGAAAATAGTGAAAAAATATATGTTAAAGTTCTCCACAGTCCAAGGCAACATCTCCAAATGTCTGGTGAAAAACAATACAGCATCACATTTGAGAGGCTGAAACCAGCTTATTTAAAACCAAAAAAGACAATTATCAAATTATTATCAAAATATTTGATTACTTCTCTGTGGATTAACTAATCCACAGAGAATCCCCCCGTATCCTATCCTGTGTTCTCATCTCACGACCCCCTTGATAAATCCATCGACCCCTTGTCGGGGTCCCAACCCCCAAGATGGGAACCACTAAACTAATAGACATAGTTTCTGAGGGCTCAATTCATGGATGGACTGATTATTTCCCGAGAGCACTTGAAGGTAGCATCATCCCACATCCCCACCGCCCACCTCCAGACAGTGACGTCACCCCGCAGCTAGACAGACGGCCGAAAGCTCCGGACAGAGAGATATTGTTGACGTTTTGTTTTCATCGCTTTTGTGTGGATTTTTGGACATTACGACGACATTATCCTCAGATTTAGAAGACCGCCTTTCGACTCTACCATCACGCCTCAGTGCGGGGATCCAGCAAAGATGAAATGGATGTTTAAAGAGGACCATTCCCTCGGTAAAAAAGGGGTTTGGATTGTTATGAAACAAGAGATGTTCTTGTCATGTCATGCACCCTCCTTTCTGTTTTGCTATCTCCATTTCATTCTGCATAGGTTCAGTAAAGCCTGCTTGCCACATCACCCCCCCCCCCCCCCCCCCTCCACCCCCCTGATGAACCCATAATGGCTAACCTTGCATGGCAAACTACAAATGCGAACATGTTCTTCCTGCAAGTGAAATGGCAGCTGTCAAAATGGGGTTCACCTTTAACACCGCTGATACATCACATTAGTCAGCACTTTCTCCCTGAAATGTGCCTGTCTTAGCATGGAGACATTCCCTCGCCAAATTTCATTCAAGAATCTGACAATTTAAGGTTGCCTTAAACCCCTTTGACAGAGAATGCTTTAGACGTTTCACGTAGTTAATTCGGCAAAGAAATTATTTCACCAAGACGCACTTTTTCTCCTTAGTCCTTCAACTTTTTGGTATTATTTCACAATGCTCTCCATTTTGCTAACACAAGACCGTGAGCTTTACAAGCGAAACAAATAAAGGGGGAAAAAACAGACATTTGGTAGATTGAAATTTGCACTGAATATACTATATGAATGCCGAATTGACAAGTGTTTCCTCATTATTTGTTCCTGAGCTTGTAACTTCTTCCACTAACATGAACAGGTCATGATTTGAGAGAATATTCATTAACCATCATTCTGAATAGAGTTTGGTGTAAATGTATCTCTGTTATCCTATCTCACATAGCTGGAGAAGGTTAAGTGACATTTCCGTTATCCCTGTCTACTTGGCAATGTTATTATTATTATTATTATTATTTTATTTTATCATCTGTTATCAGTTCAATCCAGTAGCAACAACCTTGGATCAAAACCTCTCAGCTTCTGTGCTCGTCTTCTCTGCAGATAACCTCTAGTCTCCTTTTTAAAGAAATGCTGCTGCTGGGTTGGTAGAGATGTTTCTAAAAGTAGCCCCTCTATCTGGGCTAATGACAGTGCGCGATGTGTTGAACCTAAATTGATTCAATACATCTTATCACCCATCACCTCACCCTCCCCTCTGTGGCTTAATTCAGCGCCTGGTTCACCCACAAAGTGGACTGGAAATAGATGCATTATCAGCTGCTCTTGGGTAATGATAAGTGCTAAAAGGTGTAGTATCACTTGATAAAGACTGTGGACGTGATCCGTGACTTAATCTTACTACTAAAAGGAATGAAGGTTATCGCACTTTGTGTCACTTAATGTATAGCCAGCCTTTTTTCTGTGCTTGAGCTATATCAGACAAGGCTCGACTGTATTTGTCAGTAAAGCATGAGAGTGGAGGCTTGTAAGAGGCCTCACTCATCCTTTTAATCTCTGACTTCCTGTTTGTTTCCTGTCTTTCCCTCAGAGCACCGATGTGTGGAGTCAGCCAAAATACGCAACAAATATCCTGACAGAGTACCGGTGAGTGAGAGGGAGGTGTTGCTGTTGGCGGTGGGGTAGGGGTTAAGGCTGCAGAGAGACTGAGTGACAGAAAATCCACAGATAAGGAGTCAGTGACTGGCAGTGGTGGGAGGGAAAGAAGAGGATGAGTGAGTGAGTGAGTTAGTTAATGACAGTCTCGACTGACAGATTAGGATTGAGATACACAGCTGTGACACTGGTGTAAAATCCCAGTTTCCCATAAATCGGAGTGCCTCCTTGATTTAGAAAGTTCTCTCCATCTCTACTGCTATCCCATTTGTTAATCACGTGAAAACCAGCTATGTAACAAGTTAAAAGATACTCGGTGGACACTGTAAAGTCATCAATTAGTACATTTTCATGATGACTGACTAACTGACTTTCCCAGAGTCAAATTCCCTGATATATTTTGTTATAGATGACGTGAGGATAACAGGAAGTTACAGTAAGTAATACAATACAAAAAATAAAGATATACAAAAATTGCACCTAAACAGAAATTTTTCTCGAGTGGATGGAATTGAATGGTGTATCAAGTATCTTGTGTCCTGTGTTGGCAGTATGAAATATATATACAGTTTTAGTCAAAAGTTTGGACACATTGGTTCTGTATATATAAACAGAAATGATCAACCCACTGAAATGTTCAGGGAACCAAAAATGTAAAAGCTAATTAGCCAGCGTGTCTTGCTACAACTGAAAACTTTCTTAAAAGTGTTCTCTTGATTATTTATTATCTTTATATTGTTTTCTAAATGTTTTATACTGAATAACGTGATATTACTGAATATGCGGGATTTATTTACAGAACAATAGACAATAAAAGCACAATAGTTCTCAACCAAGACTCTTAAAAGGTTGTTAGCTAGCATTAGCTTGTAAGCTAGCACTAATGTTTTCCATCAGCTTTAGCTCCTGATAAGAAAAAACTGTTCAAATCTAATGGAAGCTCCATTGCTAATTTTGTGTCCACAATAAAATACTCTAAAATGAAACATACATTAACTGGCAGCAACCTCCCAGTGACGTCTTGAACATATGTTTTCTTAGGCGTCATCGTCTACTCTTGTATTCAGCTCCAGTTCCCATTGTCCTTTCATATATAGAGTTATCCGATGTGTCTAGTATTAGTTTTTTGTACATATGGGATATTTGTTGTTTTTGTTGGTGCAGATGGTTCAAACAGATGTAAAGTTATATATTTTTAATTGAAAATATTTGCTGAGTTGTGTATCCAAACCTCATCCAAATGCTGTTACCCAGGGTTTTCCATTCAAAAATACAGTTCTTGGGGAAAAAAAAAACATCAAACAATTTAATTTGGGGAATAAGAATAACACTGTGATTAGCTATGAAAATGGGAAGTGATGTAAAAAATGTCAACAGGTTCAGTATAAAGTACAAATAAAAGGTCCAAAACTATAAAAACAGCCTTGAGCTTTATCTTATCATATAGTGCACATGAATGATCTGACTTTCAAGGACGGCGTGTTGCAACCATTGACATGTGACTGATGTTACACCACATGTAGACTTGAATTCATCTCACACTGTCTTCTGACAAAAGCCCCCATAGTCTAATCACCTCTGAAAAGCCTCTAAGGTAACCTGGCAGGAAGGTAATATAACAGAGCTGTAGACTGACACCTCAGGTCAGAGTGCATACAGAGTGAAATCGTGGACAACTTTAGATGATATACTGCTTGGTCTTAGGAAGTGCCTCGCCAGGGCCTTTTGTGTGCATGATAATGGCTGTTAAACTCGATCCCTTTAACTAGTTCTTTCATTCTGCACCTGTTTAATGGGAAGACTGTTGGGAGGATCAGACAGAATTCATTTTTTATTTCTTAACCCCCCCCCCCCCAAACTGCATAACTGGCCACTTAACCAACACTCGTATTTGCTGCTTGTATTTAGGGAAAAAAAAAAGTCTGTAAAATCTTGTGTCCTTATTTTTGTCAATGAAAATAAAGAGAGATTTTGGCAAAGTGTAACAGACGCAGTATACACACCCTATTTGTCCGTTCTCCAGGTGATAGTGGAGAAGGTTTCCGGCTCTCAAATAGTGGACATTGATAAGAGGAAGTACCTGGTGCCATCTGACATCACAGTGGCCCAGTTCATGTGGATCATCAGGAAACGCATCCAGCTGCCTTCAGAGAAAGCCATCTTCCTCTTCGTCGACAAAACCGTCCCCCAGTCCAGGTGAGAGCAACACGACATTTCTTCAGTTGTAACGGTGGAAGTGAGTTGCAGTAAGCCAGTGAACTCTTAAAGGCAGAATAATGTCCTGTTTTGTATCATTTGTACCATAAAGCACTGATGCAAATTTCTCCCCCAAAAATGCCCAGGTGGTACACAATGTAAAATAAAACATGGAGGCCACTAGAGGCTGTGTAGCTTTATCCTGATCTTCACATTTGTTTGTGGTAATTATGGTCAGTTATCAGAATCCATGTTGAAAAGATTTATTGATTTTGAACTGTTATTTGCAGCAGTTTTAAGTGTAAGTTCTGCTATTAGTATATATGTCCTTGGTGTTTGTTGTGACTCTTGTACTTATTTGGTCAAAACTGTAATTCCCAATAAGAGGAAATATGTTTTTTTTGTCATATTCATTCATTTTCTGCTTTGGTAGCTCCACCTACATTAGGGTTAATAAAGTTAAAAGGTTTCACCTTGTAAAAGCAAGTGGTGTAGCCAATGTGTCCTAGATTATGGAAATGAAACCCCAGGAACTCACTTCATTTTTTCAGAAAGACTTATGCAAGAAATGCTGAATGAGAGATTGTGCTCAGTTTCAGAAGCTAGTGGGACAGAAGATTGGACATGACCTCATGACTTTGGCTCGGTATGACATGCTCTAGTCAGTAACGTCTCCTAGCAATGTTGACACTCGGATGACAGTCAATTGTAAATGCCACCCAGACGCCTGAAGCTTTCCATAAATATATTCAAAAGTTTTTAGAAATTAGGCAAAAATATCATTATAGATTAGATTTCCTTACATAAGAAGTGAGAAGAACTTAGTTAAACTTTAAGCAATCATCACGTGAGGGCCTATGGCACTGCTGCCGTGCAGTTAATAATCTCACAACCACAATTTACATTTATAAATGACCGTTTAGAAGTTGTGTACTGTGAGGTCACGGCCTACTTTAAGCAATATCTTGTAAAAAAAAAAAAAAAAGAAAGAAAGAAAAAAGCTTAACTTTCCCATTCATGTGTGCACATCGTGTTTATCTGTCCATCTGTGTAACTGAAGAGCAAGTGTGGTCTCTCTGTAAAAGAAGATGAAGCCACACCTGCACTCTCACTTTACACTGATAAAATACCCACCATTTTTCTGTTTGCACTCATAGCTATTGACTTGCTGATGTGATGCATAGACATGCAGTATATCTGAGGAATCTGACCTGCTTCCCAGAGCATTGAAGTGTATTGATAATGCTTCTCTTGTGGAAACTGGCTTACCGGAAGTTTAGTGCACCTACTACCTTAAAGAGTAACTGCGCCCATTCTAATAGTCTGGCTTCCTGCCACCTAGTGATGAAATGCTTTTTCCACACACTGCGCAACGGTGATGTAGCTTGGTACTACCAAGCTACATCACCGTTGTGTAAAACCTGTAGTATAAAACCTCAATCTAACCAGCATTGAGAAACAACAAAATTTGACTGAGAAACTGATTCATTTTAATGCTGAGATCATTAGATTCAGTCAAGGGGGCAAAGTACATTGCGTACATTTTGCACTGAGCTCAACTGGTGAACTTTCATGCTCAAATTTGCACCTTCAGCTGTAGCAAACCATCTTGAGTGCTGACCTGTGAAGTAATGGAGAGCTGGAGAGTCCAAAACAGAGAAAACCATCATCACTCATTATGTTGCAACTTTAACTTCATTCCTGTTTTTTGGAGTGTAAACTACTCCACAAAAGAAGCTTTCTTTGCAGACAGTTCTGAGACAGGGATCAATGGTACACATACGTCTCTTTATAACTGTGTGTATCCAGTTAGCAACCAAGCTAATTTGCTTGCTAACTGAAAGTTAGTGACAGTTAGCAAGCTAGCTATGCTCTTGTGAGGATGTGTTGATTCATTTGTGACCAGGGCAGTAGTAGCTCAAGTAGAGAAGATTCAGCAAGTCAATAACATTAACTAACGTTAGTTGACATAAGCAGCCAGTCATACCACACAAGTAAATAGTAGTACAGTGTGTTTTTATTGATTATTAATTTTACTTTTCTACTTTTCTTTCAAATGTTGCATCTTATTTAAGCTCTCTAATTCTTCTTCTTCTTCTTCTTCTTCTTCTTCTTCTTCTTATTATTATTATTATTTAAAAGTAGCATTAGATTTTACATGCATAGTTACATAAGTTAAACATGAGTTAATCACACATATTTGGCAGCCTGACATGTGTATGCCATTCAGTTCAGACACAGAAGTGCATAGATTTTTGTGTTTTAGTTCTTATTGTCTAAAATGAAAAGTCTCGGTGTAACCACCAAACTATTTGACCTCATATTCCACTAGAAAGCATCCTATCAGAAGCTCCGCTTGGACATTGTGTTGGAGTGGGATACTCCTCCACACAGACAGTGCAGTCTGGATTGATAGTAGCTGAAAGGGAATACTACAGCCTCCACTCCCTAATGCTACTGAATTATCTCAGTTTGACAATAACACAAGACTGTTTCACCGTCTTACACATGACTCATGACTGACCACGGTCTCTTTAAACTACAGAATTGCTCTACTGAGTGTGACCCACCTCTTAAACATTAAGGTAGATAGACTCCACATACAGGCATATTGTGTATAAGCAACCTTAAAACCTGAGACACCCTCAACTCTGGCAATGGCTTATTATAAAAGAAGACATGGGAATAGGCTTTGACACAGCAGACATTTTGACTTGTCACAGTAGGAAAAGCACAGGTGTTATAAATAACATTAATAATGGCTCCGTTCTAATTAAGTGTCCCAGTAAAGCTACGTTCACATTACTTCAGGACTTCGAATATACGCTCCGTTCCCCATTTACTTCCATCGAAGCGCACATAATGGACAAATTCAGGCATGTGTTTCCTGTTTCTTTACGATCTCCAGCTGGCTAAAAGGTTTGCAGAGAAGAGGGGAACTGTACCCAGCTCCTAATACTGTATTTCTGTAGGTTCTGGTGGGTATAAATGCATCCATCTAATCTTGGTTGTATCATTGCCAAGAACATTTTATTGGGTGTTTTTCCCCATCAATAAGGAAACTACAAAACTTTTTACATCCTCTTTTAAGCCTGCAGCAAAAAGGGTTGAATGCTGTAAATTAACGTCCGGGGATTTCCTGGGAATTCTCGCCAAAGTTTGCTCCAGTTTCCCAGGAAAAATACCTGCGGATAGTCATGTTTTTTACTGTGTGCTTGTGTATGTGTACACACACCTGTACTGAATAAACGTCCTGAAACAAGCACCTTCTTCAAACATCACGAACACCACCACCTTGAAATGCAGAGGAAGCCACAAAACTACTCCCTGATGGAGAATAAGTACATAGGTTAGACAGACTTCCTCTGCTCACACGGCATCAGAGTTTTAGGCTTTTTTTTTCTAAAGTTTTGCACAGATGTTGGTTCACTAATATTTCAGAGCAAAAAAAAAGCCACGTTTTTTTTTTTTTTTGGCTTTCATTGACGGAGGATCATTGATGGAGTATCACAAAATGTTTTCATGTATGTTGAGCTTTGCCTCTTCAAGTTTAAGGTTATTACAGCCTGATTTGTTATTTCAAATTCAACCTTTAATAATGATTAAAGCAGATTCTGTAATGGGTTAGATACATAAGTCTTACCAATAATTTTTTTTTTTAGGTTTTTTTTTAGAAACATCAGCACAAATGTTCTGTGTTTATGCCCTTAACTGTTTGTATGTAGGATTCTTTCCTTTTGAGTTTATTAACTGCCATTAGCAGAGTCAACACATGATTCCTTAAATCTAGAGAGCTGCTGGGTGCATTTTACACACTTGTACATCAGCGGTAGCTTCATGAATAATTTAAATCTTACGACAAGGTGAGGGGATCGATAAGGCTCTAATAATAAATCTTCGGCCGTCCCCACAGTGACTTTTTCAAAGGAATTGTTGTTGTGCTGCGACATAAACTAATGACTATGAAAAGAATGAATCCAACCATTTTATCGTTAATTATTTGCAGTTCTTTGGTTAAAATCTAATTTCATTCATAGTGAGAAATCCCAGAGAATAGTGTGGTCATTTCCTAGGAAGAACTACTAAAAGTTTGGGGACACTAAGACACTAATGTTTTATATTTGTATGTGTTTTGGTATACGCAGCATTTCTTGTGTTAGAGTGCATTTCCCTCTATGCTTCTAATCTTATAGGCGTTACGTCCAGAGGGACCAGTGTCGTTCTTAGCATAGAAAACCGATTTTAAAAGTGCTGTTGCTCAGCAAAATCCATCCTCTATTGCAGGCGTCGGTCTTCACAAACCCACATCGGAGATGTAAATGCAATCGATTGTACTTGACTCTGTGTGATCTAATAAGAGTCTGGTTTCTGCTGTGTCTTGCAGTCTGACTATGGGCCAGCTGTACGACAAGGAGAAGGACGAGGACGGCTTTCTGTACGTGGCCTACAGCGGAGAAAACACCTTTGGTTATAAGGCCTTTTATACAACACGGGGTTAATGCTTCACTGGTCACTCAAACACACACCACACACACACTACACACACACACACACACACTGACGCACACACAGACACAGTAGGGCCCGATATACAGTATACTGGTGCACAATGATTCAGACATTGGCCTTTACATGTGTTACACAAGTAATGCAACTGCGCACTGTCATTTAAGGTCAATTTTTTGTACTGAAAAACTAAAAAAAAAAATAATTACACCCAAAATCTTACAATAAACAGACTTCTAAACATTTTTTGACAGACTCAGATGATCATTAGTGTCAAAAACTGCTTGACTTTAATGGTTGGTCTTTTTGTCATGATTACTGTTTAAAGGCCAGCTTTGGAGAGAAATACCTTTAACACTGCCGTAAAATAAGAATAACAATCACCGTACGTTAAAGGGCACGACAGATAACATTCATTTATCCAACATCAGTATTAGATTAAAAAACACACATGCCAATCATCACACATTACCCAATCGTGCTACTTTTTTTTTTTTTTTTTCCCCTAAGTCGCGCTTTGTTGTCACAGATATTTGTGTTCAGAGAAATCCTATAATCATGTGACTGGAATCATTAACTATGTTATGGATGTATTTGTATGGCTCATCATATCATGTATGAAAACTTCAGTATGCAACATTAATTCCACAGGCACACTCAGCAGTACAATAGGCTATCAGAATGACAATAAGCATGTGAAAGAAGGCAGCTTGTACAACAAATGAGTCGGTGAACAAAACAGTCAGCAGATGACTGTGTGCTGGCGAGGAGGGCTGCTAGTGTAGAGCGTGTGTCCAGCTCAGGGCCAGGGATCAGCACCAGTCCCTGGGATGTTACTGAGTGCTTTCCAGCCTGGCTGTTACAGTATGTATTTACACATTATGTTGGCTGAATAGATGTCAGCGCCACCCAGGATTCAAACTCATGATGCCAACAGTAACTGTGGAATGCTAAAGAAATCCAACACTTTACTTGAAGTTCATGGTGTTGAAGTGTGATATTTCAACAACGGGCAATGATCTGAAATTTACAACCAGTTTAAAGAACAAGTCCTCCATTCTCCCTCCATCTGTCGTCTACCTCTTCATCAGTTTCCTACATTCCCCAGAATGCCTTTTCTCCTAACCTCCAGACAAAAACCATGAGTATATCTGGTTTATTGCCCTTTTTCACTTCAGATTTTGACTGATCAAAGACAGGTGCAACTAAAAATTATTAATAATTAATAATGGCTGCATGGATTTTAGACACACCTATATAGAAAGGAGCCATTATTAATGTTAGAAGCTGAACATGAACTAATCCAAAGCCCAGCACCAAACGCCAGACAGACAAAGTTAGCAACTAGCTGGTGAGCATGATGAAGCATTTAGCCTCTAAAGAGCCAGATATTTCCCCCAGGAGTTGGTGGAGACCAAAACTGAGCTAAAAGGAGAGTGAATTTGGGATTTACATTAATCAGGTGGACACAAATTCAAATTCATGCTAATGTTGCTTCATGTCTGCGTGATGTATGAATGGGCAACTGTTAGCTAACAAGTTAGCAACTTAATATGTTAATAATGTATTGATGACAGCTTCTATCAATGTATACAGCTTTAAACACTTGGCAAACCCTTCAATTCCAAACCTGTTTCATTGTTTGGTTCAGGTTTCTTTAGTGGTCAAGTCATGGTTTTTTAGTTGTTACCATTGGTTTGACAGCAGGACATTTCAGAACAGAGCAAAGGCTTCTTTCTGAAAATGGCTGCAGATCAGAGTGACATGGATTCATAGTCATGTATTTTGTGCCACATGCACATCACCAAGAACTGATAAAATAACTGTTTATATCTGTTTTTTTTCTCCAAAGGCATTTTGGAAATGTAAGAAAGATCATATAAAATTTACTCAATATGTAGCAATGGAGGAGGATCTCAACAGCAATCTTCCTTTCAAGACCACTTACCAAAACATCTGTTTACACTCCACTGAACATACAAACATGGAGGCCTCTTGTTTCACATTAACCCAGCTGGTGGAACTGATCTTCATAAAATTCATTAAAAACCACAATGAGCCGAGGGAAACATTAATCCCTCAGCCAGAACTTTTAGGAGGATACACTGAGAACCATCAACACCTAACAAACACATGATAATAGCATCAGAAATATTACTCATCTTCATATGACTTTTGGTATTTGTGTTATTTTCCCACATGTTCCAGGAATGAGTGTATCATGAAATTCGTCGTAAAGATACACAGTATTTGACCCTGTCCCTGCCCATTGTATCTTCTTCAAATATTAATGATTAAAATACACAAAATAGGCATATTTGTAGTATGCAGAGTGTTTTCAGACTTATGATTACATACACACATAATGCCCTGTTAACACAATGAACCCTGTGTTTATAAAGGACTGTGGCACCAATATATGACACTGTAAGTCTTCAATCTTCAGTTCTTCAAGTAAAGTGTTGCTCAGGTCTTTGGCTGCATAGTTCTCAGAGTTGTAAATCTGAACCACTGGTTCCTCTGATGTTGATGGCTTTTGGTGCTGAATGAGTAAGACACGTGGTGTGTTTCCACCTTTGACTTAACTCATTATTCATATTTTGTGCACCATAAGCTAATTCAGGCTTTTAAACATGGTATGTAGATGTGTAATATATTGATGCAATGCTATGATATTCAGGATTGTTTTATTTCATCAGTGTTGTATGATCATGAATATATCTTAAAGACATAAAGGAATTTTAGATATTTGAACAAGGTAAGGTAGCTGGAAGACCTGACCAATAAAATTGAATGTAAAATGGATCAAAGTTGTTTCTGTTTTATTAAAAAAGGAATATAACACTGATAATTATTGTCAATATACTTATACTTCATGTCTGTCCAAAATTTAAGGTAACCTGTGGAGTTCTTGACCATTGGTGGTGCTTTGGAGCAATGTTTTTATGAGTGCGCCCCTGTTTTATTTGTATCCTGTGAAAAAGCAGGATTTTAAAATGTTCAAAAATTGTTTTATAAGAAAGGAAATGCATTCATTACATTCATTAGGTTCACAATTGTTCAGTTCTATTGTAAAACAACAGTCAGATGTCCATATGAACAGTGAAAGAGGTTGTCCTCGCTGTAATCATTCCTCCTGTTCACACTGGCTACTAAAAGATCCCCTTCAAATGTGCTTTGATGGGTAAAGTACATTTGTGGTCCTTTAACCCACAAATGTACTTATAAATGATGGAGGCCAAAATCCACAGTGTGTCCACATAGTCGTTTTGTGCAAAAATGCATTTAAAAGTTGATCTGAAGCTTATTTGAGTCTTCAGCAATCCTTAAAACTTAGTATGGGTCAAGCTCCACAAGCATGGATCCTACATTTCCCATACTGCATCTCTCTGGTGTAATTTTTATCAGACCCTCTCTACCGCCCACATCTTTCAAACTGTGTGCCTATCAGTTACTAAACTGACGTCTCCAAACCAAAACCAAGATATTATCATCAGGGTTATTCTCTCTCTGACTCCCACAGAAGACATAATAGTACTGGTTCTGACTACTGCTAGTGTCATGGCTCCAGGGATGGTAACGTTGGTTTGTCAGCTTATTTGGCTTCATGCTCCCTGGAGAATGAATCCCAGTGATAATCATGAGTTAAGTCCAGCTAAAGTGAAAAAACACAACCTCTAAATCTCTAAAACATATGTCTACTGCAGAGGAATGAGAATGACATTAAATACACAATGTGAGGCATCCTGGTCATAACCTACAACTTGCTGTTCAGTATTAGCCGAGCTGAGTCGGGTTGTTACTCGTCAGTGGAATCTGCTGAGCTAAAGCATCAACACAACAGATCCTCAGTCCATTGATGTGGTGTCTGCTGTTAAAACGAAGGACCTAACTGTTGTGCAGAAATGTGCAAGTTCAACTTTGTCTTAATGAGAGAAACAGTGTCTCAGAGGACTGGAGTCTATTCTAACATGCACTGAGAAACCCATGGTCAGGTATCACAGGATGAATGCAGATATTTGCCCGATATTTACTGGGATCAATCTGTTGTAAATCGCCCTGACAGTCATGTTTAGACAGCAGGATGAAACCACAGCAAACACACTTAAACTGGGACATCAACCCAAGATCTACTTTACACTTCCAGCCTGGTGCATCCAGCTGTGTTTCCCAAGCATGTAGACCAGGCAGCTGCAGGCACGAGAAGTTATACTTAGTGCAAAAAACACTGCCATCATCTGAGGACACTCGAACAGTATGACCACACAGAGTGACATCCTGAGCTATAACACAAATACAGCCAAACAATATTTATACAGACTTCAAATTGCTACAACTGGATAACAGAGTTTATTTCCTTTTATTTGAAGTATAACGTGACGAACATGATTCTGTTTATTTTTTTATGATGTGACTGTGACTGAGATGCGAGTTCCACCCTGATGAGTCAACACTTTTGCGGACCAGTGGTTATTTTGACTTGTGACCTCCTTGAGTTCCTCCTACAAACAAAGCCGGTTTTTCATCGACCGTGATGAAGACACTTCAGCTGCAGAGCGGGGTGTCAGTGGAAGAGCAGGAGGTCTCTGTCACTGCGTGGCCACAGAGGGAAGGCTTGACTGCGTAGCTGCTGCCAGGCTTGCTGGTAGGACTGGGACGCCTGTTTGTAGTCCCAGTAGGTCTGCAGTTCCGTCCTCCTGCACGGACACATACAGTATCCGTTTATCACCTTGATTCATCTCTTTACATGATTACTTGAACAATAAAAGTCTGCTCATTGAAGACTGAAGACGTCCTCTTCCTTTGCCGGAACCAGAAATATGGTCACCAAAGTTGCAAGAAGCTCAACGCAGCTGTATGGGATCTTTGATCAACATGATAAGCATTAACGTTTCCTAGCAACTGCAATCTAGTAACCAATCACTCATTACCAGTTTGCTTGACCAGTTGCTGTGTAAGGAACAAAGTCCTGTGCAGGTAAACACATCCACTTACTAAAGTTATCAGTTTGGATCTCATGTGGCTGACCGATTTATGAAACAAAACACAAAACTATAAATCCAGACAGAAGTGGACACTCCCTGATACCCTGCCCTGTCTCCTCACCAGACATACCATTGTGGGAGCAGAAACTTGTCATTGTATGCTGGAGCTGGGTGTACGAGTGTGTTATGAGAGTGTGTGTTGTTCCATGTGTGAGGCAGGACTGAGCTGGGATCATGTTATCTGCTGGAGACCTGACGAACAGAGGGACCACTGTTCTCTCCTTGGAGAGGATTCTCAGCCATCAACACACACACACGCGCACACACACACTTTGTTGTGTAACCACAGCAAGCTATGCAGCACTTTAAACCCTTTGGAAAGAAATATCTGGGACAGTATGAATTCAACTCCAAACAATAGACATAAATCATGAATTGTAAACAGAAGCAGGTCACACACACCAGTACTGATACTTTGGTTTCATTATGATTTAAAAAGGATCTCTTGTGTGTTCACTGGTCTTATATCCAGACTCTTGACATACTTCAGCAGTTACCCAAGAAGACAAACTGATGAAAGTCAGACCATTGTTTGGAAATCTTCACTGGCTTTTGAGGCGGTTTAAAACCACAGTAAGATTATGAAAGAACCTACTGTTTGTTACCTGAGGGAGTCGGGAAGTGATGATGGGTCAGTGGCCGATACCAGAGACTGGAAGGAATGGAAAAGCTCCAGTTTGCACAATTGAGACCTGAAAAGTCACGAACCGACGTGAGAATCACTGCAAATTGGGCAAAATTCAGTGAAAAGTGAATCTTGCTCTCTATCATAGTAAATAATGTTGTGTCTACCTGGCTTTAGCTGTGCCCAGGGCCTTCTTGGTGACTCCATGTTTGTAGCCGTTGGCAGTGACATCTAGTGGCTGCTCAGCCACATTACACCAGCTGATGGCTGAAACACATTTACACAGTGTTTACTAGAGAGACTCAGTGAGCTCCTTAAATACACACGTGTTACTTTATAATTGAGTTTTATATTATTTTCTATAAATCATAATTGCTCTGGGACCTTGGGTGGATCTGATGTTAAACAGACCTTTTTCACTGCACACATTTTGGCTTGTCATAGCAGGAAAAGAACAGGCGTTACTAATAACATTAACAATGGCTCTGTTCCATTAAGGTGTCTCAGTAAGTCATGACAGTGAGGCGGTATGAACAGAATGACAGCCCTGAACCATGATTAATTACACCTGTGCTTTTCCTGGTACATTACGACACGTTTGTCTGCTGTGAAAAAAGTCTATTATTGTTGACAGGAGGAGACTTCCAAACTTCTGTGAAACATTGAACAGTGCAGGACTATTAAAGTTCACAATGTTTCGAGTCTGTTTTAAAACAACAGTCAGGTGCTCAAATGAACAACACTGCTCATGCTGACCATTAGAAGATCCCTTCTCTCTCTACTCTGGATTTTATTAGCGTCTAACTGAAACCCCCATATCTTTTAGGTGTTCATATGACATGAAGGCAGCATTAGTGCTCCTTTCTGGTCATTCAGACCAACACATGTGCGTGTTTGAGTGTGACCACTGTACCTGCCCCACAGGGGGAGACGCGTCCCTGCCCGGCCTGGTGTTGGAGCTCAGTCTGGGCCTGGCTGAACTGGAACTCTAGGCTGGACTGGAGCAGGACTGGTGGACACACTAAGAAACCAGCAGGGAGGTCTGAGACATTGGAGCACCTGGGGAGTACAGGAGGACTACATTCAAGAAAATCCTCCAAAAGCTTGTGGCAGCTATCACCTAATATCTGTGCTTACAAAAACACCAACCCTCAGGTTATCCATGAAATCACACACACCAAGATTTTAGATGACATAAAGACATTAAGGGAGAGTCCACTGGGAGGCTGTGAACACACATTTGTGGTTTTGCAGATGACACACTTGTATTGATAACTGACCCTTCAGATTCATTACCATATTATAACTTCATTTAGTAAACACATTTCAGGTTACAAAATCTGAGGTAATGACCCTTTCAAAATAAGGCTATGAGACTCAAGATTGTAATTTTAAATGGATCCATAACAGTATGAGGTATTTGGGTATATATTTACACCCCAGTTTGTCAGATATATCAACTTTGACCCTGTCTTGATGTCTCTCTTATATACTGACCAGGAGCAGGAGGCTGTTTGGACCTCAGTTAAATTGTGTGTGATGCAAGTCAAACCTTGGTGATGTTTTATTTAGGCCAAGGTTTGTGAAAGTTTGGGCATTGCTGTATTTTTTTGTTCCTTTCGGTGTTGTTTAAATGTGTTTTTTTTTTGTATGGTTTGTTTGAATCAACTGTTCGGTCAGATATTTCACCATCTCAGACATTTTTTCATAATACAGATGCTGATGAGGCCACTGAGACAATAACAGTTGACCACACATGCGTTTCCGTATGGACAACTGTCCAGTTATGTCCAAAAAGAACATAACTGTGAACCCAAACAATAAACCACATGATGCATTAGAGGTAAACTACTCATTTTTCTCCTAAGTCTGCTGATGAGTTATTTGACAATATAGAAATGGGGTCTGATGTCATGACTGACAGCTGTGACAGCCGCTCTCAAGCCTTCGTCAGGCGGCGGAATGGCTGAGGGGGGAGTGTTCTGCAGGCCATCATCCCACCACCCAACTCTACTGGGCAGACTGGCTGCAAATGACATCACACGAGCAAGATGGCAGCTCCTAGAAAGGAGTTATTTTGGCTTCACTTCTGCATAACGGTAGGAAGTGAAGACATGTCGTCCATATTTATATCTAGTCAATGGTTACAACCCACCTGCCAATATTTGTTATGATATGACAGTATCCAAAGAATGTCTGACTAGAATTTGGTGGCAATTGAATGAAGACTTGTGGAGATATGTAGATGTTAACTGATTTTGAATATTTTGAAACACACAGAGTGACCGTCGGTTGCAGTGAGGCGAACTTTTGTCACACATCAGTGGATGTGCTGAAAAAAGTTCAGCTCTGTAGGACGTACGGGTGATTGATTTTTTGAAGTGTGGAATGTGAAATGTCTACGGTTGCTTTGTAGAGGCCTGTTTGTTGTTAGTAACCATGGAAATGACTAAAGAAGCAGAAAACCAGAAAACCACTGCTTGTCACTGGGGCTGCAGCTGATGACTCATTTAAGTTTTGATGATTATTTCTTTAAAAAAAATAGTGAAAACCACTCATTTTCCAGACCTCAAGGTGAAGAGCTTGACTTAACTGACCTACTGTACAAAAATATATATTCCAATGATAGCAAATAAAGTCTTTTTTATCTGAGAACATCCAGCATTTATGTTTTATAAATGCCTTAAATTATTATGAAAAGGCTGTTGATTATTTGCTAATGCTAATTGTTGCACCTCCTCACCTTGTGACCAAAGCTCTCTGCATGACCTCTTGGTTGAAGGGGCACTTCCCCACCACCACAGTGCTGAAGTAGAGCGCTTCCTGTAGGTAGTGGGACAACAGTGCGCCCTGGAAGCCCAGCACACCCCAGCGAGCCAGCTTGTCACTGCAAGAGAGGGACAGAGTCGGCTCTCCTCGTCCAGGCTTCACCCGGAGCACCCCTGTGCTATGGTACCCCACCCCAGGATGCAGAGGGTCAGATGGTCCACCAGGGACACATTTGGCCCCTGTTCTGTGAATGTCTTTGACCTGCAGATGTAGTCCTGCACTGTCAGCATGATTCAAGTTTGAGGGGGCTCTGTTCTTTATCTTCAGCTCTGCTGGATCCTCGCTTGGAGATGAAGTTAAAACCATGGATACAGACTGAGATGTGTTTGAGTCTGGCCTCTCCTCCAGCTTTGTCTCTGCAGTCTCCTGTTCTTCCAGACGGAGATGCTTAGCACTCTGCTCTTCACTAAGCTCTTCAGCTTTCCTTTTCAGCCCTCCTCCTCCTCCTCCTCCATCGCTTCCTTTATGACTCTTCACAGATGTGACAGGAGAACATGGTTGAGTCTGGCTGTCAGTCATGGGGATGATGGAGGCATCGCCACCTGATAAAACACACAAGAATGATTTTGGCTTGCGGCACTGCGACAGTAGCTTTGTGTGTGGATATAGATATAGTTTGTGTGCTTTGAAGGCAAGAGTTATGGCTTTGTGAGGGCTATTTTTAGAATAAAGCTGCCTAACAAGAATTTTAAAAAAAGGATCAATGTAGGAACATCAAACTCTTAAAAAAACAGACACTGGAAAGAAAATGTGAAAAAACAGTGAGTGATTTTCCTTTTGACTCCACTCAGGTCAGGTTACACAGAAGCATACTGGACTCACATGGAGTGTGACTGGTGAAGAAGAGGAAGGAAACTCCTGGCTGTAGCCTCCATTTCCCCTGCTCCTCTGTCCGACAAAACACAGAGCTGTCACCACCGCTGACAGCTCTGTGCAACTCCTGGATCAGATACCTGTCAATACACACAAACATAATACTTATATGTTTGAAGCACCGGAGCTGACAGAATACAAGGGCACAGAAATGAGGCTGGTCTTTAGTAATATGTACCTACAGATAATTAAAGCGCAGATACACACCTGATACATCCCCTTCTGGCAATGACTTCTGCATGGCTGTCGTTGAGTACATCACCTATAAGGAAAAGGTTAGATAGACCTTGTGATTATGTGATTCTTAAACTGGACATTTAAATCGCTCTGCACTACAGATACAAAGAAAATGTAATGTGTTATTTTGTTTGGGGTGCCAAACTATATGTATGGGAGAGAGAGAAACTGAGTATTCATCACATAAAGAGGAGAGATCAAGGCCACATACCATTAGGACTCATAGCTGACTGTCCAATACATTTGGTCCCCGTTCCCAGAGAAACAACTTCTTTTTTAACTGTGAAAGAGAAAACATTATATAAGGTCATTTATCACATAGTGTATCTGTATACTTGAACATTTGTCTTTATTTTGTGTTCAAACTTGTTTTGCTGTGCTTAGATTTTAACAGTCACATATGTGCAGAAAATTCATGTTTTCCTTATTTAATTTTCATAACATTCAAAGTCTGTCATTTGGTGATGCTGTTGGTTTGATTCTTTCTGTCACTTTTCCTCTGTGCTGGTTTCACCGGTAATTAACAGTTAACTCATACAGTAATGTTAACGTTAGCTAATTTAAATAAAAGTTGCCATGTTGTCAGTTACCAGATATGGAGGACGGAATTAAGACGTTCATAAATGGATAAAAACTAATTTCTGTTAAGTTGTAGGACACTGTTGACTTAAAGAGAACATTAAATATGTTGTATGTGTTTCCGCTGTCTAACCTGTGTCAGAGTTAGCACACCGGGTGACTTTGAGCACAGCGGCCAGCAGGGTCCACTCTCTGCCCGGCTCAGGCTTCCCTCTCCGGGGAAGCGCGTTGAAACGCTCGTAGCACAACTTGGCGATTTCATCCGCGGTCACCATGTTACACAGGACGGAGGAGTGAGAGTGAAGGCTGGCGGGCATTACAGGTGTGGTTCAACGCAACATGTGCTTCTGTAATATATCTACCTCACATTCACGAGTCTGCTGCTTAAAGGCATCTGGAGAAACTGATGACGCCACTTCCGGAGCGGGAGAAGGAGTGCTGTACTTTCACAATAAAAGTCCGAACCTTACAGTACTATATAAGTCCTATATAGCATACAACCTATTGGATTGCATACAGTATGCAGTCCTGTGGTATAGTTACTGTCTAATCGTCTTTGATCCTCTTAGATAATTTAAGAAAAATATATAATGGCAATAATAAGGCAGGGCGCTCTGGTTATTTAGGCTATTTCTCAAAGCAAGATCGATCAATACTATGAATGGGGGGCTATTTAACATTAATTATTTCAGTCTCTGCCTAGCTAACTAAGACCCAAGAGTTTAATGCAAAATAATAATAATAATAATAAAAAAATTACAAACCGGACAGTAGACCACAGTACTTTTCGGTAAGCAGTGTTCCTGGTTCGAAAAACACACACAGCTAACTGATTCATCAATGCTAATTCAGTATCCCCATTGTGACATCATCAAGGGCAATACCTCTGAAGAGCTTGTTTAGGCTTGTTAATCTGAAGACTCTGGCCAAATGCCAAGGAGTACCGTATTTATGTAACTTCCCTCCAGTGCCTAAATAACATTTCGGCCTGTTAAATCCATACAAAGATTAGGCAAAATCCATTTTCCATAATATGCCCCTTTGAAAATTGTACCCTCTGCCACTAGGAGGTGCTGCAGCACTCTCAGAAGTTCCTGTACTTTTCCACACTGCTGTTCATGAGTGAGCTATGTATTCAGGTAAATTGCCTTCAATACTAATAACTTGACATTCTATTTTATTTTTTAAATAAATTCCAATTTTTTAACATATGTTTTTTTTTAACTTGCATTTTTATGTTGTGGTTTGGTTCAGGGGTCCTGGCCATAATGGTCATATATCTATATTAAGGTAAAGCTTCTACTGTTGAGCTACCATATTTTATGCACACATTTTTCACTGTCATGTATAACTTTTAGATTGTGGTTTATTGTTTGGATTTAATTGAACAATGACTGATAGAACATTTATCAAGATAATTTAGGGCAACACTTGAAAGATGCTGCAGTTGTGCTCCTCTGCTCACTTTGTTTGACAGTTAAAGTGATTTCAATGCAATAAGAACCTGAACAGAAAAAGAGTAAAGTTAGAGTTGGCCATATTTGTTCCTTATCTTGTGTTGGATTCAAGTTCAGTTGTTATCTATGTGTTCAAAAATCCTGGCTAAAGCCCTATTTCAATATTAAATTTGCTATGATGAAGGCTTATGCCAAAGTCAGGAGCTTTTTAGTCTACGTAATAAATTCTGAGCAGTGTGATAATATTAAAAATGTTACTTACGGTCATCCTGAATGTCCCTTTTTATCACTCATGGTTTTTGCTCTCTTTTGGATGTATGAGAATAGAGCTTCAGAGTTACATTATCTATCAGCTGTTGTGTCTTTTATTCTCTGTGTGTGTCCAGACCATTGAGATGGAGCTGAGTAAAATGAAGTGGGTTAGGCCAACAGACATGTTTCTCTCCTGACCTCTTTCATGTTGGGGTCCTTCCTCCGTCACAGCAGAGACTATGAGTGCATCCTGCTCATACTTATCTGCAAGGTAAACACCACACAGTGTACTCTAAAAATCACAATTCCACAAACAGATGGAGTGCGGCGAGACAGACTAATAGGATAGAGATTTAGAGGAGGGATGATATGGAGATGGATTCAAAACAATTATGTGGATTTTTGCATACTTTAGACAAAGATGTTTTAGCTTTTATGAATAGTTGTTTGTTTGCACCTCAATCCTTTCATGAAACATACTATTGAGGTGAGTCCAAATAAAAACTATTCTTCCCCGATTTGTCTGAAAAATAAAACAATGAAATGCATCACAAAGGAGAAGATACCAGTAAACTGAATTTTTTTTTTTTAAAAAAAGAGACATTTAAGAAGTGGCTGCAGCTCAATAGGAAAAACGAATCTGGTGTGTTTTTACAGTCAGTGTTTTTTTGTCTGGGTTTTAACCCTGTGTGTGTGTGTGTGTCTGTAGGCTGAGCTGGTCAGGAATTAGGCCCAGGAGAAGTTTGACCTGAAGGAGAATTGTGTGGACAGAACGGGGCTGAAGGGAGCCATCGAGCAGCAGCTGGGCTTTGTGGGCGGCCTCATCTACTTGCTAAGTCTCCTGCAGGCCATGCTCCACAAATATGAGCAGTATGATTCACAGCAACCCCTAAATCAAAGATGTACAGAAGGAGAGAGAGTTTGAGCACCAAAAAAATCACTTGAAGTGATTTTAAAGTTGTAAGACATTTAATACTCAATTGAATATAGTAATCCAAGACACTTTCCCTCATGTAACTCATGTTGATAAGTAGTGTAGAGACTCAAACAAGTCTCACTTTTGTGTGTATTCGTGTGTAGCTGAATTCTTGATATTATGATTGTGATGACAATTTCAATTTAATAGAACTGCTATTAGGCTAAATACATATTTTGTGTAGGCTTAAAGTTTTACTAGATGTGGACATTAAGCATTTTAATAATGCCTATTTTTCAAAACACACAGTTATAGTTTTGACAGTTGAATTATGTAACTGTAGCAGCTGAGCACGGTGCAGTCAGTGCAGGTTCATTTCCTCAGTTACATTACCTGCTCCGTTCCCAGGTTGCACCAAACGTCTGAGGTAAAAACTATATCTGTAGTCCGTACTCATGTCTCCCCTAAAATATTTTGTTACAGAGGTGGTTTGGTCTGGGGGCATATTTTCAGCTGCACAGAAGCTACTGAATGATCATAGAAATATTATAGGAATACTACAGGCAGCAGTGTGTCTCTATGTTGTTGCTCTGCGACTACATGTTGCTACTTGTCACTTTGATCATGAAAGTAACACTACTCTATAGAGTATATAGGCTACAATATAGTGTAGAATTGAATGTTTATAGTATATAATTTAGAGAATATTATGGATCCAAGACAAACCTGACAGAAGGGCAGGACTGAGAGAAACAGGCGCAATTACAAATCCGTCTGCTACGTCAGCACCATGGACAGCGTCAAGGATTTATCAATACACAGCACAGTTAGGCTACTGATATTTCCTAGCCATAGTCAGGGCCCTTGAAAACTACTTGCACAAACCTCAGTTAGATAAAGGATCAATGAATCAGGCCAACTAAACTAACATTCTCTCTGCAACTAAGTGATGGAGAGGGGGGTGGCAGGTTAACGAAGGGGATGCATTTTGGTCATTTTGCTAACAAGGGTGATTGCATCCACCCTCGCTCTCACTCCCCTTCAAATCACCTACTAGGTTCAGTGCAGTGTGAACATCTATAAGAAGATCAACATTTGCCACAACCTTGTAACAAATCTGTAAATAAATGATGGTTAGGTTCTTATTTAATCAGCTTTGGGATGGTATTTTATGGTCATTTGGGGGGCTGTAGTTTGTGGTACAGCTGAACTGTATTGGGTTACACCTAGAGATGTTTCTAATATTTAGTCTACACCAATTTATATAAATAGGCTGTAGTATACTACATTAATTTAAGCTAGGTGTGCCTAATAAACTGGCAAGTGAGTGTAAACATTGCATACTGTAATGAAAAACTGTAAGTGAGTTCATATTGAGTTAATCACACTGTTATTTCAACATTTCTGTCTTTTCAGCACTTGTACATTATCCATCTGGCAGATCAGAGCGAGGATTGGCAGATCAGAACGAGGACTGCGCCATGCAGTATGCTGATCACATCAGAGCACAAACATATATCTGTGAGGAATCTGTAGACAATGAAAAACCCACTCTCAGTTGGGATGTGTCTTCTTTCTTTTGATCTGAATCAGCTTGTGTTAATATGCTTATAAATATTGTCACTGTATTTAGATGTACTGAAAAGAGGCGGCTTCACTTGTAAACCATCCCCTGTTGTGTTCATGTGCAGTTTACTTGAGAATACATTGGACTGCTGAGGTCGGCCATCTGGAGACGTCCTGCAGCGACATCCGACAGTTCTGCAAGAAGATTTGTCGCAGAATGCCAGGAACTGACATGCCTGGCATCACAACAGCGCTCAACCACAGACAACAGGTAACCACAGCAGGTCACAGTTTCAGCTCACTCAAGTCAAAGTGAAATTCAATTCATTCGGTTTATTTTAATAATGTATTTACTCTACAGATAACATTAATATTCAACCTTTGCCCTGCAGGTGTCAGACACCCTTTCAGACTGTAGGAAACTGTAGGAAGCTGGAGTCCAGATGATGTCACCTCTTGGTGAATAGGAGGGGCTCTCAGCTTGTCAAACTGGAGGATGTGGCATTCAAGGCAGGAGGACAGGTACATTAAAACTTCTCTAAGTCTCAAATGTTTGGAAATATTATCAATCAACAAAATAAAAAGATAACATATAATATAATATATTTTCTGCTCCCATGTTGCATTGCCTTAGTCATTTGTCATATTGGGAATTGACATAAAGAATTGGAGATTATTCCCAGTCCCACTATTTTTTGTGGTAATGACATATAATTGTTTTTTCAGTATCAAGCATAGACTGTAAAAAAAAATGGACAAAGCCACCTGTGACATTTTGAAGCCTTGAGTTTGCTTTGACTGTTGCCATCTTGGATTTTTGGAGCCGGACGTAAGCATATTTGGACAAGAGGGTGGAGCTGACCCTAACTCTAGCGCTAGCTTGGTTAGCATGATGCATTTACAGTCTATGGTTAACTGTGATAATGCAAATATGAATGCTAATTTTTGCTAGCAAAAAACTAGACTATTCTAGGAAACCAAAATGTTACAATTAATTTTAATGAACTGAAAAAAACCCCCCAAAAAAATAGTAACAGCTACAGCTACACCTACACTATATGGATCCGTGGTTACGCCATGGTTACGTTACCTAACCAATGATGTCGCTGTGGTAGCACCTGTCACTCAAAGTGGCCACACCCTTAATTATGCATAACTTTATATGTAACTTGACACTTGAAGCCTGTACGGTGAAGCAGGATTTGGGCTTAGTGAAGTAAATTCAGGTTGAACTCTGGGTTTTCTGGGTTACAACGGTGGTTCACTTCTTACTGGGGTATTTACCCCAGTAAGAAGTGAGTTACCATGGTGATTTCACCATGGTAACTCAGCTAACCTGAGCAGGTTAACTTTAGAGGATTGGATCACAACACTCTGACTACTGACCAATCAGATAATTCCTGCAGGATCCCAAGATAGACAAAAGTAAAAAAGGAACAATATATATTTTAATAGGTCAGTGGAAATATTTTATTGCTCCAGGCTTTCTATTTCCACTCTGGTTTTAATAGAACTTCTAATAAATGGAGAGCTCATTTATGACACTAAACACATAATGATGATTTTAGCTGCATTTTAATTGTGTAAAGTTTATTTTATCCCTGGAGTGATGAGGATGATTTTATACTCTGATTCCATCACTGCAGCTCAGAATA
Source organism: Euthynnus affinis (assembly GCA_029490765.1). NCBI lineage: Eukaryota > Metazoa > Chordata > Actinopteri > Scombriformes > Scombridae > Euthynnus > Euthynnus affinis. Next base: position 31,832,245 of record CM055844.1, on the reverse strand, counting down.
ACATGAGGCAACTGTGTGATGATAATAATAGAAAATAAAAAGGAAAGATTGTCTTTTATTAGAAAAAGAATCCACACAGTGTTAATTGGCTCCCAGGATTATAAATGCAACATTTGGGTCAGATCAACCTCATCAGTCATTAACCACTTTTCCACTCTTTCAGCAGCAGAAACAGTCTGGCATTACTTTTAAGATTTTTTATGTGACATTCAGAATGTTTTCTTCATCATCCAGCTAAATAGCAAAGCACTCTATACTTAAGTCATATATAATAATTCTTACATGTATTTTAAGTCTTAGCCTACTTTTAATATGTGGAAATTATTTGTAGTGTTTCTACATCTTCTTATTCTGTTGTATGATTACAGACTATCATTGACATTTCATTTGGTTGAATATGACTTTTTGCTGTCCATAAGACAGAAGTTTCCTCCAGTTACTATGTTAATATTTCTGAGTGAGCAGGATTGAGCAGCATCACTGAATGCTGTTGAACCAAGATACAAATATGTCGAAAAAAAATTAAAATCTACTGTAGTGCAATTCACCAAACACTGGATCAGCCTGTGAGCTTACAGTCATGTCTCTGTGCCTTTGATCTATATACTTTTTAAATCTTTAACTTTATTTTTCATCTTCAGTTGCTGCCTCCCGTGTTTTGTCCCCATTAGATTAAAGATGAACAAATATATTTAAAATGTAATGTAGCTGCAGCCTGATACACAGTCAGATTCCACTTTGTCATCATTAATGAAATGTAAATCTGGTAAATGATGAATTAATGGACAACACTGAACAAAACTTTATTGTGTTAACTTATTGATACTTCTCCCACTCTGACTCTGTGGCTGTCCACATACACATGCATTAACATCTCTATGTCCACTGGCCTTCTATTGACCTGTTGCCATGGTGAATTGTAGTACTGGACCTCCACTGATGGCATGACATACTCACTCAGAGTGGATTGAATTGACGCTGATCAGCTGTTCGGGCACCAAAAACTCTGAGTTTCCCATCTCGGGTTCATCAAATCAGAGTTCAGGGTTAGACTCAGAGTTTGCTGAACCTGCTTTCTGAAAGAAGTGCATGGGGCCTGTACTACCAAGCAAGTTCAGCATACTCGGGATATCTTTTTGTTAGCTGGCTTCAATGAGCCTAACACTGGCTGTCCAGCACTTGGTTAGGTTTGGGGAATGATCATAATTTCGATTAAAATGATCACTTTGGTGATGTTAGAGAAACATGTGGTGCGGGAGTTAGGCAACCTTTGTTGTCATGGCTACAACAATTTCCAGAGGGTTAAGGTTAGGAAATGATCGTAGTCACGGTTTTTGGCTGGACCACAAAAGCAGGGCCAGCCCTGCAATCCCACATGTCTGCTGTCACTGAGTCACTGACTGACTGAGTGATGAAGTAACACCATTGGTCAGTCGAAGTTGGCTGATTTGGGACAAATGGCAGCGGTGGCGGAGATTGATAACCGAGCCAAAAGCTGTTGTAAATTTCGCTGTAGGAGTGTTGATATGTCACTTTATTAAGTTTTAATATGTTTTCAGGTGAGAAAGTAACCATTTAGATTCTCAATATGTGGCCGGTTTATCCAAATAACACTATGTGGAAAATTGCGACATTTTTGGAGATGTGAGGAGCTGTTGGCCAGCCGGTCATCTCAGCTGCCAGCAGCCTGACTCCTGAGATGACTGGCCGGTCAACATCCGTCGTAATCCCAGGGCAGAGTCAGACTGGCCGTCAGGAGCCGGGGGCTGGTTGCTATGTGGGCCGCTTGAGCAGCCTGTCATACACAAACAAGATCCTCTTGTGTCTTTTCCTCCCTCGATGTCACCAACATTTAACCTCATGTTAAGCAGACTTTTCAACTAAAAAGGAGGTCTTAACATTTTGGACTTTCCCTCATTCAACCATATCATCAAAATGGATCAAAAGATTTCTAAAAGATAGAGATAGCAAGTGGAATATTATCCCAAACTTTTGGTTTAAAAAAAAGTAGTCTTTTTTTTTTGGTGCTCCATTCTATATAAGCACAATTATTCTCACAAATGTTTTTTATGGAACAATGTCAATATCACATACAGATTTATGTTTTTTGAAAATTGGTTTAGCAACATTTTGCTTGTAAAACAGCTATTTAACTGCGAAAGATTTCTGTATTCATGTGAAGATTTTATGGAGAAATATAGTGTTCCTGTCTCTCAAAGTGAGTATAGTACTGTAATTAATGCACTGTCAATGGGTATCATACAGTATGCTCATCATGTATATTTCTAATATAGAAGACAAAAGCTCTTTTTGCAATTATATGGTAGAAATGTTACACATTTACACACTGAATGTGTTTATTCAGTGTGTAAATGTGACAATGTTTTGGGCTGATTTTCAGTTAGGCTTTAAAATATATCTTGTTAAGGAAATTTTACTCAAAGAATACAATTTCTTGTTAATATTCAACAATCTTAATTTCTCCAGCAGTGAACAATATGATCATATTTGCATAATTCATTCATTCATTAAATGAAACTCTTAAAGAAGTGACCATCTGATGTTACATTTAAACAGACCTAAGCATACATTTTCAAACATTTTACACATGATCCAGCCATATTCTGGATTTTGACCCAGTCTTGTTGAAAAAACTGTCCCGACTTGCGGTTGGAAACAGGAAACGAACAGCGGTCTCCTGTGGCAGAGTCCACTGTTGGTTTAATGCCTCCATCCACTCCTCCTCCTCCTCTGGATGTGGAAAATTGTCGGCATATATACTCTACCTCTCTCAGCCTGCAATAGCTGATGAAATAGCGCCAACAAAAGTATGCGTTTTTTTTTTTTATTGATTCATTTTGATTATATCCTCTTATAACATCAACCAGCAAACCCTTAAGTTTACAGACAGTTCTTCTGACAACAGATTTACACTTAAGAGCTCGTTCTGAATAGTTTTTCTAGCAGCTTGCTGACATTCGCATGTTTTTAGTCATGCTCTGTCAGCTGGCCAGTCCATCACTTTGGCTTATCTCAGCAACTGTTGGATGGAAATTTGGTACAGATCTGTTTCTCAGAATAAATGATCACTTTCTTTACCCCCTGAGTTTTCAGCTAGCACCCTCATCCAGAACTGTGGTTTATGAAAAAAATCCCTGCAAAATTAAAGACATAGCAGCATCAATACTTGTGTTGTTGCTGTCTGGTTAACGTCAAGATTGAAAATTTTGACAACAAGATTAAGAAAAAAAACGACAAAAATATAATATATATATAAAAAATTGCAGTTACGATCAAGCACACTTCTTGCTTTATCATAAAGATTAAGGGTAGTCTAATAAACTTCACATTGTACCCATCCAGACTAACATGGAGCAGTAGACAGGCTCAGTGTAATACTGATTCTGAGGCCAAGACAACAGCAGGTTAGCTGCATCTTTTTGGGGGAGAAGTTCAGCAACTAATGCAGAAAAGTCATGGGAACACATGAGAGAACACATGTCAGAGTAAGCACCTAGGGAAGCTTAAACTGACAATGTTGACCAGTGAGTCACGGCACCAGAGTCAGATTCATCAGTTATATGTATGACTACACTACAACTGTAACGGATTGTCAGAAAAGTAAGAAAAGGGCATTTAAAGACAAAATACATATAGTATGAGGAATCTCTCTTTCTTTCTCTCTCTTTCTCTCTTTTCTCCTACTTATTTTTTCTCAACTTTATTGACAACAACATATAAATAAGTTTAAAGAACAAAAAGAGGAAACGAAAAATTCTGTTATGACATAAAAAAAGGGACTGAGCAAGCTTTGTACATTCAATAAAAGCAAACTAATACACAGTAGGAGGGGAAAGGGGAACAGATGAACAATTAATTAACATTATATATTTAATTTTATATAAATATATATATAATTTTATGTGTTTGAAATATTGTCTGGGTCTTTGTTGCTTTTTCTATTTTTCAGCTTGACTAGATAATTATAATAGAGGTTAATATGAATTGAAACAAGGTAAAGTTTAGTTTTCTATTGGTCCATGTATATGAATTTGACAAAAAATGATAAACAGTTGGATTAAAAGTTATTTTTTTATAAGAGTTATTTTCAGTATAAATAATAAAACATATTAATGCCATAAAGCATGACTGTTCTTGTAGATAGAAAGTTTTGCATATCAATTAGACCAAAAAATCATAAGAAAAGTTCATGTTCAGTTAAAGTCTTTTTAGAAGGAGCTGTACAGGATATATTCGATTTATATCAACATGAGAGGTTTTCAGAACTTGCAAAGCGGCTTTTGGAAAAGCATCAAACACCAGAACATATTCTGACCCGTCTCTCCTTGATGTGCACTTCCAAACATGCAAGTCAACTGCTGACTGGCAGACACTGATTCTATTGGTCAGATCTGTCGCACCATTTAGCAAACACCGAAGAGCTGCTGTTTGGCTGCGGCCGCCGCTGTAAGGGCCATCATGAGAACACTGAGCCTCTTTGTGCTTATTGGATACATCTCTTATATAAAAGTGGAAACTGGTTTTGCTCCAAACTGCTGTCATTTAGACAAACTGAGCCCAAACTGGTCAGAGATGCAGATCCCAGTGCAGTCTCCATCTCTGCCTACAATGCACATCAAAGAAACATTTTACACTCTTCACAATTTAAAAAAAAATCAATATAAACAACAATGGTCCCAGATCAAATTCAACAATAATGCTGCAGGGTGCAAGAGTTCAGGTTATGAATCCTGTAGGTTTTTACCTCTCAACCTTCTCAGTTCCAATACAGTAAATTTTAAATATGATGTTGGAAACAGCATGTTAGATTTTTACAGTAAGTGACTCTATGATGCTCTGCTCTTCTCTTTTAGAGTTCACACAAGGTTTTTTCCAGTGTTCTGCAGTCACTGCGAGCTGATCGTATGACATATTTTGTGAAGCATGACACCTTTTGTTTTAGTAATTTGCCCCGTTTGTGGGTGTTTAAATGTTGAATGTATACTTGATATTTTTAGTTCCCATCCTGTAAAGCTGATAGAGAAGTCTGTGAGGACACGCTGTTGTATTCTTAAAATAGTTTTTACCTGCTTAGAACATTTAGAGTGTTAGGTTGTGAAAACAATATCAAATGTATTTGTATGTATCTTCTCACCATGACGTTTTCCTTCATGTTCACCATGTTTATCTCAAAGTCTTTCACAAATATTGTGCAAAACTGAAAGTAAAAAATATAAATTTTTAGCAAAACAAAAACTAGAGAAAAAAAATGACTGCAGTGCTGAAGAGACAAATCATTCAAAAACTCATTCAAATATTTCAGTAATGATTTAATAAAATTTCTTGTCTATATTTATGTAATATGCCATGCTTTATTCTAAACACATCTGACTATGGGTGGGATATGAGATTATTTTGGTATCTACGCAATCCATTAATTGGTCATGTGACTTTATGAAATAAATAGAAATTAGAAAACAAAATATACAAGGATACAAATGTCAAAATATCCCTTCTTATTTTATTTATGTATTTATTTATCTTACAAAATACAATATTTTGTAAAAAGACAGTTGTAATATTAATAGTAATTTTTAAAAAATTTAATTGCGTGCCTTTTGATTGTATTGTATTGAAGCTTGTCAGCACATTGCTCTGTGTCATCCTCGACATAAGAAAATGATCACTCATGACATAAACTGCATAATACAAATATGATATTCACACAATTAATAATATAGTTTGTTGCAATTTCAAGTATGTACTTGTAAGGTGGGAAAATGACATTTCTTGATTTGATCAAAGTGCAATTATGAAAAAACAATAAACTGAATCAGAAAACTATAAACTGAACATACATTCCCTCACTGGATCTCCTGTTTACACCCTCCGACTGCTGAGACTTCAGTCACTGCTTTGCTCAGTTGTGTTCAGAGACCTGTGACGTGTGACACCACTGTTGTTCCTGCAGCTGCTAGTAGCACATCTGTATCTTCAATGATCATGATCCTGCTGGCCAGACCATAAAATGTGCCGATGTCTGGAAAATCTGCTGGTCCTGGCACAGCTCTGTGTGCAGTCACAATTGTTTCTTTCTCATCGTTTCTTACCTGTATGACCGAGTAGATTTTAGCGCAAAACCGGTGTTGTCAACAATCCTCCAAGTCCTTCATCGTTTTGTGTGTTTCAGATATTTATTGTCCATGCTGATCATGTGCTGCAGCAGACAGAGATGTGAGCGCCGTCCATTCATTCATGAACTATACAAGAGTCAAACTTTTAGGCTCTTGTGTTCTTATACAACCTGCAAAACGAACAGAGATTCAGGAGCAAACGTTGAGTGATGTTGTGAACTTCAAGCAAATTATAGATGAAATAGTGACTTTATATGCAAATGGTGACATATGGGGCTATTATATAAATTATATAAATGGTTTTATTATATAAAGGTTTCTTTTTCTTTTATAGGGATGTGGGATTTCTATATGAATGTGTTACCATATGGGGAGTTTTAATGAAAATGTCAGTAGACAGGATGTGAATCATTTGTGACACAATCTAAAGGTATTTTTAAGAGTTAAAAATGTTCATCTTGTCCATATTACATGTTTCTTATTGGTTTCAAATTTAGCTTAAATCTTTCATTCATTCCAGCTGTTTGGAGTTTTTTTTTCATCTCATGGTCTTCTTGACCATGATCTAAACTACAAACTAAAAACTGAATTAGATTTGATTCTTTCAATTAAACAAACACATTTCAGTTTCCAACTATACTGTGCATTAAAAAAATGTCACAAAGAACATAACTTTGACCCTGAACCAGAGTCGAGATTCATATGGACTGATGGCTTTAGTCTCAAATAGTGTTGGACTGATATTAAGATGCTCACATCTGTGTTTGTTTTCAATGAAAAATACTTCATCATCATCATCATCATCATCAGAATTTGAAGAAAATGAAGTAGCAGAATACAAAGTGACCTCCATCACTGTGGTGAAGATCTCCGTCCCCCGCCACATCTGGACTGCGCTGTATTACAAACATCACCACCAACGTTGGTCCACTTCCTCTTGTCCTCTCATTGGTCCTGATTGGTCAGAGTGGAGGAAGTGATGTTGGCGTTGCAGAGAGGATCCAGGTGATGGGTTTGTCAGAGCTCGCAGTGACTTTACGTCAGCTGCACAGGACGACAGGCGGAGGGATCCTCTGCGGAGACTGTCGCTGCTCTGACTGCAGGTCAGCAGTGATGGAACACAGACTGCAGCTGTGGCTCAACGCTCGGATGAAAAAGACACGTTTCACATTCAGACTTAGTGATGTGGCCTCTGAAAGCCTCTGTGTGTGTGATACCGGGCTACACAAATAAAATATTGGGGGGGGGAAAAAAAATCATAAATATTATAACATTCTATTAATTTATTCTACATACGGAGAAGCCAAATGTAAGTGTATCTCTGCAGTATTGTGCAAAAGTTTTAGGCACTAAAAATAAAGTGAGGATGCTTCCAAAAATAATGTCATGAATAGTTTTTTTTTTTTATCAATTAATGTCATACAAAGTTCAGAAAACAGAAGAACCCTAAATGAAATTGATAACTGGTGTGATGAGCTTTGATGAGTACAGAGGCAGTTCTCCTCAGTACACCATGCTCACAGGTTTTTAGGTACTCAGCTGGTTGGTTGTTACAAGCATCTTGGAGAAGTTGCCACAGTTCTTCTGCATCTCAGTTGCTGATGTCTCTTCATGTTAATCCCAGACTGACTCCATGATGTTGAGATCAGGGCTGTGTGGGGACAAAACCATCTGTTGCAGGACTCTTTGTTCTTCATGACTCCGACTGGATGTTTGAACTTGATGTCATGCTGCGGAATACATTAGGGACCAATCAGACGCCTCCCTGATAGTACTGCATTATGGGATAAGAATCTAAACATCTTAAGCGACTAATCATGGTGATCATGGTGAGATGTCCTATTCATTTTTCAAACTTGTACACACTGATGTGGACAATTGTTGGAGTTCCTCTTCAAAATAAAAGCAGCAATACCACAGATTTCATTCATTTCAAAAACATTCAGCCGTTCATGTAAAAATGAAGAAGTATTATCTGCAAACTGTACTTTAAAGTTTCAGAAGGACTCGCTTTCATTCACCACTCTACTGGATTATTATTACTCATTCCTTTAATGCTGTGGTTTGGTAAAGACTGAGCTGACTGGAAGTACTGGGTTAACTGGGTTGTGTCTTCAGGGGGCACCAGCAGAAATGCGAAACGTGAGACTGAAATGGTTTGTGGTGACACAGTGGCTACTTTGAGGAATCTAAAATATTAAAAGATATTTTGATTTGTTTAACATTTTTTGTTTACTATATAATTCCATATGTGTTATTTTATAGTTTTGATGTCTTCATTGTTCTATAATGTAGAAAACTGAATAAAAATGAAAGAAAAACTTTTGACTGGTACTGTATGAAAACTCTTTTTGTGCTCTCAAAAAAAAAAAAAAAAAAAAAAAAAAAAAAAAAAAATTCAACAACTGTTCAAGTTTCAAATCTCGTTTATTTCACCTATGTACAGGAGAAAAAAAAAGCCGAATTTTCACAATAAACAGAAAAATAAAAAATAAAATCACATCTCATCTCCCTAGCCTCTGTAACAGAGGCACACTAGTTCATGATAACAGCTCTGTCTCTCGTACACACACACACGCACACATATACACACACTCGGTTCCTCTCACACACTCCCTCTCTTTCTCTCTCACTCTCCTGCGTCTCTCTCTCTTTCTCTCGTCACTTTAAAATGTTAAAAAAATGTATTTCTCTCTGGTAGATATGTTATACTGCATTTGTGAGTCGCTGTTGATATTAAAACTATCCTGTTGTCTGGTTTTGGTGCATTTCTAACATGTGCGTAGAGGTGTTTGTGTGTGTGTGTGTGTGTGTATGTGTGGTGGTGGTGGTGGTGTGTGGGAAGGGGTGGGGGGGGGGTGGAAGTGAGACTCTAGTCATATAATTCTCTCTATGTGCCATCCTGTCCAACCCACATAAACATACACACTATTTATATGCATATACACAATGGCATCGACATGAGCACACACACACATGCACACACACACACACACACACAGACAGATAAGCAAGCATACACACTCTTCCTGTGTTTTCGTGTCTCCGTCTGCCAGATCCGACTTCATCCTGTGATTTAGTTCACAAACATGATCCTTTTCCCCGTGTGAGGGGCTAGATGACGGGTGATTTATTAGCCCTGTGATTAACAAATGCAAATCAATAATAATAATAATAATAACAAAAACTATCTCATTGAATGATCTTGTCTTGTTTCCTGCGTCACTCCTGTCCGAATCCCTCCGTCTCTTCGATGGCGAACATGAGCTTCTCTCGGAGCTGCTCCAGGCTTCTGTAGGGCGGCAGGTCCAGACGATTGAAGCTGCGGGCAGGAAGCAAACACAACGACACTTTCAGGCATTTCTCTTCAGAATCAGGTTAGAAAGAAGAAGAAGAAGAAGAAGAAGAAGAAGAAAAAACAGGCCTGTCAGATGTTAGAGCCACAGTTTGTGTGACCTTGCTGCTGACCCTGTGAGTGATTTTTCTGGCTTGTGTCGTCCAATTGTGTCGTTTCAAATGTTTGAAATGATGCAGTTTGATTCTGTCTCAAGTTAAAACACACTAGATGATGATTTCATCCATATCAATGAAACATTCTGATCAAATTCTATATATCCCATGTATGATGATACCAGTCTATGGCGGTTCACATCTTTCTGAATCAGACATTCAGACATTTTCACCCCTGACATCAATAAATCTGGTAAAATCATTCAGGAGTTCTGTGAAGTTTTTGGCTAAAAACACATATTTGGATTTCAGCGGTATCAACAAAATATATAAGTAAGTTTGATGCCTCCCATATTTCATGAAGTTACATAAAGTAAACAGACCTGCTTTCATATGAATTGATTCAGTTATGCCAAAGCAGAAAAACTGTGTATGATGCAAACAAATGTTCCCCATGATAACATGAGGTAGTAATCTTACCATGTGTGGCTTCTTGGAAGCCAAGTCTCCTTCCCCACCTTGTCTATGCAGAACTTCTGGGGACCGTTACTTCCTGCAGGGGTTCACAAATAATAGCTTGAATATTTCTGCATATTAGCCTTAAATTTAACAGCCTTAAATATGTACAGATGTGACCTGAAGTTGGACGTCTTGCAGGTTTAAACTTGAAAACATCATTTCAAACTGACTGACCTAATTAATTAATTATATTTTTTTAATATTCTTGGACGCCCTAAAAGGACAGAGACACTTATGAATGAAGGAGGTGGAGTTGTGTACCGATGAGCTCAGCAAAGCCACCGACGGGCAGCCGACAGGTTCCTGTTACAAACTGAAGAAGACGGATTCTCTTCTCGTTGTCCATCTCCTTCACCACCTGCAGGAACGCGACATGTCAGACACTGAACACACAGCATGCAGTGCACGCATAAACACACTATCACAGAGTGTGTGTGTGTCGTTCTTACCTGCCAGAACCAGTGGATCTGCTTGCTGTTCTTGGTGTAGTGTCTGTAGATGGTGTTCTTCTGCCAGTCGGCCAAATCGATCTCCTGCATCCCACACAGCATCAGCTGACAGGAGCGAAGCACAGGAACAACATTTAAGATCCGGGTCAGAAGCTGTGTGTCCTTCATTCTTTACGTTTGTTTTATGCGTCTCATTGATGGTAAAATGAATAAATATGTACGACATGATGGCTCCCCAAAAGTTTAGCTAAATCGTCTTGATCACCCCCTGGTGTCTGGCTGCAGTATAGATCATAAGTCCCGCCCCCTATATCTTAGCGTATGGGAGCCGTGAGCCAAACTAAAATACCAAATTACGGTTTCTGTTATGTTAGATAGTTCTTATCACGCTGATGTTTGTCCAAGTGCTCATTTTTTTGATAAGTTTGTTTTTAATTAGCTATATGATGATATAACAAGGGGGTGTGACATCATGATTGACAGCTGTGACAGCCGCTCTCATATCTCCGTCAGGCAGCAGGACGGCTGACTGTCACCCTGCTGCCTGACTCTACGTCACACAAGCAAGATGGCAGCTCCAGGACAGGAGATATTTGGGCTGAATTTTTGCACAGCGGTAGCTGGTGGAGACGTGTCCTTCATATTTATATACAGTACAGTCATTGGTGTGACTCATCAGTAGGCAGAGCACAGTGTCAACACAATGGTCCCATCACTATTCCAGGCTGATTGAATTCACTTCCTCTGTTACACTGAGCTTCCTCTGGGACTTTTAAGATTGAAGATTTATTTGGGTGAAAGCTCAGCTGCAGAAAGACTCAAAGAGAAAAGAGAAAAATGTTCATCAATCAGGATGAAGAACATTTTTTACAAACTAAACCGCAGCTGGGTCTCAACACGGATTGCTTTCAACTCTTCCTCTCCAGGAGCAGATTTTTTTTTCCAGAGTTCAAATTCTGCAAAACTTTGGCTCTGTATTGTTTGTCAAACAGTAGCTCCACTGAGGAAAAATAAGCAGGGACAGATACTTAGTACAGGCAGTATGATCTAGAATACATTCTTCAGTGATTCTAGTCCTAAAAAAAAAAAATCCCTGTCACATGACTTGTTCCTCGCTTGAAGATGAAACCTGCAGTGATGCTTCATGACTCCAGACTCTCCGTGCAGAATTGGAGACGTGCAACTTTTCAAAGAAGCTTCACACTCATTTTCTCAAACTTGCTTTTATCTACAAACATTTGCTGTATCTGACATCAGCCACATTTTTCATTGTTATATATACTGAATATTTACTGTTGATTTGCTCTTGAAAATTGTCTCCTTTTAGAAATCCTCTCCAATCTGTCTTCAATGTTCCATTTTGCTGCTACATCTGTCTTTTTATGTGTATTTCTCATCTTTCATAAAGCACTTTGTACTTTATTTTCTAATCTAGAAGCACAAGACAGATTTTTTTTTTTACACCACTTGGATGTGATTTTAACTCAGTAAAATAAGGAAACAAGGCTGACTAAAGAGGATTCTTTCTCATTAAATAAAGCGTATGATATTTCTGCCAGTATGAATGAAAAAACAGTGGAAATGAAGCCTGTTAACTCTCACTGTTGTGTATTAAAATATGAGGGGAAACTCAGTGCAAAGTCATTAAAACGGGAATAAAACAAAACTCAGGAAACGTTCGTGTATTTTACAGCCTTAAATTTTCATCCCTTCTTACTCACCTCCAGTTCCTTCTCGTCGAAGTAGCGAAGCCACTCCAGAGGAACCACCTCGTTGAAGCCGTCCAGGAAGGCTTTGGTCTGCTCCTCTACGCCGCGGGTGAACCTCCAGTCTGTCAGCAGGCTGAGTGGAGGGAGAGCGACCGTCATTCACGCATTTGTTGATTAAGTTTCGCGAGTTTCGTTCTCTCCGTTGAGGTATGGCGGCTGACGTTAACTCACCTGATGTACTCCTCCTTGTTTTCCTCGGTGACCAGCTCGTTCTCTCCGTCGTCCTTCAGCTGGTGAGTGGAAACCTTCCCGAGGATCTCCATGTCCTGCGCAAAATACAGCTCCACGCCGCACTCTTCCAGGTTGTTCTCTCTAGACACACACACATATATTATTGTAGCATATGCTCATTCCCACAAACTAACTCCTAAAATATTCATATTTTAGGGCTGCAACTGATCTAAACCTTTAATAAATGCAACCTCAAAACTTCCCAGACATGCTGAACAAACTGTTGGACTGTTTGCTAAATTCAATGATCCTTATAAGAATGTATTTCAGAAAGAGTGAATTTCCTGTTTATGTTAGTAATGAAGAAGCATGTCATTATGACCAAAAGACCCTTAAAAACAAGAAAAGCTGAACAAGAAATGGCAAACCAGAAAAAAAAAAAAAAGTCCTCCACTTTCTACTGTTGTAAAAATCAGAGAGCAAACGAAGCCGTCCCTGCGTTACTTACTTGACCCACATGATGGAGTTATAGAACTCGGGGTCTATGGATTCCAGGTCTTTGAGTGTGGGTTTCTTGTCCAGCATTCGCTTGTAGAACGGTAGCGTGAAGCCCGTGTCGATGAACTTCCCGTGGTACAGAGCCTGCAGGGAAGATTTGTTACGTTACAAAACCACAATCACGAACAACACCTGCTTGTTTCGCTGCTCATATTCCTCAAAACACACATCATAGAAACGCGGCGTCGATTCGATAAATCTGATGATCCGGCAGGTTCGACTCGCTGGATCCAACGGAGCGGAGTAGCGGGAGGATCGTTTTTTTCTCCCTGCTGTAATTTTTATGGTATTAAGAGTTATTTTATGGCCATATGGTTCCAGTTAGTATTTGACAAATTACTAATATTTTCATCTGGGTTGCTCGGTTTGTACTAATGATTCAGCGGGGATTGTTTCGTGCCCATTCAAAGTGTTAGAAATGCTTCGACAGCCAGTCACCTTTACAGGAAACATGAATGGGGCTTTTATTTCTGGAATCATGGCAGCCCGATACGACTCTGCACAAACCATTTAACCAGCAAAAACTCCACAAGTGCGGCAGCGCGACATGACAACTGCTGTAGCTGCTGTTTATGTTTGACTTCAAAATTTAAGTCGAAAAGATTTACACTTGGGCTTTTATTGTTATTTAAATGGTTTAAAACTTTAAGGAGTCACTCAGATTAGATTAACAGACGAGGCAAAGCTAAAATGTGTACGCTCAACACATATGGCTCCAAACCAAGTCATAATCTTGTGACACTGTGTGTGTGTGTGTGTGTGTGTTCACCGAGTGCGTCGATTCAGCCAGACGGAGCTGTTTAATGTTAAAAAACCCACAGAGGGCTCAGAGCTGCGATGAGCCAAGAACAACACAGACACCCACAAACTGACTCAGTCACAGTCTGTTCTGTCCTACTGCATCCTGACTGACCATATGTGTCTGTCTCACAGCCAGCGAGACACACGGGACAGACAGGAAGATTTATAGACTCGGGAGAGGGTGTCAGTGGAAAGTAAGAAAAAAAAAAAAAAAAAGGTAAAGAAAATGAGAAACAGAAAGGAGACAGGGGAGGAGGGTTCGGTAGTTTGAAGTCGGTAGAGGCAAGCATCTTTATAAGGCAAGTCAGCAAAGTGCATTTTAGGACTAAATATAGGCAGCTGCTGGCGGGTGTGGGCTGGGTGCGGCAGTGAGGTCATGGTGCGGGTGAGGGGTGGGGTGGCAGACGGAAGGAGGGTGTGGGTTTTTGGGACCTGCAGCTTTCTGGAGTTGATCCCACAGAGAGAGAGAGAGAGAGAGTGAGAGAGAGAGCGCCAGACATTATAGAACATACTGTTCATCAAGAATTCACTGTAGATACTGAAAGTTAGGATCTATTGGAAAAAAAAATGTGTTTGAAAATGTAGATTTTGGAATTCAGATACAGTATTCTAAAGATATAAAGGATGAAACACGAAAGAGGAAAAAAAAAGCTGATAGACGCAGTGTTTCTGTCTGGGCTGATTATTTACGAGAATATTCTCTGGGTTTAGTTTTAATACAGGATTTGGACTGTTTTATAACATCTGCATGGAATTGCACGTACTGATGAGACTATGAAGTGGTCGTTATGGTAACTGCACTGCTCATATTCCTGTCTCCGTGCTCTGGAGTTCGCTCAGTTGGATGTCTGAAGATGCCTCCTGCCTCACTGTCAGTTTCCCTAAAATATTCAACCTCAAACCTGAACTTACTGGTTTCATGCTTCATACTTGTGGCAAATTTTTTTACAGTAGCTCCAACATAGAAAATAGAAAATCTATTCAAATCTAAGCACTCTGCAGAGCTGACACGAATGAAAATTACTCAGCAACTATTTTGAATAACGGAGTCACTTTTCAAAAATGCAAAAACATTCTCGGTTTCCAGCTTCTAAAATATGAGGATGTGATGCTTTTCTTTCTTTTACTTGATATTAAATGAAATATCTACAGGTTTTGGACGAAACAAGACATTTTATTGATCAAACGATTAATTGACATTGAATAGAATAAACATTTAGTGGCAGCTCTACAATTCTGTAACGGCCATCGGCGCAGTTTGAAGCACAGAGAGTTCAAACGTTCATGAAACGATGAAACAACGATGAGGCAGAGTGAAGCGCTGCTGAACTGAACGTCTGATCACTGTTTGCATGTGTGACATCTATGAAACATTCAGACTGTAGCAGGTTTTAAGTGCTGTTACTGATATGGGAGTAGAGCATTCAACACTCGGTCATGTTTACTTCCGTTGCAGCTTTTATTGCTTTAAATATTTATGTGCATGTAAACAAAGCCGATAATGTAAAATGTAAATATAAGAGGAGTCCTCTTGACTAAACATTCTGAATAAAAACATGGAGTTTGATGTTGTGTAGGCTGATAAAATCTTAGAAGATCACTGAATGAAAATGAAACAAGACTATGTTTTAATTGTTTATGTTTGCTGATGGCGGTTAGAAAGCTAATTTCTACAAATTGCTTTTCAATATCTGTAAAAAATAAAATTTTCTGCAGCAGCCTGACATCACCTGCTGGTCAGTTTTCCCCAAATGTCAACAAATCAAAGTCTGATTTTAACACAACTCACCATGGCGATGAAGCGTCCGATGAAGCGGAAGTACGTGAGGTGGTCGGGGTTGATGGAGGAGGCCGGGTTGATCTGGAGACAGTAGTTGTTCTTGCCGGCGTATTCGAACAGACAGTACATGGGGTTCAGGACTTCATGGGACAGCAGGAAGAACCACTCCCTGCGTAGCGACGGGACACAAGACGTTAACGCGGGACAGGAAGGTCCGATGAAATCCCACAGAGACTGAGAGACTGACGCCTAAACTTCAACACACTACATGTCACTATTTATTTCCATTCGTCAAACATGGCAGAATGCTGGATGGTTCTGCAAATAAAACACTTTACAACAATTATTTTTTTGTCAATAATGAGTGTTTAAGAGGAGGAGGGAGTGTTAGTTTCATTGACATGGAGACGTGGTTTGTGGGCTCAAGAAATAAAAAAAAAAAAAAACACACATTCTGCCGTACAGAAACAAGAACAAGAAAAAAAAAAACCCAAATGACAATGACACCATTTAAATGATGGAGAAAACAAGACATCGTATGGCAAAGACGAAACAACACTCAAAGTACAATAAAGCCATGAAAGACAGAACATGATCAGCAACAACATAGTATATGGAAAATTAAAAATAAACAAATAAATATATTTAAAAAAAAAAAAAACTGACAATAAAACACAATCTGCATCATTAAAGTATAGAAGAATAATGTTCTTTAATATTTCAATAGATCGTAAAGTCGTCTTCTGACTGGCAGGTTCGGCTCAGACAAGATTCATCAAACTGAACAACAAACCTCAATGTTTCAAAGGTTTTGATAAAAGCTGCGGCATCAAGAGTTTTTTTTCCTATTCACAGATAAAAAGGTTCAGACTGGTGCTTCACCTAAACCCAACGCTGGTTTGACTTTGAGGATTTTAAGATGATCTGTAATCCTGAAGAGGCCTTAAGTCTTTCACACAGCTCTGACTCTGAGAAACAGCTCCAACATGCTTTGTTAGTTTTATGCATTCCTTCATGGTTTTTGTTTTTTTCACCACTGTAGAAGGTTTTCAATGTTACCATTACTTTATGAGTTATTTGATACTTTTTCCCCCTCATGTGCTGTTTATCCAATTAAATGTTTTATACAGATATCATGAAGTCTTAAATGTCATGATTAGTTGTTTACTTTAAACTGTAACTAAGTAAAAATGAATCTTGATTAGATTTTTAATTCATTTTCATTCTGTCTGATTTAATACAAAACATTTTGATGCTACTTCAAATACAATTTAAGATTTCCAAATCCTGACTTATATACATTAATCTGAATTAATTAAACCCAACTTACTTCTGGGCAAAGAGAGTGAGTCATTCTACAGCTTCTCCTTAAAGGAACAGTTCAACATTTTGGGAAATATGTGAACATGATTCACTTTCTTGGCGAGACGTTTATGAGAAGATTGGTACTACTCTTATGTCTGGCCTGTGACTGGCCTGAAGTCAGAGCACTCTGCCAGGAAATAGTTCCAGCACGTAACCCTCCATAAAACCCCAAATTGTCCTTTTTACATGTCAGTTTTACACAGATTAAACAAACAAGGTAGTTGAATTAGTGAGCCTTAGAGATGCTGGTAGGCAAATTTCTCTAAACGTTGGCCTGACTCAGGCTAGCTGTTAGGACTTGCTAATTGTCTGCTGGCTCAAGCTTTAGATTTAAACAGACAGAAATAAGAGTGGCATCGACCTTCTGAATCTAAAAGGCAGCAGTGTGCATCAGGACTGCTTGTCAGATGGTCGGAAAGATTTGGAAAAATTCTTCTCCTGACACGTTTCTGACGTCGGAACTGTGGGGGACTGTGTTCTGTAACTTTCCGAAACCGACAATCCCGACGTTCACGCCCACTTCTTACAGTGACCGGCCAGCTGTACAGAGGTGAGAAAGTACGCAGGGGGCTTGAAATTGTTTTCCTCATTTGTTACACAACTATTTTGTGCACCTTTCATGTGAACAACTCAATGCAACGCTACGAAATCCTTCCAGGACAAACTCTCAGAAAATATGCGACCTTATCGCCATATTTAAACGATTACCGTTTCTCCCTCTCTCTGTGACGACTGACTTCTCAATCCACCTTGGAACGTGACCAATCAGAAAAAATATATAAATGTTCATGCCTTTCGAAGTGCGCGGACAGCACGTTAAAACAAGAAAAACCCGGCCCTAACTCTCGGCAAGAAAGCTAATAAGTGTATTTCCCACAATATAGAGCTATTCCTTTAATAAGAATATGACACTCTTATCTTAATTTAGCTTTTTTTTTGTATACTTGTGTAGAGCAGCTCATTTTCATTATCCTACTCTGGGTGGTTTGAACATATAGTAGATTAACACATCTGCACAACACAACCCAAATTTGAAACATAAATTACATGAAGACAGACATATAACATTTAGGATAAATACAACAGGGTAGAATTAAAAAATAAAAGACACAAACAATGAAATGCATGTTAGAGAGAATGAGGGCCAACAAGCACCACCACCACCAACAGCTGCAGCACCAGAACCAAGCGCTCCCCAAGGCCCGTTCCCTCCTTCTTGAGGTATATGGGAGGAGGAGGAGGAGTAGGAGGAGGAGGAGGAGGAGGAGTAGGGATATGGACTGACTGACGGACGGACGGACGCAGACACCTCCCAACATCCCGTCCGTGGTTCTACCCTGTGGTAGAACAGCATGATGTCACCTACCATAGGGTAAAACCACTGACGTGACACCGGAGACAGAGACACAATGCAAAACCAAACAGAAAAGATGAAACACTGCCAACGGAAAAATCACAACATATAGAGAGAAGAAGAAGACCCGGAACACAGCAGACGCAGGGTGGAGGGGGTGGTGGGGGGGGGGGGCAGGATGGATACATGTGGTGGGCGGATGATTGGCGGGGAGGGAGGACAGAGATGTTGTGAGGTGAGGAGTCGGGTGAGAGACAGAGGGGACGCAGGTATCGGGAAGAAACAATTAAAGGAGGCATCGAGTGATTTATAGTATGACCTCTGCTGGTAAACAGTGAGAATTTACCCTCACATACACAATCAGTATCTCTCTTGACAAAAAAAATAAATCAATAAATAACATTTTCTGAGAATGAAAAGGTGAGTTTTGCATGCCTCCATAGCACCTTAAGTCAAGAACCATTTAATCCTCTATGCATATTACAGATCTTTTTAAATTTTGTTTTAATCCTGCCTTAAAAGCCGTTTCCAGAGGAGGAGGAGGAAGCAGGTGATTGAGAACTGACAGGAACAGGAAAAACACCACCACCAACATTAAAAATAAATGTTAAAAAAAAAAAAACAACAACAACAACAACGTGTTAGACAGCAGTGACAGAAAATCCTCGTAATAGCCCACACGTCATAACAGAATGTGAGGAGAAGACGACGGGGTGCGTTTGTTTTGCGTTGCCGCTCTCACCTGGCGATGCCGCCGTAGTCCAGCCCTTCCTCTCCTCTCATGATGATGTAGAGTCTCCGGCGAAGGTCGTATGGCTTCACATTCATGATCTGGTGACACGTGAAGAAACATGTTACTAGCTTTTGAGAGGCGACGTTTTTGAAGGAAGGAAAACTGTACAATACATACAAAGTTTAACATCATTTAACATCAATATTTTTATTTCTGTCATTCCCAACTTTTCCTTGTTTTCTTTTTAAAGCATTAATGAGTCTCAGTATCTTGAATAGACCAGCGACAATCTAATGTGATGACGTTTATCTGTCGTCACTACTACATACGTATACTCCTGCTGTTCCCCCTCTGTTGTTGTTACCCGAGAGACAAACAGAAAGACTGCTAAACTTAATCAGAAAACTGTTAACATTCTCCAGATGAGTGTCCGTGTCAGGCCGTTGCCATGGCTCTGCAAGGCCCGGAGGAGCTGGGGGAGCAGAGAGAATCACCTACTTGTGATTTCAAAAGGTCAAAATCTAAACACTCCTTTTGATCGATTTAGAATCAAAATTGTGACACCCCCAGTATTTATCCTCACTGGTATACCTTGTCTTTATGCTTTTGTAATGACTGTAGCTTAAGATAACACTAACATACTGTTTGTCCAAACATCACTACTTTTACTAAGTCTGTAAAAATACATACTGAATGTATATGTCCATTTACCTCAGATACTATAACCCAACACCATCTTTTGATCATTCTGGTATTTATTATGAATTATTTATTATTTCTCGGTCCAAAGTTGAGCATTCATTTGTTTGGGTGTTTCCAGTGTCTGATGAAATGTTTGCTTATCTGGTGAAATATGTAGAGGATGAAGTGTGGAGTGGTGTGGTGTGGAGAGAGATGTGTGTGTGTTTTCCGTCTCTGACCTGTTGAAAGGAATCCTCAAACAGAGTCTGTCTGGACACAGAGATCTTCACGTGGCTGGGTAAGGCATTGGACTGGACAGAGACAAAAAAAAACACACACATTTAGATTAGTTAGGAGTTCATTATGAGTCCTTTTGTTAGCAGTGCTCAGAGCATTAAAAAAACCCAACATATTTTAATGTTGGTGCTGTGTTCTGTATTTTATCTACAGTAAGAGAGAGGCAGAGACAGACATCTTAAGCACATAAAACCAAAACTATCTAGACTGACTAGACACCACTAGTGTGAAAATATTTTTTCATAGTTGGTGTGGAGAGGGAAAGTTTTATTGTGCACACTCCAGTTAACACTTACATGGCACAGGAAACGGAACTGGTGGTATTTCCACCTGAAGCTGCGATCGTAGGCGCCAGGTGAACCGCCCTGCCGTGACCTATGCGCACACACACACACACACGCACACACACACACACAGAAAGAGAAAGGGAGAAATTGTTAATTTAACACTGTTGGAGAAAAAAAAACAAAAAAAACTGGTAGAATCCTGAAATGAGATGAACTGATGGCCTCTGTGTAACACATGCAATGTCCCGGAAACTTGACGTTCTCCTCGGAGAGGCCCCTGGAGGAGAACAGTGTGCGACTAACAGTTGCAGCCTAGAGTCTCAAAGTAAATATTAAATTCACACCAGCCATCCCTGCTCTAAATAATAACTCGGTGTGTCTGGGTCTCAAAGACAAGAGGTGAGTCCGGGTGTGCAGCTGTGTTAGTATAAGCTTCACCAACCCACTGCACACACACACTGGATATATGCCTTGTCAGCACCGGAGAGGCTGAGACGCAGGGGGAGAGAGAGAGAGAGAGAGAGAGAGAGAAAGAGAGAGATAATGGGGAGGAAGGCAGGAGAGAGAAAGAGAGAGAGAAAGAGAGAGAGAGAGTGAAATGGTGGGAGAGAAGAAGGAGGCCCTCTAATGCGCCGAGCTGCCAGGCACATCTTGGTTTGGGTTAGGAAATGGAGACCGCAGCGGCAGAGCGCTGGCCGCGGACACACACTCCTGCAGGATCCAGCGTAAAAAAAAAAAAACCCAAAACAAAAAAAAAAAAAACAGAAGAAGACTCTTTCAGAAGCCCTCCGTTAGACCACCAGCCTAAAAATACAGCCTGCGTATGTTTAAATATCAGCATGAAAAGTAGCTTGCAGATGCACTTGCACACACACAGACATGCCATCTACAGCAGCGACCACACAAGCAAATACACATTGCATGCTGAACGTAAACACAGAAAAGCACCAACACCGGCACGCACACACATACACACACACACACACACACACACACATACACACGCCAGTCCAGTCTGCAGTGGATCTGTTGTCGCACATCTGCACATTCTCCTGACTTTGCGGTGAGATTTGAGACTGCTTCAAGGCAAAGCAAACATCCACAGGCTGAGGGGGAAGAGGTGTGTGTGTGTGTGTGTGTGTGTGTGTGTGTGCTTGCTTGCTTGAACATGCTGCTGTGACAAAATATGACTTTTTGTCGATGTGCAATCTGTGACGCTGAAGCTGATTTTATCTATCTACTGAAGAAATATTTTAGAAATGGACAAAAAGATGAAAAGGCAATGGATAAAACATGAGCTCAATAAAGATACAGATAAAAAATTAAATAGATGATTGTAGTTTGGATTAAGATTAAGAGTTTTG
The DNA here is from genome assembly GCA_029490765.1 of Euthynnus affinis. Lineage (NCBI taxonomy): Eukaryota > Metazoa > Chordata > Actinopteri > Scombriformes > Scombridae > Euthynnus > Euthynnus affinis. The sequence continues at coordinate 31,810,533 of CM055844.1, read as the reverse complement.
AACTTTTTCGTGATTTTTTTTTTTCCAGGTTTTCACAAAAAGAGGGGATTGTTTAAATTAAATATCTGTAATGCAATAATTAAAATTGAAAAAGAAATTGATTTAGTTCTTTTCCATCATCTGAGTGACAGCGATCATCAGGTCTGTGCCTCAGTCTGTGATTTCTTTTTTTTTTTTTTTTAATTTTTTTTATAAAACAGCAGGTTTGGGAGGAAGCGCTGAGAGAATATTTACCCTGACTCAAACCCGGGTCGGGGGTCTTTAAAGGTGGTCGTGCGTGAGTTGTGGTCCACAAAATATCGGACTCCTTCGGCGGTGTACTTCATCTCCCAGCCCGGGGGCAGGGGGTGCTCCTTGATCATCCTGCAACAGGGAGAGGGGGCAGTGAGCACGGTCCCAGCCGGAGGGGGCCCTGTCCTGGGGGATGAAACTAACACACCTCCCCCCGCCAAAAACCTGTGGATCTAAAGCCCTGGATGCCAAAAACAAAAAAAAACAAAAAAACCCTGCACCGGCCTACAGTCATGCCAAGGTGGAGTCTAGCTCCTCTGTGGATCCTAAAGGCATGTTTTCAGACTGCTTCCAACCACTGGAGAGCAAACCCAGAGTTTCGTCTAGAGGGCTTTCGCTGGTACGGCACACAGCTGCAGAGGCCCGTATGAAACTTTATTTTATTATAAAAAGAGCTGACCCACAGTAATATCTTTAATGTGGTGAAGAATTCCTCTTTCCAACCTGGCACAGCTTGTGTCTCTCATCAATTAGCGTTACATTTGAGTCACACAGCTAAGCATCCGTTTTTCTGAAAAAAGAAATACCTGGCAAAAGACTAGAAGCTGAGGTCATTTAACAACACTTCTCTCTTTTCTGGAGGTATTAAAAATGTTTCCAATCATCTGGTTGAAAAAAATATTGAGTAGGCTGCACAATAAAAAAAAAAAAAAAAAAAAAGATTTTTGACCCATTTCCCAAGTGGTGACTCTTAATCCCTATCCAGCCAACTGAACGAAAGTATAAAACTATAGAAAGTAACATCATTTGAGAATTTTAACTGATTACAATTTTTTTTTTTGTTCAGTTGTACAAATTGTGCCATGATCTGTCTGAGGCTACTATCTATATTTGTATTAGGAAAAAGATTAAAAATATATATAAATATATTTTTTTTTTCCAAAGGTTGCTGGGTATTTATTTTATTATTTTTCAGAAACTTTTTTTTTTTAGATCTGTGACTCTAATTCAATCTATAGAACCACAAACTGGGACTAGTTCCACCCCCGCGACTGTAACCACATCCCCACTTCACCTTTACATATTATTTCTATAGAGGAGGAGATGCCCTGCATGGTCAAGAGCCTGGCTTTATAAAAAAAAAAAAAATAATAAAAAAAGTCTGGAGACTCAAATTTGAAATGTGTGAAATTTGCTCCAATAAATTGTAACTGACTGACGGAGGAGTTAGAGGTTCAATCAGCATGAGTGAGGTGAAGAAGAAAAGAATATTAAAAGAGCTCTGAAGTGTCTCGATGTCAAAGAAATAGAGGTTGATGCCAGAAAAATGAGCAAATAAACAGCAAGTAGATTGTTGGACATCTGACATAGAGGCCAAAACCTTTCCAAATTCATCTTTAGTTGTTTGGTGTTTGGGGAGAGTTCCCAACCATGTAAGAGATGAAGCTCATTTCTTATGATAGTGTTATTTTTCAGCTTAAGACGACCAATTTGTAAAATAAATTTTGCCACCTTCTTGTAAGATGATTCTATTTTAATTTCATTTCCAGGCCAGCCCCAAAGAATTTGTCAAGTTTTCCTCCTCTGGGAATACGCCTCTCAGTAAATCCCATGACATTCAGGTCAGTGGGAAACATGTTCATATCCGTTTCTATCATGACATCATGTAGATGACTCACTCTGTCGTCACAGAAACCGTGTATGATGATAATATCTTCTTCTGTACGAGCAAAACACCCAAAGCGAGACGTACCAATCTAACAAAGCAGGCAATCAGAACATACTCATGCATACACACTACCACACACACACACACACACACACACAGACACACACACTGAGGTATTTTTCACAGTTCATAGTCTCACCCTTGGGTCCGTGGATCATCCCACTGAGTGGTTCGTGTGTTGTGGTTGACGAAGTACACTCTGCCATTGTCCTGGCGCTTCTCTGTGGACACAAACAACACAGAACGGCATGTTTAAAAAAAGGGACATTTGTTAAGTTATAAATTGGAGGTTGTGTGTTTTTTTTTTTTTTTTTTTAACAACTTGGAATTAACTCAGTCAGAAAGATCACCTGATTGTCCCTTACACTAACAACTGGACTCACTTTCAGGACAAAGAAAGAAGGGGAGGAAAAAAAAAAATCTCACCCCCATGATAGAAAACCAGCAAGTCTGTGTGGTATTTCACTGTGGCTTGATCCAAATACCTCACCAGGGTTAACCTAAGTGTGTGTGTGTGTGTGTGTGTGGGAGTATGTGTGTGTGGAATTAAGGTTGTGGTGGGGGCATTTGAGAGTCAAAGTGACCGTGTTGCTGGTGTAAATATTAAACAGGGATTGCGATTTCTTAAAAAAAAAAAAAAAAAAAAGCAACAAATTCTTAAACGACTACAATGAAGGCTCTCAAATTGTGTGTGTGTGTGTGTGTGTGTGTGTGTTAGGCCACTGGTCTCCAGAGAGAGTGGCTGGTGCCCCATCCTCCTCCCTCCACTGCTCTGACATCTTTTTCTCATTAACAGGAGTGTGTGGAGGGCCCAGAAACAGTAGTGCTCACATTGCAACTCTTCTTAGCTTTTTCCTCTACTCACTCCACCCCCACTTTTCTATCCAGTTTTAACCCCCTCACCCCCCCCCCCCCCCCCACCCCCTTTTAGTTTCTTTCATTTGCCTCTGTCTCTTTTCCTTCTTCTTCTCCTCCATCTTTCCCTCTTTTCTCCCATCTTTCTCTTTTTGAATCCGAGCCTGAAAAAAAAAAGAAAAAAAAAAAAAAAAAAGGAGGGAAGCGACCGCAGATGAAAAAGAGCGCGCCAGAGAAGTGAATCTGAGCCAGTGATATAATTGAGGTTTTCGTCTGAGGTACCGCAACATGTTGAAAAGGCATCATGGGCAGGGGAGTGAGGGTTTTTTTGGAGAGAGAACATGGCTGTGTGATGAAGTCTGTGAAAATGTTGGTGGGACAGAACCAGCAGCGTTCGTTTATGAATGAATGTGTGTGACATGACTATGCGTGGATCGGATTACATTACTCATTTGGGAAAATGCTGGATGATGTAGGGTCCCATCAATAACGCGGGCCCTCTGTAATTTGCGGACTTTGGAGTAAAAGGAAGTGCGTACAGTGATAAATTGGCATAACATGAGCAGAGTACTGAGGAGAAACCAAAGAGACATTTTATCCAGATTCCCCTACAACAAAAAGAAAAATTGAACATCAGGAGGATATAAATCAGTCAATTAGCTGCTGATCTGCTCACTGGGGACCGCAAGGAAGAGACTTAGGCAAATAACAAAAACCACAGAAGCAGCATTGTTTCTGATGCTGCAGAAAGGCTTAAATCATCACAATTGTGCTCAGAGTTCTGTGAGGAGAAAAAAAAAAACATTTTGCAACACTTCCCCCCCCCTCCTTAAAACCTCAGGGCTTCACAGCTGCCTGGAGAAATGCAAAGCACACTTTAAATGACTTAAACTGACTGCATCAAGAATCTTGACAAATTGCATTGCTTCAACCAGTCTGCTGACAAGACTGGTTGAAAATACCTACACAAGACCGGCGAGGGGTTGCAGGTTTTTGATTGAAAACAGCTCAGACTGAAGAATCCAGTCATGACTGATTAGATTTACTTCAACAATGGACACCTCCTTGCAGGTACAGAGGTGCTGAAAGTAGTTCTGCAACCTCTGGAGAATCCAAATTTGGACTAAAACACGGCCTGTTCAGAGATTCGGAACCCTTCACTGAGAGTCTCTTTAAGTTGCGAGTGTACATGCAAGCAGTGTGGAGGATAAACTTACCCCATCCAGGAGGCAGCGGGCCCAGAGGGTCATTTTCCACCGGAGCACCGGACGGCTGAGGGAGAAACAGAGAGAGACAAAACAATTCCAGTTAGGACACCTTTTCTGTCTCTCTCTTCTCCTCGTTCCACGTTTCTGCTCAGGTTTCTCCCTCATTTCTTCTCTTTGCACGGCACGGTGTGAAATTCTTCGGTCTGTCCGCTCAGTTTCTCACCGCAGCGTCAGGATGAGGAGGAGGAAATGGTTGTGGGGGGAAAAAAAAACCCCCAAAAAATACAGAAAGGAGGAAAAGCCAATAAAGGTTGCAGATGAGTAAGTAAAAAAAAAATGAGTTTAAAAAAAAAAAAAAAAAAAAAAAAAGCCAGTGAAACTCACTCGTGGAGCCGTCCCCAACTTGGAGAATGAAGACTGAGCATCAGACGTGAAAGATAGAAGTCTTTCACTTGACCTCGCTAACTTCAGAGTGATACCTGTTGGTAAGTCAGGCAGACTGAAGTGTGTGTGTGTATGTGTGTGTGTGTGTGTGTATATGTGTGTGTGTATATATATATGTAAGAGGGGTGGGGGTGGCTCCTCTCTGCTGCAGCGGTAAGGGGCGACTGACAGAGCTGGCCGGCCGGCGGCTGGTATTCCTTCCAAAAACTACACGCTCGGTAGGAGGATAAAACAACAACGCTGTTCCAATGAGCTCACTGGCTGGATGCAGGCCCCACCCCCCGGCTTCCCGCTCACCTCCCCAATACACCCCACCCCCTCCTCCTCCTCCTCCTTCTTCTCCTCCTCCTCCTCCTCCTCCACCTCCACCTCCACCCTGGCACCCCTCCCTACCCCACCCTGAGGTCCTCCTCCTCCTCCTCCTCCTCCTCCTTTTTCTTGCTCTCTTCTAGCGCTGCTGTGAAAGTAGGCAGGGAAGTGCGATGTCTGAGGGAACTGAGGGAACATTCATGCTTGTTCCAGACTGGACACCCCCCCCCCTCCTCCTCTCTCTCTCTCCCTCCCCGCCCCACCCACCCCGCCTCCTCAACCCACCCCGGGGCCTGACAAAAGGCACCTTTATTCACCCTGGGCCTGGAAACCACTGTGGGGTTTACTCAGCCTGCACTCATATATACACACACACACACACACACTCTGAAAAAAAAAAAAAAAAAGAAAAAGAAAAAAAAAAAAAGCGTGTGTGCGCCACGGTGTGGAAAGTTTGTCTGTGGCAAACAGTCAGTCAATGTGTACGCTCTTATGTTGGAATACACACACACACACACACACTCACATACACACACAAATATATCAGCTTGAGTGGAAAAGTAGCTGAAAAGAAGCTTGTTAGGAATTAGTGGCCGCTGATGATTTTTCATACTTATGGAACAGGCCGGTTGAGGTGTGTCTCAAACAACTTCAACATCATTTACTGTACCGCCAAGCAGAGATCAGGCCCCTTTAATGACGACATGTTATACCGCTCAGTGTAAATAAAAAAAAAATAGGTGGGTACAGCGTGAGCTCTGTGTGGTGATTTTAAGGAGCAAAACAACCACCAGCATGGTAGGAAAAAAAATCATCAAAACTTATGGGAAACCTTGTTGAAGTGATTTTCTACTTGCTGGTTTTTGCAGCACATGTAGTGCTTGTTTGTCAGCTACTCTGAGGTGAATAAAGCCAAGATTTTCCAAATGAAAGCTGGTGCACCTTCAAAGTTTCTTTCTTTCTTTTTTTTTTTTTTTTTTGTTGCACCACAAAAGTGATGATTATTTCCTGAGGAGCTATAAAGCAGAGTATTATCCGCCGAATGTCAACGTCACTTTACACAGCATTTCCCAAAAAGAAATGTGACTGTGCCCATTTAAAGTGGCTCTGTCATGGAAACTCTGAGGAAGTTGGGATGGAAAGGACTAGGCCTGCTGGAAGAGCAAGAGTGGGCACATAACAGGGTTAAAGGGTGTGTGTGTGTGTGTATGTGTGTTTGTATGTGTGTGTGTGTCTGTGTGTGTGTCGCTCCCATCGACAGCCAATCTATGGCCCGGCGCCCCACCCTTATGGGTTTTCTGTGACTAAAAAAGGTAAAAGGAGAATATAATGATATAAAGACATGATGACTTCATCCTGGCTCTGACCATTCAGCTCCTCAGCAGCTTCCAGACAGAGCGAGGCTGGAGGGAGGAAAAGAAAGAGAGACTGAGAAAACAAGGGAGGGAGAGGAAGAGAGGGAACAGCAGCATGTTGGCAGAGATGTGTGAAATAAAGGTTGGGTGTTATGGATCTGGGAGGAATACGCCGCAAAGGCACGTTTTCAAGGCCAGGCACCACAGGTGAAAATGGCGGTTTCAGCTGGTCACTTTTAACATGAATAGAACACAGCGTGGTTTTCAGAGCATATACACAACTATTATTAGTTGTAAAACTATTAATTCATACAAGTGAAAACCGTTTCACATTTCTTCTGCAATGCCACTTGTTTTCCACATCTGCAAAGAGCAGAGAGGCAAAGTGTGTGTACACAAGAGAGAAAGAGAGAGAGAGAGAGAGTGAGAGAGGAACTGAATAACAGGACTCCAGTAAACTTGAGGTCTTTGAGTTCATCAGCCATTCAAACGCTTCGGAAACGTGTGTGTGTGCGCTTCAGACTGATCTAACAAAGCGGTTTTTGTTACAGGTTTGGAATTTATTATGCTTGAACATTTACATTTTCTTTCGTCGCCCTCTCAATGAATTTGGGATTGAGGTTCATATTCTAAATTAGACGCGGTTGAAGTCGGAGACGCGCGCGCAAGGCGAAACCTGCTGCTCCTTTCATTAAGATGGCAGGTAAATGACAGAGACGTTTTCCAAATCTCTCACTGATATACCATCTATCTTCTTATGAATCATCTTCACAGGTAAAGTAAAATACTTACAACGGTGAATGGACTCTATTGATGTGGCACTTCCGACCACTCGGAAAAGCTTTACAGCACCCAACCCGTTCACACACCGATGGCAGAGGCCATGCAGGGTCTGCTCACCTGCAGCGATACGGCGCTTTACAACGTTTCTAATGCTCGCTCACGCACGCACACACACACTCACAAACCAATGGCACAGCCGTCAGGAGCAATTTGGAGGTTAGTATACTGCCCAAGGACACTTCGACATGTGGAGCCTAGAATTGAACCGCTGACCCTCTGATTGGTGGATGACCCTGCTCTACCTCTTGAGCCACAGCCGCCCCAAACATGATGTCAACGAAAGTAAATGAGAAGAAAATGAGTGACACTGCAGTGTCAAAGGTCCGCAGATCTTTGATCTCCATGATTATCCAACTTTTTTTTTTTTTTTTAAAACCACAATACTTGGTCATTTGAACATGTTATTGAAAAAACAAGTCAACAGTATGTGTATAGTCTCCCATGAATCATGCAGTCTTGCTTTGGTAACGAGTAAACAAACGGTGTCATCAGTAACTGTAGGTGAGTGTGATTAAGACACATCAGGATGACACAATGAGCTGAGTTAATTCAAACCTGCTACATTATGACATTATCATTTTATATATAGTTTTTTTTATTTTGTCAATGACTTGTTGGGTTTAAACCTTTTAATGACATTTATTGACAATGCAGGAAAATGCAGAATGTTACCAGATTACTGTTTAATTCATCTATGAGGTTTTTCCTTGAAATAAGTGGCGTTCATTGTCCTTTCATGGAATAAACCACTTATAAAAAAGTCCTCTATGGAAACATGAGCCCAGACAGGACGTGTGTAAACATGAGTGAATGTGACATGCAGCCGCGCGGACGTGTGTGAGTCTTCTGTTCCGCGCTGCGAGTGATAAAACACAGGGCTGATTCAGGTGCTGCTGTTAGGGGTCCTTGTTCCAGCCGAGATGGACAGAGAGTCAAAAGAAGCAGAGTGGGAGGAGGAGGAGAAAGAAGGAGGCAATTGAGGGAAGGTGAAGGGAGGGGTGAAGGACTGATTTGAGGGGTGGAGGGATGAGGAGTGGCGAAAACCGGGAAAAAAAAAAAGAAAGAAAAAAAAAAAAAAAAAGAGGGGAGAGGTTATCTGAAATGAGGCAAAATAAAAATAAAGATATTTTGGCTTAAGGCAATAGAGGGGGATTTTTGGAGAGGGAAGTGGAGACTGGGGGGATTTTGGAGAGGCGACAGAATGATGAAGGGTGGGAGGAGGTGAAGTGGGTGGGGTTGAAGGAAAGAATAGAGGTAAAGGAAAGGAACGCTGGTAGAGGTGAAGAGGGGGGGGGGGGGGCGGAGAAGGGAGAGCCGGAAACTGCAGTTAATGACTCCGAGGCTGCTCTCTCTGGGGTTCCTAACGAGCTGCAATTACTGTGCAAACACACACACACACACACACACAAACCATTGTGGGACGGCCAGAAAGTGTGTTTGCAAGAATCTTAAAACTCTCAATACATGCACACTCCGGTGCTTGTGTTTATGAGTTTACACAGGCACAACTTTGCACTGTGTGTGTGTGTGTGTGTTTCTGATTGTGTGTGTGTGTGTGTACTCGTTATAGCTCCATGGTCCATTTAAGAGGACGGCCAGCCTCTTGACCCTGTTTGGTTGTCATGTGCTACAGAAAAGAAATGTGGCACCTGACCTTGACATTACAGCCATGTGAACACATCAGCTAAATACACACACACACACACACACACACACAGTCACATACAAACACACACAGTCACACACAGTCATACACAGTCACACACAGTCATACACAGAGGAGGAGCACATGATTCAACAGAGGGAATGTATACACAAACAAACACACACATCTGTAGCAACATAATGCTTGCAGACACACACACACACACACACACACACACACACACACACACACACACACACACACACACACACACACACACACACACACACACACACACACACACACACACACACACACACACACACACACACACACACACACACACGATGATCAAGTAAAAGAAACAGGCTTATTCTGATTATGAAGAGAAGCCTAGAAATGATTGTTCCAGGATTGCCCTACAAATGATTATTATACAAACAAATTATTTTTTACAGTACATACACACACTCACACACACACACACACACCAGTGAGCGTGTCAGTCGGGCAGTAGAACATGTGGCTGTGTTCACGGTTAAACTATGAGACCGTTTGTGTGTGTTTCTTGTTCTCACACACACTGGGGCCATAAATAGTTGCTGCTATCAGCAGTGTGGGCATTCCAAGACGGAGCAGTGTACCATCAACATGGAGGGCAGACCTGCCTATTGGCTTTTCTCACACGCAGTGAGGGAGAGGAGGGGGAGGAGAGGAGAGGGGGGGGGAGGTAGAGGAGGAGAAGAAGGAGGAGGAGGAGGAGGAGGAAGGAAGGAGGCAAAATTCCCAGCCCACACCTAACCTGCGGAGAGAGTGTGCGTGGTGTTGCCTTGGGTGATGAAATAACACGGATTAATCGTGACACTGCTTCTAACTGGACTTTTGTCTGTTCATTTGTGTGTATCACGTGACATGTGATCATCCCTGGAAATGTTTACATACAGGGTGTAACGTAGCCCCGACTGATGAGACTCTGACCGGCTCTTATGTAGGTTAAGAACTTTTGATGCTTTGACATGGATAGCAGGAATCATTGAGAGCATTAAATATCACCAGTCACGTCCAACTGAACAACCACAGCTTTCTTCAAATTGTTATTTCCATTATTAATGTCTCTCTTTAAAAATCAATCATTTTGTCATCACGTTTTCTCAAAGTTTAGTCAAACTTACAATCTTACATTCCACAGACTGGAACCAGCAGTGAATGTTTAACACTTTTACCTGATACGTAACCTAAATAAATAATCAGTTATCAAAATTGTTATAAGATATATTGATGAATTTAATTTTTATTTGGGCAGGATTCATCCAGTTATGTTATCTTTGACAAACAGCCAGCATTAAAATGCATTCATGATACTGTGCTAGTAAGACCGATGAGCCACACCTCATAAATAATGTTTTGAACAGAACTATTTGAAACAAAAATACATGCAGCCTCAAATCCGTTTATTAAGCAGAAGAGGAGAGAAAAACCTGCAGTAGCTGGTTCAGGAGGGAAATCTCTGTACATTAATAATAATAATAAGGCAGCCAGTGATGATGTCACTGGTTGGTACATACAGCACTTTAAAAAGGATGGATCTGGCAATAATCTAAATATTCTTATTTGTTAACAAACCCCATAAAGACTCCCAACCAATAACTGATCCTACTAAAAAAGTGTTGCATTTGACTGAATGCAGCACACACACAGCGTCCTGCCGCAGTAAACACGCACTAGAGCACCACATGTGGATTAATCCACCGCTGAAAATAGTCCCTGACAAATCCACTATTTCCTCCTGTTTGAGTAATGTTTGCTGAAAAACACACAGGCCAGCTGCTTCAGGAGAAGTCTTTTTTTTTTTTTTTTTTTTTTTTTAAAAAGTGAAAGGATAGATTTCAACTCAATTTGACAAATCTATGTCTTCAGTAGAATCCAGCGGGTTTGGGACTGAGTGCCACAGACGGGGTAGGGAAGTTGGGAAGTGGACTACTGTAACACATTAGTAGTTTTTTTTAAGTTTTGGTTGGTAGTGGACTGCGATCAGTTTTTAAAACAGAGATCGAGACAGTGTGAAATAGGCTGCGTGTGAAAAACAGGAAAAGAAAAGGGTGGGATGGGATGATGGATAAAAGGCTAGACAGATGAGACGCTTTGAGGGACGGATGGATTGAAACAGTAGCGGATAAAAAAAAAAAAAAAAGTTTATTTCACAGTTGACAAACACAATGAAGGAATCTCATGAAAACACAAGTGCAGATTGGGACACAAGCACACAAAAAATTTCATAAAAAACTAGCATGCACACACTTACACACACACACACACACACACATAGAGAGGGTGGGGTGTTTTTATAGAAGTCTATAAGAGTTTTAAGGCTGGCTTTACTAACGCTCCATTGAGAAAGCTCTGTTGTTTTAGTCCCATAAGTCTTTACTGTCTGGCTGCAGTCTGACCTTCACTGAGAGGACGGCGACTGTCAAGAGAGACGAGCAAACCTCCACTGACTCCACTGGAAAAATACTACGAGCATGGATCAAATGACATATTCAATCCCGCCTATAGACAACTTATTTAGACTGTCGGTTGACGAGTAAACCCGCAGTGTGTTGCACGCAGCGCCGAACATACTCAAAAAAAGTGTATCGATCGTGTCCACGCCCCGTGTGGCATTTGTGGCGATGACACATGAACGTAAACAAAAAGATGCATTATGGAGCGTTTTCATGAAAAGCATCTCGCTGTGTTTACAGTCTGACCGATGTCTAACAAAGAAAGAAGCAAGAACAAGTGACAAAACTGGAAAATATGCAGTTTATGAGCATCTTGAAAAATATAAGGTATAATTTCACCTCAAAGAAAGACTTTTCCAAAACATCCTTTTTTTTTTTTTTGGTGCCTTTTTTTCTGTATTTCAGACGAGCAAAGGCTGTGTGTTCTCTGATTTATTAACATCATTTTAAGAGGATGCAGTTATTTACTACCCTGTGCTGTTCTAAAGAAACAATCTTTAGTGTCTTGCTGGGGGTGCGGGGTTAGTTATCTGTCGCATAAGATGTGTTTCTGCTGTGTTGGAATAGAGTGAAGAAGCGCAGAGTTAGCATGAGCATTGATTGATAGCCGCCGTGGCCACACACACAAAGAACGGCACATTCAGATGCTCGACTTTCATCGAGAGAGAAAAAAATGAGAAAGAAAGAAATGGTCACAGTGTTTGATTGATAGGGTGAAAGCGTAGAGCAAAGCAACGAGCCCTGAGCATGAAAACCAGAAATGTTTACCACTTCATGTAGGATTGAAAGGCTACTGAAGACATCAGCTAACACATCTGAGTTAAAGTCTGGCTTTATTCCCAGTATCAAGAACGCTTTCTGCTATCAACAACAATCAGCTAGCTAGACTAGAGTTAATGTTAACTATAGGAAGCCCACACTGACATACTGATCTGTTATACACTGCATGACACATATGAGTATAGTCCCAGTGATATGATGAGTGGAGCGGGATATTTGGCCAGTGGACAATTACAAGAAGGGTTTAAATCAAATCCTTCGCATTTGATTGGGCCACTAAAAAGCAGGCGGGGCAAACACAGTTAAGTGTAATACAGAGCTGCAGAGAGAGGCTATTGGCTCCACACACACCCTCACCTGTTGTTAGATCAGGAGGAGGACGAGGGAGAGAATTAGACCTCAGTCTCTCTCTCTCTCTCTCTCATATTGTTAGCTACTGCAACCCACAAAGTGAAGTGTGGTTTTATATAACCAATGTGGCTGGCTACTCGCCCCAAAGTCACATTTGATTGGATGAACTTCTGAAAACACCCCTGAGTGAAGGATGAGTCATTGAACATTTGAAACCGTTTTTACAGGAAGAGAAAAGACAAGGATTTTGATGTTAAAATACTCTAATACTGATTTTTTTTTTTGACACAGGATTAAACCTGGGAAAATATATTTTTCATTTCACTGGAACTTTAAGACCAGTTATAACAAACACAACTATAAAGACAGAGATGAGAACCGCTATGGGATCAAGTTCAGATCAGTCAAATTTCACTGGAGCGGCAAATATTAGTCCATTAATTAATTAGTTGCCAACAATTGAATTAATTTCCAACTTTTTAGATGACTGATTAACTGTTTTATTTTTTGTTTTAAAGAAAAACGTTTTTATTTTGTTTTCCGTATAGTGAACTGAATATCACTGGGTTGTGGACGCTTTTCTGACATTTAATGGACCAAATGACTAATCAATTAGTCAAGAGAATACATGACAGATTAAAAGATGATGAAAATAAATCATTAATTGTCACTGTAGTAGAAAAAACAAAGAATCTATGAGGGACAGAAAAAGAGAAAGACTCTTCTTACTATCAACTTTGATTTAAAGATTTTGTTTTCCAGTTTCATCTGGTGATTGTGGTTCTATCAGGAGGACGCTTGACTGAAAAGAGAGATTTACACTTTGGCTCGACAAGGTAAAACCAGAGTGCTGTGTTCATGTAAATGGAGCGGGTGAAAGCCTGGAGTACCTGGTAGAGGAAGCGCTGGCTGAACTGGTGCATGGCGCCCTGCAGCTGGCTGCGCTGGCTCTGCCACTGCTGATAGTTGCGCACAGACTCGGCCGTGGGCCTCTGCCATGTGGTGGTTCTGGTGTTGTGGTCCACGTAGTAGAACCTGCCCCGCTGGTCCACTCGCTTCTCCCAGCTGAGGGGGGGAACAGAAAGGAGAAGGGTAAGGTGGGGTGAGGGGGTGGGGGTGAGAGAGGGGTTTCATTTTTCTACATCTTTATTAAAGCATGTGGGTGGTTGAATATAAAAAAAGCTACACTGGTGATAGTAACAGCGCTGATTTATAGAGACAAGGAAAAAGAAACATGTCAAGGAAAGAAAACAGTAAAAAAAAAAGGAGAGAGACGGAGAGTGGGAGGGAGGAAGAGGGAAACAGAAGGGAAGTGAGACGGGGATAAAGGAGTAAAGATGTAAAGACCCTGGGGGAAGAAGCAGGAAAAATGAGGAAGAAGGAGAACAAGAGGAGAGGAAGGAAATGACAGATTATGCTGCTATGATAGTAAAACTAATCTATTTCTAAGAGTGCTTTATTAAAGTTATGGATCAGTAAGGTGAGGAGAATAAAACAAGATACCAACAGCCTTGTAAAGTTAAGTCCAGTGGCATTTGAATTGAACATTTACTTTGAATACTTCTTGAGGCCTTAAATAGAAATCATTTTGGATTTTTTTTTTTGTACTTTCCACAACTTGCACATGATTAGTGTCTTACAGGACTGTCAGCTATCCAGGGAGAAAAATCTGTTATTTTCACTGAGCTCTGCATTATCACAGGTCTGACGCGGCCTCGGACATCATCAAACAGTTCATGTGCATAAAAACAATACCAGCCCTCAATTACAATGATGGGGGGGGGGGGGGGGGGGGGGGGGAATTAAAGACGCCAGCTTTCTGAGTGACAATAACCATGTGCTGCTGTGGGGTGTGTGTTTGTGTGTCAGTGCCTGCCAGTGGCATTACTTCGAGGTCTATGTATATCCTGTTCTTCCCCTGAGACGGGGGGGGGGGGGGGGGTCTGGACGGGGACCGAGATATAGACGGTCCACAAAAGCAAAACACACACACACATAAAGGATACACATGGTCACATATGAACATAGCTCCACTCTCTCTCTCTCTCACACACACACACACACACACACACACACACACACACACACGCAGACAAGTTCCCCAGGCTCCACAGGACTGACTGCTGGTCTGCTGCTATTCTCACATGTCTGACTTAAGCACAACAGAATTTGGTAGAGAAAACAGCACGGACTTCCGTATGCTAACAAAAACATGCAGTGCAGATACCAGCAGGCTTAAGAAAAGTGCACGCACACACACACACACACACACATACATACACACACACAAAGGAATAAATAGTTATGTAGTCCATGGCAGCACTTCTATTGTAGCCATGATGTTAAAATTACCTGATGTTTTTTTTTTGACCTTTTGCAACTAGTTTGAGTATCTCTGTCTTCTTCTCTGGTTTGTTCATGGTTTGCTCTAGTTTCCATTGTAGTCAGGATGGGGAAACATCAGCAGCTACTGTAAATGAATGTGTAACTTGTAAAATACATTTTGCTCTACCATCACTATGGCCAACTTTAAATCAGTCACAATCTTGGATAATCTAAAATTCCCTGCCGTTACCGGTCTGGAACACACTTCTCAAAAGCAGGTGAGAGTTAATGACTAGCGTGAATCGGCTCGGTCCTCCCAGTACTCCAGGTCCTCTAAATAGAGTCGCTGTTGTTGCACTGAGACTATTAATGCGAACTCACACACATACATTCAGTGTGCAGAAGGAGAGCTGCGTGAAAGACTTTACTGCAGTGAGGGCAAGTGAGGCAGGTTATTACAACGACAGTTTACATGCTCAGTCTCAATTTTTTGCTTGCTGAACACATGTTTACTTTAAGTTCCAATCTTCAAGATTTAAACAGATTCAGTTGATTCAAACAGACTAATCCCACACAAGAGAGACTCGGAAGATACTGTACAGTTACTGTTTCAAAAAGGACAGGTTGATATTCTTCCAAGTCTGTCTTAAAACAATTGTTAGGTTACCATCTAAACATTGAAACAATCATTCCTCTTGTTCATACTGACCATAAAAAGCACTTACAATGTAAGTGATGAGGGATAAAATCCAGGCCTTGTTTTGTTAAAAAAAAGTTAGTCATATCAAGTGGATATCTGCCAGATTTGCAGTCTTTTTAGCATCAAGTTCCCTCTCTGTGTTTCCTAGGACAGTGTTTCCCCGTTGACTTTGGCAGCAAAAAGACTATGAGGTTGAAAGATATCTCCTTTATTTGACTCATTTGGAGAGTTGAAGCTTAAGAAACTTTTAATGAAATGCTTGCACTAAATGAGGATGGTGGATTTTGACCATCATTTACATTGTAATCTCATTAGGAAGGGATATTTTAATAACCAGTATGATTACAGCGAGAAAAATGTGTTTCAACGATCATTTTGGCTCCTGTATGCTGTTTAAGACAGACATGCTTCACATTAAAATGTTCGACCGGTGATTCACAGGGGTGAATTTTATTGTGAAGCAATAACAGGAAATGTTATGAATTCATCACCGAGATTAGCGGTATTTTGCTGGTGGTGCAGTTTTTGGAAGAAAGTATTGGAACAAGAAGCAACAGCCAGAGTCAGCTGTGAAAGGCTAGAAAGCAGTGTTGTACTGCACTCTCAGGTTAAAAGTTTGAAACTCGTTTCACTTATGACCGTAGCCAGCATCACTAACGCGGTTGGGGTTGCACTGGTAACCACACCCAACAGTGATGTCACAGTGTCCTTGAGTACACCTGTACATCACTGCAGCAAGAAAGCTATTTAAACTAAACAAACAAGCAAAAGAAAGCATCACCACAGCAAAGTGTTCAGTTAAAATCAGTGGAGGTCGGCACAAATGAGATTTTAAGGGGGAGTGGAGTTACTCTTTAAACAAATACAAGAGTTGCTCTTGTTCTTTTGCATTTCTTACACAGGACCTACTCAAAGTGTGTTTGTTGCCATCAGTGGTTGATATGAGTTTTGTTTAAAAAAAAAAACTGACTGTGCAACTTGCAAAGTTTTACAACTATAAACACTTGACTTAGATGGAAGCTTTAAATTATTTCACACAGTGAGAAGCTGAAAAGTCTAAAATTTAAAAACACCAAAAACTACTTCTGACAACAAATTGAAAAGCATAGAAATGATCATGTTTTTGATAGGTGTGTCTGTCTATATACGCACTGAAAATGGTATTTCTGAGTTCTTAAATTCGTGCCAGTGTACTGACGGCTTTTTAACATATTGCTGACATATTTAGCATTGGCGTCTCCCAGTGAGATCTGAACCCAATGAACCACCAAATTTTTCACCCTCTCCTTTCATAAAGTTTACTAGAACAGCTGATGAGAGAATTGCAATAATAACTAGAAAATGCATTTCCTGTGGAAAATGCATGTGAATGCTGACAGCTGAAATAAATTGCAAGGCATTGCTGAAAATACAGAAATCTGAAATTGCTTGAAAAAGCTTAATTTTCTGATTGAGACACGTGGGATATATACAGAGATTATTTGGGTTTTAGGAGCATTCTTTGGATATGTATACAGCACATTTGGAATATGCGTCTCACAACTGGGGTTTTTACTACAGTTTGCGACACACGGCCTCTTGCCTGTTTACCCCTGTGCAGGCAGACAGAGAAGAGGAATGAGAGGAGAGTGGAGAGCTGTTCAGGGCGGGCTGGAAAAACAGAGCGCGCCTTCTCCATGATGGGGATTAAGGGGATTGGTTATTATCCTGACATGCAGCCATGGACTGACGGTGACGACTCCGTGTGATGCACCAAAAACACTCAGAAGAGAAGTAAACATCATGGGACAACCTAGGCATTGGATGTGCCCGTTACTATAAATTTATAATATCATAATCGATATCACTTATTGATATCAGGCAGCAGCTCACTAATGTTTTTCACCTCGCTGGTTTACTTCACTGCCTGCAGAGATCTTGTGATTCCCATTCCCACTGGAGAGGAGAGAAACCCTGAAAACCCTCCGCATGTAAACAGGGATATAAGTAGAATATTCATTTTCATTAGCCTTGTAAACAGCTTAATAGGAATATTGTCTTTTCGGAATAAGGGCAAAAACCGGAAAATTTTGTGCATGTAAACGTAGTCATTGACAATACTTTCTCTATTACCGATCCTGCCGTGGCACTGGAAAACTTTTCACAATCTTTTAATGTTACTGCTGACAGACATGCCCCTTATAAAAAAAAAAACACAGAATTAAAAACAGATACAGTCCTTGGTTCTCCCCACAACTCTCCAATGCCATCCACAACAGAGCAACCTTTAAGCAACAAAGAAACATCTGGACCAGTATGATTAGGCTGAACTAAATTATTATCAGTCAGTTCTCTCTGCCTGTGATAGTTCCTCTAAATTTTGGAACACTGTAGCATCTCTTAAGAATTCATCACGGTCACATTGCCTACCACAAATAAAAACAAGTATCTGGTCATATTTCCGATAGATCGTCCATGGTTGAAGCTTTTAATCACCATTTCCTCTCCTCTGGTCTTTTCTTTAATAATATGTCTGCAGATTCAACTGTGGATAATTACCATAGCTGTCTAACAGAGGGAGTCCCTAACGCCTCAGCTTCTTCTGACTGCAAATTTTCATTTAGTTTGGGAAGTAGTGCAAACGAGTGCAAAAAACACTGGTGTAGATAATCTTGACCCAAATATTCTTTATCCAAGTGCCCCCCTAACATATTTTTAACTAAACCCTTTTAAACAGGCATGATTAGAGCTTTGTGGAAAAGCGCCATAGTAGTACCCTTACACATAAGTGGTGATGTCTGCAATCTAAACAATTACCGTCCAATGTCTAAACTTTCTTTCTTGGCAAAAATCCTAGAATCATTGGGCAATTTACAACTACGCACTTTTATCGTTTCATTAAACTTACTACAACCACAACAGTGTGGTTGTTGCCCCTGCCACAGCACAATTACAGCTGCAGTTTCAGTCATTGATAACATTGTCTCCTCCCTGGATAAAAAAAAATAATAATAATAATTTTGCGCTGCTCTCTTCAGTGACCTCTCAAAAGCATTTGATCATAAAATCCTACTTTATAAACTACAGTCTTTAGGTCGAGATGAAGCCACGCTTAATTGGTTCCACCCTTATATTACAGAGAGAACTCAGACTGTTGTTGCTGATGGCTCTCAGTCAAGCCCTCTTATCATCAGAAATGAGTTGCCACAGGGGTCCTTTGGTCCATTGCTGTTTACACTATACATAAATAACAGAATTCAACCTAATCGATTCTTAAATGTCCATTTTTTTTGCAGATGAAACAATTATATATGCCCCGGGCTCCACCCTGGTCCAGGCCCTGACTTGTCTTCAGTCCGCCTTTGATGCTTTCCAAATATCACTCCTTAATCACAGACTAGCTTTAAACGCAGAATCGACCAAGTACGTGGTATTCTCCACCTCCACCAGTGATTCTGACTATCCTGCCATTAAAACTTTAAATGGCACCCACACTACTCCTGCTGAGTCGTACAAATAATTTGGCTTGATAGCAGACTGTCATTCAAGATTCATTTAACTCAAAAATTAAAATTCAAACTAGGCTTCTTGTATAGAATCAAAGGATGTTTTTCTTCTTTCAACCGTTAAACTATTGTGCAGCTAACCTTCATGTCTGAATGGGACGACTAGCGTTTTTGCTGCACCATCGGTGGGAATGCAACCTTACATTCCCCTTTGGAGATTTTAAAGCTTTATTATCTCATGCTTTTTTAATGATTCTTGTAACTGTTTTCATTAATCCCTTCTTTATTGTGTTGTTTCTTCATGCTGATTGAGTTCATGTCTTATGAATGTTTCTTCTTCTCGTGTCTCTCTTGGAAAAGAGATCTTAATCTCAATGAGACTGCCTGATAAAAAAAAAGATTAAATACATTTAAAGAAATAATGTCCTTAAAGAGCAAATTTAACATTTGAATGGTTTCTGCAGCTTAAAGTATGAAAAAGTAGCAGTCAACCAAAAAACATACAGAAAAAGAATAAACAGTAAAGCACTGCTGAAAATGCAGACATCTGAAATGAATCACTTATTTTGAAATTCCAGCCTTGTATGTGGTCTCTCTGTGAGCTCCTATCACGATCTGGGGGCTTTTATTTTGAAAACAAACAAACAAAAAAAAAAAACAAAGTCTCATCCTGAGCTTTGTGTTAAGATAGTTAGTATCTGGGCGTTTTATTTTGAAAAACTACATCCACTCCTAGTCTCCTCTTAACATACAGTGACTGTTATGGGCTTTTATTTTGGAAAAACAAACCTCATCCTGAGCTTCCTGTTATAAGGTTATTTTGGTTTTTTTGAAAAATTGGAAATGATGTGTGTGTTTATGTGTGTGTATATAATGTGACATTCTACAAAATACCTTCACTGCACATCACCCATGTTGCTATGGTGACAGGGCCCCTGCAGGCCAGAATGTTCAAATTTTCAAATTGCTGAACACTCTTCACCTTGCAAGGCAGCTGCATTCACAAAATCACAGCATCATGAGATCACATGAGAATCCATCTTGTTAGGCTTTAAGTTATGTGTCATTTTGTGTCCGAACGACCAATCCAGCTGCCTCGCATGCAAGACGGTGATAGACAGTGATGGACAAATGGTTCATCCAATCACCTGCCAAGTATTTTTTCAAAGTGCCTGCCCTTTTCCAACCAGTTTCCATGGACGACTTTCAATGTAACAAACCATCTGGCTCGTCAGGTTAGAATAGTCCAAATAATAATAACAATAAAAAAATAGCTTAATAAAGCTATTAATAAAAGCTTAATATTTTAAAATCAATGGTATAAAAGGTAGACAGAAGAAATGTCATAGCATAAATGTCCTTAAAGAGCTGAACATTTTGATATTTGAATGGGTTCTATAGCTAAAAGTATGCAGAAGTAGTTAGCAATTGAAAATGTGTAAAAGACAAAGAATAAACATTTGAAGAACTAAAGTGTGAACGCTTCAGCATTCACACTAATGATATCTAATGATACTTTGTTGACTTGAAGGGAAAATCGATCGTCTCTTGTGGTCAGCTACACAACAGCACCCCAGGAGCTGGTAGGTTTACATATCTTGCTCAAGGACACTTCAGCAGCGTGGATGATTGCAAATACAGGGAGTTATTTGGTTGAGGGTTAGTCTCTCTGACCACTATGCCTCTGAGCCTCCTCTAAAAAGGCAGGAAAAACACTGTTCCCTCTCTGATATTAGCACTAGCTAGTTATTTACTGGAGCCAGGGAAAAATCCCAGAGCCCACAGCAGCCTGTCTGACAGTCTCTACTTAGTTCTGCTATCTGACTTTAACTCTTTGCATCAGTCATGTCATTATCAATCGACTCTATGTATTTCTTGGAACTAGAAGTGAACAGCCTCCTAACCATGAACTGTCCAGATCATGGTTTTACTTTATTGGTCTTCTTTAGGACAGTCCACTCATTATTCATGAACATGGTGGGTAACAGCAAATGCTCGGAGCTTGCTTTGCTCTGTTTCTATCCTTTTCTATTTTGACTGAGATCAAAGTATTGTAACTGATTTAATTCGAGGGTTTTGCCTTATGTTTCATTCATATGTCTGTTAGTTGACTATTTTCTGAGATTCAACCACTGAAAAGGGCACAAATGTACTTTTTACAGCTTGTAGTAAAGCTGAGCATTGGAACAACATAGCTCTCAATATTTAAGTCAACATGAACTTCACCATGATTCAGATTTTAAATTGTAATGAATTGTAATTCTATAGTTGTACTGGATGAATATGCTGGTATTTACACGTTGATGTGTATTTTTTAGATTTGTCTGTATAACTATTAGTGTAATAGAGACTAAGTAATGGTTTTGTATGTAAATGAATGCTTTTAGCATCTGGTGATTGTTCTGTGTGTACCTGCCCAGGGACTGCAGATGGAAATGAGCTAATAGCTAAATCTGGCATAAATCATCTCTTCTCTTCTCATTTTGAGATTAATGTTTTTTGTGCATGGTCCTTGTTTAACAATGAGAAAGAAGAAAAGAAAGCTACAAAAACAGAACGAAATCCATGTCTACAGATGTCTGTAGCAGCTCAAAGACACCATGCTGATTAGTTAGGTATGGGACAAATAATCAATATGTAAGAAATAAATTAAATTGTTTTACGCCAAAAATACATTTTGAGAAAAAAAGGATACTCTCAGGAGGTTGCCTGGCGAATGACAGACAGAAATAGGATCTCTTGTGCTGTGCTTGGGCTTATTGAGCATCTCGGTCTCAGTATTGAATGTAAAAAAGTCTAGATCACAGAGGAAGAGGCCTCATGAAAACTCTCCCATAGGGAGCCACCGACAACTGGAGAGAATGAGAGAGACTGTAGTCCTGATTGACAAGACGTTGATTACAGTTTTGATGAAGTTGTAAATCAGTATCAACTCTTTTCTTTTCTTTTGACTGTTAATTTGGCATTAGCAAATGTAACTGCTACATTTTGGTTCGGAACAGCTGTTCCCACTCTATGCTGGGATTTCGTTCTAACCATAAAACTTTAAAAACGAATAGAAAATATTACCATTTTCCATTTTGAAATGAAATATAGAATATAAACACATGATGTTGCTTTCCAGGCTAATTACTATTGTTTCACTTTGTCCAAATAACATTCTCTAAAAACATGAAACAGGATTTCAACATTGTGGTTGACAGACATCATGCAATGCTGACAAATATGGCTTCATGTAAACACAGCATCAGTTTTAATTAAAGAGGCCCTGCTACATCTAGACTAAAAGGAAGTGTGTTATGACATTCTGCAACTTAAAAACCAAATGGGTTGAGCTTGTGATGCATCACTTGTTACAAGCTCCACAGTGTATTTGATAAAGAACAGTGTGACTCAGAAGCTTCGGATGGCTTTCATTATTTCAGCTTCCAAACCTAGATTGCTTAACTCTCCCCCACTCTGCACCCCAACCTCTAAACAGTTCCTGGTGTGTACATCTGGAGCACTAGCCCGGCATTAGCTTGCTAATTGATCCTCTGAAGGGCCACGGCGGCCAGCAGCCAACACAGTGGTGGATGGAAGTACATGTGGCGCTAAGAAAGGACTTTTGTTCTCCGGGCCCCCACACTCTCCTTCCTTGTATGGAAAAACTGAGATGGGGGGGGTGTGGAGATTTGGGGAGAAGCGGGGGGAGTGACCTTTTCCAAAAAACAGCCTCTCTTTCTCTCTGTCACCCAGTCACACGCTCTGTGAAAATCAATAAATAATCATTGCAAATAAAAACGTCAAAAAAGGGCTGGACTGTGTGTACACCATTATGAGAGCAGAGTACCGAGCCAGAAAGGGAGAAAACTGCATTCCCATTATGATGGCTTAGCACACACACACACACTACAATCAAACTTGGTGATTTAGAACCAATTAAAGTGGAGTTTCATTTATGTAGTTACGCCTGAGAACATGAAACACGTTCCCAACAGAAATAAACAAGAAACGAAAAACTCTTGGTCTGACAGCTGACGAGACTGGACCTAAACATCAGCGTTCCTCTAGACACATGAACTAATGTGTAACTGCTTGAGATGCACACTTCATCTGACATCTGCTAGTGTTACAGAAAACACTTTCTGCTTAGCTGTTAAGTTTTTTTTTTTACATAGTTTGAGAAAGAACAACCCTTTGTTGTTTATACAAACAAAAGATAGTTTCAAGGCAAATTAATAGCAAGAGCAAAGATGTTAGGTACCTTAGCAGTTTTGTAGGCTAGCTCACGGCTATAACAGGCTTGATAATTTAAGTACCATTTACTGTGGCAACAGCTACAAACTGGAGATTGACAAGTCTGTCTGCCATCCACAACAATCAGACTTCCACAAAAGGAAAAGTTTTCTCTAAACTAAGTTTTTTTTTTTTTTTTTTTTTTAAAGGGTATTTCCAGGCATTTTGCCCTTAAAAGTTGACTATAGCTACATGAATCATGGGGAGAAAAAAGGGTGATGACATTTATCACATCCCCCGCAGGAATCATTGACATTACATGGTACATTGTCACTTCCAAGTCTAGTTCTGGAGATTAAAAAAAACTGTATAAACCTATTGGGTTTTAAGCAAATACAGGTCTTTGACAACTGATACAAGTGGATATTATGTTCCATTTCTGTCAGATGCCACTAAATCCTACACATTGCACCTCTAAAGACATACCCTGGTGGAAGTGGTCTCTCCCATGTTGTGGTTTTGGTGTTGTGGTCGACGTAGTACACTCTGCCATGAGGCAACACCCTCTGCTCCCAGCTAAACAGAAAGAGACAAAAACACACAAATTATTTATACATTTATTTATACACTGTATAAATAAGTTATAGAACAGTTATAGAAACATGGGTTTTTCAAAGATTTCATCATATATGTACAGAAATCACAAAGCCGAAGACTTCCCAAAATACATAATTATTTAGAGGAAAGGAGGTGTGCCACACTAACAGTTCTGTATTTAATAGTGTGTAACCAACAGACACAGAGAGGATTATTGATGCCATGAACAAGCTCTTTGAATGTTTTAATAACCTGCAATCTTTTGCTTATTTGAGCCATTCTATTGGGTCCATTTAGTTTCCTTAAAGGGGACATATTATGCGTTTTGTGATTTTCTGTTATTAAAATTCCAAAGCTTTAGTTGAACGTATGTAATAATACTGCCGCAAGTCAAATGCCAGGGCTTGAGCCTGCCCTAAATGCTTAATTTGGGACATTTTTTTCTACTTTGCCAACAAGCTGATGTTGGATTGACATGCATGCCCTTAAACGGCCATCCGTAGCCTTTGTTGCTAAGGATGTTGCTAAGGTTTTCCCATGTGTTGGTCACATTGCGCACTCTCTTTTGTATCAGATTTCGGCTTAAACGTGCATGGATGCATTTGAGAAGTTCACATTATGGTAAAGAATGAGAAAAAGTAGTGAAATCCTGCCACTATAGTTTGTTCCATGGTTTGTTGAGCCACCTGAAGTCTCCAAAGACGCAACTTCCAGAAGCTAGCCAATCAGCACAGAGGGGGCCCTTAAAGAGACAGGAGCTAAAACGGTCTGTTTCAGACAAAGGCTGAACTTAGGGGCAGCATAAAGGGTCACTATGAGTTAAATAAAGAATTTTTGAACTGTGAACCATGAGAAGACATTCCAGTAGAGCCCCAGAATTTAAATATAGACCTGGAAATGTGCATTATATGTCCCCTTTAATACCCTTTGCAATGATAAATATGACAAATAAATCTGTCTTTGGTACAATTTATTCTTATTATATATTCATGTGTTTTGCTTTGGCAAGACACTTGTATTTTTTTTTCAATAAAGCTCATTTGAACAGTACACACGAGTCAATGGACACACCTACAGTCTAAATGACCATTTCAATCACCAGGGATAAACGCTGATATTTTTAGGCCCAAATGTAAACTAATGTAAAAACAGTAGAGAAAAGGCAATTTAACGCAACTTAACATGATCTTCCTTAACTGTGACACTTCAATAAATACAAATAATTGAATATACCATATAGAGCCTACTTCTTTACTTTTTAGGGAAGTGTTGGTGATGATGTTTCTCCAAAAGCAACCAAATTTGCTGCAGTCCTACAAACTACTCCTCCTCTCCACCAGAGCAGATCAGGAACCATCTCGATCAACTGGGCCTAGTCTCTTCTCTAGCTTGAAGTTCTTGTTTCAAGTCCACATCAGACCACATCACGCACCAAGCCATCATTATCTGGGGCATACCTTGCACTTCCTCCGACTTGGGTACAATCAGTGGTAAACTTAGCAGTGCTGACACCTGAACTGAATAGTAACCATTCACCTCCTACCCTTCTGGAATGATGGCTTGGCTTGTCTTATCAACTTTGTAAAAAGAAAAACATGGCTCCATCACACAGTCATCAGCTCTGCATAGTACTATGATTGATGTACGATTCATAATCTATTATCAAGACATTATTGCTGTTAGTAGAAATTCCCCAACTGCACTGTCTCTTCAACAGGAATCAAAAGGAAAGATGCAACGGAGTCTGCAGAGAGCGACATGAGCATGAGCTTCAGGGAGATGGATTATTTGAACCCTTTAGACATTAGTTTTGTACCACCCAGTACCACCTCGCCTTCCAGCTCAGGATCTGGTTCTGGCTGTGGCTCAGGAAGCTCCCATGAAGATACTCCAAGAGGATGGGCTGCAAATAAGTGGCTGGTGTACGAATCAAAGCTCATGGAGCTTTTTAAAAACATGCAGCAGAGAAGAAAGAAGTGGCTCCAGGCAGATTCACCTGCTTTACAGGCTCTCAAAGCAGATGGCACACTTCAAGCACACTGGTATGCCTTGTTTACAGAGTCAAATGTGTTTCATTCAAGTTTAGTTTAGTTGTCCTTGAGCGAGACATAGACAGGGATATAATGATAAAGGATAATTGATCATAAATGCACATGAGGTGTTGCTGATAATATTTTAGTCTTTAGACTGAGGCTTGCAGCTTTTGTATGGTCAAATCTCTGACAGTGTCACAGCGCCACCAGAGGGGGGAGCTAGGTGTCACCTTTTCCTGTTTCGATCTGCCCACAAGCCCTTACAGAGGGCAAACTTTACCAGGCGGCCACTTTCCCCCCGTAAAGCAAGATGGGACTCGTGTTGGGACTTTTCTACACAATTTTACACCCGGTTCGGTGACAGACACTGCAGCCATGCTGTTAATGGCATAATTATCGGTAGCTAGCCGGTGACAAATACTGTTCACTATTTTCATAGGATGTTGAACTAAAAGGCGCGAAGGAGTCGGGATGTTTGATGGAATTGTAACTTTGTGTTGGCGAAGGCTCGCAGTATGGGGATGAAACTTCCTCTGTGGCCACAAGCCTTAGGGCCATGGTTAATGTCAAACCCTGATCACACCCATTTTTGTCATCTCACATGGGGCTAATTCAGCTGATAACAGACGTTTTGACTTGTTGAAGCAGACAAAGCACATTTGTACTTAATGACATAGTCACAATGTCTGCTGTCTTTAGTCCAAAGTCAAGTAGTCGACCTTCTCTGGGTAAAAGTAATCTCACTATTGAAACTGGATATTAACACTGATTAGTTTCTTCATAAACATTTTGAGAGGCAATTGAACTTTTTTTTGTCTCTGTACATTAAATACCAGTCGTTTTGGAAAGAGAAGAAAGAGAATGAAGAAATGCACGAAGAAGCAATAAGTGAAGTCGTTTATAGCTGCGAGAAGCAATACAGCAACTAGACTGTTTATTACTGTGTGTAGTCATGAGGAATGCAAAGGAAATTAAAAGTTTTATTTTAGGTGGATTCTCATATTTCTCACAATAAAACTAAAATTTTCATGTCACATTTACTTATGTGAGTCTTATGAAACTCTGGGCCTTATTCTACCTACATGCTTGTCAAGCTTCCAGAGTCGCGGCATGAAACGTGCAGCTGATTTGTAATGAATGTTTTGAGTTTTAAAGTTTTATATAGCTGCTATAACATCGCAATCATGAAAAGGGTCTCCACTGTGTAGTCAGTATCACTTTAAATGAGAGTGGAGTCGTTTAAAGATTTGCCTTGAATATGCACATAAATCTTAGGAGAAATTTGGTTGGCATGTCTACATTTTCTTTCAGAAATACACTTAGTAACTTTTTACAACTGTACAGCATTTGTAGAGCTGTTATACGTCTTTGAAGCATCAAACTCAATCAGATCAAGTTGTGGGCAGAACGGTCTTTGCGATGCGTGAGTCTTACCCAGCCGGGAGTGTGTCTGAAGTAGACTCTGTAGCACTGCTGTTGGCCTGCTCAGTGCTGGAGGTGGCAGAGGGGCCGGGCTCCGCGGGGGTGACTGGACCCAGGGCGTCCTGACCCGGAGAGGGGCTACTGCTGCTGCTACTGGCGGCTGGGGATCGGCCCGACGGAGAGGATGGAGGAGGCGTGTGACGGGCCACGCTGCCACGACTGTTCTCCAGCCCGTTGGACGTCAGCTCAACTTTATCTGAGAGATGACAGAGAAAAGGGGGGGAGGGCGTCGTCACTTATTGTTCCTAGTGTTTATGAGATATCTCAGCTGATTTTAGTTTGGTGGTGATATGAATGCAGGATATTCAGACTATTTCACGGTTCATCATTTTCATTTTCTAGTCATAACTAGTACACTGCATTCATATGCTACTGAGAGGGTCTGACATCTGGGACATGTAAGCTGGCTGCTAAACATTATTGCATTCTAGTGAGCTGTGAAAACAACCCCAGAGGACAAACGGTAAACAAGAAAATTGTTACAGAGGATTCACATTTGCAAGTTTAAGAACCGGTCAGAGTTGGCAGTGAGCTCTGTGCTCCAGTGACAAACCACTATTTATTTATTTTCTATAGTAAAACTACACTTCATTATCCATATTAAAGGTTCTATATGTAGGAATCAGAAATTCCTTCTCATTACTGACATCTGTGGCCATTAAATGAACTACATCCTGGTGACTACGCTTGTGTGCTAGCGGTGTGAGTATTGCGGGTGATGTCTTTTTCCTTACTTACTCTTAAATGAAAGATAAATAAATAAATAGATGTCCAACATTGTGAGAGAGCCAATCCGCAATCCGCTAACTCGCACAAATATGCGTTAATTAACCACCCGAACCTGTTCTGACCCGCAAATCGTAAATATGTGCTTATTATGATCTTTGGACTATTAACAGGAAAAACAAAAGGGGTAAGCTATGTTCTGCTATCACTCTGGAGCTTGTTTTCTGCTCCTTTGTGGAGGAAATAATATTGTTTAGCTGTATGTGTGCTCGGGAGCGGGCATCTTGCCATTACGGGGGCGTTTTTTTTTTTTTTTTGTGAAATGTGTTGTGGCTGATAAAAGCAGCTAGCTGTCTCATTAGCTGGAGAGCTAATATCTGCAGGGTGTTACTAGTTGGATAGCACCATCTTTGAGGAGTTGTTGTGTGGTTATGCCGGTAGTTTGATAACGTTAGTGGGAGAGAGGTAAGGCACTCGGGAGCATGTGAAGTCATCACTTCTGTTGGATTTTCATGGAAAATCCGACCTTGGTCCTCCACATAGAAATCTGTCCACAGGCTGTTACACACAACTGAGAAAGTCTTTTACTACCCATTCACTCATCGGCAATAAAAAAAACGATTGATACATGTAAACTACTTCACAATTCCACATATAGAACCCTTAAAATACTCAGAACTTTGTTGAAAAGGTTTAGACTGATATAATGATATTTGTTAATATAGGAAAGCAGTTATTACCCAGCATCACACTCTGCCACAGCAGATATTACACAGTTTGTGTGAATACATTCTGTGCAAATTTAGCTTTTATAATTAGAGGTGATAATTGGGTTCTGATGAGCAATTCGGTTTTGGATCTAGTTTCACATTCAATTTTCAACCTTAACATTAGGTGCTTGTAAATGTCAAAAGCAAAACAGCTGGATTCAGATTTGATCAAATGCTATCAAACCCTATACTTATTTACGGTTGATCACTAGTGTAACTGTAGACGATTGAAGACATCAACTTTAAAGCGTCTGATGACAGATTTTAACTTCACATAAATGTGAATGAGTAATGCAGATAATTCCGCATTTGGTAAAGTAATTGAGCCACTACTAATAACACCCTGAATACACTTTTTTTTTTTTTTTACCCTGAGGGGACATATTGTGGTTATTTCTGTCTTTTAGTGCACAAATTCCGATCAGCAGCTCCAATCTATTTGACATCAGAATCAGCTTTAAAAACGAACGTATGCGAGTCCGGTTGGTGCGTATGAAACAAATAAAAAAAAAAAAAAAGGTGAGCAGATGTTTGGTATACCTGCGCTGCTTCCAGGGCTGCCGTGACTCTTGGAGGAACGACGGCGAGCAGACGAGCCCGGGCCGGGGATCTGTTCCTCATTCAGCTCCCCGTTAGTCAGAGAGATCCCTCTGGAGCACCCTGGAGAGCCGCCCTGCGAACCCCCCACTGAGTGCCTGTTAATCCTGCTCAGAGACAGACAGACAGACAGACAAGACAGACAGAGAGAGAGGAAAGTGGAACAGGAGAGAGGCAGAAAGTGAAAGAAAAGGAGATGGAGAGAAAAGGCAAGAGGGAGGGTGAGAGGGAGGTGAGAGATGACAAAGAAACCTTAACATTCAGACTTAGTGTAAGAAAAAGTGTCTATTGTGTTTAACTTTATTCTTTGACTGACTTTTATGTCCACTTCCTGACAATTACCCCACAGCTTTGTTTTGACAACTTATGATTAGACCTATTGTTGTTCCTGACTCATGGGAATAGGGCTGGCGCATGTACGGGTGTGTGCACGAACAAAACCAGCACACTCACACACACACACAAAGACAGAGGTGTCGGCTCCTTTTCCTCTCTGAACACCCTCATATTTTCCTAACGCTAAATTTAACTTTGCTTTTCCGACAAGAACTTTTATACAAAGAAAACATGTTGGCTTTCCCTCCCCGGGACCAAGGAATGCTGAGGCCTAGCTTGGATGGTGATCAACAGAAAACCGGATTCAGAGCTGTGCTCAGTTGTTTATTTGCCACAATAAGGAGGAGGAGGAGGAGAAGAAGAAGAAGAAGAAGAAGCAGCAGCCGAGGAAGGAAGCAACAATTTTTGACGCTGACAATCGGCGTGTATGTAAACCCTGATGAATGTGTTTGTGTGTGTGGGCACTGAGCTCCTTGTCATGGGAGAGCGCCAACAACAGAACCATCCATTCACCTCCTCTTCTCTCTCTCTCTCTCTCTCTCTCTTCGACGGTGGCGTCCGTTTGAACACAACTGGATGGAGATGTTGACTGCTTCTCCATGACAGCGGCGGTTTAGGCTCTTGGCTGAACTGTGTTTAATGCCCCCCTACAATGTTTAGAGGGAAATACCATCTGACCCCATGCACTCTCGCCGCAAAGCTTTGAAATAAATGCAGTCTGTTCCACTATTTATTATCCCACTACCATTCTAGCCAGTGAGAGCAGTGTCTGAAACCACATTCGGAGAGAAGGGGGGGGGGGGGATAACATGCTGGCACTCCGCATAAGTGCTTCAGTCGACCAATACTGACATAGGCCTCCTTGACTCGATCCGTTTCTTTTCTTACTTCCATTTATTTTGAGTACAATTATGCCTCGGGTTTATGATTTTCATATAAGCGCTTTGCAAACAGTATTTTAGAGAAAAGGTTACGCAAGTTTATTATTGTGCTATTATTCTTATTATTACACCACAACGTCTGGAGAGATTTGAAACCAGCAGAACAGTGAACTTTGCTTGATTTAGATGATTAAGAAGTGTGTGTATTCGTGCATGTATAAGCAGTGGGTTAAGACGCAAAAATCATGAACTTACTTATAGTCGGTTGAGCCCTGTTGTTCCATGTCGTCCATATTTCTCTCTGCGTTTTTCTAAATGTCCCATTGAGAGTGTAAACATTGCCTTATTAATTATGTGGCTTCTGCTCTTTCTTCCTGAACGTTCCGGTTTCATAAACATGTTTTTTTTTTTTTCTTCTTAATTTCAGGGAAGTGCTTAAATATGCTGCGGGACGCCACAACAGCGACAGTGTTTTAACAATAAGCGTGGACGTGAACAACTGCTTAAAAAAATACGATTCCAGTCGAGTCACGGACAAAACTTCAGAGGAGAGCGTGCCAGCACTGTCAGAGTCACTTACTGCTCTGCCTTTTCTCAGTAAATTGCTACATGCTGAAATTATAGCTTTGTATTGCACAAAGTCTTTCTAATTTATTCTATGTAGGAGGTCACAATAAAAAGATCTGTGTGCATGTTGAAAGTGGATGCATGTTGGGAGGTGAGCGCTGAAGAAGATTTTGGTTTTTTTTTTTGTTTTTGGATTATAACATCTTCATCCACATAAGGGGTAGCCTGACAGATGAAGTTTGGGGAACTGCTGTTCTTAACATTTGCACTGTGACTGGTAGCTCTTGGATTCTGACTTCAGGAAGAGATTTATTTTTACTTTTATAGCTTATATCAGATGAAAAGGTGGTGACGAAGAGTGATGCATATGTGGCTTTTTTATTATTGTATTGCTTCATCCTCAACCCATAAACAACTGTGTATGACCTCTATAGCCTTGTAAAATATCTACCCTTACATCATTAAATAAATGACATGGGGTTATAGGAGCAGGAAACTGTTATTGGATATTTTAAAAAAAATGAATAGTAGAAGAAGAATAGAGCAAATGTTAAAAACTATAGAGCCAGACTGGTGAATTGTGTCCATAAACCATCATCACAGAATGGTTTGTCAGATTCTTAGTCTTGTGTGTGTTGTTATGTGATAAAACATTATCATCCCTTATATGAGAGGACAAGCCCACTTCCCCTTTTTACCAACTGGTATGAAAATTTAAAATCAGCTTATCCACTTCTCATGAATAACTTTCCAAGTGCACTCAAGACAATATGTTTTATCCCTACTGCATTTAGGGGACTACGTCAGTGCTCATACACTGTATCCGAGTCCGTGTGTATGTATGTGTGTGTGTGTTCGTTCTAACCTGTTGTGAGATCCGGCAGTACTGGGAGTCTCTTCGCTCTGTGTCCTCCTCAGGTTGGGTCTATCTGACTGTAGTATCTCTGTAACAAAAACACATAACATCGTCATTGTACAGACGTACTGTAGCTGTCATTCACAACACACAAATGTCAATCAGGGAGAGCGTAGTGAAGTGTCTGCCACACTTACATCAGCTCAAATCCATAATTAAATGACACTTTGGTACAGTGTAATAAAATTGTCCTACAACAGAGGAAGTAAAGATATGAGTGTGAAGATGCTGTAATGCTGTTTATTAAGTGTAAGATGCAGCGGCAGCTAGTTTAGGTAGTTTAGAAGAGAAGTCTACTTTTATATGGTAAAGAAACAACAGATGATGATGAAATGTTGGATACATCGAAGGACAAAATGTTATTTTTTTAAATAGGAAGAAGAAAGAGGACTGAATCTCATTGTAATCCATCTAATAGTTGTCAAAACACGTCATTAAAAAAACAAAAATGTCAACATGTCGAGTCCATTTTCTCAATGCGGCCCCAAAATCACAAATTTGCCTCAAAGGTCTTTACAAACTGTACAGCATACAAACACCCTCTATTTCTGGACCCTCAGCTTCATGATGGAGCTACAAGGGAAGTTAGGTTTTCTTCCTCAGGGGACCTACAGTAAACAGCGGCATCAGGAGTCTCTTTTATTGTCACATTACTCTCACACTGAACACTGTGGAGGTCGACTACAATCCTGAGCTGTGCAGAAAATGAGAAAATGCCCTCAGCTAAGCTTAGAGACACTTATATATATATATAAATAAAACTCTTCAATAATGAAATCCATATATACTTGAGACATGCAGCAATGGAAGTACAGTTGGTGGTTTAATGGAAACCATTCATCCTTGTACGTTACTGTGTAGTCTGTGCTGGTGTGTGTGTGTAGTGGTATGTGGTCTTAGTGGTGTGAGGGAATGTGTGACCATACACTCAGTCCCGACTGTGACTGAAAACCACAGGCCTATAACACGCTTTTCATTAACACTCACTCTCTCCTTCACACACATGCACACAAACACACACACACACACACACACCCTCCTATGTGTAAGATACGCTTGAAGTATAACAACCTAAAAACAGTGTGTATGTTTACACACTGGACATGTACTGTATATCCTGCTATTCAAAGTAAAGCAAACAGGTAATCTCATGGACTCACACTCTCTCTCCCTCTCTCTCTCTCTCACACGTGCACACACACATACACACACACACACACACACACACACACACACACGTGCGCACACACACAGTCCCTGTTTTGTGGCTATGAAAGGGCTTCTTGTGAGCAGACCCAATGGACATACAGAAAAATAAACAGGGTCTTGAGGAGAAACCATTGTGTCATAGCCTGCTCACCGAGTACATCACCCCCCCCCCCCCCCCTCCCCCTCCCTCTTAATGGCACGAGCTTAATTACTGGTCTGGTGTGTGTCTGTGCATGAGCACATGTGTCTGTATGACGCTGTGTAAAACTGACCATCTTAAAAAAAAAAGACACAAAAAAACATCTCAACAACTAAACTCCATTCAAACCAAGGGTGGGCACATTTGACTTCAGTAGCTGCTGTGGATAGTTTGGACTCTTTAGTGTTACTTGCATAACCCTGTTTCTCTGAGTAGCTTCATATGTTATCAATCTATCTATAATTTTGTCAACCTGTTTTTCCATATTGTAATTTGTACTCTCTTGGTCTATTCTGTACACACACACACACACACACACGTACACACACGCACGTCTGTCGGTCTTGGAAGAGGGATCCCTCCTCTGTTGCTCTTCCTGAGGTTTCTTCCAGTTTCCCCCCCATCGTTTTTGGGGGGGAAGTTTTTCTTTATTTGAATTGAGGGTTTAAGGACTGAGGATGTTACATGGTGTACAGATTGTGAAGCCCCTGAGGCACATGATGCAAGCTGATGCAAGTGAGTCGACAAAACACTCGCAGTGAATGATGCTTCGACCTGTGTAGCATTTGGAGAGAAAGATACAACTGACTGTTTTCTTAAAAAGAAAAAGAGAACGTAATGTCACATATCAGAAATAGGTCAGAGATCATTTAATGTTTATGTATATATATATATATATATAAACTTGGACATGTGATTCTGACAGTTTAAATGACGTCTTACCAGGAAAAACACCTCATATATAGCGGTAATGCTCTTATTGGTAGTCTCATACAGTTAACAAGCCTGTTAATGTACAGAGTCTAGCATGATGTGTCCCGGATGATAAGTGTTAGTCACTGGTGTGTCAGTGCTGTGGTGTCACAATGTGGTGTCTGCGTCTGCAGGATGGGAGTTGTGTATACGTGGAGTGCATATGTGTGTGTCTGTGTGTGTGTGTGTGTGTGTGTGTGTGTGTGTGTGTATCTAGTGTTTACAAGGTGTGTCAATATTCTAAGAGTTGAAATCTTGCTGCTGTGGCTTCTGTTTCTCCCCATCTTTCAATACAAGGGTTTGTTTATGAAGCCTGCTCTGTGTGTATGTGTGTATATGTGTGTGTGTGTGTGTGCGTGTGTGCGCGTGTATGTCAGAAAAGCTGCCAGGGGAAATTAGTAAAACCTCCGAACTAACAGAGGTGCGTTCAGAGCGTGAACACAGAGTGCCTTAACACCACCAGAAGGAAACACACTCCCAACCTTTATATATTCAGGCAGCCCACATGTCCCTACATACACATTATTGAATGTAAAACACATGTACATGCACATACACACACACACACACAAGCTCAATAACACACGCCTGCATCTACACAAGAAACCATAAAACATACACACATAAGGCAAGTGCCTCAACTTGAGATCCTGCTAATAGTGGGCATACTTCTGTTCACTAACCTCTCCTCTCTCCCCCAAAAAACACACACACACACACATATATGTACATATACATACACACACGACCTCTGTCATCCCTGCCCCTGCAAGCCAGGAGAGGAAACCCCCCCCCCCCCCCCTCCCCCCCAAACCATGCACACTGCTTCGGGATCACAGGAGGCGATTGTCCTGCCGAGCTGCAAGCAATGAGACTCAATTACGCAATTCTCTGAAACAAATTAGACAAAAGCACTCCTGATGTCTATGATTATGTGCGTGTGTGTACACAGTTTTAAGAGAACACCAAACAACAGGCCATAAAGAGAACAGGGGGAGGCAAGACTCACTCATTGTGTGTTAACCTTTAACCTGCACACATGTCAAAATTAGAGACGCAGGTTTCTTTAACTGCATTGTAGGGAACTCTCATTTACAATTCTTATGTCCTGACCCTGAATGTACCTTTAAAAAAAAAAAAAAGGACTAGTTCTACACTTTGGGAAATATGCTAATTCACTTTCTTACCAAGAGTTGGATAAAAAAAAAAAGATTGATATCACATACCATATCTTTTCATTCAATGTAAAGCTGGAGCCAGCAGCCAGTTAGCTTAGCATAAGAGAGAAACGGCTAGTCTGGCTCCATTTAAAAAGTAACCAAAACTCAGCTTGCTGGCAAATCTTAAGTTCACTAATTAACATGTTATATCGTTTGGTTTAATTTCATACAAAAAACAAAATGTAAAAAGCAACAATGCAATGTTATTTAGGGGGCGGGAGGGTTTAACTACTCCTCTGAGGCAGTGGTTCCCACTTTTTTGTGACCACAGTGACCCCTACTCAAAGGCATCAAAAGTTTATGTAGTATAACTTTTTCTTTTTTCCATTTCCATTAATCATACTGTGACCGCTGAGATTTCTCTTTTGACCTGTTGGAGGTTCCCCAAGCCTTTGATTGTGAACCGCTGCTTTGAGGAATATACTGTAATTTATGGTCATTTTCTCCCCATAGCCAAATTATCTGTCAAGTGATAATTGTGCTCCAGTGCTGGCATGCACGAGTGGAGTAAATAAGCCAGAAACATAAAGATTTCGGTGACTGTGTTCTCAGAACTTGACAGGTATTTCACACCAACAGGGCAATCAATCAAATCCTGTTTATCCCATCCAAACCTGAATCTAAATCCAAACCATAAACTAGCCCACTTCATAGGTGAGGACTTACAAAATGTGAACATGAAGATATGTGGTATAACAGCATGCACGCGCACACACGCGTGCACACACACACACCTCCTCTTAACTTCTCTTCACATCTAAACATTCACAAAGAGAGACATTTATGCAGCCCATGCTGCGGCAGGCCTTGGCCCTTACTGCTGGACCTGTGTTCATTCACACCAGAATACACTGTGGGCTCTGTGTGGCGCGCTATGAAAAGCCGTGTGTGTGTGTATGTGTGTGTGTGTGTGTGTGTGTTGCATAGAGATGGAGAGGAGATGAATGCATGGACATGTCTATGGTTTTGAGCAGCTTAATAACTGTGCATTTGTTAAAAAAGACACCTAGTCTTTGCTTCCAAACCATAAAAAGGAAAGTAAAATGTTAGCGTAGCACCTGGAAACGGAACATGCTGTTGACTGAATGTCAATAAGCCTGTGGAGGGTTTCGAATCTTTCCTCTAAGGGCTATGAAATGATTTTATATTGGTTTGGGAACAGTAACACAGGCACTCAAATGTCAGTGTTAAAGTTGTGAAGGTCGATATGGTAGCAATGCTGCAGCTGTACGTAGCAAATCTTTTCGGCGGGTATTCAGTTACTCTTAAGTTTAACAATATGCTTGACATGTTATTCTTGGCGAGACAGACGCACTCTTTAAACAATGTCCACCCCTTCTACTGAATCCCAGGCATTACTGAAATAAATAAATACACATAAGCGGTAACCCTAACCATTATGAAAACCGGGTTCTTCTGTTGTCAGGTTTGACACGGCGCAGCAATATTTTTGGATTGAAGCTTCCACCGTACCACTTTTGAAGTTAGTAGTTTAGAAGTCCATTTATCACAAAGTTAAGAGACAAGGAATCACTTAGAAGAGTCCGAAAACTCTAATATAGGTGAAGAAAAAGTGGATAAAAACACATTCCACAAAGAAGAAGCTGTGAGTGAAAGGTGGACTTTTTTTTTTTTTTTTTTAAATTAACTGTGTTCTGCTGATCTAACATTTTAAGGAATCATGTTCGGCTCTCTTAAGGGTTACAATAACAAAAAAGTGCAATCAGACTTTAATGCGAGTCTGCTCTGTGAAACATCTAACTGTTCCTAATGAGAAGAGTCCTGAGGCATACTGTATGGTGTCAGGGCACAGATCAAACACGTACAGTATACCCGAGGTTTGAGAACATGCAGAGCTCTTCGCCAGGATGGAGTTGACAGGAGGCCAATGAAGCGAAAGAGCCTCGCTATAAAGCTTTCTGGTTCACTGACACAAGACTGAGATGTTTCTCAGTTGAAGAAAAAGAGGAATCGTTGCTATACTGGAATAACACCTATTCTCTTATACATGTCACCTGGTATTAAATCTGACTGATTCTGTGTATGTTTGACTGATTTAAAAAAAAAAAATGTTGTAGGTATTTGGACAGTTAGACACGTTCCTGTTCTTCAGGCTCTGTGTTTCAGCACGTTCTAATTTGAAATAAAACAATAGATACTATATTAAAGCGCTGAGCTTTACTTTTAGTAAGTTTACATCCATGTGAGTTATAAAACTTTTTATACACGATGCCCAAACTTCAGCGGTTCAAAAGTAATCGGACACTTGGCTACTCGATGTTTCTTGGGCAGTTGTGTGTTGTTTCAACATTAGTTCATGCACACAAAAAAAAAAAAAAAAAAAAGAGAAAACTAATGAAATTTGAAGAAACTATATTATGTCAAAAGTGGATAACATTCATTGCACCAGATTTGATTTTCACTATCAAATCTTATTTAGTTTGGACTTAATTAAAACAACAGAAAACAACATAACTTCCAAGTGATAAAATAAAAACATTCAGTCCAGATAAGATTCTATACACTTTTCTGTTACTACATACATTATACATCCAAGTCTCAAAACCAATCAATCTCACTATGATAGACGACCAAAACGTGTACGAGCACAAACACAATAATTCATCATTTAACTTTTGGAAAGTCGCCATTTACACAATGTAAAACCTCCTGGCTTTTTCCAAGGAGGGAACACACACACACACACTCATTACCAGGGTGGAGAGACACACAAACATCCTACTGCACTGATTCATGTGTATGTGTGTGTGTGTGTGTGTGTGTGTGGTTGTTGGCAATATTAACACGCATTTAAGAGAGAGGAAGGGAAAGAGTGAGAGGAAGAGTGATGTCTTAATATTGTGGTGTATTCTCTGCTAATAAGCTGTTTGGATTTCTGTGGGAAACAGTGTGTGCACGTTCACTCGAATATGTCTTCGCTGACGAGTGAAAACTTTTCAGAAAGCCGACATTTCACTGCTGCTGATAGAAGCTTTGCTCTGCATTTATTTATGCTATCCACAAGGTTTATAGTATATCAGCCCAAAGATTGTAGTTTTATTCATGTGTTTCTTGCAGATATATATACACACACAATCAAGTTTCCACATCACACTTGTGTAAGTTGAATATTGGATTGGCTTCCAAACTAGTTGTGATGTCACTAATCCTGCTCATAAGCCTGCTGCTTAAAATCTGATTTTCCAATTAGCAGAAAGAAACTTTCAGCTTTCGGAAGATTAATGTGAAAACAACCTTCTAGTGTCAAACTCTGCATTAAGATCATTCTGTCTGCACAGTGAAGCTCAAACATTCAATTGTAGGAAGAAGAAGAAAAACGTATTTTTAGTGGAAGGAGACTTTCTTAAAAAAAGGTTAAGCTGTCGTTTCTGGCATGATGCAGTGATTCGCCTTATTCTTGTTATATCTTCATATATCCTGTGCTATAGCTTTAAGTACATCTTTAAAAGGAAGTTCAGTCTTTTCCCCACTCTTTTCAGTGTCTGGCTGTGCGGTTCAGAAACCATTACATTCATCACTCTACAGTTACAAGTTTTTCACTGGACAGCCCTCATATCTATGTGCACATGGCCTCAGTGTGAGTGCTTGTCTAGGTGCTTCTCTGCACATTTCTGTGTCATTACCTTCACCTCTCTGTGAGTATGTGTGTGTGTATGTGTGTGTGTGTGTGTGGTAAAGGCGGGACTCACTGTCTGCTGCTGTGCTGCCATTGGGCAGCGAGCCCAGATCAACAACCATGCCGTCCAGACAGACGTTGAGCTCGCCTCCCGCTACAACCGAGCCTTTGTTCTCCGTCTGCAGCACCAGACTCAGCTGGACATTCTCCACTAGAGGGGGAGAGGGGGGGGGGGGGGGCGGAGGGGGACAGAATGACAGAGAGAGAGAGAGAGAGAGGGAGAGGCAGAGAGAGAGAGGATGAGTGGTTGTGTGAAGGTAAAAAACAAAAGGTGATGGGGAGAGGAAGAGAGGTTGAGTTGGAGAGAATGGAGAGAGTGATGAGAGAAGGAAATAGGACATCCTCTGTTACTGTTCTACAATGAGAGAACAGTATGAGCTCACAGGTTATCATCTTCCACAGTGATATCAGTGGAGGGTCAGCCAACTCTGCTGACACATACATGACCACAAAAATAGTCCTCACTTCGTCTCTGATCAGACCATGTCTGATCTACATATTCTAATCATGTCTCTTGTTTGAATTAAGTGTGTTTTTGTAGCAGAGCCGACTCAAGAAACCTGACATGTGAAGCACTAAATGAAAGAATTTGGAACATAGCCAATAAGACATATCACATCCATCTATACCGGGGGTCAGAAGCCTTATGGTAATGCATCTCGTTAAACAATCATTATGGAGAGTATGGAGGATTCAAAACACACAGCTTGACGGCAGGTTTTAGCAACGTTCTCAATCACGTTGCTCGATCTCCTCCAACACAGGACCCAACAGCTTCTAGTAAGTTATTCACGCCTATTAGTTGGTAAAAGCAAGATTGACTGATTGATATGACATCTCCTGAATGAGTCTGGTAAATGTACCGATAGCAGAAATGT
Source organism: Euthynnus affinis (assembly GCA_029490765.1). Lineage (NCBI taxonomy): Eukaryota > Metazoa > Chordata > Actinopteri > Scombriformes > Scombridae > Euthynnus > Euthynnus affinis. The sequence continues at coordinate 31,770,690 of CM055844.1, read as the reverse complement.
TACTTTGACATTTATGCGGATGTCATTGACGGTATCGAGTTGACATCAGTCTGACAAGAGTTATATTTAATCTAGATTTGGAAGATAATTCATGTATTCCAACAGATGATTTAAACATATGTGAAACGCACAATCTCAACTTCAAGACAATGCAAGCAATGCTGCTGGAAGAACATCATCAGCTGTTTCAAGTGGCAAGAACAGAATACAGTCACTGCAGGATATTGTGTGATTATTTTAATAGAGCATCAAGAAGTGACAGAGAAGATTAATAGTCAGTTTATAGACAGACTAGTGTTAGTACAATATATTGAAGTTTAAAGCCTCCACAAGTTATTTTTTCCCCCCCGAGTAAAATAAAATACATTCTCAAGACTTTCATTTTAAAACTGTGTCTGGTTGTTGTTGTTGTTCAGCGGAGCATTCAGCTCATGATAAGTAAATATCATGTGACCCTGCCATGTTTACCAGCCATTCGCCTCCAGGTGGTCATAATTTACTGGTAAATATATCATTTGAAGGGGACCACTGAAAAGCTACTGTAAAGTGCCAACAAAAGGAAGCCAGGCATGAACTCCACTGTTGTTATATGGATAAATTATATGCGGGCAACTTCCTGGAAATGACCTTGGAAATATTTGACTTTATGTGTTTACGAGAAGCAGCCAAACACTCTTCGGAACCTCAGAGGAACACACTTGTGTTCTGCGGTTGGATCCAGCCTTCAGACGATCCAGCTACTGTTCTTTGTATTGATAGAGTTGTTAATTACCGGACAGAACGGTTACTACAGTTCAACGCGGCAGGGGAACAGGACAACGCATGGTCTGCTCTCATATCTTATTCTCTCATTCCTTTCCAATTCTGTACATCCTTTGCGATACATTTCCTGTGCTCATATATGTTAATATACTGCATATAAGTTAGGTTATACCTTATTAAAGACTGCAGAGAAATAAACTGGTCTAGTCCTTCCTGGATAAGACTTTGTGTGTGTTTGTGTGTGTGTGTGTGTGTGTGTGTGTGTGTGTCCTTACTCTTGCCATCATGTGTACGCAGTGTGTCCAGCAGGTCTATGGTAGCGCTGCCCAGTAACTCCTTCCTCAGGGTGTGGCAGCTCCACAACTTGAGATCCAGACGACTCTGAGGCGTCACGTTACTATAAAACGCAAGGTAACACACACACACACACGCACACACACACACACACACACACACACACACACACACACACAGAGTCAACTCAGCAGTTACCACACATCCTTAAAATTACAACACATCATGCCTATCAGTACATCTAATCAGTTGTGCACTAATACCAGCATGAAGCACCATAATTACATACTGACAGTCATCTCCAGCTTTCTGGAATACGGTCTTATATTCCATATTTTCCGTATTAAATCACCTACGATGATACAATACCCCTCTTACTTTTACTTTCATTTTCACAGCAGGATCAGCCCTACTTGAATCACGAGTGTGCCAGATTAAAGCACTTACACTAGAGTGAAACACTGGGACCTTTTCCTCCGTTGCACAGCGTGTATATGCACACATGCAATGTTTCTTTATGTTCCATATAATTGTTTGCACTGCTTTACGAACAAGAAAATACAGGATTCTATAAAAGTCACTGTGTGTGTGTGAGTGTGAGTAATGGTGCTCTCACAGGGTGAGGTCTTCATTCCACTGCAGCTCGAGGTGTCCGCTGCGTTTGCCTGTTTTTTTGGTTTCGCTGGTCAAGCCGTCTGCAGTCACCTCAACGAAGGAGCTGAGCCGAGAGTGACGGTTTGGCAGCTTGGGAGACTGAGGCTTCGCTGAAACCACTGCGCAAACACACATAAAGAAAAAAACATTAAGGGCAATAAAAAAGGAGTACATTTGAAATATGTGGGGACTGAGGAGGGTGCTCTTTTTTTTGGGGTTGGGGGGTTGGGGGGGGGGGGTCAGAGATTAGTAGAGTTGAGGAGACTAGAGTACACATTGTTACCGTAGCCAAAGTCAAACCACAATAAGGAATCTTTTTCTGCTTCGGGGCCCAATAAGATTAGGTCATCTGCAAACAGAGGCCTTCAAATTAAAGTATCTAACAGTGGAAACACAAACACTAGAAAAGCTCCGGCTCATCCAAAAACACAGCAGCCAGCATCCTCATGGTTACACACACGGTTGAACACATTACTCTAGTATTAAATCACTTTGCTGTAACGTCTCAGTGCAATACACAAATATATTTCAAAATTGTACATTTAGTCTTCACTCCCCTCGGTATATTTATGAGTTGTTCGCTGACTACGGTCCAGTCAGACCTCATCACATGGCGGTTTTCAAACTGTATCCAGAGTAAGATCCAAATCGGGTGCGCGTGCTTGAAATTTCTTCGGTCCTGGTCCTGGAACAGACTGCTCGATAACCTGAGATCTCTCATAACTGTGTCCACGTTCAAAAGCAAACTGATTTTGCAGTCTTAGGGTTAGTTACAGTATGTATTTAACTGTGTATGTGGTTTATGTGTGTAAGGTGAATGTGGGCCTTAGCGTCTTTAGGTGAGGAGGGCGGTTATTAAAGTAAAAGTTTACTTGAAATAAGAATATATATCTGTAAATTAAATGATCTTGTCTGGCTAAATGTTGCACAGATCTTGTTCATTCATATATATACACACACATACTATATATTAAACCAGGTTGGACTGATTCAGCAACCTTTTTTGACACCAGTGCTTTGGAGGGAAGTGATCCGTTTCCATATATTTACATTTCATGCTTTTATATACGCTATTTCAGTTACATCCTATGTTTCCCCTCTGTACCATTCCCGGTCTCATCCAGCAGCAACTTGCCAGCGCCTGTGTGAGTCAAAAGCTTTTTTGAAATATGAAAAGCGGGGGAGAAGAAAAAAAAAAAAATATTTTGTGCTGGACACGTCTGTGCCAAAAATGACTCTGATATCATGTTTCTTCATTTCATTGCTCATGACTCACTGTAATTGCCTAACCTCGTTGCTCAGGTTAGGCAGTTACAGTGTTAAACGTATCAAAGAGCAGCTCTGTGAAACATGATGACTACTGTTATCAAAGCTTTATACACTAAAAAAAGAAGGCAGTTAGCTCTGTTGGATCGAGGGTTGAAAACTTTATGAAGCAACTATAAATTTCATGGCATGATGTTAAACTGAGGATATTTTTCTAATGCTTGTCAGATGATTAAACAGCAGATATTTTAACCACTTCAGCTCGACGTAACGGGTGTGAATGATCAATGAGGGGGCATCCTGACAGTGATCTGCTTTTAGTCACATCTGAAGATGCCAGTTTTTTGGTTCTGGCAGCATCACAGTGTGTTCACAGTGGGGCAAGCAAACAAATAAATATAGACATCGCCCTCTAGTGGAAGAAATACAAACATGTGGGGGTTTCAGGAAATAACACACAGTCATGATGAGGCCTCGATGTTAAAACAAAAAACATTCCAGCTAAAAAAAAACAAAAAAAACTAGTACACGGATGGCAAAGGGCATTCTTCATCCCTGTTGGAAAGTTTCAGGACTTTTCCTCACCAGCTGGACTGTGATTAAACTAAAGTGTCTTATTCTCTTACAACTTTTGCCTCCTTGAAAGCCTCTCTGAACAAACCCCTTACCTGTTTCCAAGCATGCAAACAGGTAAGGGGTTTTAAAAAAAACATATTCACTTTACATGCTTGTTTCTAGCCACTTAATATATATATTTACAACTGCCTAAAAACTAATTCTAATTATCTTTATCTGGCAAAACAACCTCACATAAAAAGCATAAAAAGGAATCAACAGATATAGGAGCTCAACACATCAACAAGAGGACAACAAGATTAAAAAGTATGTTGGAAATCAGCTTATAGCAGCTTCTTTATCCAACACTCTCCCACTATCAAGCACATAATTGGTCAAATTCAGAAATAGCTTAAATCTAGTCTATATGCATAATTACATATGACAAGTGACATAAAAAAAGAGCATTTGTCTTTGGTCACTATAACTACAATAAAACGTCTACCAATCAGGAAACAACAGAGTATTACAGTAATTAATACGCTGTTGTTTACAATATGTATCTAATAAACTAAAGGCTCCGTTATTGCTACATAACACTTTATCTTATCTGTATCCTGGTGAGAGGTTCGAGGTAAGCAGATAAGTAGTGCCATGAAAAACCGCTGACTTCGCACTTCCAGAAATCAAACCATTTGTCATTTCGCTGTTGTCTGTTGTTTTTGCCGTCGTCATGGTCACGCACGAGACGCACTTCGAGAAGCGCATTAGAGGTTCTCCGGGGTTGACACGAGTAGGAGTCTCCAAACCACATAATTGGATTTCTGCGCTCCAAACCGAGGATTTATATTGCTGAAGTTAAAAAGAACCCAATTCTCCACACATCAACACAAATCTCATAGGTGAACTATTTTGCTCTCATAAAAAGCAAATTGCAGTGAAAGGTGATGACCTTACATCTATGTTCTTAACTTAGTCACGGCACTATTGGGAACACTGTAACCGGGGGGGGGGGGGGGGGGGGGAGTCTACAGCTGGGCTTAGACAGGCCCGCTGAGAATCTTCTTTCAGCATGTGTCAGTCATCAGACCCCAATTTGTTTCTCCGCAGTCATTGCCACATTCGAGATAATTGGTTGGATGAATAAATAATGACGATGAGAAAAAAAAAAGAAAAAAAAAAAAGAGCTTCTGTGTTCCATCTCATCACAGACGAGCGCTGGCTGAGACAGGTCGATGATCTCTGAACTCAAACATCTGGCATAACTAAATGTGACTCATCAACAGTTCTCTGGAAAAGAGGAGGAAGTGACACTGAGAGGTGGAAGAGCGCCAGACATTAAAAAAATGAAAAGTAGGTTTTGACAGAGTGAGAGAGAGAGAGAGAGAGAGGGAGGGAGGGAGGAGATGGGAGAGAAAAGGTGGATAGTGGGAGCAGATCAATGGCGGTGAGTGAGGAGGTAGGTCAGACCTCTAACGATTAACAGTGAATCAGTCTGGAGGGTTTTTTTAAAAAATTGAACTGTGAATGAGTAAAATAAGACTAAGTGTAGAAAATAAGAGTTTGTCTTTGGAGAGATATATACACACAAACATTGGGAGTGTTTAAGGCTGAAATATACAATGACTTGAGTGATATTACACCTTTAAAAAAGGACAATTTGGTTTATGACAATGTGTTTTCATAGATTTCAGCCTAATTTCTAGCTGTCATAATAACATCATCAGATTATAGGGTACCTACTACAAGCACTGTGGGAATGTCTCGTTATCCAACCTTTGTGAGGCAGTGCATGGAAGACGGCCTCAGGCAACCAATGGCAAGAGCCCCAAAGAGTAAAAACCTGATACATGATATTAAATCACAGCTAAAACTGAATCAGTCAGAATTTACAACGATGTGTCTGAGAGTTTCTGGCAACGCTTAGAATAGTTTTATTAAGTTTTGGAAGGCTTCTAAGCAAAGAAATCATATTCACTGACAAAAATAATTGCTTATGAAATAATGCAGATACTTCAAAAACATTCTTTTTTTTAAAAAAAAAGAAAAAAAAAAAAGATATCTCCCATATTATATAATATGAGGACTATAGATGTTGTGTTTTTGAGTGCATGTATGCATGATATGGACTAAGCCAAAGTGTAAGATTACCATGTAGTGAGCCCATACATGTGACATATTCGTGTCTGAAAAACCAAAACAACTGAACTTCAGAGTCGGCCCATAATTCTCCAAGAGTGATTCCTTTATATAATGTGTCTCCATAATGCATGAGAACATGACTGTTTAATGTGATGGAGAATATTTTTATCCACAGACTGAGCTAAAGAATTCACATATAGTGTTATATTTTTTTTGCTTCCTTCTAGTATTTCTCTTATATGTTGTGTTTCTTCTCTCTTTATCTATCTAACATATACATCCATACACACACTAGTGAAGGATGACATGCAACTCTCTGTTTCCTGTCTGTATCTCTACTTTAAATAGCACATTAAAAAAAAAAAAAGACCAAAAAAAAACAAACATTTAAAAAAAGAACAGTATTTGCTGAGATCTGGTAACACATTGTTACAAAAAAAGCCCAAACAAGTATGTTAAACAACCTTTTTTTAGCAATGTTGCTCAAAAGATCTCAGCACTTGAACTGGTGAACGCTCGGCTACAGAAATAAGGCCCAAATTGTCATAAACTTAAAGTAGCCTTATGACTAGAATCTGTGCTATCCTAAAAAAGAAATGCACACTGAGATAATATTTTTTTTTTATGTATGATACTATTATCAATCAACATAGTGTATGCTAAGGCGTTAGCATAGAGCACAAAAGGAAATCTTCTACCAGACAAGCATGGACGATTTTCATCACCACTATAGTCACAGTCGTGACGCTCACACTGCAGGACACAGTGGATCAAATTTGTATCGTCTCTTCATACTGGAAGTGACTCATCTGGGGTTTTTTTTTGTTTTTTTTTTTTTTTAGTGAAAGAAAAATAAATCTGATATTTTCACTTCTTCCCGATCACTTGTGTGTTCCTAAAACTGATCTGTGTCAATAAACATTCACATTTCACAAAAAACCACGTCAGCTCTACATCCATCCGTCACAACGTTTATCGTGCCTCCATGCCGGTCACGGCTGTGACAGAGGTGTTACACTGATAGACAGAACAGTGTTACGCTGTGTAATTACTGGGAATGTTGCTTCTACACAAGCAGAACTTGAAGTGATGTAACCGAAAGCAAATAAAAAAAGGCTGAACAGAGCCACAGGGGAACAAAGCTGCGATGATAACAGCATTAAGAAGTGGCCACGGCCCGGATAGTGTGTCAACATTACAATGAGCTGGACTGTGTTTTATGTGATAAACCAACCAAGTGTGAACCCAAGTGAGTATACTGGAATTCACGTCATTGCCGGTGTCGCTTGCTCAGGCTGGTCAGATTAAAAAAGGATGACACTGGTTCATGTAATATAAACTGAATGAGCAGATAATGGGTTAAAAAATTAGTGTATTCTGTTAAAGGGAACCCATTATGTTTTTTGTGATATTCTGTTATTTATATACTGTTATGATGCACTGGTTGCTAAGGTTGTTGCTAAGGTTTTTTCTCATGTGTTGTTCGCTTTGTCCGCTCTCACTTTGAGCTTGGACATGTATGGATGTATCTGAGAAGTCGACATTTCAAATAAAGAATGAGAAAAAGAAGTGAAACCCTGCCACTATAAGTTTGTTTACGTAGTTGCCAACACACAGCCTCCAACAGCTAACCAATCAGAAGAGAGCGGGCTCATCATGAGGGGAAGGAGACAGGAGCTAAAACAGCCCGTTTCAGACAAAGACTGAACTAAGGGTGCGCAATAAGGGTCAGCATAAGATAAATAAGGAGTTTTTTTTTGAAATGTAAATAATGCAAAGACATTACAGTAGAGCCCCATATTAAAAATATAGGCCTGGAAATGTGCAGAATATGTCCCCTTTAAATATTGATTGAGTGGTGCAACACAATACAGCGGATGCCACGAGACTGTTCTCCGCCACAGCAGACCGTTTGATAGTTAAGATAAGGCATACACAAATCAACATTTATTTAACACGATCTGATTTGTCCTGTGAAACTGCCGCACATCCTGTCTGAACAAAAGCATGAACACAATGTTAGCCGTGTAAACAACAAGAGACCGGTATTCAAAGTGGCATTCTGACCATAAGCAGTGAGTGCTATTGACAGAAGCGATATAGATTCTGAGGCGTTAGACAGTCTAGCACCTCAGAATCGATATTAAAAAAAAAAAAAAGAAGAAGAAGAAGAAGCTCAAGTTGAAGTTTCGTAAAGTGGTGCATCATACTGAGATGCTATCAACGTATCCACACATGCTGATTCAAGTGCAGAAATATGTGACCATGACTAAACAGATGTCTAAACAGCACCTTACAGAGACGCAAATACTTTTACTGAGCTGGAGATGAAACACACAAACACACTGCTTGACCTCCTGTTTTGGTTTCATATTGGAGGGAAACATCATGATATTGTTAACAATTATGTTGCTGTTGGGAATGAGTTGACAAGAAACTATTTTTTTTTTTTTTTTTACCTTTCAAGATCAGTTGAGACTTTTCAGTGGTCTGGGCACCGCCAGGTCTGTTCACACTGGCAGTTGCCATGACATCACAGCTCTGCAACACAGACAATAACACAACACATTTTCACTGCATCACACAATGACAACAAATATTAACACAATAATAGCTGTATTGTCTCATAGCAGCCTAGCCAAATGTTTATATGTATATCAATAACAGCAGAGGTGACAGATTTTTCTACTCCATCAAACGCACGAGTGCCAAAACCTTCAGACTGACCCTAACAACATCACCTTGAGCAAAGTCAGAGATGTAGCCTGCAGAGTTTACTGCAAAAGACACCTGCATATGTTGTAACAATACACATCCAAACTGAACTTTTATCTGGAGATATTGTTGATGCGGATGTTTATTATGTGGAGAAAACATCCTGACCCTAAAACTGGTTTGTGGTTGTGTGTGTGTATGTGTTGGGGGTTGGAGGGGCAGAGGGGGGTTGGGTCCTCATCCTGTTATGAGGGTAACGTTTCTTGCTGCAGCATCAAGGTGACTTGCTGTTGGCATCTCAGCCTGAGAGCAGCCAAAACGTGATGCATTGGCCAGATGTGACCTGACCATTATCAAAGCGAATCATTAGGTGATGAATTAACCAAATGACCACCTGAGGTCTGTCTCAAGGCTTCACACAGACAGATGACAACAAAAGCGAACACCATTTTCTGACAACCTTGTGAAACAAGCTGACCAACACCGCGGCGTTAGTTAAATCCGGTTTCACGCCACACAGACTGATACAGATCGACCTGCTGCACATATTTCATTGTCCCCGGATTTAAATACCCTTGGCTGCTGCGCATAAAAAAAAACACAAACACGGAAGATGATCAAGGCATTTCTGTGCATCACTGTCAAGTGAAAGTAAGAAAACATTAACACTTCCGGTAATGTTTTCCAAAATACATTTTTAAAAGCAAATATAGCGCTATTGCAACGTTTTGTGACTTACGCAATGCCTGGAAGACAGACCTGTGTTATGAAGGAAATCAGCGTTGAGTCGTTACCATATAGTATTGTGGATAACACAATACTTATTTTCACAGCACTAAGACCACTTGCGTTTGTACTTTGAAGGAAAGGTCAAAACATTTCCGGTCCGATGTGGCTAACTTTAACTATCTTGACCTAAAAGAAGCTAACTGTTAGCTGGCAAGCTTCGTATGTGGATTTAATAAAAGGACATGTCGATAAAACCTGTTCTAATGATCCGACAACAAGTAAAGCAGCATTGGTAGTTGGGTGGTTCATGTCAGAACGCAGTATGTGTACTGACACACCCAGAAAATGAGGTTTAAACGTGGTCTTTCGCGTACCTTTCTCAGCTGTGCTCCGCCGCTGTCGCTAGTGAACTTTCATTTCCGCCTCAGTGACGATACCACGTGACCTGTAGAATATGTTGTTTTTTTTCAGTGCACAAAGGATTGTGGGTCATAATTTGTGGTAAACATCATTTCATATCGTTTTATTTATCGTGCATATTTCAAATCAAAGTCGCGCTTACAAGCAGATAAAATAATAGGAAATAAAATAAAATATAAAATAAAATAAAATATATATTAAAAGCCAACATAAAAGCCAACATTACAGTAACAATGCAACATGCAGTAGAATAAATCAATCAAGAGTCAAAATATAATTCCAAAATATTGCAGTAAATTTCATGGAAATGAGCTTCAAAATTCAACCCAATACATTTCTAATAGATTTTGTATAATATTTATTGCATTGTTTTTATTTTAAAGGATACAGCTTTATTGATTGAAAATTCAATGTCACAGCGGCTGAGGAAGAGCCTGAATAAACATACATAGAATAAGACTAAAAAAATTAATAAAATAAAGACTATAATATAAAATAAAATAGAAAAACAATTTTAGAAGAGAGAGAGAGAGAGAGGCATTTTTTGGCCACTTGAGGGCAGCAGAACAAGATGAAATCACAACATTGGTATATTATCATCTTATAATGTTGATAATACTAACAATGTTACCAACCTGTTGCCTACAACACACTCAACTGGCATGGAGCAACATTAGCTTTCATTTGGGGTTGTTTTACTGACTACTGGACAAATGTATGGTCAATAGGCTGATAACTCCTGAGGGAAACATCTGGATCTTTAGCTGCTATATTCACCAGCTAGTCATTGACTTTGTCTACTCTGCCATTTGGTGATTGTCATGTAAAGTATGGTGGTTTTATCACAGCCTTTTCCCTGAAAACAATTGTCAGCTGAAAATTAGACAAAGAGGAACTTACATACATCTACAGAATTGGCTGATAATTCTCTGTGGGTGAATCACTACAAGTGAGCCCTTTCATTTCAGCTCACATGGTTAAATAGCGACTGGCCTTCCATTCAAGTGTAAACCTTTTTTTTTTTTTACAGTAACATGTGAATGAAAAGACAATACAGTTTGAGTAGCCCGAGCACGACGGGCAGCTTCATGCAAAGTAGAATTTCCTCTCCAGTCCTATTCACAAAGTCGCTGAGCAAGAAGAATGGTGCTGAGAGAAAGAGTGGAGTGGGCTCTGCTGCTATGAATGTGTGTGTTTCATGAATTAACTTGGAGAGTTAAGGTGTTTGTGTGGAAGGTAGCTATATTAATGAGCAAGTTGCCAACATTATGTGAGCTTCAGTGTTGTGATAAATTACCCAAGGTCCATGCTGTTCAATGTGAGGAGTTGCGGCTTCTGACAGACAACCAAGTGATTGATCTAGGACCTAATGCCCTTAACTGCCCCCATTCCACCTACCAAGTACCCCTGCTTCCACCGCTGTCCCCTGTCCACACCCTGCAACACCCCATGACTCTCCAACTGAGCCATGGAGTGTTGTGAGGAAGGAAGGGATGATGCCCACCTTTAGCCCAGCAGCAGGAAGTATGTACTATGGGGTGTGTAGTCTGAAAGGATTATAAGCCTGTGGAGGATGATAGGCAGTGGCTTTGCTGTCCTGATCCTCCAATACAGTGGGTCCAAATTAGAGAAGAGCCAACACAGGGTTCTTGGAGTGACAGCCATCATTAAGCTTGAACTGGATGGTTTCTTGCTGTCAATGTTGGCATCACCACGGTAATGTCAACAACATTTTTCATCATCCAGTTTTCTCTGGAAACATTTTTACTGAAGAAAAATGACCTTTCAAAGGTGTTTACCACATGATCTGAAGTTTTGATGATCCACATTGACAGGGACATTGTTTCTGGCAAGATTTTGCTGCTGTTTAAGTCTTAGCTCTAGGAGTACAGACAACAATGTTGGTCTGTCAATCAGCTGGCCATCCAAACAGTCCATGACTTTGACTGAAGCATCTCAACAACTATTGGATGGATTTTTGGAAGGTTTTGGACTGATATTCATCAATAGGTAGAGTACTTTATTAATAGATAAATAAAGGGAAATTTCAGTGGTACAGTAGCCCCTTCACATTAATCACAGAAACAATGACAAAAAGCACATCGACTGTTTCCTGCTCTGAGTCCGATCCTCTCTGCTGTGGTGTTGAATGCAGCAAAGTCGGCTGAACTACTTTGGAAGCAGACACTGGTACAACCTCTCTGTAAGTGTGATCGACACTTTGGATGATGATGTTGTCAGTAACTGGGCAGGACAGAGCCTCTGTACTGCGCTGGAATTTTTTAACCAAACAGTGCCAGGACTTTCAAGTTTTATTTCTCTGACTGTGTGGAAATCTGACATTTTCACTTCACATGCTGTTATAGGAGCTGAGTGTTGGGCAGCTGCTGCAACCCCCACTCCGAGTACTCAGAAAAAAGCAACCAAATTTGACATTATGACTTTGTAACCAACCCAATTATAGTAGTGTTGATATGTGCATTCCTTCATACAGATTGCATTCATACACATTGACAGTACAACAAATCTGACCCTCTACACCACTGGTTCACAACATGAGGTTCTTCCTCCACAACCCCACAAGCTGTCTCTTCTCACCCCGGGAGTCGATTATGAGTGGTCCTCAAGGAACGCAGACTTTCTGAGTCTTGGACGATTTTGAATCCCCTCACCAGCTGCATGCAGATCAACCTGTGTAGGAGGTGGATTGAGGAAAGTATGAGTAAGGCATCCTGGACAAGCCCCCACGTTGTTGCAACAATTTTGCAATTCCGCTCTGACAAAGAGGAATGAGACAAAAAATCTCTTAATGTTGTCACACTTTTAGCTCAGAGCAATGCCCATGGATTCAGTGTTTGTGTTGAACAAAGAGCGAAAAGGCCAAGTAAAGCGTAGTAATATATGGTTACCCGTAATGAAGGCTGTGCAGCATTCTGTCAGAAGCAATTAAAATTCAACAGCTAGCCTGTTGTTTGTTACTTTTCAGTGTTTCTTTCCCGAGGAGCCTCTGCCTCCACATCCATCTGCTGAGAGGCGTTTGATACATCACTACACCTGTTGGAAACAGCGGGCTGAACACCTTCTCACACTTCCCTATCTGCACCTTAGCCTTGGCCTGTCTGAACAGCTGGGAGTTTAGCAGATTCTCTCGTCACACTCTCTGAGACTAAGGTATCTTTCAGCCTGAAGCTCCCTCAGTTAAAGATTACATGCATTACAGCATACATTCAAACTTCATTATATGTGCAGTATGTGTAATTTCCCTCACAGTTCCCATCTCTGGAGACAGGTAAATCATACGGTTCATACTATAGATGGTTCCGGTGTTTAACATTGTGTGCTGTGCTGATCTAGCTTTGGGTTGTGGAGTTCACTGTGGCCTTACTACTTGACATGTAGACAGAAGAGTGCTTTTAGTTTCACACTTGAGCAAATGTATAATGTTATAAACAGTTTTATCAGGTCTCAGGTGATGGTGCTTCCGGTGTTATCTGCTTGGCGGAACCTGGACTTCCTCATGATCATCTCCTTCACAGGTTATCAATCTATTTATAACTGTGTCATCCTGTTCACTTGCTGTAATTTGTGTTATCTTTTTCAATATATGAATCAACAATCTAAGTACAGAGATGTTCAGCGCTGTACAGATTTAGCAGATTTTGTGATCTGTAATATTTGGCTTCATAAATTAAAAATTGACTTGACTCTAGGTAGTGGTAGTAGTCGCATTTGCTTTTTTTTTATAGTTATTGTAATATTATCAATAATGAGACACAGACAGATGAGTATGAAGGACTCTTTTTTTATTGATTTTTGTAGATTTTAATACAGCATTAAAATCTAAGTCACTGTGCTGTCCTTAAAGAGAGAACAAGGAAAGATAAAGAAGAGGAAGAGAAGGGAGATATTCTAGTTGTCCTTGGTCTTAGCCAGAAGTGGACCAGTCTCCCGTGACTTAGCTGTGCTGTGCTGCATCATCCTTCTAAATCTGAAGAATCTCTTCCACCATTTCTTACATTTCCTCCTTTGGGTAGGCTCCTGAGAATACAAAGGCATACATTTTTATTTCTCTTCTAAATCCAATCAATCAATCTAAAACTCAGAATCCAAATAGCCACGGCAATAGCAACGGCACTGGTGGTTTGTTCAAAACAAGTATAGTGGCTTTGCAAATAATGTCTGTCTGTCAGATACAGATGCAGAAAAGGTGTGGCCCTGTTTTGCTGCTTCAAAGCTCTTAAACAGGAAGTCGAGGCGGATGTTTGAATCAGCAGACTTTGCGAATTGAGGGAACACGGCTTGCATCTCATCTCCAAGCAACAGTCAACATTGTTGTCTATTAACCATCACCATGATTTATGTGTAACTTTTACCGTATAAAACAAACCAAACATGAACCATTAAGGTGGCAGAACATGAAGCATATGATTGTTGTTTTAATTCTAACAGTTTTAGAAATGATGCTCTACTGATGGGGGTGCTCTACTACTGGTCACTGCTTTCCAAAGGCAGTGACCAGTAGTAGAGCATTTTGACCAGTAGTAGACCATTTTGTCATTTGGTTTGTAGAACTTCTTGTTGCTGTTTACCTGAGGCTCTGTGTTGTCTTTTGTGAGCCGTGTGATCTCGTCCTCCAGCGCGCTCACCTGCTGTCTCCAGCTCTCCTCCTTGGCAGTCAGCTCCTTCCTGTAGTTCTCCTCCAGAGCGTTACACTTGCTTTCATATTCCCTCTTGCTCTGGCAGAGTTCTGACTGCTTCCTGCTCAACAGGGTCAAAGTGTTTCTGTGCTCTTTCGTGGCCGCTATCAGTTTTTCAACCATGCTGCAGGAAAAGCTTCTCTTTTCCTTCAACTCTTCCTCCAGCTGGCTCACTTTCCTCTTCCACCTTTCCTCTAATTCCCTCAGTTTGGTGGCAGTGTCCTCCTCTTTGACCCTGATCACTTCTCTCCAGTGATCCTCCACAGCAGGAGGCCTCCCAGCACTCTCCTCTCTCTGAACACAGTGACATTCTCGAGGAGAGGTGATGTCTCTCCCCACTTGACGTCTGCCTTCATGAAGCTCTCTCTTGGGTTCTTTCACCTTTGCGTGTGACTGAGCAATTGACAGTTTTATCCTCAAATTACTTATTTCTCCCAGCTGTTGTCTGCTCAGGGCTTGCAAGGCTCTCTTGTCCTTCAGGAAGTCCTCCTCCATCTTCTTGATCCTGAGCTCCACATGTTCCTTCTCCTCCTGGGCATGGTTGGGGATTCTTCTCAGGTCTTCCAGGCTCCTGTGACTCTCCTCCAGAGCGTCAGAGGCGCTGAGCTCCTTAGCCGCCAGGCTGGCGATCTCCTCCCTCAGAGTGTCGTTCTCACTGCTCAGCCTGTTGATGGAATCCTTAGCTGAGAGGAGAGCTCGATGCAGAGGGTGCGTGAGGGAACCAGGAGTCTTCGGATCTCCCTCGTGACACTGCACCACTTTGGCGTAGTCTTCTCTGGCCAGAGGAAGCACCGGTGCCGACCACATGCCGAAAACAGGCAGAGCACATGGGCTCTGGGAAGGCTGCAGTTTTGGAAGACAAAAAAAATATGGTGAACATGAATGTGTGATGTGACCTCCTAATGATTGAATTAATAAATAATTATACCAGTGGTGTTTAATGAAAACAAACCCAACAATGTACTACATGTTTGGAAGTTAAGGATGATGCCCTGCAGAACATCAGCACCTATTCATTTAAGTCTACAAATGTGAAAGTTCCCTCAGTAAGAAGGATTACTGAGAAAGATTCGTCCCAAGAAGCAACTTTAGCTCATACTCATATATGAAGTTACATGATATTATATCAGAGCTGCCAAGGAAAATTAAGGTTTTTTTAGTCACAGTGATCTTCATCTCCTATGAATTAATATAAGCTAATTAGCAGTCGCTGAGAGATATTGCAAGCGTAAAGAAATGGAGAATATAAAACGGTCCTTTGCAAAAGTTATGAGTACTTTTTGACGCTTTCCTCAAACATTGTTTAAATTCAGAATTCTTACTTCTTGTATTATCGGTTCACTCTCCATGTCTGAACGGATGTCGCCTCCATAGCATGCATGGATGCTTTGCAATTGTGTAGTGAAGGTGTCTCACTTCTCAATGAGAGTGAGGTAACAATCTATTCTAGAATCCTGACAATTATGCAAATGAGGTAACGTCTGTCATTCTTTGAAAAACAAATCAGTGACTATAAACTCTCAGACATGTTACTGTCAAAGACCAAGCAGTAAGTCTTAGGAACACCAGCGTATAAAGCAAAAAAAATATTAATTTATTTACAACTTAATTTTAACTGAACAAACTATATTTTTCAAAATACAAAAATAGGAAAAATAGAAAAAGGTCATTTCAAAATTAGGGCCTTTTAACTCAAATTGAGGTCAACTAAACAAACAGCAACGTAGACCGAACTGAACACAACAGACCTGACAAATGACATAAAAGGAGGGTTTATGTACACAAAGGCTAGCCTACACAGACATACAAGGGAGGCAGGAACAAAAAAAATGAACACAAATGAACAAATATCGCAAGTTAACCTTAATATCAACACAGATTTAAATCCAGAAACTATTTACAACCAAACCAACTGTCAAAACAAGAAAAATAAAAGTCCCAAAGTAATTCAAGTTAACTGGAATCCAAAAGTCAGACTCCCCTCTGGCACACCCAGTTGGCCTCTTCCACTTTCTGCCTGCCACAGTATAAGAGGCCGTCTTTACCGGTGCTAATTCTTTTGTTCAGGGGGAGGGCTCACCAGGTCCATGAAAAACAAAGCTAAAGCGCAATTTAATGCAAGCGAGAAATATTAATGGCAGAATGTTAACCAAAATGTGTGCACTCAAATTGGCAAACGAACCGTCAACAATAAAGTGTGCGCCGCATGAAAAACAAAAGACTATGTGTCCTGTCATTATTTGAAAGGTTTGAGTGTTCACAGTGTTCGAAAAGGAAACTACTAACACTTTGGTGCTCACATGTGGTGCAGCCACCACAGTTTATACAAGTATATATTTATTTATTTATAGCTGTCCTAATTCAGAAGGCGTCTGACAAAAACACACAGACAAGGACTTCTTGAAGCGAACTATATTAGGATCACAATGTTTGCTGCATGTATGAACACCTTTTCAATCCTTTTTTGGCCAATAAACTATAGTTATAAAGATATTTTATACAAATTGTGGGGCTTTGTGGCTTTTATAGCTCACAGTGGAAGAATGATGCAAAATATATTTACTCAAGAACATTTCTGATACTTTACTTGAGTATTGCAATTTGATGCTTTTTAATATTTCTATTTCATAACAGGAAAACATTTCTTAACTTTTTATTCTGCCACATTATGTGTAAGATATTAGTTACTAGATACTAGTTTTATAAAATATGAAGCATTGTTGCAAACCAAACTACCCAACAGCCAATAGATTTACCTTGGCCAACTACTGTAAAATGCCACTGGCACATTACTGCATCAAAAATAATAATAATTCTGTCACATAATATTGCAGTCATATATTTTACTTTCATGATTTTAGTACATTTTGCTCATTATAATTCTGTACTATTACTTTTCAAAACAGGGCTTTTATTTCCTCCACCACTGAACCGTTCCACCACTACATCATCACCCTCTGCTCAGAAAAAATGTCACCACAGTATGAACGCATCGAACTTGTTCAGATGTCTTTAATGCAATAATAACTGAGCTGATGACTTGCCACTGCTGCTGGTCCGCTTGGACCATTTGACCACAACATCTTGAGTCAAGCGTCCATAACCAATTACATGTGTTCATGCTGTGTCAAGTCAAGTCAGTTTTATTTATAAAGCACCAAATCATAACAGAAGTTATCTCAGGGCACTTTTCACATGGAGCAGGTCTAGACCGTACTGTTTAATTTACAGAGACCCAACATTCCGCCATGAGCAAGCGCTTGGCAACAGCGGCAAGGAAAAACTCCTCTTTAACAGGAAGAAACCTCAAGCAGAACCAGGTTCTAGGTGGGCGGCCATCTGCCTTGACTGGTTGCGGTATTCGTTTATTTGTAATATTTATGTTATGTTTGGAGCAACGGAATTACAGCGAGTGAATTGAAGTTTTTTTTTAATTTGTGAAATCTGAGCTTTGAGACATAAAACACACAGTCCCAGTCATGAGGGATCACTTCACTGCAGTTATACATGTTTGTTCATGTATCAGCTGCAGGGAATCTTTTTGCTCATGTGAGGCAGTGCTCCTGAGACTCTGCAGGAGGTTTGGTGATCTCTGGCTGATAAAACTAGAAAGTAATTCCTGTGAGACATGTGGGGCTCGGAGAGTTTGTGATCAGGTCTTGAGATCCTCCATCGAGCTCTTTCTTTGATGGTTTTGAACCTAAGAATGTACATTTGTGGAGAGCCTGAGTGCATCTAGAGACTTGTGGGGTTGACATCACGTTAACACTCCAGTGAATCTGCACAATAATGTGAAGCAGCTACTTGTACATGCTAAGGCAAAAAATTCACATTGAGGAAAGAAATGATATCATTTATTTTAACCTCCTCCAGTAACTTAAACAGGTCTGTGTGTCTGTAAATGTTTGTCATATTTGTTTGGCAGCCTCATTCATTTGCGTTATGTAGCAGTCAGCTGTTGGTTCAGCCCTGTTCTTTCTGTGCAATTGTTTATTGCTCCCCCATAAACATGAAGTACTATTTGCATGATGTCTCTTACCTCTGATACAAAATAATATGCAGCTGTGACTCTTTTTTTGTTGAAATAAAATAATGAATGTCTCTAAATGCCTCACAACTTAAAGGTGCATTCATTGTTTTTTGGGGTTTTTTTTTGACCACTTGGGGGCAACAGAACAAACTGACAACACAACATCAGCGTCTTTTTATTAAAGGCAGAATCAGCGATTCTAATCCAATACACTTTTTGTCCGTTCTGCGTGTGCACTTAAAGAAAATCCAGTGGCAATACACAGCCGTGGCTCTGTGAATGGGCATGTAAACACAGTGGCTTGGAGCGAACGGATTTCTTCCCATAGAGCCGACATGTAAAGTTCGCCTGGCCGCTAACAGACGGCTGCTCCTGTGGACAGAGACGCTGAATGCAGGTCGAGTGAGAAGTGGGGAGACTGCAGAGAGGAGGAGAGTGTGGATGGACCGTTGTGCTTGCCAAGACTGCTCGTGATAAAGTGGTAGAGGAACCGAAGTGACCGTCATATTTCTCTTTTGAATTTGGGGGCGGAGTTTCCGAAGGAGCATGAAGGGAGGGGTGTATTTGTTTGGGTGTTTAGTTCAAATATACATCATAATCTGATATTAGTATTGATTTGTCGTTGTGTTTATGTCCAGCTGATGAACCTGAATTCAGTATTCCCTCTTCTATTTAGCTCTGGCTAACACCTGTCTCTGTTCTACTACACTGTCTTTTCCCTGCTTGGTGCAGGAGGAAAGTATACAATCAGTTTAAGAGCTTTTTCACTGAAGTTGCCTGTTGTAGAAAACCACAGTCTTTTCATCCATTGTTTATATAGAAATACTGATTAGAGCAGCTGCCATGTAATCAGTGAGTCATTCTAATGTATATGTTCCATGTGAAAAGGCAGATTGAAAAAGGCTACTGTCTGCTGGCACTTCAGAAGATCATCTCGGATCATCTACTTTGAGAATAAAGTTAGTGTTATACTTTCCATGTTCGTGAGAACGTGAGGGTCCTCTAGGGTTCTCATGATGTAAATTTCGTCATCAGGGTGTACGTGTAGGCTCCGTGTGGAAATCCACGTACATCCAATGTCTTGTTCAGCCACTATGCTACAAACAATAGACGCTGATCTGTTTTGCATGCGTGGAATGCGTCCTCCAAGCAGACTCCAGAAAGTAGTATAAACAGACGTACTATGTGTCCATGGTGTCTGCAGCTGTCTGTGTATGCGTCCAGTTGGGAGTATATTCCAGACTGGCAATTTTCTCTATTTTTCCTATTGTCAACAAATCTCATGTGCAGAGCCAAACCAACAATAAACTAATCCACAAAAGTATTGTGTGTGCATCCAAAGCCTGATGTATCTTATTCCTCTGAGCCATAGACCTCCCTTGTTTTCCAAAAAACTATTAAAAATATGTCAGTGAGCCACACTGTTGCACAGGGTGACATGTTCCTTCATTACTTAAGGTGTGTTCAGATAGATAGAAGCATTTTTTTTCTCATGCAGGCTTGACCACTGGACAATTTGTGCTTATTTGCCCCAAATTGCCAAAATACATTAATATACATTAGCTGTAAGCTAGCTAGCGATGGAAGGCACCAACCGTGTCTGCATGTTTGTGTTCAGTTCAGTTGGACTGAACTCAAAACTCACCAGGGACTCTGGTTCTTTCTGTTATTTCCCTCTAATCTCTCTCCTTTTCCGCCCTCCACTCTGTACAATCATAAAGCGTCGCAATACGCATGATTTTTTTCTCTCAAGTTGAAACATTTTCAACTCGCGTGGAAACGTATCAATGTCAATTTGCACCTACCAGGGCTGAATTTGCGTCCACTCGCATCTTTGCACTTACTTTGTTTGTAATTGTGGTGCTTCGTGTTCTTGGGCATGTTAGTTTGCTTAGAAAATGACTCCACAGACTGATAAGAGCAATCACAATTTTTGGACTTTAAGTGAAGTTTATCAAGAACGGGACCTCTCACAGAGCAAAGTCACAAAGAACTTCATAAGAGTAAAATGATTCAAAATAAGACTATAAAAAGTAGTAAAGAAATAAAACCGACAATAACAATAAGCAGCATAAAGACATTAAAAACAGAGAGGTGTGTTCAGATTGAAAGAAAAACATCAAAAATCACATTTGACATTTGAATAAGTTACTTTAGAGCATTGCATTAAAAGTCTCATAGTTATTAACAAAAG
Source organism: Euthynnus affinis (assembly GCA_029490765.1). NCBI lineage: Eukaryota > Metazoa > Chordata > Actinopteri > Scombriformes > Scombridae > Euthynnus > Euthynnus affinis. The sequence continues at coordinate 31,750,232 of CM055844.1, read as the reverse complement.
ATGTAAATCAAAGTGTCCTGTAATAAAGTGCACAAACATCAGTGGTATAGCTCTACATGGTAAATGCAATAACATACAAAAAAATGACAGTGTGGTTTTAAATAATTCCACAATTGGACTCATTGAATCCACGAGGTACAATCATTCTCTGTATTTCTCGGTTGGACTGTTTACTTACAGTAAACTCAAATGAACCAGGGCTCTTTAACCACATGCTGACACAGCAGTATGTAAGCTGCAACCTTATCCATCTTCTGTTTCACTTCATTATAAACAGGAATGATCACAGACACATTTACTGAGTAACAAACCCATTTTGTAATTCACTTCTCGGTCACATTCAACAAACATCTGGCACATTTAGACCAAAAAAAAAAATAAAATAAAAAACTAAATCGGTTGTTTATTGCATAAATGTTTGTCAGAGGTGGAAGTATCATAGGTAACTTGAGCCTTGGACGATGGTCATATCCCCTCACTCCACTGGTGAATACAGTGCAACAGTTCCTCAAGATCAGTGAGGCTGCAGGAAGACTTTGCCAGGAAGACGGTGGTCTGATGTCAGCGGTGAGGAGGAAGACTGAGGATGATGATGATGGTGGTGGTGATGACAGCTGATGTAGTGGTCATGGAAGTAGGTGGTCACAGCCAGAGGAGGGCCAAGCAGAAGACATAGCCACACTAAACCGTTACCATAGTTTCCCTGGAAATAGCCTCCGAGGAAAACCGCCACCAGTAGCTAGAAGGAGCCGACACAGAAAACGCTCACCAAGAGTGTTCAGTTACTCTGCTCTGTCCAGACAGGTTTAAGATGTATATAAAATACCCTAGGAGAATCATAAACTGTGTGTGATAAGGTTCAGCTATAACACTATAAAATCATATCTACTCCCTCACGTTCATTAAAAATGTCCAAATCATTTCCAAATCATACTTGTGTAAGTTGAATATTGGACCAGGATTGGCTCCAAACTACTTATGATGTCACAAATCATGCCCGTAGGCCCGCCCCCCTTTTAACTCACATTTTTAATGACAGAGAAACTTTCCACTTTCAGCAGAGGAATGTGAAAACATCATTCAAGTGTCAAACTCTGCACGTACATCATTCTGCATAGTGAAGCTCAAACATCCAAGTCAGAGAAACAGAGAAGCACATTGTTGACTGGAGGAGACTTTAAGTGTTTAAATGACAATGATAATGTGTCTTTATGGGTGTCTGTTCATACAGCTCAGCAAATTATATTTTCACAATTTGCTGAATTGTTGAAATATCTTTTTTTTTCTTTCTTCTGACTGAATCAATGATCTCATTGTTTTTGGATCTGTTACGGTTAATTAGATGATGATCACCAATGGTATTAGAGCTGGGACAGAGTTTACTTGGGCATCGGAGCATTCGACTCAGCAATGTTTGCATATTTCAATTGGCTTGATTACAACCTGTCCGCCACTCTGCTCATGCTCATGTTTCTTGCCCTATTGGAGCTTTTTCTAGCACACTCGCCATGTTTCCAGATCTCAGATATTACTTTGGTAAGTACAGTGGTATCATAACAAACAGAATGGATGGCTGGAGTTACAAAAAAACAAAGCCCAGGTTGTAATAAAATATAGTTTTCTTTTAAGTCATTTTTTTTCCCCCAGATGAATGTGTTTGAAAATACTGTGTAATGTGTAATATTCTCACCTCGAATACCATCATGAGAAAGATCCACAGACGACAGCTGTGCAGAGGCAGTGCAATCATATACTGCATAGAAGAGAAGACAAAAACATCGCTGCAAGTTATTACTGCGCTGTTAGACTCCTATTATGCTGATTCCGAAACAATAACAATATTTTGGCTACATGTCAAAAGGATAGAAATGTAAAGCCTCTGTGCTCTCTGTGTGTAACTAAGACCCTTGAAATTTAAACATGGATGTGTGAGTATGAATGTTATGATGTTCTTTAAAGCTGCAGTAACTGATTTATTTTGGCCTCTTGTGGGCAGAGGAGCTCCATAACATGCTGAAAACACAACATCTGATGTATTATTATCATTATAGTGTTTAACTTTTATAGCAAATGTGTTTAACAATTTCCTATTTAGAATATCTAATATATATATCTAGTTGCTAACTTTGCACGTTGAACTCGCTGTAAAAGAAAAACAATTAGCTAAAAGAGGCTAAAACAGCTCATTAGAGATCAGAGAAACTGCAGAGTTGGGTTATAATTCTCACTACAAGTGAGTACAAGGTTCACATTACACATAGTAATTTGAATATTAATATAGATTATTGGTGCATTAAAGAGCTGCTAAACCACCTAATAATCTCAATAGTTTATAGTAATGTTTTATAATGAAAATGGCCACATTTGCTCTCCACATCAGCACATTTTGACTATTAAGCTTTAATACCATAATAGGTACAGTACTGGTATTCAATGTAAAAGCACAAATAAGTGATTTTTTTTTTTAATGTAATGACTAAACTTTAATATATCCAGTGTCATTATTGTACCTCACAAAGAGCTGCAGACAGCAGGAAGACCAGTAACTCCGCTCGTGATGGGGATACCTTCTTTTCCACCAACCGTGTGTATACGTGTCTTCGTTCAGATCAGAACCATCAGGAGCAAAGACACATAAGAAAGGAGAGAGAAAAAAGGTAGGTCATTTAGTACATCGTCTGAAGGTCGTTAGATAGTTAAGGCTAAATACCTGTGACACCACTTCTGAAAGGGAATGTTCCAGTTCTTCCAGAAAGTGACCAGCGTTGTTGCGTTCCTGTGAACGACAGATGAACTGAAAGTCAGTGAGCGCCGCACATGCAGTGATACAATGAACGTAAAAATGTTTTTTTTTGCACTGACCACCAGTCTCCGTAAAAATGCCGATCACCAAAGCGCAGCAGCTCCGCACAGATATTCAGGTAGGAGTGACTCAAGAAGAAGAAGAGTAGCCAGAGGAAATGGGTTGGTGCCTGATAGGTAAATACTTGTTAGCAATAGCAACAGACCACACATTTAACAGAAATCTCTGCTATCTGCTATCTCTGCTCTGATTACCATGCCCAAACACCCTCCACCTCCCTCTCTTTATCCTCATCACCACCACCTGGGACTACTTTATTCACAGAGCTTTCTAGTTCTGGGCAATCCAAAGTGACTTATTGAAAGCCAATTGAATTAAATGCTCAAATAAATAGAAATCGCTCACCACCAGTCCCACCAGGTGCTCCACTCTCATAGTGATGTCCATACTCTGTGCATAATGATGAAAAAATAAGTGAATTCCACAGAATGGAGCCTGTATATGTTTTAATAATCAAATTTAAGAGGGATTCTATGTCACTCACAGAGAAGGAGTCTTCTGACCTCTGGAAGATCGGCTCAATCCACTGAGAAGAAACAAATGGACTCAGTGCATTGATACCTTTCAATGTAGAGTAAATACTATTACTATTAAAGTTTGCGCATGATATTTGTATTCTGACAGCTGGTCACGGTACACAATTATAATAATGACGAGGTGTGAGGCTGTGAGGAGGCAGAAAGCATTTGTCACATTCACTGTTTTTCGGTCATTCAGCTCGTTGTGGATTATCATTATGAATTCATAGAGCATGGTACACTGTACAATTCTGCACCACAGCAGAGTCAAGTCTACTTGCTCCTTTATATTAGCTTGTCTACCGCTAACCTCTGTAACACAGTGTAACAGTGTCTTCTCAAAAGTGGGTATTTTTCATCATTCTTTGTTTGAAAAGCCAAAACATGATAGTTTTTCTGCTCATATTCTGAAGATTCTGAAGACTGGACAGGACAGTAAAATTTCAATACTTGCTAATGTTAAAAATAAAAAGACATACTGTAATGTTTACTTTGTTAGCATTTAGCAACTACAGGTGCTGACAATTCATTAATTAATGTAATGGTCTTTGCATTTAAAAAGCTGCATTGTACAACAACAAGGTTTTTCTACCTGTGTTTATCAAGGTTTACACCAGCGTAACCCATCCAGCATATCATACTGAATTCTACATTGTGATTTGCCATATATGTGTGTATTCAGGACATGCTACATGCTACATGTATGTAGAATGACCTAACAATGGAGACACAGAATACTACACTAACATATCACTCATACACGACTTATTGTGTTATGATACACTACTACACTGTGACCATCTACACTATATGCACTGTTGTGTCCAACATCATGACATAATAAACTTATTGTACTATACTATGATAAACATTCAAGTATATTCTTATAGTTGCATGTTGTACTATACTATGATAAACATTCAAGTATATTCTTATAGTTGCATGACAAGTAAAACATACTGTATGATACAGTTACTGTACCTGCTGCACGATTCCAACCATTATCTGGATAACGATCACCTGAAGGTAGAAAACGCCACAATCAACGAGCTGTAGTGTTTCCAGCCTTAAATGTATCCTACTGACGTCAGTGATCTCCTGATGTTCCATCTACTACCATCATCAGGTCAACATTTCACTTTGCCCAATATTTTGGTTTATGTTTAAATACCTGCAAAACTAATGACATTTTCTTCAGCCTCAGCTGTATTTGAAGTGGTATGCTAATTATTATTATAAATTAACAAATGTCTGCATGCTAACATGCTGAACCAAGATGGTGAACATGGTCAACACAACCTGCTTTAACATCAGCATATTAGCATTGTCAACTGTGAGCATATTAGCATGCCGACATTAGCATTTTGCTCAAAGCACAACCGGTTGTTTGAACAGTATAAATCATTTGTGAATACCCTTTTAGCCTAAAGGATAACTGTCTGTGAGTGTTGTACTTAATATACCAGCCACATTATTGTAATATTGGATTAAAAGATGTTCAAAGAGGTCCTTATTTGTAGGTCCTCATTCTCTAAATTATTTATTGTATTGTGTTTATTGATTCTTTCGTTGTCTCTAGTCAGTAATATATCCACATTCATTTTGTTCAATAAGCGCTAACATCTTCTTTTCCCTCTGCTTCAATGTGCCTCAGTGATAATGGTGCCACTGATCAGCTCACCATTTCCAGCAGCCTGTGCAGGAGCTTATTCATGCGAACCTTAGGAGTACATGGGAAGTCTCTCTGGTAGCACAGAGTGGGGGCAAGGAGGAAATAATACAGATCTGAGAAATCAAAGACAGAGTCATCAAGGACAAAAATGTATCATCGCAAGCTGCTGTAAAGAAATCATGTATCATATGAATGGGAGGCATTTTCACCTTGGAAGGTAAGATGCTCATTGTGGGCTTTTTGTGTGACAGAAACCTTCTTGTCTGTCTCTGAAAATACACAGATATAAAAAGCAGTAGTTGTTAGATCAGTTTATGTTTTTTGTTCTGAAATTGAAGCAGTGCGACTTCTCATGTTGGAGAAATACCTGCATCAGTTAATTGAGCCTGTCTGTACCAACGATTAGTTTCCTGGTATGAATATAGTTTCATTCCCAGAAAAGTGTAGAACCAGAGAGAGAAGAACGCGCCACCTGGTGGACAAAATACATTTTAACGATTGCATCTTATGTGTAAATATAATGTAAAAGTGATGCATGTATGGAGTTGTTACCTGTTGATATTGTAGGCTCATGTACAATGACTGCAGCAGGAAATATCAAGAGCAACCCCAGATTTCCAAGGTGTAAATGGTGAACACTGGTGGAGGACAATACACCCTGATAGAAATGGTTAGAACAGAAGTTTAAACCTTTCAGCGGCAATTATTTGGAGTTGTCAGATGTTGACAGGATACCAATACAGCTGGTCTGTTTTTCAGAGGGCTTTTCAGAACTGTTTAATAATAAAAACCTGATATGGTTTAAATGAATCCAAAATTAGAGAGAAAAAAAAAGCACCAGTCTCACCTTTTCCTGAGACTTCTCCAGGAGCAAAGCTGTAAGAGCGAACATGTTGGCAGCTGGAACAAATGAATATGTTTTGTTCATTCTCAGCATGAGGCAAAGTGTGTTATTTTACTGTTTGCTGTCTGAGCAGTTAAGTCTTATACCAGAGCTCCTTAAAAGAAAACCCTGATTTAACATTGTTCTCCTATAACATTGTTGGACTCATGATGGACAGTTTTAGTTTTTAAAGGTATGAAAATTAGCAGAGTTATTGGCTTTTTTTACTCCACGTGATCTTCTTCCCTGTCAAAACCCAGCACTGACATTACCCACAATACAACTCTGATCTGATCAAGCTGATCTGAATTTTCTATCATCTTATTGATGTTGCAACTATGGTTGCACTTCCAGTCTAAAAGAGTGTCTTACCCAGTATGAGGTTGACAGATGGCCAGTTGCAGTCGTCCTCGATGAGATGTTCCAAGACCTTTTTGACATCTATCAAAAAGCCATGTCTGTTCAAAACAAAAGAAAAGTCTTATTTAAACTATGTATGTATGTATGTATAGATGGAAAAATGTATTGGGGTTTAACATTTTCTCTGAAGCTATCAATTATATTTTACAGTCTCCAGCTGAGTTACATAGTTGGATTTTTACAATGAGTAAAACTCACTGATGAAGGGCGTGAGATCTAGTTGGAAAAAAGCTAGTAAGTGGATATTGAGGTTTTTTTTTCTTGTTGAAATGCTGTTAACAAGTTCAAGAATGAACTTTCACATTTAAAGTCAAATTATTTAAACAGTACATGCCTTTAACTTTTGGGCGCGGTCTTTACTCACATCCACATCATAAACCGGATTAGTTTTAAAGGGAACATAACATGCTCTCGTTGATTTTCTGTCATTTATATACTGTTGTGATATTGGATGTTCTATGTCAAACATGGTCAAAGTTCAAAAACTAACACAGGTACGTCTGTATGCCTTCAAGTTAAAAGCCAGAGCTTCTGCTGTTCCAAAGTTGCCTCTATTTCCCCATCAAACCGATGTCAGATTGTTCATGCATGCCCACAAATGGCTGTCCGTTCTGTAGCCTGCGTTGCTAAAGTTGTTCCGAGGGCTTGAACATGTAAGGACAAGTATATTCTGAGTAAAAAAAACAAGAAAAAGAAGTGAAATCCTACTACTACTGATTATTTAGAGCAGCTGGACGTCTGCTGAGGGACAGCTTTCTGGGGGCTAACCGGTCAGAACAGAGTGGGCTCATCAACAGGGGGGCCTTAAAAAGACAGGAGCTAACAGGGCTGAACTGAGGGTCTACATAAAGGGTCAGTATAAGATAAATAGATTTTTGAACTGTAACTCATGCAAAAACATTCCAGTAGAGCCTGAAAATAAAATATAGACCTGGAAATGTGCATGTTATTTGTGAATATTTCTTTAAAAGAAAGAAAAAAATCAAAACTTCCTAAAACTATTATCTATCCTCAAAGTATAATAGTTTAATGAACACATATTAGCGTAGGCCTATTTATTTGTGTACACTTGTGAAATAAGGATGTGTTTTTTTATTCAATAGTCATTCTAAGTGAAAAAAAAAGTACAGTAGATGAGGGTTATTGTATGAATACACCTGTTTATACTCACTGTATGAAATTCTCCAAGAACAAGTGAGCATGACTCAGGACCTAAAGATCAGAATAACACACAGAGTACATACAGTGAAACACCAGCCAGTCAGTCTGAGGTTAAGTCATTTAAAGCCAGTAGTAAAGTAATGTCTGCTGTAAGGTGAGAGGAGAGGATGACCAGGAGAATGATGATCCAGTTGAGGACGCCTCTGTAGCCTGTGAAGCTGCTGTTGGAGCTCAGCAAAGAGTCTTGGACGCGATGGTAACTGGACAAAGAGATTTATTTTAATCATTTAATCAAACTCTGAGTAAAGATGGGAGGCAGCAGCAGCAGAGAGCGCTTACCAGAGCAGGGATGCATAGGGATGATCGTGCTCACTGAGAGGATCGGTGGCAGAAAAGGAAGCGCTGTCATAGAGGCTCGCGCCGTCTTCTTCAGCTGAGGAAGAGGAGCAGACAGAGGAGAACCTCTTCCTCATCATAGTCATCTCTGAGCCTAAGGTCTCATCTGCAGGGGTAAACTCGGGGTGTTCAGAGATGGTTCAACCCACTTTAGGAAAAAAAAAGAAAGAAAAGAACGTATTTTACTTTACATGCCAATATCAACATCACTTCCTGAGCAGATCATACAGATTCAGATGGAACAGTAGGTGAAGCATGAAGCTGTTTGTTTTCTTGACATTTTAAATACATTTCCAATTTCCTATTCTACATCATATCTGGTAAAGCTACTCGGTAGATAGATAAGCTAATAGAAATCCAGAGAAATGAAAAAAAAAACATTTTAAAAATATTAAAAACGGTCAGAATGTGTATGTTTATAAAACATTAAGCATCCTCCTCCTTGACAGGATTGGGAGCAGATCAGGTGATCATTTCCATGCAAAGCTGCATCCTCATAAACCCACATATTGTTGTCTTCTGACACAGAGAATAATTCTAACCAAACTCCTTTAGTAAATTATCATTTCCATGCAGTCGCAGTTATCTATGGAGCTACACATCTCATAAGAGAAGACTTCAGACTTTGTTTGGGCGTCTAGTTGTGTTGGGTAAATTCGGCATGCATGCTATCCAATAATCTTCTCTTTATCTCATTTAAAACCAGCTTTTAGTAGCGGCACGCCTCTTATTACAGAGGAGGGTGGAATGTTCAACATCGATCAGAATAATAAAAACCAGAGTTTTTAGTGCTGCCCATTAAATAACACATGTGCCGAATTAAACATCAGATCCTACTGATTCAGACTATATGCTGTTTACTATTAGATTTCATGTTACATTCGCAGATAATAGCATTACATTTGAATGCGGCTCGGCGTGACCTTCTGTAACAGCAGAGAGCAGTTTACCTGTCATCATCCTCTGTGAAACATCCGGTTCTCTGCTCTGTCCCCATGTCAGCACACACACACACACACACACATGTATGTGAGGTGTGACTGACGCGGGATGTGATGCAGATGTGACGCTGGATGTGATGCAGATGTGATGCGGGATGACCGACATGCGATCAGCGCGGGTCAGTGTCGCACTGCGAATCCGCTCCTTATCAAAACATTCAAAATAAAAGTCTCCTTGAAGAAAATTCAGCGGAAATGAGACTTTTTTTTCCTGAAGAAGTGTGAGAGTCAGCGGCATGAGGTAACAACACATCAGTGTACCATTTCATGTCATGTTATTGTAGCGTGTTCATTTCTCTTTATCTGATTAATGTCTTTCAGTTAAATCATATTTGATGCTGGGGTTGATTTTAAAAGACAATTTGATAGACTGTCAGTAATTCACAACAGTGATGATCAGACAAAAAAATAAATGTACAAACTTTCACAAATGAAGACTTTCTGCCAATAAATGAATCTGAATAATTTGTTACATTCTACTGCGCTTGTTTTCATTAGTTTTTAACAAATCCCCACGAGTTTATTTTGCTGATCTGTGATATTTTGTATTTTTATGAGTATTTTATTCGGTGCATATACATGGTCTTGAACTTTCTGAGTAATTACAATAAAGAAATAATAAGAGATTACCAAGTATTTTGAAAACAGATTTATTTAAAAAGTGACATTTAACAAAATAATCTAGTTTAAGTGTTAAACTTACAACAAAAAAAACTTTTTTTTATAATTTTGAGAGCTTTCAGACACTGACCTTGCATCACACACACACACACAACTTTCTGTTACAATCACTGCTGGTGTTGGAATAATTTCAAGAATAAATGTCCAGATAAGAGAAAATGTGTCTTTTTACTCGGCGGTCTGATAATAAGTGATTGGTTGATTTCTAACAAGAAGACACTTCACATTTTAACAACTCTCGAGCCAAACGAGGACTCACTGACGACTTATTGGTTCAAATTACCCAAAGCTCAAGAATTACTGATCAGCCTTTAATAACAGATGCATACAGGTCTGAGACCAGTGTCCAGGGAGGATCCGAGCGATTCCTCAATGAGCAACCTGAACACTGATCCTAGATCAGCTGTGTGATCAGAAGAAAGCTGTGTGAACGCAGGTCCTGGTCTCAGTTGATGGTGAGCACGTCGCTCTGGATCTCGTGGCTCAGCTGTGTCTGCAGGTCGCTCAGCTTCTTCTTGAGGACGGCCAGCGCCGACATGACGATGGTCTCCGGTCGCAGAGAGCCGCAAGACTCCACGTTGTAAAAGAACCTGTGGTGAGAAAGGACACACGCGAGTTCCGTTGAAAGTTCTGGCTGTCACTGCTGGCTAGTTTGTCTTATAACATGCGCTCCACCTGCGCTCAGGTATGGTTTATTTTTCTTTCCTCACCTTTCTGGTTTTCCATTGGGGTCGTAGGGAGCTTGAACCTCATCTTCTTCAATCTCTGAGTATTCACTCTTAGGCCTGGAAATAAGAGTGATGTCAGTTTAGAGGAATTCTGTGGGAATCATTCTATAATATACATTTATCCCTCATGCTGAGAACAAATAACGCACCATTCTTCAGGTCGTGGGTAGACTGTGTGCCGCAGTGCGTTGTCTGGGTCGTATTCGAACGACACCCCCGCTGTTGGGTTCCACTTGGCGTGCTCCTTACCAAAACCTTTCTTGGCGTAAGCTCTGAGTCGCAGTTCCTGTCCTTTACGAAGCTTCACCAACAAAATATCTGTGTTGTGTCAGTGAAAGACAGACATTTTTTAAAAAAAAAAAAAGTGAAATAACATGATGGAAAAACACCTGACAAAAAGCAGAGACGGCTTCAAGCTTACCATCTTGTTCGACGTAGTCATTGGGATCATTGTCTCGACTCCTGGAAGTCACCTGGAAAGTCAAGTTCAAACACGGTCAGCTTTATCTTTCGCTTCCGCTCCGCTTAAAACGTCAACAAGGAGGAGGAAAGACTCACGGGGATGACTCGGGGGTTATTGGACAACAGGTCACGTGAGGTGACATGGCGCGTCTGGTCTTCAGTACATCGAACGTCCAGCGTCAGCTCAACAGAACACTCTGGACAGAAATCATCACAGGTACAGTCCTGCAGCAGGATCAGACATGGGGCAGAGACAGAGGAAAAATGAAAACACAGTTAACAAACTGTAAAAGGACATGAGAATAATATCCAGCTACACCATATTTATATAGTATAGTTTGGAGATCAGAAGACCATCTGACTTCCAGTGTCAAATATCTGTATAGAATAGGAGTCAAGCTAATGTCTTTCACACTGGACAGTATGAAATCCATCATGGTAGTAATCCAATGTAGCAGCAGATGCTTTGTACAAAACTGTGTATGAAGATTCAAGATATTAAGAAAATGCCATGAAACAATTAGAACAACATGACAAAAAATTAAAAATGATAATACTAAACTTTAGGACACTTTTTGCACATTTTTTAAATGTAAAAAAGTGAAAAACAATATTAAAAAAGGAGGATGTGAAATAGGAAAAGTAAAATAACCATAACCAAATAACCATACTGTATATAAATACACTATAAGAAGTTACTTAATCACAAACAGTGATCAGGTTCAGAGTGTGGGGCAGTAGAACTTGTGTTTCAGTGCCAGGAGAGAGGTTTAAATGTCACTGATGGCTGATATGACTGTATACTTACCCTGGAATATTGCATTTTGTCCACAATGTCATCGCTGGTGAGGGGTATGAGACCTGTCAACACAGGAGACATCAGTGTTTATATAACACCTCTGCTCGTGCTTCAACGATACGACTAATTTCTCTGGAGTTGTAGATACATACCAACTCTGTGTGCAATGAACTCATCGTGCAGTACTGATGAATTGGCATCTATCTGGATCCAGTCAATCGCTGTAAATGAAGTAATGCCAGTTCAAGTTAGCAAATGATGTGGATTTGTATTTTTATGTGCTTTTTTGGACAGTTCTGACAAAGCACACCTGAGAAGAATGTGCTCTTTAAAACAGTTCGGCCGTCTTTAGCTGCAAAAAGACATTATGCTCCGTCAAACTAAACCTCATTCGGACCGAATTAGTTTCCTTTGAGTCATTTCCATCAAACCCAGACACATTCGTACATCCCAAAAAGAAAAGAGGGAGCTGAAACATAAAGAAACAGTCCAGCATCTTGTCCCAAAATGAAAATGCTCATTCTGAATAGTGTGTTTTCTCAATAATAGCCTGGTACATGTATGGTGTTGTTTATATGTAAAGGAAAAAGCACCTTCAGCCCTCATAGAGGCAGTGAAAAATACATTCAGCCATTTAAAAAGTTACATTACCTATAGTAGCGACTTCTGACATGAAGACACGACGTATGGAGTTTGCAACCCTGAAACACACACAAAGAAATGACGTTAGCGTTTTACAGGTAACTATTTACCATATAACTTTAATTCAACTAGCTAATATATATGTAGCATCCATTTTTAGGTCTTCTTAAACTCTAATTTGACCCTCAGCAGTTAACCGGAGTTATTTATAAGATTCAGAAATCTCGGACAAGGAAAAGCTAGTTTCATGAATTGAATCTATTTATTTTTAGTAGTTTTAACTTCTGACCTATTAGAAACACTTCACCTCTTCACTAGTTTTATCTAACTAGAGTCTAAAAACTAACTGTAGCTATTTTATTCCTCTGCTGCTTATTTATTCAACATTAACTCTCATCCTAGCAGTGTGTTTTGGTGCAGCTGGAAGTGGATAATGGCTCTTTGCTAACGTTACTCACTCTTTGAACAGATACTTACGCCAAATCAGTGTTTTCAATCATAAACTTCACATTTTCGTCTGTTAGTTCTGTGATTTTCACCGTCGGCTGGTTAGCATACGGCATTATTGGAGTAAATTAAGGACAAGAATTAACGTTAATAAATCGTCCACACGACGCTCCACTACCGCTGCTCTTGCTTGAAGGCCTCCACGGAAATATTTACCGGCCGATGATTGGGCAGAAGACGTATATACGCTTACCGATTGGTCGCAGTAATGTACGGAGGCGGGCTTTTGCTTAACATCCAGGTCACACTGCGCGTAGAAACTCCTTTTCAAAATAAAAGCGCTCAGCGTATGAGTATTTGTTATGTTCTTTTTAAAAAAAACTTTATTTGTATTGCCCCACGTGGACACTTTAAAGCCTCATGTGTGTAGTTTGTTTCAAATTCTTCTGATGGCACAAGTTTTTGTCGATGGAAAAATGAAACAATTCCAGTGAAAATCCTGCTGTTTCTGTTTTATTGCCACAGTAATTTTCTAAACAATATGTGGGAAATTTACACTGCAAAACTTTTCTCCTGAACCAAATCTTCATGGTGGATGTGTGATTTCATATTAATCAGATAATTAAAGACCAAACAAAAACGTTAAATATATAATAATAACTACTTTATTGGAGTCTTAATTGACCTTACAACAAAATATCTGATCCTTGCCTCCTCTTATACAAAGGAAAAATTGATCTGGGCAGGGGAGTGAAATCATGGACAATGAAACAAAACAATACATAGCCTCTGGTCCTGCAAGTGAACAGAGAGAAAGAGCCATGTCCTGTGACAAATTACTTCTCTTGATGCATAAAAGCCATAATCCAACACTTTCAGATACACACAGTTAATCAGAAAGAAGAGCAAAAAGAAAATTGATCTTCAGCTCGTGATACAGATGAGATGGTCGGGATCAGTTTTGGCGGAGGTGTTTTATATCATCGCCTCTGGTTCATTCCTGTGAGGTTCTTCAGCTGTAAAAAACAAGAGAAACAGTTCAAGCAATACACTCAGGCAGTCTTACATGTACTTTTTTTGCAAATCAAATCATGTGAAATGCAGCATTTGAAGTGTCACTTGGTGAAAACAAATGAAATGTATAAATGGGTGCAAATCTTCACGCACAAATCAGTTACTCAAAAGTTTTCAAAATAAAACCACATCGCTTACTGCACTGCATGTACAGATTTGTGAGTTTTCAAAAGAAGAGAACATATAAAAGATGAACATGAGGTAAATACTTACTGTTACAGCAGCTCCCATGAGTCCCTGCACCACTGTTTCACCAGTCGACTGCATCTGCAGAACAGTTATAGCATATGAGGCCGATCCAGATTGTGCAACAACACAGTACTTAACTAACCAGTAAAGGGTATTACTTCACTTCTGGGTAAAGTTTGGAAACAGGGAGTTGCTTCCTAACGACCCCGCTTCCTCTGTTCATGACTCTGCTAAACTCTTTGCTATGATGTGTGATGCACTCTACCTGTTTGGCGGTGGTTGCCATATTGGTTACATCCTGAATGCGGTTGTCAAGGAAGTTCCAGGTGTCCTGGAAGTCCGGGGAGGAATCCTGAACCATCACCAGCTCTGTGGTGTTAAAGATGCCTGTCAGCGCTGCTCTTTTTGTGTACCAATTCATCTATAAAAAAGGAAAGAGGTGGGACAGACAGTTCATACAGTAAATGTTTGAAACATCATTTGAGATAAAGTGCCTTAGATTAAAATGCATACAGCAATATGTAACATGTACCAGAAGAAAACACTTAATAAAATACAAGAAAGTGCAAAAGCAACAAAAGAAAAGAAGAGAAAAAGTTATAGGCAGGTTTATCGTTTAAAAGCACAGTGCTGGATAACTACAGACGTGTTTTCTCACAGCTGATCAGGTGCCATTTATTGCCACAACAGTGCATCGATTAAAATAGTGTCTCACTAAAAATATAGAGCAGCTGCATCACAGTGGTTTTAAAAACCGTTGCTACCTCACTGGTGCTCTGGTGACGGCTTGAACGTCAGAAAACATAACGCTGTCACACCTTTATCATTTGTGATTCTGCTTTATAAACCGATAAAACTGCAGCTGTGATGACATTCGCAGAAGGAACAGTTGTTATCCACCCTGCTGTGCTTCACGCTACCAAAGGTAATACGTTACAAATGCACAAGCGAGGGTTGTCATATCATTAGGAAGCACGTGTTAAAGTGTGCCATGAAACCAGACAGAAAACCAACAAAGAAACGAGTTCTGTGTTAAATATCTGTGTTGTTTTGTATTGTATTGATTTTGGCATATTTAAACAGATGTCACATAGTTACTGTAAAGAAAAGTAAAAAGATCATTCATGATGAGGTGTTCCAGTATAAGTTATAACAGCGGACGGTTCTCTGTCTTCTGGCCAATGTGGTGAGAGTATTTGATTTAACCCCTCATTAGATGAAATTCATCACTATTACTGCTTTGCTTACTTTAAGACTTACAGAAGCTGACCACTGATTTAGAACAGTGATTTACTTTTTACTGGAATTATGATAAGGTTTCCATATTTTTTAAAGAGCGGTATCTGCCAACCAATCAGAAATAAGTGTGGTGTTAAAAGGGAGAGGGTGAGGTGTTGGTGGGGGTAGGGAGGGGGGGAGTAACCTGGGAGGAAGCAGGCCGGATATTGTGAGGGTTGTGGTGAATGGGAGACAGGAAGGTGTGAGAAGAAGAAGGGGGGGATCGAGGGTGATAGGATCCACTCACGTCTGTGGACCGGTCTCCGGCATAGTACCAGATGTCGTCCACCATGCTGGAGAGATGCTTCAGGCTGTCGGGGATGTTGTGAGGAAGGAGCAGCAAGCTCATGGCCTGGAGGACACAGTCACAAAGTCAAGTCCTGACCTCTGACAGTGACACCAAATGAAAGGAGAAACAAAGGTCGGCCACTTCTTGTGCTCATAATCATCATACTCTACCTGTGGCCATGTCTCTATGTAGGGGATGTACATCCTCAGTCTGGTCTCTACAGCGTCTCTTAGAAAGTCAGCAGTCTTCTTTTGTCTGCAACACAGTGGTCAAAGTTTAAAGCTGAAATCTGAAATCCTGAATGTTAACGTTGGTAAAACTCATCACACAGAGACCTTTCTCTATTCTTTTTTTTTCCCTGAAGGTCTGAGGTTGAGCTATGAAAAATGATTTTGCATTTTAATAGTAGAAGGGAACTAGAGGTGCAGGTGTGTGTGTGTGTGTGTATGTGTGTGTGTGCACTTACTCAGCCTGGCCCAGCTGGATCTGTTTGTGTTGTTCAGCCAGGATCTCTGTCAGCTGTGCGTTGCACTGGGCAATGAAATGAAGGACCAAGTCTCCACCTCCATTGTAGAACATACCGGTGGAAGCAGAGGACAGACCCAGTGTCTGGTACCAACACACACACACACAAACACACACACGCACACAAAGAAACAAACAGGCAATGCTTCATGAGCAAAACAACAGCTTAAAATCTTCATTCATTCTCTAGATTTTCACAACTCACTTTCCTTCTCACTTATTTCCTGTTTTTGGTAGATTTTTGTGTGCCGTAATTTACGTGCTGCAATTCTAATGAAATGAATGCTGCATTCATGTTACATCTCACATGAAGATGCGAGAGACCAGGATAAAATCCAACTGCTACATCTGTGAAGTAGTCACATGCAGTGATATGGCATAAACCAGCCTCACTCATCTGTACTCTCATGTTTTGAAAGTCTACTGAAACAATGAACAAGCTTCAGTCAAAGCGTATCCACTTCAATGCATCAAAGAACGACGAGTGAAGAAGAAGAGACAGTGAACAGTGTCGTGTTCAGGGAAGAGAGGGAAACCTAGAGGGCTGAGAGCTTGAAGAACAATAGTTTTTTTTTTAGCAGCAGCTTGCGAGTGCGTCCTATGTGACTTTACGTCATATTGTGATTGGTTGGTTTGTAGATGTGGGTGAAAGCAGAGGTCACATTGTGAGATTTTGCTACTACATTTATGACGCAGCCTGTCTTTGGTTGCTGTGTGTCTCGCAGCATCGTGTAAGACCGACGGTTTGACAGCCCAAAACCGCAAGGTGTATAGTTGGAGATTAGTTGGCAGAAAACGAAAAAAAAAGCAACTATTTTGATAAAAGATGAATCGTTTTAGTCATTTTTCAAGCAAACATTTGCTTACATTTGAATATAAACCCTCTACACCCTCCCTGAAGTGACATACACACATTTTTTTTTTAATCAAACAATTTCCCCAAAATGTCTATTTACATTATATTCACTCTACATCCGACGTGACTTGAAGGCAACACACATTGAAGTGCTGTAACTGGCGGCGCTTGTCATTTTAACAGCAGCTCACCTCAGCGCCGGCCGCGATGGCTTCCATCGACCAGCCGTGCTGCGGGACGAACTCCAGAGCAGCGGTCAGGATTCGAGCTTGCAGCTGCTCCTCTGTTTCATATTCCTCATTTTGTTCTCCGCTCTGGTCCTGGTAACTTTCCACACACACACACACACACACAAAATGATGTTTCAGAAAATAAATGAAGCAAAGAGAGAGACCATGAGATCAAGGTTAGCTCTGTTGCACTGAACTTGAACTTCAGAAATTCTGCAATCTGGCATTTTTAATGTGCACTTATGCAAACTCGTGTTTATTAGCACGCAAACTCTACATCACGGCAACATCCGGCAGCTCCCGTTGACTCTGACTGACCTGGTGTTTGGCCTGGCAGCCTCCTCTGCCATTGGGTCAGATGCTGAGTCTCCATGGGATCCTGCTGCCGTGTCATGTTCAGCAGAGTGAGCCTGGTAGTGCTCGTGGTAGGTGGTGGTCGAGGAGGAAGACGAGGGTTTGTCGGATTTGGATTCATCCTGAAGCCTCAGTGCCGCACAGTGGAAGCCTCGTCTCAGGCCGCTGCACTGGGGCTTTGTTGCTGCCGGTGCAGACACCACTGGAGGCAGGAATAGTTTCATTAGCCTCCCAGTTGTGACCAAAGTCCATTAAAAAAAAAATCTGGCAATTATACTAAAATTCATGTTCAACAAAACATGCACATATATTGGGACGTTTGCACCTTTTTTTCCAAGTCGACTACAGTGCCACTGGCCTCGGACATCTTGATAACATTGTGTACTGTGGATATTGAAACATTAAGTTCCTGAAATGGACTTGTAGGCTTGACATTGGCTTGTGCTTGGCTGCAATCTTTTCCACAGTTTTTATAATTTCCTTATTTACGGCTGCCCTTTCCTTTTGTGACACTTCTCTGCTTCTCTTTCTAAAAATGTTCATACTGACCATAAGAGGATCCCTTCATAATGCACTTACAATGTAACTGATGGAGGACTAAATCCACAGTCCTCCTTGTGCGCAAAAATGTACGTGGATATCTTTCAACGTTACAGTCTTTTTAGTGCCGAGGTCCTTCTTTTTGTTACTTTACTTCCACCTGCAGCTCAACAGGAAAACACTGAGGAAACACAAAGAGGGAATCTGATGCTAAAAAGACTGTAAATGTGTCAGATATCCACTTGTTATGACTAACTCAGACTGCTGAAGCCTCATATAAGCTTCACATCAACTTTTAAATACATTTTTTGCACTAAATGAGTGTGTGGACATTTAGTGGCCCCCATCATTTACATTGAAAGCACCCTTGAAGGAGATCTTTTAATAGCCAGTATGAAGAGGAGGAATGATTACAGCGAGGAAAACATTTCAGCGTTCATATGGGCAGCTGACTGTCGGACGCACTTGAGAAACTATGAACCTTTAACCAGTGAAACTGAAAGTTGCACAGTGGATTACACATCTGTGTGCCCACTAGTATGAAGTGACTTCTAATGATCAGAAAAGTGCCACCATAAAAGTTTCACACACAAGAATCTGAGCTATTTATAGGCAGTTGAGAGAAACACTTTGACAGCTTGCATAACCAGAGTGAAGACGCCCCCAGCTGCAGGAACATGTCTACCATACTATGCGTGTTTTAGGTTTGACGTCTACCAAACCAAACCACTGCTAACTAAGAACTATCCTACTCACTGTTTAGCTTTTAAAGCCACAGTCAACATAATGTCTGCCCTTCATGATCACCTTCTGTGACAAGTGACTCGCACGGACGCGGAGAGCTAACGTCAACATTGGCTCGTTTCCACTCTTACAACGAAGCACCACAAGAGTTGAAGATACAGGGATGGTTCCCAGTCTGGCTGTTATTATACATGAGAAGATAACACCACAGTCGTCCCGTCTTACCGCCAGCCAGCCCCCTCAGTGCCCTTCCAGCCCGCACTCCTCTCAGCAGCGCCGCCATCTCCAGCTGCACTGACGGCCTGTTTACCCGCTGTTTCGTCAGTTTAACGCGACTTACAAAGTAATCAAGATACCTAGAACAAAACCGGAAAACTAAGGATCTGTTCTTCAAATTAAAACTTATAAACGTCACATTGAAAATAAAGATAATAGATAACATAGTATGATAGTATACAAATATATAATGATATTACACTATATTTAAATAATAATAATAATAATAATAATAATAATAATAATAATAATAATAATAATAATAATAATAATAATAATAATAATAATAATAATAATGTAGGGTGTTCATTTTTCATGTATACTTCTTTGCGTGGCCAAAACGTAACTGATTTTATTTTGAAAATATGAACCGGAAGACTTTTTCACTTACTATAACTTGATACTTTCACTACATGCATAACGCTGCCACTGGGTGAGAGGGTAAGTTATGTCACTGAGTACGGTCGATTAAAAATGTCTTTTTAATCAGTAATTAAGCCACCAGAAGCATTTAGAAACAACGGTACAAAGACGTCAGTGTATGTTGTTCATGTGTAGCCGTTTACCGGACTGTTCTAGCGTTAATAACGCGTGTGTGAAGTTGAGGCTCCTGCGTCACGCTGCCCGTTAACCTGCTTTCACCTGTGTCAACAATAAGCTAGTCTGCTCAATACTAGTTGGCAAAGTTCACTTTATCACATGATAAAACGTACAATGAATAAGCACGTTTCTTGAGTGTACAGATGTGCGTTTTGGGTTAATAAGACCGTTAAGGCGTTAAGAAAAAGAGAGAAGCTTCGAGTACCTTCTGTTGTTTTCACGTTTGATGATATGGTTGCTATTAGCTGCGCGCCGCTAACTGAGCAGTATTGTGATAAAAAAAGAATGTACAGAATATACAAAACAAGTCATATCTAACGTAGTGTTTTAATGGGACTGACTGGTTTTCTCTCTGTGTCTGAGGTCATGGCTAGAAAGGGCTCTATTGGTTTTAACGGTGCTTTGTTATCAGTCTGGCCATTTCCTATGGTGTGCCTGCATCATGCAGTGACACATTTCTTTCAACTTGTCTTTCATTTTTCACTTTGTCATTGCACACATATCTAAATGATCTTCTCGTAATGAAGTCACATTCTGAGCATCATTTCAGTCAGAAAGCCTTTACAGCCTGTTAGAGACGCAGGAGGTGAACACTGTGACATGAACACCTTCATAGCTGAACGCAGTCTAGTCCAATATATGAGAATATAATACTGTCACTGTGCAGCTTCTGATCTTCAGTTTGTTATAAACTGTGACACAAAGGCGTTGACTCACCTCTGTGCTCATGTTTTTGAATTGTGTTGTTTTTCTGATCAAATTTGACTTCTTCTTTTGTTCTTCTTTTTTAACTCTTTGCAGAACATCATGGCGGACCTTGGCATCAAAACAGGAGATAAAGTGCTGCTGGTTTGGACTCAGCCCTCGGCGCCAGCAGCCCTCAAACAGTTTGCAGAGGATGTGGGTGCCCTGGTCGGTGCAGAAGGCAAATTGTCAGTGGAGAACATGGAGAGACTATCGATGTGTGAGTGACTCTTTGCCTGACTTTGAATTACACTAGGCAAGAATTTTATATTTCACCACATATGCAGATGATGCCATTCGTTCTTCTGGTGTAGTTATGTGCGCTTATTTCTCTCGTCCCCTCTTCTCAGCCTCCCACGCAGCATCCACCTTCGACTGGGTGCTCTCTTGCCTTCTGGCTGACAGCTCCTCCATCCACAGCTCAGAGACTCTTGCAGAGTTAGCCAGAGTGCTCAAACCTGGCGGGAAGATCGTTCTGGAGGAACCAGTCACAGGTGGGAGACGGTGCTGTTGCTCTTCAATTCTTTTACACATGAGTTGCACCTTAATGTTGGAATTTGAAGTCTCTGAGAAAGAGTTTTGACCCTCAAGTAAACTGGGGATGCTTTACAGTCACTACACTCACACTCATGGATATAAACCTCCAAAACACACTTATATTTATCTAGTATGTCATGTCTGTATCCACTCGGTCGCTGCGCTGCACTGATATGTTTGTGGTTCCGATTGTGATAGGATGTGTTTGACTCGTTTCCTTCGCTGTTCCAGGAGCTGAAGCACAGAGTGTGAGGACGGCCGAGAAGCTGACGTCAGCTTTGAAGTTGTCTGGTTTCATGTCAGTGACAGAGGTGAGTCGCAGGGTTCACAAGCCCACAGAGCCAGTAATATGCTTCTGTGTGTGTGTGTGCGCGTGAGAGAGAGTGAGAGAGTATGTAGTTGTTGTTGCGCAGATGTTCACATTAATATTCTGCCATCATAATGGCTCATAAAACAGTTGTTTTTGCTTGACTGTGTGTACTCTGGCTTAAGGAGCTGCTCAGCATAAACATTTATCAGGAGTCTGGCTCTGCAGCTCCTGAACACTCTTAAAAGGCATTGGGTTCAGTTCCTTCATGAAAATCATTAGGAGGTGTTAAAGTCTTACGTTGAATTTACAAAGGTGCAGCAGACCTGTAAGAAAACACTGCCACTACTGCAACAGCAGGAAGCACATCCACTCAGAATGAGAAAGTGAAGATTGTAGCAAAAACCAAAGTGAATGGATCATTTTTCAGCAGTTAATCCATCGATCTGGGGATGGTTGGGGGTGGGGGGTTAGATCTGCAAACCCACCGATAGATGACCCTAAAATTTAACATATATTACAACAAACATAATATATGTGAAAATAGTTTGCGGCATCATCAGTACAGTGAAATGTGAAGATATCGACACAAAATGTTGACTGCTACATGAGGGGTAAAAAATCTACCAAACTCTGATGCAAAGGCTCCTTTTTGACCCTCTTGTTTCGTCTCTCTCCAGGTCAGTAAAGCAGAATTGAGTCCAGAGGCGTTGAACTCTCTCAGGACGGCCACCGGTTACCAAGGAAACACCCTGTCTAGAGTTCGCATATCTGCCTCCAAGCCCAACTTTGAGGTGGGATCATCCAGTCAGCTCAAGCTGTCGTTTGGGAAGAAGACGCCTAAGCCAGGTAACCGGTCTGTCTTCCTCTAAGTGTGTTTACATCCACTCTGCATGTTTGTTTATCCATGTCACATGTTCACACCGATGAAATGACACTGATCATTTAATCTACAAGTTAGCATCTCGAACAATCAAGAAGCAAACTTGTAGAACTTTATTATGGTTTTTGCTTTTTGAGGTTTGTGGTAGATCATTTCAGTCTCGGTGTAACCGGCCCTGACATGAGTTTCATAGCTTCATAAGCCCAAGATACATAAACTGATGCAGATGATTTTATATCTAATGTTTTGCATGGTGTTAATCAGTGAATTGCAAACTACTAAAAAGTATTGAAGTAAATTGATTGGGGAGGTTTTATACTACAGAGTTACTACAAATAAATTGGTGTCAATCATTAACATCAGCAGGTGTGAATGTGAGTGATTTGTCCTTCATGTGAAGCTGTGATTTGATTTTGTGGTTTGTTAACATGAAGCTAACATGTGTTGCAGCAGCAGAGAAACCCGCTCTGGATCCCAACACTGTCAAAATGTGGACACTCTCAGCCAACGACATGGACGATGACGATGTGGTGAGTC
Source organism: Euthynnus affinis (assembly GCA_029490765.1). Lineage (NCBI taxonomy): Eukaryota > Metazoa > Chordata > Actinopteri > Scombriformes > Scombridae > Euthynnus > Euthynnus affinis. Next base: position 31,727,596 of record CM055844.1, on the reverse strand, counting down.
GAAGATTTTGAATCTCTCTCTGTCCTGATGTAGAGACTCACTAAAGACTGTACAGACTTGTGCAGCTGACCACCTCACATGCTGCATCCTTTCACATTCAGACCTAAACGTCTCACACTGACATCTCTCTACTTCCCGCGTTTACCGAGCGTCTCCTGTCTCTCCAGGATCTGCTGGACTCCGATGCTCTGCTGGACGAAGACGATTTGAAGAAGCCAGACCCAGCTTCTCTGAAAGCACCCAGCTGCGGAGAGGGAGCCGGCAAGAAGAAGAAAGCCTGCAAGAACTGGTCAGTTGACGAGAAAAAAAAAAAAAAAAAAATCTATTGTGCTTTTGAACAGCCTTCAAAACCTGACATGATACTAAATGCTGTGTGTTTGTGTAGCACGTGTGGTCTAGCTGAGGAGTTAGAGGAGGAGAGTAAGGCCAAACAGACAAAGAATCTGCCAAAATCTGCCTGTGGAAGCGTGAGTACATTTTGTCCTCTCTTGTGATTCTGCGGTGAACGTTGTAGTGAAAACATATAAATTATATTCTTTTTTTTTTTTTTTTTTTTTTTGTGTGTGTGTGGCAGTGTTACCTCGGCGATGCTTTCCGATGTGCCAGCTGCCCGTACTTGGGGATGCCAGCATTCAAACCGGGAGAGAAGATTATGCTGGACAACAACACGCTGATGGACGCTTGAAAGCACAAATCTTCACTCGTACTGCTGCTGACGCTTTAAAAACATTACATTCCCTTCTTTTCCATCCACCACCCCCCGAGACACCTCTCAAAAGACCGACTGAAAGTTGCTTTGTCAGTGTCACTGCAGATGTGATGGAGATTCGTCAGTTTGTCTGGATGCAACACATCACCTTCTGTCTCCTCAGCGATTCACCAGTGTTGATTGTGACGCTCTCATCTACCAGCAATAGCGAGTCCTGTTTTAATTTGAGAGTTTTCGACAATGACCAAGAGTGAGATTTTAATGAAATGAAGTAAAGCGCACTGTCATTGCAGTTTTACTCCTGCTGTTATTTATGCAAATTATGATGCGAGAAGTACCTAAAAAAATGCACTGAAATCCATCAGTTTTTCTTTTTTTGAAATTCCATTTACATCTGACCACTGAAATAGTTGAAATAAAAAGCCAAAAGCACATAATGTCCAGTAATACAGGTTAAACATACAGAGACCTACACATGCAGCATATAAACTGTCCACTTCAAGGTTATTTATGTATTTGAAAGCAAGCTGTTTAGCAAAAAGTGTTGTTGTTCTTTTTGTTTCATCTTAATCCAATAAACTAAACTAGACTGACATTTTCCTCATTTATTTCGCTGAATGTGACCAATAGCAGTGTGATGGTACATTATTATGTATATCAGCACATAGTTACTCCATCATTCTAAAAATAACACCGCCACATGCCTCTCACCGAGTCTCAATACAAAATCCACAAATTAAATACTGTTGAAAAGTCTTAATAATAGATTTGATAACTTTGAAGAGCTCAGCGGTGATGTCACTGCCCTGTCAGCCAATCCCTGCAGTCTGTTCTTCAAAAAAAAAAAAAAAAAAAAAGTAAACTCCTGTCATGGAAACCAGACGACAATAACGATACCAAAAACACAAACAAACAATATGAAACTTTATAAAACATTTCTATATCAACACATAAGACTCTGCTGCACATCTGTCAGTCATCAATAAAACACTTGTGGTTATTGGCACATGTGTAACGGGTCACTAACAGACTGAATACCATCAGCCAGTCAGAGACATTCACCTGTGATATGATGGATGTGATTGTTTATTTAACCATATACTAATTTGCATATGTGAGGCCCTTCATATGAACTATTATAATTAATATTATTGGTAAACGTCTAATATTTGGTAGGTAGGTTTCATGTTTAACAGCATGAAGCGATGAGGAGAGGGATACGGCGTGTGTAAGTTCTGAACTGTGCTCAGCTCGGGGGGGATGACGGTGGTCCTTTTACAATTATTCAGATATGAAGTGCTGTCATAAAGGCAACTGTCAGCGTCGGTCGGAACAATAACGAGCACAAACAGTGACGAGAGTGGGGGAAGCACATGTTAAGAGTCCGTCCTTCGGCGACAGCTCCGCATCACTGAGACTCTGTGCTGAAGTCCATCTTGATGTCTCCTAAACCGGGTTCGAAGGTGAAGTCGTAAGACACCGTGGCTCTGCCGTCGCCTGAGCTGTCCCACGCCGACCTGAAGAAATACACTCCCTGTTTCCTGTGTCGACTCCACTCGCAGTCGCCCTGCGGGGAGGAAGCGCGTGACAAAACAATCACGTCTGATGGAAAAAACACTACAGCGGCGAACTTGATTTGAAGCTACCAAATGATTCTCTGTAGCCTCATAATTCACACAAGCATACATGATACATATGAGCCGAAATTCAAACTTTTTCTGGTGGTATTTACCACCAGAGAACTGAAATAAATGGGATTTCTAGCAGAACCTCCATCAATGCGTATATTACATAACTCTGTTTAGACAGAGTAGGATGGTGTGATACAGAACAAATAATAAAAAACTGAATGAACTAAACAAAGCTCAGGGTGCAAAGATGCTCAGTCTGTTCAATAAACGAAGCGAGAGATGAAGGCTGCAATACCTGCTCACTGATTGGTCCAATTAGACCCCCACTGACAGAGATGTCATCGGTTAGGTGGTATTCCATCCACAACGCGACACCGTGGCAACGACCGCTCCTGAAACAGACACAGGGTGAACAAGTCGACGCCGACAACGAGTGAGAGAACAGTTTAATATAAAATGAAATGTTGTTGTCCATCTTCAGCATCAAGAGCAGAACCTGAGTGTTTAAAATTTAAAAAAAAAAACGTTGCATTTTTAGTCCAAATTCAGCAGCCTGAAGAACAAGTCTGGACCTGTGACCCTTAAGATTTAACAATCAATCCAACTCTTTGTTTCAACCAGCGACTATAAGCTGCTGTTTCCTCAACACTGCATAATACTGGATATCCACTTGAAAATCATGACAGGAAATCACAGTCTGATCAGACTTAGACTGTTTGGGAAGCAGGAAAACTGTTTGTTGTCCAAACTTCAGTGCATATGCTTTTTTTTCCTCTACACAGACATTAAAATTCAGTCACTATCTACTCTTTTCTTGTCTTTTAACCACCATCATAATGACAGAGAGAGAGACTGTACCTTATGAACGGTAATGAGCCCTGACTGACGATTGGCTGTTGAGGGACACACTGTGTGAAGTCAAAGGTCATGACGGCTTTGGACTGGGTCAGGGCGCGACACGGGTACTCCCACAGAGGGTGGGGCTCCGCCTCACGGGACTCACGGAAATCCAGAGATTGCTGAAGGGACAGAAGTGGAAGATTTTTTTTTTTTTTATCATGTTGTAGATTTTAGAATTAAAGACTTACATTTAGTTTGCCTTCAGGCATTAAAGATTACATGGCATGTAATAACTGACCTCTAGGAAAAGTTCAATTTTACCTGAACCATCTCATCCATGGGGGTGATGTCGAAGCCCTCACATGTTCCACACGGTGCTCTTATCCTCCACAGATCCTAAGAAACACAGGAAAGACCAAAGTCAAAGAAATCCAGGCAAACCCACCATAGAGGTGATTAGAAAACATGCGAAAGATTGCCTCACCTGGAACTCCACGGCCACCATGTGAAGGGTGGCGGAGCAGGGCAGGATGGTGGCGTTGGGCCGCAGAAGGCCTGCCAGGGTGGTGCGACAGTACCAGAAGAAGAGGGAGTGCCACGGCAACAGGCTGGTGCTGAAGTACGGTTCACCGATCAGGACTGAGATCTGCCCGAGAGAAGTTTTATATTTATCTGTGACACTTTATCCGATGACCAAATGACACAAAATACACAGATTTTTTTAAAATCTAATTGGTTAAATTCCACCTTTGAAGGCTCTATGGCCTCGTTTTCAGCTGGTATTAAAATGTGCTGCTGAGATCCAATCACAATGCAGACCTGATCACCTCCAAATGTGGTCTGGCTGATCTGACAGTATTCCGCTCTGAGTGTATTTTCCTCATCCAGATTCCAGATACAGATCAAATTTTAATGCAGGTCTAAATGTCATGTGTAATGGTAAATGGTGAGTGTAAAATTGTCAACGTTGGTGCCCCCAGTGGTGTATTAGGAGACTTGTCTTATTGCAAGTGTACCTGTTCTCCTCCTAGATCGTTACTGGTCAGCTGCTCGGGTCTGATTTCCAGCAGCTCGACGCCTCCTTTCATCGAGTTGGCTTCTAACACCTGTAGAGAAAAATGTGTAACATCAGCGCCTCTTTACCCGTTTCTAAAGTTTTGTGGCTTTGTCTTTGAAGACGGAGAAGTGAAAACATGTCAACAAACGTCTGTCAGTTCTGAAAGATGAGGAAGTATATTGAATGATTCTCATTTACCTCTTCGATAACCTGTTTGGGCATTCTGGAGTTTTCCAAACTGAAGACCTGAGTAGAGGCAGAGAGAATAAAACGACAGGTCAGTAACAGAGTCTGAGCACAGTGTTTAGTTTGTAATGATACAGTCTGTACCATCGCGGTCAGAACGGGTTACCTTCTTGGCTCCGAGCATGTGAGCAAACACAGGAAGCAGACTTCCATCACTGACGCCGAGACACACACTGTCCTCTCTCAGAACCTGGAGTCAACACAGCAGGTAAAGAGAGATCCGTCAAATCCATATCAATACACTTACACACTGTCTTGATTCTGGTAACTCCACTTACACTGCGCAGCGCGCTGACGTAACTTTCTGTGCGAAGTTTGTCGTTGAGTTCACCAAACCGCGGCCGGGTCCAAACCAGGTGGGCTTGGCAGGTACAGCACGGCCGAGAGGGACGAGCCTCGCTCTGTGAGGGCTGCTGGCTGAGAACATCAACATGCAGACAGTCTGAGGTTAGCTGGGGGACACGTGTTCTCTCATCATCATCATCATCATCATCATCATGTCATCATTGCGACACAGCTTGTATTTTTGTCTTTGGAGATGGTCAGCTCCAGATTAGTTGATCTAACTTTACATTCTTGCCGTTATTTGTGTGAGAAACACGGCGGTCTACACACAACTTCCTGTCTTTCACAACTTGCGTGATGCACAGAGGAGTCTGGGGAGGTACCAGGGTTTTTGTTGTACCTGTGAGTTTGCAGGCTGTACCACAGACTGTAGTCATCATGGCAGACAGTCAGACTGAGCTCCTCTCCTTCTGTCACCTTCCTCTCCGCCGGCAGGAAGTAAACACTCTGCATCCAGTGGTCCCGCCACTGAAAACACACCTCAGTGATCAACTTGAATGTAGCCTGAATGTAAAACATCATAACATCGTGTTATATAACTCACCGGAGCCGTCTTCGGCTGTGGGTATGACCAGCCGGGAGCCATGGAGCACACGATGGTTCCGCTGGGATCCATGTCGATGTCCCACCAGGACAGGACCACCTGGGCCCGACCCCCACCCTGAGCTACAAACTGGGAGGAGTGGGACTGGGGGGCGCTGCTTACTGGCTTACTGAAGTCAACACTGAGAGGAGAATAGGGCGCAGAGGGAGGGAAGGTCAGATGTAAACAACTGCTGCTGAAGTGCATTAGGAATGGGAGGGCAGGTGTATTCATTTGGTTGCAATCTGCAACCTCACCACTAGATGCCACTAAATCTTACACACTAGTCCTTTAAAAATCTGATTTTTCAACGAACACAGAGAAACTTTCCACTTGTAGATAAATGTGGAAAAACAGCCTTCTAGTGTCAAACTGCACATACGTCAATATGCACAGTGAAGCTCAGACATTCAACTGAAAGAACAAGAAGAAAAAACACATTTCTGAGTGGTGGAGGAGGGACTTTAACGTTTACCTGAACATGGTGCACAGAGGACCCAGGGGAGTGAAGCTGTGAGGAGAGACCTGGCTCAGCTGGATGTCACACACCGCATGAGCTCCACTGCAGCGGCCCACAGCGGGCGGTGGCACCAGCCGCGTCCCCTCCACCTCCACCTCCTGCAGCTGAGCCCAACTCCACAGCAGCTCCGACTCCACCAGCTGGGCGTAGACGGTGGCCCGGTGAGGGACCGCCTCACAGCCCTCCTGCAGGGCGGAGGCACAGCAGAGGACACAGCTGACGTCGATATTCCAGAAAGCTCAAGACGGGTGAAAATCATTCATGAGTGCACGCATGCACACACACACACACACACACACATACCTGGACCAGATTCTGGTGAGCATGCTCATAGCTGGGCAGGGCTCCTTCACCAATCAACTCTGTATCAAACAGTTCTGTGATCAGGACGTTGGCCTTCATTTGCATATCTCCATCTGGAATAAATCACACAACCAACACGTCTCATCAACACAGACGCATCAACAAACATGATGCTGCTGTAGAAAATGACAGATGGACGCAGCTTCCACAAGCCACTAATAGAAACAAAGTGATGCCAGCATTCATATCTGTGCTGGTATGTGTGTGTGTGTGTGTGTGTTGGTTCTCTCTAACCTGACCCCACAGTGACATCGGTGGAGTGTTTGTTAATAATCTTGATCTTGTCAGAGAAGCCGTTCTTCTCCACGATGCACTGGGCGGCGGCGGCCATGGGCTTGAAAACCTGCAGACAAAACGGAAGCAAAGTTACTTGATGGGAAAAATCAGTATTACAGTGTCCGTCCTGCACATACAGGAGGAGTGTGTGTGTGTGTGTGTGTGTGTGTACCTCCACGGCGTAGCAGAGGTCAGCTCCAGCAGTGACGGCCATCATGGACAGCAGGCCCGTCCCTGTCCCGATGTCCAGGACGATGACCTTCTCACCGCGAGCCTTCACTCTGGCCACAGCAGCCCGGATGCCCTGGTAGTACTTCTCATTCTGTAGACAGGGAGTACATCAGCTGTGAGACTGCAGTCGACTACAGCGTGTGTGTGTGTGTGTGTGGTGCAGAACTAGTGTCGTTTGTTCTTTGACATTGAGTCATATACAATACTGTGCAGACGTTTTAGGTACTTTAGGTGCTTAGATTCTTATCCACAGTGCAGTACTATCAGAAAGACATCTGATTGGTCCCTCAAACATCCAGCCAGAGTCATAAATAACTATCTTCAGCAACAAGAAGAACAAGGAGTCCTGCATCAGATGGTTTGGCTCCCGCAGAGCACAGGCTGTCGATGAATCCTTTCAGCCGACGTGTGAGATTACTCACCCTGTCATGATCATGCAGCATGTCCGCATAACAGGACCTGAAAGATAAACACACACACACACACACACCAATGTTAGTCATGATGTAATTTGCAGTGGTAGAAAGTAACTATATTATTATATTCATTCAAGTATGGTCCAATTTTGAGGTACTTTATACTGTAGCATTTGCATTTTACTTTGTTATATATTAGACTACCCAACTGTCTAAATTGTTAACATTAGCTCTACTTTAAAATGCTGCTTACATCTATGGTACATGTCAATAAATCCAATAATATATTTATGACAAACACTCTAAATGGGGACAGTTTGCATAATGAGTGCTTTTACTTTGAAACTTGCTGCCACTACTTGTGTACGTAAGTAAGGTTTTGAAGGACTTTTACATGTAATAGAGTATTTGTCCATTGAAGAATTGCGACTTCTATCTGAGTAGAGGTCTTTTTCATCGACTAGAATACATTTGGTCATTTGTTGATGGCTTGATTTTCAACACAGGGTAAAATAATAATGATTTAACTCCTCGTGAGCCCTCGAGGTGGATAGTAAACAAATGAAAACATTAGCACTAGCAAGAGCTTGAATGCCAGAGCCCATGTAAAAATGTGATGGTTTGTGTTGCTTGTTGTGGTTTCTAAACTCAACCAGCAAACATGACGCTGCATTTTAAAACGATCATTTGTCACGTCTTCAGAGGGACCCTCATTCATTTCCGTGTCCCACGAGTAAGGACTCTTCACCGGCAACACAACAACATGAATAAGCGCGCTGTGTGTTAGCTGCTACCTGGCTATCTCCTGGTGATAGTCGTACTCTTCTCCCTCCTCCACCCAGTCCACAGCCCCGGTGGCCGGGTTGGCTCGTCCGCAGAAGGTCTTCATCTCTCCGCTACGAACTGTGTCAACACTCCGCTGCGGCGTCCGTAAACTGCTTTTATCCAGATTGTTCCGCACAAGTCTAAAAATGACACTGGATTAAACTACACATGCAGCATGGCCTCAACGGGAACGGCCATCTTTCCCAATGACGTCACAGGTTCTTTAGGTCATGTGACGGGCCTTTAAAAAAAAAGTTATTTAGCTTTATAAAATGGACATAAAGTCATTTAACTTTTTTTTTTAGCAACAGAATGAAACATCATTACATATACATGAATATATCTTTATTTTCAATTACCTAAACATGTGAAAATACAGTCACTAATCATAATAATAATAAAATGAAAGATCCTCTCCAAACACTAGACATATAAAAATACTCTGTTTGGAACAATGATGTGTGCCTGATATGGTTTTTCCACAAAAAGGCAAAGTAACTTTTAAAATCCTTAAAATGCCCTCTACTCCTTCTGCCTCAGAAGAATCCAACATCTATGAATATTCATTGTATTTTTGTTACCTTTGAATGAGCCCTTTATATCTACATAGGGAGCCCTTCTTTCAAATCTATTTAATTACAAAGATTTGCCTGCTGGACACAAGATGTCTCCTACTTCACTTTAAAGTCCATTCTCGGCATTTGTGCACTGGAAGCTTCAAGTTTCCACATCGCACTTGTGTAAATTGAATAATGGATCAGAATTGGCTTCAAAACTACTTGTGATGTCACAAATCATGGTGTGCACCCACCCCTCAAAGGTCCAGTGTGTAGGATTTAGTGGGCCCTGGTGTAATTATGTTTTAATTAGTGTATAATCACCTGAAATTGTAAAAATCATTGTATTTCTGTTACCTTAGAATGAGCCCTTTATATCTACATAGGGAGCCCTTCTTCCACGGAGCCCACCATGTTGCACCGCCATGTTTCTACAGTAGCTCAGAACAGAAAAAAAACAAATACTGGATCTAGAGAGGGCCCTTCACGTTTTCCATAGGTTATCCTACATGCTTGGAAGGGGAGGGAGGTGTATTCATTTGGTTGCAATCTGCAACGTCACCACTAGATGCCATTGAATTTTACATAATGGACATTTAAAATCAACGATTTTCAACGAGCACAGGGAAACTTTCCAGTTTCAGCGGATGAACATGAAAACAGCCTTCTAATACATCATTCTGCATAGTGAAGATGAAACATCCAAGTGAAGGAACAAGAAGAAAAACACATTTCTGAGTGGAGAAAGGACTTTAAAGTTCACTTTATAAAGCCTTTATTTTAAGCATTTAAGTAGCAGAGTTTACAATGTGTTTACAAGTTGGCATTGAACCAGAATAAGGGAATTATCCTTTGAAATAACAACAGGGAACACTATTCAAAAGGAAATAGCAGAAAACTAATACATAAATACAATAAATACAATAAAAATCAGATGAAAAAACAACAAATATAAACAACAATACAAGATTAAAATGGACAAAATAAAAATACATAAAGACTAGCTGATGAAAAAGGTAACGAATTAGCAGCCTCAGTTCCTCAGGCGGGACAGTTCACAGTCCAGGAGCCCTCACCCAAAAAACATGTTCAGTCTCATGTCCACACTGTAATGTGATGATGCTTTAATAAAACTCCGTATATTCTAAAAGTCATACACCATAAGTAGTAGCTGATATATCTACCTGTCTGTTATGTACTGCAAAACAAGCAGCCGCATGAAGCATTGACGAGCCAGTTTCTAAATACAATAGTTTGTTTCTTCAGTATCAGAAGCTTTGCAGGTTGAAAACACTCAGAAATCAGGTGTGTGAGGAGACCAGGCTGCAGGAATGCGCTCTACTTGTGGCTTGTCTTGTTCATTGTTTCTGAACCGTCACAAGGTCCTGTTCAAAAATGGATACTGAGTTATGTGAAAGGTGTCACTTAAAGGGCCAGTCCACCTAAATCACAAAAAAAACAAACACTTTTTCTGTAGTAATATGTAGCCATGCAGCTTTTGTGTGCTTAAGTTTTAAGATATCTGCCTCTAAAACATCCGCTGCCACGTCTGTACAGAAGAGGTGAAAGGAGTTGTGTCGATACTCGAAGCATTTGTTCAGCACAACAAGTACTCTCAGTGAAAAGTGTTGACAGCGAAGAGCAAATTGACCTTTTAAAGCTGCACCATATGTTTGATGGTAAAATGCAGCGGCCAAGTTGTCGCACAGAGAGCATTGAGTGCAGTTTATGAAAGTTATGTTACTGGAGTTCAGAGTAATAAAGAAGCAGTGTTTAAATTGAAATTCAAACTTCAGATTTGAAGTCACTTACTGCAGCTTTAAATATCCAAGTTAAATCTGTAGCAGAAATGGCAGAGACACATGAAAACATGTGACAGACTCATAAGATGTTTTACCTTCAACATTTTTTAGGGCATTAAACCAACTGTGATGACCTGCTGCTGTGCCACAGCTACCGGACTTTACCAGACAGCTAAATAACAGCTGAAGTTAGACCAGTGAGTCACCAGCTCTGCAACTGTGAAGCAGGATGGTGCTGAGAAAAAAAACAAAAAAAAAACAGGATATCTTGTTGATTTCCTCTGGATAAAAAAGTGTGAGTAAACACGCTGGCCACCCATCCACTTAACCGGAACCTCAGCATAAACAGTTAGATCACCATCTTAACCTAACTTAATCCTGCGTTTTGCAATGTAATGGTGAGCTAACAGGATTTGATCTGAGATCCCACCCCGATGTGACTCTGAGGCCACGGTCTCAGTCCCTGTGTTCATGCACACTTGGCAGTAGGCAGACAGAAGGCCATGGTGGAGGGAGGCACCAGGATGTCTGTGAAGATGGGCCGGTATCCTGCTGGCAGAGGGGGGGCGCTTTGCTCCAGCAAGTCTAATACTGTTCCTCTGACGTCCCTGGAAACGTCACCGCGGATGTCCAGCAGCACAGACACGTGCTCTTCACTGAGGAAACAACATAGAGGTATAAATCCCTGGATTTTTTTTGTCAACAAAATATTTATTTTTTATTGATTTTCATGACTGAATCCCAACACAGTTAGTATGAATCAATTTTGCTACGAGGACTGTAATTTGTGTGGTAATTTAATGTCTTCACTACAAGAACAGCAGGTGATGTTTGGGGGAGAGCAGGTGTTGTTTACCTGATGTCGGGGTATTTTGCTGCTAGTCCTGACACTTCTAGAGCGAGCATGCCGGGGTCTTTGAGTTGGATGAAGTCAGCCAGGACAGGTAGTAAAGCCAAAGGGTTCACTTCAGGTACTGAGCCCTCACCTTCCTTTAATGATATTGGATTTTGAAAGCAGAGTTAAACCCAGTATTTCACTGCTGCAAAAGCAAAAGTCAAAGCATGCTGTAGCTACTTGTGTCAAATTAGAAGTCATTATTTTGCCATGGACTCAATTAGTTTCAGCGCTTCACACAGACAACCAGTGTAGTATTGATTTCTCAAATGAACTGATGAACCTCACACTGTTGCTCTAAAAACAGAACACGTCCGTTTGTCTTTGCACTCCAGACTTAAGTCCAACACGACTCTGTAACAAGAGTAAACTCAACGCTTGGGGCAAATGCACACAAGTAATGGAATAATGCTTATAATGTAAAACAAGATAAAAACCCTAAAATATATAATTAAACAGAATTGTTACTTATCTGTAAATTAATATGGCTTATTATTTCAGTATCTATTATCCAATGCAGTGTAATAGCTTTCTATGCGAAAACGTGGCTGATAAAAACAACTACACACACTTCTACACACATCGGACTGCTCAGTTATCACTCAGTGTTCTGTTTGTTTATTTGGGAGATGATGGGTTACTGGAGTTCATTAAATCTGTCTATCATTAACTCATTTCCAATTTTTTTTTTTTTTTGTCAAAAATGGCATTTCAAGTTTTATTCTGGAAATTCAAACACTGCTGTGGCACATTTTGTGACAACATGACCATTAGAAATAAGACTGGAACAGCGTCATACTAACCGCTTCACAAAAGTTTGTTTCTATCGTCTTTGTACCAATGAACTGTTCAAATCCCAAACCTGCTGCCTCTCACTGCAGATTTGTGCCACTCTGCACGCCTCTCTCCGTATGTTCAGCCCCTGTTGTCAGTAGCAGCAACTGTGACTGGCTGAGAGTTTGTTTTATTGATCTTCCGATTTAAATTCACTTTCACTCAGCTCTTTTGCACTCTGCACTGCTGCACACAGAAGAACTAAAACAGCAGGTGGCGGCGCCCACACCCACATTGTCCTCACCAGGCCGTGGAAGATTTCTCTGAACTGCTGGTCGTCCTGAACCATCTGCTGAGCGAGCTGCCTCCTCTCCTCAGCGCTGCGACACACCAACCTCTTCTGCATCAGAGCCCTGACGTACTCCACCACCATCAGCCACTGAGCTTCCTCCTGCAGACGCTGTAGGGACAGGATTGATATTGACTATACTCGTTGTGTGTTGTTTGTTTGCCCAGTACTAAGCAATCCACCTGAATCAGTGTTGTAAAAAGTGTGTCTGTGGAAAAGGTTCTAGATGAATACTAGTCACAAAACTGCACTTCCTCTCGAGTTTTAGCAGCTAATGACCGATGCCTCCGGAGCAGCTCTATCGCTGACAAATGTCATAACTAAAACTGTAAAATAGAGGAAACAGAAACAGAAACAGAGCAAAGCTGTGACCTGCCGGCAGGGGGGTCGAACACGGCTGTACAGTTCCAGGTGACGCTCCAGGACGCGGCAGAGTTTGGGTGTGGGGTCTCCCTGGACCAGCCAGGGTCGGGTCACCAGGCCTGGGAGGAAAGGCTGAAGGTCTAGCAGGAGCTGATCCATCACCAGGCGGCACGCACGCCTCACCGCCCGGTCCAGAGCTGCCAGCGGGTTGGGAGGAGTCCGAGAGAACTGGCCCGCCGACCGGGATGACTGCTGCTGCTGCAGACTCTCTGTGGACTTTCTGCATCAAACATGATGGACACAGTGGATTTTGTTTAAGTTTGCAGCTTAATGTTGTTTTTGTGTTGCTTTTTGCGATGTTAACCAATGTCGATGTCATATTTACTGCTCTGCAATAAAGAGAAATATTTGCACTGATTAGTTTGCTTTACTTTTGATTTTCTTCTTCTTTACGGCAACTTAGTGAATAAAAGCTTTTCATTTTGACAGTCTTAGCCACAGCAGATAAAGTCTCCCTCCTGTTATATTTTATTCAGACTTCTCATGCTTGATAAAATTACATCCTTTTAAATCCTAAAAACAATCAGTCTAATCGAACCATGACTCCAAGACTGGATGACAAACTGCAAAAAAACAAACATTTCTCACTGTGGTCCTTGACAGAGGTCAAGATAACATGTGCATGTTCTTCAGGTTCATCTTATGGAGGATAGAAATACATCTACTTGTCCCTCCAGCATCTATAAATATGTAAATGTTTTCAAGTTTAACTGCTGGACATGATGATGTCACAGACTCATGCTTGTAGGTCCACGAGATTTAAGGGGGAGCACAGAGACGAATGCGAAAATAAACACAAACATCATTCTGCAGAGAGAAACTCAAACATCCAAGTGAAGTAACAAGAAGCAAAATACATTTTTGGGTGGAGGCGGACTATAATTTAAGTCATATATGGAAGGTGTTTGCCTTTTTCAGATGTATTTTCTTCTTCCTGTTCTCTATTATCTATGAAGTATCTATTTTTAAGCGCAGGAGAAAAGGACCACCATGCTTGTGATGCTGGCTGACATGCTATTAACCCTCCCAGAGGTGTCCAAAAACTTTAAACTTTGTGTTGTCAAGCTTCGACATCACTGAAAATCAGTGGGAATTCACTGCTCCGCTGCCGTAAATCTCACTTGAGGATGATGCAGTTGCTGATGGAGGCCAGCAGATAGTGGAGGTAGAACTTGTTGTTGTTGTTGCTCGGATCTCTGCGATGCTCCTTCCCAAATTCCACCAGAGCTTCTCGAAACCTGGAAGTAAAGATGTGAAAGACTGGAGGTGAGTGACAATGCCAAAAGCGAAGTGATTTGCCTGAAGCCAGTTGAGCCATACTGAGAATCAAATGAGCCTCAAGTACAACATGCGCACACCTGTTCAGGAGGTTCTCCATCTCATACAGTCCCATCTGTATAGTCTGGTCTCGCAGGGATTCTCCAATCATCAGAGCCACCCGGGCGTTCTCCTCCAGCATCTACCGCAGTCCCCAGATGAACAAGACAAATCCACAAACAACACACAGTATTATGTGACACATCACAACTGATAAGATCCACAGCACCAGTGCACCCAAGTTTAGGAATTAAGCAGGTAACATGAAGCTGAAACATGATAACAGTGCCTGAAGTAGCTTTAAAAGGAAAATCAAGGGTTTTTTTTGTAATTGAATATAAGAAATATAAAGAAATAATAAGCACATAATGTCATTATGAAGTGTGTCCGCAGAGAGCGGATGAAGATCATCACCAGTGATTATGAAGATGATGAGATTTGTAGCTTTCAAACTGAACTCTAGCTCATCTTGGACACACTTTGAGTCAGTACTCGCAGATCAGTGGTGAGTGATATGATCTTAAAATAAGATCACGACATATCAAGACATAACTATATTTGTGGTGATATGAAAATAATGGTTTTCAGCTGGTGTGGTCAGCTCTCCGTATTGTGTGCGTTGACGGTGGATGAAGCCACAGGATGTGTTGAAGGAGAGCAGAGCTGTGATTCTTGTTTAAAATATTGATGAAAACTCAACTGCTGTTCAGTTGATCAGTATCTTCAAATCGAAACATTTCAAATCTGTGTGTGTGTGTGTGTGTTTATTTATTGTGATTGTGTAGTGTGTACCTGTGTGATGATAGTGGGCAGGCTAGTTTGGTAGAAACCTTCATGGTCTGTATCCGGCTCCTGATCTCTCTGCCAGTCTTGCAGTTCCACCTGCAGAGCTTTGTGCATCCACTCCGACACACTCTTCTGTATCAGCAACAACACGGGCACACACACACAAACACACACCGCATGTGCTCAGTATGATAACGCAGGTACTGTCATGCTCCTCTACGTTTCATAGCACTCACAGACATTAGAGATTTCAGGTGGCGGTTTAGTCATCTGGAACACTTGATGGGTAAATGAGCACAGACTGAACTCTCTGTAGACTCACCCGCACACTCTGCACATATTTGTTCTGCAGCTGATCCAGTCCCTCAGTGGAGATAAGAGGTCCCAGCTCTTCTTTCTCCATCTCAGTCACCAGCTCTGGGAGACCCATCATGTCTGGGCTGCCGAAACAAGACTGTCACACTCTCAGCTTTTAAAGGTTGACAAGTGAGCACCATTGGAAAACAAGCACTAAAGTTTCACCGTGTGACAGTCAGGGAGCAAGTCAACTCTCTGCTTAAGCACCACAATATCATAAAACTCTTACTTTACCTATTGTAATTATTACCAACTACTTTGATATTCAATCAATCATTCCAGTTATTTTTCCAAGCAAAAATGTCAAATATTCACTTCCAGCATCTTAAAGATTTTGATGCTTTTCTTTGTTATAGACAATAGTGCACCAAAGTTTTGGACTTTTAAAATGAGAATAACCTTCATGAGTTTGACTAGATTTTGCAATTTACACTAACAAGGTTTTTTTTTTTTTTTTTTTTTACAAACAACTACTTAACTTAAGTGAAGCTCTGAACAATTTCGGAAGCTGAAAATTAGATACCAATTTCCCATCGGTTCTGCTTGAATGCTGTGATGGCAATTAAGAAAAAGAGGAAGGGAAGATGAGGAGATTGTGCTCTAATGTTGAAGAGCCACAGCGAGAGCCTCGTCGACTGAACCAGTGACATGCTGGAATTCATGTTCAACATCTGGATGAAGTCAAGAACACGCCAATGTAAACTAGAAGGAGATGTACATCAAATCTCATCTAGATGATACTTGATGGAGTGTTAGAGGACAGAAATGTTCATATTACAGAAACTGTTTGGAAACTAAAATAATATCAGACAGACGGACAAACAGACACACACATTATAAAACACAAAATCCGTACAGATCATGGATCTCACCTGTTGTAGATGTGTAGCACCCAGTTGAGCACAGCGAAGATTTCACCACTCTCCAGGTCCCAGCTGCTAACCTAGGCCACAAGTATCACTTACATGTGTATACTAAGCTCATCACAAGCTTGAAAATAAAAAAGACAACTGACCAGCAAACTTTATTTGGTGATCACAGTATAGCCGATAAACATACGTCCCTGGTTCAGCAATCTACATGGTGAGGAGTGTATTTCTCTCACTGACCTGTGCCAGGTGAGCGTGTAAACAGCGGTGGCTGGCCCTCAGGTAAGCTCCAGTCAGACGGTAGTGCGGCGGGACGCAGTGCTCCAGCAGGTGGCGTACGGTGGCCAGGTCAGCCATGATACCGTGCTGGAGAGCGGAGAGGTGGCCTGCTAGGCCCGGACCACGCGTGTGTAGGTAGGACACGCTTCGAAACCGCGCAGACACCGCCTCCTCTAGTACCTGAACGGGGTGAAACGTGTAAATTACAGCCAGCAATCTAATAACTTGGTAAAAAGAGAAGCGTGTCTGAAGTACGGCTGGACGATACGGACAAAATCAAATATCACGATATATCTGACAAATACCTTGATATCAATATTGCAACAATATTGTAGGGATGACTATCAGTGCTTTACAAAATATTTATAAATTGTGGTTTTTGATAAATAATCATTAGTAATCAGTGGATATAATGACTAAGTGGGTAAAAACAAATAAAAGAACAGCTAGAACAGCCTGGTAGGTTTAAAAAATTCCATCATTTTACTGTAACGCAGCTTTTAAATACCCCAAAATCTAAGGCAATATTTAGTCTCATATCACGATATCGATATAATACCCATATCTTGCCCAGCCCTAGTTTGAAGCAGCTGATTAAAGACCTGGAAGAAACATGCTCTCCAGCAGCGAGGTCGTCCAGGGGGCAGAGGTCTGCTGCTCCCTCCTCTCTCCTCCAGCAGAGCTTTGTCCAGGGCCTCCTCTCGCTCCACAATCCTCACCGCTGACACAAACGGCGTGGGGTTTTGCCGGGCCAGAGCCAGAGCACTGCTCACCACCGCCCACAGCTCCTTACCTGCAGAGACAGGGTGGATTTGTTGAAGAGGGAGATCAACATCCAGGCTAAACATCAAACACAGCGGAATCTTATTGTTAGTTTGCTCCTGGATGTTAGTGCATCCAGGAGCAATGTTTCCTCGAAGCTGAGGAACTTGTATCATGTATGATGATCACTGCATACGTTATCAGTGTGACTGAGCTATGGTTGTCATTTTGCAGAGTAAAAATAAATGATATAATGTTAATACAGTCATACAAAAACAAGGCCCTAATGAAATGAAGTCAAAAAAATGAGCAAAATTATGATACAAATCTAAATTAATGACAACTATTATGACTCTAGTCAGTTTTCAGATGTCTGCCCCCGTGTCTCTCCTTACCCAGAGCCTCCACCAGCTGCCCGACACCAGAGAAGTATTTGGTCACCAGCTCTTGGTCTTCAGTGCTGAGCGCACCTGCTGCTGTCCCAGCAGACCCGTGGAGCTGCCACAGGATGTCATCCTGCCAGCGCTCCAGGTCCATCAGACGGGCGTGTGCCTCCAGGAGCCTCCGGGACTCCACCAGACGCTCAGTCTCCAACACCATGCTCCGCACTGGCAAGACCGAGGAAGGAGAGGATACAGGGATGATTTTAAATTGGGTGGCAGATATAGATTGAAGTAATGCAGTTTATCAGAACAGAGACATTTATAAGGTGATAAAAAATCTCAAAATAGGTGGGAAAGAAAGGACAGATTGTGAATTAACTGTAGTGTAGATCTATTAAACTTAATCCTTCTTTGTTTTAGAACCAAAAATGATACTTCCTCTCAGCACAAGAGTCACAATATTTCCTGTTTAGAGTCATGCTAAGGAGGAAATATTAACATTTAGGGGTGTGTTAGAAGATTCTTTTGCTTTTTTCAGAGGTGCTGGATATTGTTCAATATGAAGATATTAACAGAAGGTGGACAAAATATCAGGAACAGCTGGCAACTTACACACAGATACAGTATATGAACTGTACATATGAATATAATCCAATGCAACACATTTATCTTTAATTTATACTCATGTCTAGTAAGTAATGAGGCCATTCATGAACTGTGGTCTCATTACCAGACATGTAATGAAATAGGTGGCTGAATATTTGACTTGAGGTCTGTGTGTCCATAAAGCAGCATCTCACCAGAGTAAAGCCGTGGCAGGTTGCTGACGGCAGCGAGGAGCTGACAGTGGTTGACTGACACTTCTCGCAGCCTCTCCAGAGATTTAACTCCTTCCCCGTTGCGGTTAGACTCCAGGCCCGCCTTCCTCAAAGCATGCGACACCTCCTTCAGCTCGACCCTGGCCTCCCGGAGCTGCTCCAGACCCCAGCCCACCCCCTCCAGGTACGACTGGACCATGGACTGGAAGGAAATGATCGATGACAGGAAGTATTGAAAAGCAGTCGGTAGAGTCGTCGTATCAGTATGTTTGGCAGCATGTTTGTGCGTTCTGATGCGCGTGTCAGCGTTGTCACCTTGAGTCTGGTGTGTATGGAGGACGTCCTCTGACTCTCTCTCTTCTTGTATTGGCTCAGTCGCTCCAGATGTTCAGGTCGACAGAAAACACCCGAAGCCCACTTCAAGGCAGCGCCGCGGGCCAAACACTCGGCTCTCTCCACCTCTGGCCATACCTCAGCCACTGCCACCTTGTCTGTCAGAGAGACGGAAAGAACATGAGTCAAGGCTCAAGTTTTAAAGCAATTCTAAGGGTGCATGTTCATAAAAAATGGCTTAAGAAAGGTAAATTCTGATGGTGTAAGCTTTTGTTTGCCACTGTGTTTTTTTCTATACTCCCTCTAGAAGCTGTTCTAGAGTTTGTCATATTTTAATCCTTTAATATTTGGTTAGTTTGGAGTTAAGCGGATGTTGTTGAAATGTATGATCAGATTTATGATGAACAGTGGCACTTTTGCCCTTTTAACCTTGTCATTTTGTGATGTTTTAAAGAAAAGTCAGGTCAGTTTTATCTACATGGACCAAAATCACATGTCACAAATTGACCTCCAAGGGCTTTATGATCCATGCAGGATACAACTTCCTCTATTCTAAGACAAAATGCCTTCTTTACCTTGTTACCTGGATGGCAGAGTGTGTGTTTGCCCAAGGCGTTTCAATCTCCAGCTGAACTCATTTCTGTCTCCTCTGATTAAATAATTTACTCAGCATATTTTTATACAGAATAATAATACTTGTCCATAAAGCTGATGAGGGTCAAGCAGAACAAAATGTTGTAAGAAAACAAAATATACCAGCAGTAAAAAAAAAAAAAAAGACAGTGTGTAGGAGGTTATTTTTCCTTTTATGCATATTAAAATCAAGAAACAGTTTTCTGGCTATTTAATATGACTATGAAGAAGGGATAAAAACAAGGGATAAGAGAGAGGAAAGCTAATATGATAACTTGTAAAGCCTGATTGAAAAAAAACCCCACAAAAAACATTACTTTGACCAGTCAGCTAGCTTGCCTAGCTAACCATCCACATCACATTCATTACACAAACAATAGTTTCTTTACTTTAGAAGGTTCTATCATGGCATTAATGATTTGAACTCATGAAGGTCATGAATGTCACACTCATGAATAAATATAAATGTAATTTATTTTCCTTTGTTATGTTTTGACCACAGCTTCTTCCCTTATACTCAGGTTTGCTGGTTAGCTTAAATTGCTACATGTTACATTTTTGATTTGGAATGGTTGAGGTCCAACTTGTTCCGACACATTATGACAATTAATTCTGCCTCTTTTACTTTTACTGAAACACACACACACACACACACACACACACACACACACACACACACACAGACATGTTTAAGAGAAGTAGCAGCAACAGTATCAGCATTTTCAGTAAGTATGAACTCTGAACTTGAGCTCATACTTGTGAGCATGACTCAGTTCTACCTCACTATTGAAGGTTCAAGGCAGTCATAGTTCCCCCCCCAGTGCTTTATGCTGGATGGTAAAAGACCACCTCACTAACATCATACAAATAATACACTTTTAAAGAACAAAGCATTAATATTCAGGGGGAAAAAAAGCAGCGGTGCTACTTCACACAGCACATGCTATATATGTATTGGGTCTGATTATAGTCTAGGGCGTCATTTACTGAATAAACTGATCATGAGATGAGATGATCTGGGCGGCTTACCCATTTGGCTAAACAAAATCGCTGGGTTAAACCCCACGTGAATAAGTGCTTTTAGAATGAAATTGTTTTTAACATCTCAAACTGTACAATTGGCAGAGAGAATTGCCCTTTGCGACCAGGGCAAAACCTCTCCCCTTGACATAAAAGCTGGACTTGGCTCGATTCTGTGACGCATGACAGCTAGTGTCATTATTTCTGTCTCCACGGCAGTTCTGCATCCAGGTTTGTTCCCAGTTCGTGAGATTTCTGCCATGGGTGATTACGTGTTGCATTATTTAATGTTTCTCTTTTTTAAAAAAAAATCTGTTTCTTATATGTAAGCTCATGACATGTACACTCTAATTTTGTTATAGTTCCAAAGAATGTCCCCAAATGTCCTCCCAGCTCACTGTTGATGCTGTCATAGTTGAGCTACCAACCAAAATCGCCCGTAAAAGAGACGATTTTTGGATGCTAAGCAGGAGCGGTACTGATGTTTAAGGAATGTGATACAGTACGTAGTCTGAGTCAAACATTTCTCTGCGTCCTAATGGAGAGGATAAATCTATAGCAGAGAAAACCGAAGCTCTGTTGTCAGCCAGTCAGTCAGGTAAGCAGGATATCATTTGTCATCTGTTAGTCAGCTAGACAGGCAGCTGTGCCGCCATCAGAGTCACGTGACATTGCTTCCATTTGAATTACACGTCTTAATGGGTCTTAATTGAATAATAAACTGGTTAGTGACTCAGCAGACAGTAATGTGCTGCGCTTGTGACCCAGCATAGAGCAGTCTTTCAGCGACTTTGGGGTCACTGATTGAGCACATATCACTAAAGGTCCAGGTTTTGTCAGTGTAAGTAAAGTCATTGTGTGTGTAGATGTTTGGATGTCTCAATTTCAGAAAACAGGACCGTCTCTGTCTCAGGGGAGGTCACGGGACACTCTGCTATCTTCTACCAAGACTAAATCTGAGCACTGAAACGTCATCATCAGCGATTCTGCGAAACAAACCATAGAGTTCTCTGTCAGGAAAGTGATGTGTCTCATGTAAGCTAGCACTGCATTAGCGCAGGTAAAAAAAAAAAAAACACAATACAATAAGCCACTTAATCACTCATTAACAATCTATAGTGTTGCTCTAATCACGGGCTGGCATAGAAACCAGCAGATTCTCTGGTCATGATGGCACACGGATGGATGGATCAGAAAAAACAGAGCTCCTTCTGTGGGACTGAATGTGTCTTTGAACACCAGTATGCTATATTATTTTATATATATATATGGCTATTTATTCCAAGAAAAAGCAATTACTCACATTTTTATTTCTTCATGTCAGGGTGGAAATCTTGACCTTGGAAACAGCAGCTGAGAAAATCTCACCAACTGGTCTGTTTAGTAGCTGCCGTGGAGCTTCATCTTCATCAGCAAATAGAGTTTACCCAGTGGTTTTTAAGAATTGTACAGGTTTATATTTCTTATTTTCCAAAGCAGCGAGTCCATAAAAGTGCTTAGACAAAAAGTGAGCTACATTTCCATGATCAAAAGGAGTAAACTCTACGCGCTGATGAGAATCATGCGACATGATTGAAAGCTCTAGAAAAGCAACTAAATGAGCTTTGCTGTGCTTTCTCAACTATTTGAAATCGCATTTGAAAGATCAGGAAACACTAAAATTACGTTCAAACACACTGATGAATTTTTAGGATCAGCAGCTCTTAAAAGCTTACTCTGAAATGTATTCATTTCCAAAACAGTCGCAGTTTCAGCCTGTTTCAGCCTGTAGCTGTGATCAGGCAGGAACCTTCATCATACTACCTGTAGATGACACTGGCTGGCAGATGTTCAATATGTAACTAAAAGCCAGTGGCCAACAAATCAACACCTCACTCTAAGCCTGATTCCTAAATGATGAATACTGAAGACTTCATTCATTTCTCTCATAGTGAAGCAACACTGCAGCCTCATGCACAGTTTTGTTTTGCCTCTAAGTGTTGAGAGACTTTCGAAGCAGTGGGTGTTGGTCATTCGGCAGTGTTGTCAACAGGCAAACTGTGTGTGTATGTGTGTGTGTGGGTGTGTGCATGCGTCTTTGTGTCCCATTACCTTCTGGTTTGTCACCACCATTCTTCTGATCCCCTGCTGACATTGAAGTTCAGTTTTCAGCCACCCGTCCACCCAACGAGTCTCCTTTACCCCGAGGGCTGGCACTGAGGGTGCCCAGGGTGCAACGCCGGCAGAGGAGGGTGAGGAGAGATAGTGATGACAGAGAGGAGGAGGAGAAGAAGAAGGAGAAGAAGAAGAAAGGGTGGAGGAGAGAGAGCACATATCCATTCTATTGACGGCTTTCCTCTCTTCCCTCACACACACTCTCTCTCCCAGACACATCCTCTGCTGAGAGGCCGGCAGGAAAGGGAGGGGGCTGGAAGGGAGGAGAGGGAAGAGAATAATGCAAGGGGGGGTGGGGAGGGAGGGGGGAGAAAGGGGCAGGAATAGGGAGGGTATAGGGTGATGTGCTGCATTCAAGGGCTGTGGTGAAGATCGTAAATCTTAACAGAGTAGACTTAAATATTTTTAACTCGGATTTTTGATTCCAATTTCAAAACAAAACAAAAAATCCTAATCTAGCTTTTTCTGGGGGGCTTTCGACCGTATCATATGGTCTTCATCAGCTCAGAAAGGTGCCATGGATGAAATTATAACAGCTTGTGAACTTGCATGTCAACAGATCCAATTCTGTCATAACTTAACAACAAACAGATGAAGACAATGTGATATAGTTGAGAGTCTAGGAAAAAGCTAGTATGCTAGCATTTCCAAAACCAAGGATGAACTTTCATCTACTTTACTTTTGAAGGAATTTTTAAAAGGTTAGTAGTTTATATTTTGGGACACAGTTTGGACATTTTGCCATCTTGCCGAGGGTTAGATGAAAATATGCAGTAGAAAGCACACTCTTGCATGCACTCAATATGAAGCTAGAGCCAGCAGCCATTTAGCCTAGCTTAGCATAAAGACTGGAAGCAAGGGGAAACAGCTAGCCTGCATCTTTCTAAGGGTAACAAAAATCTGCCTACTTCAGTCCTGTTAGCCCCGAACAAGTTCAAACACATAAACACTGACACAAATTGAATTTTCCACCTTCTATGTACTTCTATTTTGTCCAACAAGATGTGAAGGCAGCACGGGGGAGAGATTGTGAGCGGAGGGGACCAGGACAACAATCCAGATGGTGGCAGAGGGGGTGAGGGGGTGAGGGGGTGGGGGAGGAAGGTGTAAGTGGACCTGGTGTTCCAACAGAACCCTCTTGGGAGTCTGAAAATCTCCTTGACTCCTAAGAGGAAACTAATTAAACATACAGTAACAGGAAGAAACAATGTATAATGCATAGGTCATTAGCCTACAACCCACCCTAAAAGAAGGGAAGTAACTATTCTTGCACTGGGAGACACTTTACAAGAATCTCAGCAGCTGGTTGAATCCAATATATTACTTCTTATTTCATTAGTCAGTAATTAACCTTTTAATATCAAATAGATAAACTTTGTCGGTCTATTGTTGATGCGGAACAAAAAGTGTTGAATTTTTCCACTGCCAGAAAAACAGCCTGTGTCATTGACCCTTTCTGATCCTCTGCAGCTGTTTGACCAGCGCCGGCTACTACCACTGAGGGAAGTTTGTTTATTTGTGGACCCATCCAGTCCTCTGACCCCACCACCCTGTTTACGCCTCCAAGCTTCCCGGACCTCTTCAAAACACAGTGAGGAGCGTGCCAAGTGGCCCTGTGGTTGGAGCCAGCACAAACATGCTGTCTGAAGGGAAAATGGGACCATCAAGCCTTCAGTTCTGCATTTCAGATTTCCTCATGCAATTTAAAAAGTATGCGTGGGTGCCCTGTGAGTTATCCTTGAATAACAAATTGAATCTTAACAAAGAATGAAATTGTGAAATAACTGACGATGAGAAAAATATGTGGGGTATGACTGGGTTGTTGAATTAGGGACTATATGAAAATTATTTGGGTGGAGAGGGGGACTAAAAATTAACTTTAACAATCTATCAGAACAAAAAGGCATGAAGAATATAGAGCAGCTATAATCAGTACTTGAACCTCAACTACGGATCACATGATCTCAGATCTACAGAGTGTTTTAGCGTCTTTCAGCGCATTATTTTGGTTCTATGGCCCGCAGCCTGTTTGGATTCTCTATCGCTGCTATCACCATCAGACAAACATAGCAACTAGCTGATGGACATTATGAAACATTTAGCTGCTAAATAGTCAGATATTTCCCTCAGGAGTCAGTAAAGAGCGAATATTGGACTTTCATTAATCAGGTGGACACAAACATGACTCCGAATGAATGCTAATTTTGCATGTCTGCTAAATAAATAAGCAACTGTTTTCTAACGTGTTAGCCATAACAACCTTATATGGCGATGTCAGTGTTGTGCTCACACATTGTTTCCATTGACCAAAAGTGAAAAGTATTTGTTAAATAGAGTAAAATATTTAAAATATCTGTTATTGCATGTTTAAGTTGATGCACACCAATCTTTGCCCCCCCCCCCCCCTAAAAAAAAAAAAAAAAAAAAAAAGAGACATGACGATCACCTCCTCTTCTGTTTCACCCTCCCCTGATAATTCTCATACAGTCCCTTATTCTCAAGGGTGCTTTTCCACTCTGCTAAAGCTCTTTGTTGAACAAAGTTGCGTGGAAACAGTCCAACGTGTTACCATGCGTAAATTGAAGATTTCCCATAAAAGAATGAGAAATATTGCACAACTTCCCTTTATCCTAAAAAGGGTATTCATCCATATTTTTTTTATCTCAACAGTGATCAAGGTGATTGTCTCTTTGTTGTTCACTAACAACACCTCCCTCAGTATCACCTCCTGTATCTTTGCCACAGAGGAACATTTTCCTCCACAACCATGTAAGGAATAGAGCAGAGGTTGACGCACCAGGATGTTGTGCAGAATGTATTCCTGTCAGGGTGGGACCACAACGCTAAGGACAACAAGGCCGCTGACCCGCTGTTCTCTAGTCTTGTCACACTGACAGCGAGGCTCAGTGCAGTCGAGCCTTACTTCCCCTGTCTGCGTTTCTGGCTGCTCAGTCACTCCCTCTGCTGTGGATTGAACAACAATCTGATTTGCATTTGCAAGCTGTCCTGCAGAATGAAATGAGAGAATTAAGGACAATGCCTAACATTCAGATAACCGATAATAGTGTGAGTTTTGTACCTTCAGACTGGCTATCCACTGGCCATTCAGTCCAACCAAGACATACCCCAGGGCAGAATATTTTACCATCCACAGCCTATATGAAATTGGCTGCGGATGTTCCCGGTCCCCAGATGATGGTGACCTGCTGACCTTTTCTCTTGCACTGCCATCAGACCAAACATTTCAATTGTAAAATTGCCAAGAAATTGGTCAGCTAGTAAAATGTTCATGTTTTGATGAGTTTTAAATGGACAAATCTGAATAATCAATCGGGGAAAATGTATGCGTACACTTCCATTTGCTTTTGTGTTAATCTCGTTCTGAACTTAAATTGTGGCACAAAGGAAGATGCCAAACCTGTAGAAATCCACTGCACGGGACCACTGACCAGCACCCAGAGTATAAGAAATCAGAAACAGCTAGTTCTGGCAGATTCAACAGCGGTGTATGTCTTAAGGGCAGAATAAAGTGCTCCCCCTCCCCTTGTTGTCATCACCTTGAGCTCCATAACACCCAGCAGTACCTCCACCCAGAGGAGCTATGGGACGAACAGGAAGTCTATTTCTAGACCACTTCCTGTATGACATTCCTGACCTGAGCTGCCTTCCTGCCAGACACTCTGGGTATATACAGCAGATCTATGGCTACACCAGCCAGACATGTACATTCTTTTATATGTGAATGTGAAAACAGATCCAGCTGGAGAATGTGGCGAGAAAAAAAAAAAAAAAGGATGAAAACTACTTAAATATATAAGATATATTGTGTTTGTTGTTCAGAGACTTTAACATTTGTAATCTATTGGGGACAAAACATGGAATATCAAAGTTATTATATAATATTGAGGTGAAATTAGATAATAAATTAGACCAGTGGTTGTCAAATGGAGTGCAGAAAACCAAAGGAAAAAAAAAAGGAGAGAATGTAAAGTTGAAATATTCTGATTCATAAAGGACCAATAAACAGGTTGGTGTGTTCTAATGATTGTGAGGCTATGGAGATTCAGGTTTTGTGTGATTTATTCAGACATATACAAGATGGACAGATTTTTGACAGGGAAGACAGGACAAACAAGTGATGCTCACTAAGCAAACATGTCAGGATTCATCATGTTGGATGTGACCATCTTGCTCTCAAGATCACCGTCAGTAGAGCAGGAGAGAGAGTTGTGTCTTTTGTGTCTAGTTTTGAAACAAAACATGCATTTATTATTTTTCATATGATTTGTTGTCAATTGCTAGTTTGAGAACTACTGATGGTGCCAGCGCTCACAACTGCATGTAAAGTCCATCAATTTTCCCTCTCTCTTTTTTTTTTTTAAAGCCATTTCATTCCCTTTATTTTATTGGTACCTTCAATTAAGTGCATAGAACAAGAGTTCACATGAATAACAGTTATAACAAAGTGTCAGACAGATAGGTGGAAATACATGGAAAAGAGCAGGACATTAGACAGAAAACAGATTACATTCACTGTAGCAGCATAACTCCATTCCCCTCTTTCACCTCGCCAGTGCTCTAATCCACTGTGTTATATATATCCAACGTTACATATATAGATATATGGCGTTTACGTATGTGCAGTAACACAAATCCTCTGCTTAAGAAGAGGATTTCACACTTCAGGAGAGCGGGAGGCAGTAAAACCCAGAGACACTAACGATTGTTGTGTTGTGCTGACACGATGCACCGATGTCTACTATGACCGAAAACTTATTTCACCAAACAGAAGCAGATGCTGCACATCTGAATAACAAAGAAAAAGCTCCCATTCCAACACCAGCTAGTATTCCTTCCACATTTTAATCATTTGTAGTGTTTCCTGCCATTTCAAATACATTCTTATCCTAGATTAGTAAAGTTAAAGGTTTCCTTATCCTTCAGTATTTATTAGTGTATCTATATATATTTGTTTATTCTTTCAGTTTAAATGTTACAAAAATACAATATAAACCTAAATGTGTGTAAATTATTTTTCAAAAATATATAAGCTACAAGAGATGCTCAATCTTAGTTACTGAAAGTGACCAACAGGCTAAAGCAGCTGATTGCCACAGAAAAAAGTCAAAATAAAAATCAGATTCCCACAGAATCTTGATAAAGAAAAACTAAAAATATTCCAATGGCAAATTGTAATTTAGCAAATAAAAGTCAGAACCAACAATATTGATTAGATTCCGATTAAAAGAAATAAACAATAGTATGAAAATCAAATAGATATCTCCCAAAGAAAAAAAAAAAACAATATTAGATACGTACGGCTTTGCCTGGCTATACGTACGTAATTTCAGTGAGAAGAAGCTCATCTCCTGCTGCTGTAGGATTAACAATTAAAACCCTGATGTCAGCTCATCTACCTGCCACATAAAAGCTGCTTCCAGGATGCCCTCATGGATCCCTGCCAGCAGAAACAGCAGATTTTGTAGCGATTTAGTTACAGTATGCTCTCTCTCAAGTTCCCACTGCTGGACGTGCTGGCCCGCTGACTTTCTGTTTGGGTTGCTGATGTTCGGTTCCATGTGTGGAAGTCCAGAAGAGCTTGGTTGAGTTTCTCCATCCACTCCGATCTCTCCTGTTTAGTGTCGGCTGAAAACCAACACCTGGACAAGAAAGAAGAGTGTCCATCAGTCTGTGTGCAGTGATCAGAGGACCAATGCAAGAGGCTGTGGAGGCTGTCTCCTAAGTCTTATTTATTTAAATTGTCATTATACTACAGTTTCACTATTTTTTTGCCACAACTCAACCACTGATGTCACAGAAATTGTTCCCCATCAGCTGTCAAAAGAAAAAACGCCTGCTGTGATGTCACTGGTTGGGTGCAGCCAAAAGAGCAACATGTTTCATGCTTACTGTAAACAAAAGTGGCAAATATATTTAAACAGACAAGAATGAAAAGTCAGAGCGGCTTCTTATTCTATGCGCAACTTCAGAGATGATTAAATCCAGTCAAACGTTGTGTTTTAAAAGACTGATGGTTTGGGAAAGTAAACCGACATCCATGAATACAAAAAACAAATCTGATCAAATCTGTTTTGATGTATCATGTTACACAAAACTCCTTTTCAGGATGCTGTAGTTCTTTAAAATTAAAACTCACTTGGCCAAGGCTTCCTGGCTGTTGTCCTGCTGCGGGATGTTGCTTGCCAGCTCAAAGGTGAAAGGTCGAGCGCATGAGTCCCTCTTGACAGGCCTGACACACTGACTGGGGGAGCTGGACAGAGAGATGCTGCCCTCTGCTTTCTGGGAGGTGAAAATAGAAGATAAGTGACAAGAGCAGTGCAGGAGGTGTGAGTGATGAGTTTCCTATTCACAGGCTGAATACTTCATCTAATATAATTTGTAACTTTATATCACCCTAGAGTGTTTAATTTACTAAATTATGTCATTTTCTCTAACTTCATAAAAGAACTGATTATTTTTTCCTCAAACTTTCTGAAAGACAGTTCACAGTTTCATGACACTGTAAATGCAGCACACTGTGCAGTAGATACCGTTATGTGTTTCACAGTGAGATGCATCCAAGTTCATATGGATATCAGAACTTGTATTGGACCAACTGAAAGCAACTAGGTAACCTAGTCTGTTGTGATCATGTGGATGTATTCATACCTTGGTTTCTTTTTCATTGGGGTGGTTCCAGTAGTACATGGTGTATCTCTCCAGGGTGAAATATCCACGACGCCACACTCCATATCCACCAATCAACTCAAACATCGTCTGGGGATCAGAACCACAAAAAGACAGAAGGGTGAATTAAATGAAACAAAAATTTTAGTCCCTCTTTTTGTTACTACCACTGCAGCTCAACAGGGAAACGAAAGGAATTTGGTGTTAAAAAAAAAAAAAAACTGTAAATGTGTAAGATATCCACTTGATATGACTCAGACTGCTGAAGCCTCATAGAAGCTTCACATCAACTTTTAAATACATTTTTACGCTAAAAGGACTGTGTGGACACACTGTATCCACACACACTTTGCCCCCCCCCCCCCCATCACTTACACTGAAAGCACATTTAAAAGGAAATCTTTTAATAGCCAGGAGGAATGATTACAGCGAGGAAAACCTCTTCTAAAATAAGCATCATTACTGACCAGGAAGCCTTGGTGCTGCACATTAGAGTGGCTCTCGCTGTCCAGTTGCAGGTAGATGTTGCCCTCTAGAGGAGAAAGAAAAGGCACCTGCAGTTGGGGGGAAGGAGAGGAAGAGGAAATACTGTTACACTGACATGATTCAGAGCATATGTAGAGAAGCAACAAAGAGAAAACAAAGAATTTTAATGCCAACATGCTCTTTATCCATTTCTGTAGAGGAAAGCTGCCAGAAATTCAACTATTCAGTATCCTGTATCATATTATGGTATGTTTTTGTTGTTTCAACTCAGTGAAATGAAACAGTGACTCGATTTAAAGTGAACTGCAGTACAGGAATCATTGAACACTGCCTGGCCACCGAACTAATTGTATCTTTCAACTTACAGTACACAGTCTCTATAGTGTGCAGCAAGTTGGTACTGATGATAAATGTTTATTCTGACCTGAGCTAATGGAAGGAAATTCATTCACTACATCAAGGCTGGACTGTAATAATGATACAGAGGCTGATTTCTGTAGAGGAGCTGAAGAAATGGTGAGGGGTGAAAGGCTGACAGTGTTGTGAAAAGAGTGAAACCTTTTCCTGAAATTCATCTCCCAGGAGTCTCCTGATTTTGCCTTCAAGTTTCATCTGAGTGGAGGAAGCGAGACAGACAGACAGAGGGAGGGAGACAGAGAGGGAGCGGAGACATGTTACATCACCAGTGACCCCACCCATGTGCAGAAACTTCTTCTAGTATGAATTTAAAAAAAAAAAAAAAAAAAAAAAAAAAAGGATTGTGTAGCAGTGAACCAAGATGTGCTCAGTCTGGTGACAGTGGCTGTGTGTGACATCTGAATGTTCAATTAAACTTTCCCACACAAAAAAAAATATTTACATTTCAAAAGCATCTATTAAACTGCATTCATTCTGAGTTTGTGTCGTATATCGATCGCGAGTAGCCGC
Source organism: Euthynnus affinis (assembly GCA_029490765.1). NCBI lineage: Eukaryota > Metazoa > Chordata > Actinopteri > Scombriformes > Scombridae > Euthynnus > Euthynnus affinis. The sequence continues at coordinate 31,696,943 of CM055844.1, read as the reverse complement.
AACACCGTGACTGTTTATTACCTTATCCAGAGGGAACTTGCTGTGTCCCAGTGAGGCCAAGGTGATCTTATGGGAACCCACCAGACAAAAGTTACTGGAGCGACGAGTATTGATAGCAGGAAGAGCAGCAGCTGAAGAACAAAGAGCAGAATAGAAACTCATAACAGACATAAGTGTTTAGAATCAATATACATGATTTATATGACCCGTGTTTTTCTCCACTTCAGGTTAAAAAAAAAAAAAATTGACCAAATTAAAGCTCAACTTACATGCCAGAGTGTTGCTGGATCTCTGTGGGGAAAAAAGAATGAGTTCACTTAAGGAAGGAAAAAAAAACACAAACAAACAAACTCACAGCAGAACTGTTCCAGGCAGAAATAAAAACCGGATACTAACCGTTAAGGTATTCAGAAGCTTTCTTGGAGTGACCTGAATGTATAAAGACACCCTAAATTAATTGGACTGTCTTAATAAATACACAATTGGGTCATTAATTGAGAGAAAATTACTCATTTACCCGTGACTTGGTGGTGGTGCGGTCCATGCTGCAGTTAATAGGTGAAGTGTGGGACTGGATGGCACAAAAACAGGCATGTTAAAAAGGAATGACGTGTTACACTGATGCAAATTTAACAACTTTCTACAACTTTCTGAAACAAAAGGTATTTGTAGTATATGGAATAGTAAAAGGCATCCCCATCTGTGATGTTTCAGTACATTAGATATTATTCACCCAAATACAAACAAGTCTAAGAAACTATATGCTATATGTTGTCTCACCAGGCTGTAAACTTCCACATCGATCTCAAAGGTTGAGCGAATATCCTTCCTGAAATATCAGAAGAGAAAAAATGAATGATGCATTCATCAATTATCCATCGAAACTATCATACTGATACAGTCACAAGATTCTTCAGCGTGTCAACATGAAATCACAGCGTGTGCTGATTTAGCCAAAGTTGTGTGGATGTGAACATTCATTAATAATTTGTGACAAAATATAAATTCATCAGAGGTCAAATGCAGCAGCTATAAACCAGCTGATGAATTGCAGCTTACAGAGTGACAGAAGTCTGGAAGGAGATGGTGTCTCCGTTCTGAGCATCAGCAGCTGTGGCCAGCTGGGTGGCGACGATGTTGTAGGGCCCGTAACGGATCAGAACAAAGAAGTAGTGACTTGGCCGACCTGAACAGTACATAAACAAAAATCAATCTTTTTAAATGTTTGGCTTTGTCAACTACTACATTTATGTTGATTAAGCCCCTAAATTTGCTCATCACATCAAGAACTTTATATATAAAAAGACAATTAAAAACAGCACACACGGTTCTTGTTGCTCTACCTGTGCGGTTGTTTGAGGAGCAGACAAATTCCACCTTGAGAGGCAGCTGGATGTTTGTGATGCTGACTGTTCCTCTGCATGGCTGCTGGGTAACGTACTCTTGGTCATCTCCTGCTGTCTCTGAAGACTCTGAACTCCTCTCCTCCCTCAGTCTGTCCACTTCTGCCAGCAGGGCTGATCGTTTCTCACCTTAAAAAAAAAAAAAAAAAAAAAAAAAAAAAAAACACACCAAAATCACAAATCCCAGGAATAAAAACAAAACATGGATAGTATTTGGGGAAAACTATTGAGGCTGTGGACCAACAAATGTAGATATCGTTAACATTGAATATACAGAAATATGTGTTTTTGTTATGGATACTTTTATATTATTTTATCAACTGTATGTAGTAAATATTCCTATCTTTGGTATGCAAAAATGCTGTGATGTACATACAGGAGACTAGTAGTAGTTTTTCAGCCACAGCCTCCTCCAGTGAGCCTCGTCCGTGCTCCTCATCAGTACAGCAGCTCAGAGCCTGCAGCGTCTGGTTGATCACAGTCTGCAGCTTCCCTGCTTCTTCATTTAGAGCCTGAACAAACACAGCACGATATCCAACATCACAGCTTACTGTAGACTTATAGTACATTAAATCAATTTCAGCAATTTTAGTGCAGTTCACATTTGAAATTGATTGAATTAATAAATGTAGGACATTATAGTGGGGTCATCCTGAATACAGACTGATCTGTTACTGCTACACACCGTGATTTTCTCCTTGGTGTTGACGGAGGGTTGGGGTCGGGACTTCTCTGGAGCTCGTCTCTGAACCCCAGGAGTGACGCTCTGAATGGCGGATGGCTTACTCTGCCTTTGTGTGCGGTAGGCATCAATACTGTCCAATCACAGAACAAGAACAGTTAAGTATATCAAACATGATACATTCATATCAGAGGTTTATTATCGACTCTCTTATTGACGGATTGATTTTGACTTTACTGTATATACTTTTTAAATGTTGTTAATCTGCAACTTCTGTGTTTGTCGTTCATTAATGTAAAAATACTACATTTCAGTGACTGAACAGTCTTGCAAAACATTTGATTTGAGTACAAATACAATCATGGTTATTTCTAAATAATGTGATTACCTGTAGAGAGGAGCAGATTCAGCAGGAGGGGTGGCAGTCTCTTCTGGAGTCAGGAGCAGAGATGGAGGATTGGACTCCTGGCTGGTTTCTAGTCGCTGTTGGTGGAATATGGAATATTAACATCGACATCATAAAATCATGTTTATTACAGGGAACTTATTCATCTCTCTAACATGCAAACACGGCACACAGATGGTCATATTTCGTTTCGAACTGACCAACAAATATTTATTTCCAGGTTCTGAATTCATCAGGTTTTTCACAAGCACATCCTGAGAGCTCTCCTAAAGGCATTCATGTATCAATATCTTAAGCAAATGAATTAATTGAGAATTTTGTCTTTGTTTAACCTATAAACTCTTACCAGAGGGGTGACCACAGCCTCTACAGACTTGCTGAGAGGAGAGAGGATGCCACTGGGAGGGAAAGTCAGCAGCTCATCTTCAAGCTTCTTGCTCTCATCACACTCTTCATCTTTGGCCTGCTCGTCTTCTTCACTTTTTTCCTTCGCTGACTCAGTTTTATCCTTGTCTCTAGAGGAAACACCGATGCCGCTGTCTCGGTCCTCTGTGTCTTCATCATCCTCCCTTTGTTCCTCTATCCTTTCAGCATATTCCAGCACCTCCTCGAACATCTGGTCAATTATGTCAGCTGTGTTGGTCTCATCGTGAGAGCTCAGTTCAGCATCTATGGAAAGAAACATTCAAAAAAAAATGTACTAAGTCACTTTTTGAAGCAAATAAGGAGTATAGTTTCAACAAAACGTAGATGGCTGGTGCTCCTAGAAAACCAAGAATTAAAATCCAAGAAAACTTGAGGTTTATGCCTCATTACATTTATACCTTCAAGTGAGCTTTTGCAATACCAAACTGTGCACTTGTCACCCAATATTGGCCTCTCAACTTCATGTAAACCCAGTGTATTCAGCATACCAGTGATGATATTGGTCTTACCAATGTACTATTTCACCTTTGTACCCCCAGCTCTCCTTAAGTGTCCTCAAGCAGCCCAGGTGCTCAATCCTACATCTTCCTACTGTTCTCACCTGACGTACTTGTCTCTCCCCTGGACTCCATGGAGGTATTGGACTCAGACAAGCTCGAGCCATTGATTAGCTCGGGCTCCAAGATAAACGTGACTTTCTTTGAGCTTTCTCCTCTCTCTGCTTTGTGACTTTCATCTGACAGCCTATCTACAATACCCTGCCTTCCATCTACTGCTTCCTGCTGCATCTCCATTTCTCCAGTCTCCTCCAGGTGATCTGACGCCTGGCCCGCGGTCACAGTATGATCTCCGTCATTTCTATACGTTTCCGATGGTTCAGTCTCTGCCTTAGGCTGTGCTACATCTTCAGTGTTTCCTTCGAGTTTTATGGACCCTGTCTGTGTTTCCTTCACAGCCTGAGCCACATCTGTAAAGGGATACTCTTCTGTCCTGTCAGTCTCCAGTTCCATGTCTTCTTCTTTACTATTGACTATCTGCTGATATCGATCATCCTCATGGGGACATCCCTCTGTGTTTTTCTTGTCTTGTTTCATTGTCTCGTTTGATCTAGGTTTCACATCTTCCTGTGTGTTAGAGCACCCAGGAGTCTCAGCAGACACAGCACACATTAGACATTCACCATCCCGAACGTGAGAGGGTTCACTGTGATGCTCACCACCGCTTCCTTCCTCTTTTCCTGTTCTAAATGATTCAGACTCCTCTCGCTCCTCTTTAGTAGACACACCTTCCTCCTGGTCTCCAGCTATAATAGACTCTTCCTCCTTGCACACTTTGTCTGAAGGATACCTCCACGACCTTAACTCCTCATCTGTTGAGGGCTCAACCTCCTCTTCGCTGTGTGAAGACTCAGTCATTTCATTCTCTTCTAATGAAAACACCTTTGACCCACTCTGTTCTGTTACATTGAAAACCTCACCAGTTTGATTCATGATTGACTCATCTGCACCAGTTGATTCTAGCAAGTTCTGCTTGTCACCAGTAGACAACTCTGAAACATTATGATCCTCACTACAAGGTGGTTTGTAGAAGCTCTGATCCTCACTAAAAGACAACTGCAATACAGTCTGAGCCTCTGCTTGATGGGACCATAGCTGCTGTTCCTCATTTCCTGCTGAAGGCTTGTTCTCTTTCCCCTCCCTGAACTCTTCACCCTGATGAGTATTCTGCTCCTCCAAATCCATTTGCAGCTTTCCTTCATTAGAGGGTTCTAGCTCTACAGATGCTGGAGGGGCTTCAAAGTCACAAGGTTTCCTTTCACCTGTTGAAAAGTCAGTCTCACATCTTAACACGAGGTATCTTAGTTTCATGCTTCATATGCAGTATTTTAAAGCAGGTGCTGATACAGTGCATGGACTTGTGCATCAGTGGTTAGGAATACATAGCAATTTTTAAAGTAAAGTGGCCTTTTGTTTTCATAACTGTAATATTCAGTACAATGGGTTACAACTGGTCTGGAGTTGACTGAGCTTTACTGTGTATATAGTAGCATAGATCGACCAAAAAAAAAAAAGGTCTTGATGGATGACTTCGACCCTGACATGCACATCCATTCAGGACATTCTTACTTCTAATACTACAGAAGGCACTGGTGTCTCAACCTGGGCTAATTCTGTGTTATGGAAATAAAACGTATGTAATAAGTATTCTATGAAGTAAAATGAACTTGATGTCAGAAGTCTTACCTGTTGTTGTATTTAAAGATTGCTTCTCGACACCTGATGTAGCAGTTTCAGTGAAGCTGCCGTCCTTCATCTCAGCATCATCATCTACCTGCTGGAAGCAACAATATCAGCAATAGGACTCAAACATCCTCAGTCTCCAGTGAGCAACCCACCTTCCCAAAACCACACCACAGACTTTAAAAAGGTGCTCCATTTAAGAAAGTGAACTTCCCTTCTCTAAAAGACAAAAGAACTGGAGCCATGTAAATGAGTAATTCTGCCAACAACAACAAGTAGTTTACTAATTTCTGTAAATGTCCTTGTTCTGTTATCCAATTTGATTATTTTTCCCTCCTCAAATCAATACTGTCCATCCATTGTGTTGGCTCCAAGCGCTGCTAATGTGTCAAAGCACAAAGTGAACAAGGTGGAAAATGTGCACTTCCAATAACAGCTGCGTACGGGTGCAGGACGGAACACAGCATATAAAAAGGAAAATGAGGTCGTCCACACAAAGCACCAAGTGACCGGAGGGCGCAGGCTTATTTGGCCACAGACTCACATCCCCAGGCTTCATGGGAGGCCAATGAACTCTCAGTCTAGATCTAGGAATCCAGGAGGGGGTAGATGAGGGACCAGGGGGAGTCCTTCCCTGCTAATGTTTTCACAAACTGATGTGTAAACAATCTGAGAAATAGTCAGCTAAACAAAAACACTGCTAAATCCAGTCAATTATCCTCTTATCATGGTAAAAAAGAAACAACCACATTGATTTCAAAATAACTAACTGTAATAAATAACAAGAACAACAAAGTCAAGTATAACAAGAAAATTAGACAACACAAAATCGCAAAGAAATCAGAAACCCACCTGAGATAATGAGGGATCAGAGCTGCTCCTTTTCAGCCAGGCATTTTCACTGATTGGTTGAAAGTGCAACTGGTTCAACTCCTGCTCCCGTTCCTGATTGGTGAAACCATGTCAGACGTCAGACATTAACTCTACAGGTATACTGACAACTTCATGCTATTGTTATTTGAGTATAAACAGCAGCTTTCCTAAATTAACACACAAGAGTTTGTGAGAAGCACGGCAGCGCTGGAACGACAAAACCTTATCTCAGTCATCCTAAACACCTAATATGGCTACAGTTTAACTGTAAAAAGAAAAACAACATCCCACATTCCATATTAACTGCTTTAGTTTAGAAAACCTATAATTTAATAATTCAGATGCCACTGAGGAGCGCTGGTATACTATATTCAGTTACAGATTGGATGGATTTATTAAATTATACAGTAAGTTTTTTTGTGAAACGATATCCAGTCATCCATAATATAATGATGAAGAATGGTGTTGCACTATCAATGCTGACTCTGCCTTTCTAATGGTCACAAAAGGGATTTTTTTCCTCTTGACACGTCAGTTCATTTGCCCATTTAAGCATGAGTTCTTATGAGCTAGAATATTAATATACTATATAATACTGATGCATTCAGATATACAACCACTGAACCGACCTGGCGAATTACAGAGGCCTGCTTAGAGCTGGATGTCACAATGCCCTGGAGTTTCTGCTGAATGCCAGATACAAAGTTGGAGCTGTTGAGCTGACAGAGGTTGGCGGGGCTCAGTGTGGGTGCAGGGCTAGCCTGGAAGACTGGCACTTTAAAACGCTCCATTCGTTGACTAAACTCTCCCTCGCCTGAGGAGAAAGAACATATAACGAAAATCATTTTGAGACATAAGTATCGATACAGTCAAATATAAACCTAAAATAAGTTACTGTAGCAATGTCCTGGCTGTGTTTTATTCCCTAATCAAACATTTCTATCCACTATCTGTTGATACTAGGTTAATTAATTATAACCAATAGCGTTAATGAACTAATAAAAATCCTAAGTGACAGCATTCCATTAATGATTGTCAATTATTTCTTACACCATCACTGAGTGAGACACTGAATGTCTCCCTATTGCTGAAATCTACATACAGAACTAAAAATGAAGGAACTGAAAAACAAATGTCAAATCATCCTGTGATGTATTCAACCCATTTTTATACACAGGAATTTTGATCCAGGTTAGACTTGTGAGGCACACCCTCCCAGCAGGCCGCACTCCTTCTTCCTTTGTTTGGGGTTGGCACATTCAACTCTAATTATACACTCACTGAGCACTTTCTTAAGAACACATGTGCAATCTGTTGTATTTGATTGCACATGTGTTCTTAATAAAGCGCTCAGTGTAGTTCTAACCATTTATGGTATAACCCAACCATTAACATTTCATTAAGGGATCTTAAGAGCAGGAGTTTTATAACATACTGGCACAATTCTTCTGCCACCCCATCTTCATCACCACTAATAACTTGCCAGACAGAGTACTGAACCATATTTAGGCCTCACTGTAGAGGCCTGTTATTTTAACAAAAGACTTTACAGTTAGGTGTGTTAGATCTTTTGCTTGAGTCCAGTTTCGCGCCCTCAAGGATTAACCCTCTGGCCACCGTCAGGTCTGAGCAATTTCAGCATATCCCTTTGAAAGTTTATTATATTTACTATAATCTATTATAGTTTCAATACTTGTGAAAGACCAATACTGTTCTGAGTTTGATGTTCATTCACTCATTCAGGTTGTGTATGTGTTCAAATGCATCCTCACCAAGTAGAGGCTCTCTGAACACCTTGATGGCTGATGGGCTATCAGCCCCAGGATCTGACAGGCACCGCTGGGACAGAGGAGCTCCTCCTGAAATAACAAACACTTGCTCTTAAAGACTACAGTATTTATCACACACACACAGAGGATCAACACATATTGACAACACTTCTCATCTTAAATGTGGATAATCCATCTTGAATGTTGACCTTGGACACTATGACATGTTAGCACCTCAAACGGTACCATAAACCCTGCCCAAATAGACAGTAATACCTACACTGTACTACATTTTCACTGGTACTTTTCTTAGAATGTATCCACAGTATTAGTAGAAGAAAGCTGCCAGGCTGCAAAGTTATTAGTCTACATGACTTGAAATTCAAACAGATGTCTCCATTACATTCAACGGAGCCCATGCCTGCTTCAACAGTAAGGCCCATATTACCCTCTTGTCTCTGGGTGAGCTGCTGAACCCTGGAGCGGACTGAGGGAACCATCGGTGTGTCCGGCTTCATGTTTTGCTCAGCTAGGCGTCTGGAGGAGGATGCTTTGGGACTGCGGTTCTCACGGCCAGCTGTCTCCAGACGCCGCCGCTTCTGGCCATCATTTATCTCTGATACGTCAGATAGAAAAATGCGTAAAGACAGACTGTATTTATGATGATATAGTTTATGAACCTTCACATTCTTGTTAATACAGGCACAGACAAACCTGATGGTGAGAGGAGATTATCTTCAAAGTCTGACAGAGGTGCTCTCTGTCTCTTCAAGTTGTTGTTGCCACCATTATTGTCCTCGCCAGCCTCCATACTGAGCTGTAAACACAGTGATATTTCAGCTCCTATAAGTTCTACAGCAGGAGTACACATAAGAGTCAAAGCCGAGCCGGTTTAGTTGCAGTCACTCCTTTTCCCCAACCCCATTTTATTAAAAAACACACAAAAACTTGTTACTCATGAAAATAAAGTGCTTACCTTTAGCTAAAAAAAATGTATGACTTGGTTAAAGTGACTAAAGATAATACTGGGTCAGAGCAGTTTCTACAAACACTAACACTGAGGACAAACCGTACTTAACATTATACCAGGTAAAATGAGACGTGACAACGCCCAGTTCATTATTCATAGCTAGTTGAGCGAGCTAGCTAACCTGTAAAGTGCATTGCATTATCTTGAACACATTGCTAACTCAGCGGTAATGCTGTCGTTAGTCACTTTCTTCTCAGAGCATTCAGTCTGTCATTTAGCAGCTAAATTAGCTATCAAACGTTAGCAACAATGCTCTTTACGTTAGCTCTGGCTTGCTATATTCAAGCTAACTTAAGTCATAAATTAGTCAACATAAAGTTAAGCGTAGCTTAGAATTACAAGCTTACCTGCAAAACGAAGTCCGTGTGAAACAGTAAAAAGACAGGTGAACACTAACCGACACGAAAACAAGAAACAACCTTCTTGTTTTATGCTTTCAGTCTCCTCCTCCAACTTTGAATTTCAGCGGGTCTTCTGACGTCAGCGGAAGAAAAGGCAGAGTCCCGTAAATACTGTCGAAGAGCGCATATAGTGTGGCAAGCCGTTTTGACATTACTGGATATTTTAGATATCAGTTCTTCTTAGTCAAAATGAACATTTCGGATATCCACAACGTCATTCTTCCAAGGACAAATGACGTCACCTCTGCCATTTTTTGTATATTCGACTTTCAACTTCAGATATCCACAATTACATTTTTTTAAAATCCAGAATCTGCAATATAATTGTTATTGGGAAAAACTCCAATTTCAGATATCTACAAAATAGAAGCTATTGCCTTTATTACCACAACTATATCAAATAGCTAATAAAGCAATTTTATGAATTATTCATAATGATGCTCACATTTTGTTTTATTCATTTTGCTGAGTCATTTTTAGAATTTAATGAGACAGAAAATGTTCCATAAATGTGTCATTTATTGTTCTATCGAAACTTTATTTAGTTTAGAGTGATCACTCTTGCTATTCATTAATATTCGAATGGTTTCGAATTTTATGTATTTTAGAACAGCAATCTGGTTGCCATAGTAGTGGATTAGGTCTGATTATTAGCCATGACCCTCATTCTCTGTTTGAAAAAGAATGTTAACGGTTAAACAGGAAGTAACACCAGCTGGAGTGGAGTTACATAATTTTAACCCTCTATGGCATTTTTATTTTAGGAGGAAAAACTATTTCACCCCATCTTTTGGGAGCTTGTTGTCCCTGATACTGTATCCATCTTAACACTCACACTCACAAACATGTTACACTGCTGAGAGACCCCTGACCTCTGAAGTGTGACTCAAACCTGATGCAGGGATCCACTTAGTAGACAGTAAAGTCATTGACTATGTGGTAACTAATCATCAGATTTTTTAAACTAGCCTATTAGTAAATGAGGACTTACAGAATAATATCAGCCTATGACTCATTTGGCAAAAAAATGACTCATACATGCAGAATTAATTATAAAAACTATTATGTTCATTAATTAATTGGTAACACAAATCTGTTGGTGTCAAACAGACTACAGCCATATTAAAACTGTTCACCTGGTAGTTGTTTGATTCAAATGAACTGTATTACATTATTCATCTGTGTTAGCCTATTCATATGCTTATTAGTCTTCATTTCAGCACCATAGACTGGAAGTTAAAGTGAAAACATAAGTTGTCATCAGGAGGAATACATATTTTTGCAGGAGGGCTGGATTTGGGCCAAATGATGCACTTTCACACAACCTTGAGACGTATGAAGATTGTAATGTAGACTAATTCATTTCTAATTAAACTTGAAACTTTTCTATTCACTCATCTATGCTCTACTTCATGGATTGAAGTGGCAATAGGTGGAATGTCCCACATCTCTTTTTTCCCCAGCGAACCTCTCAATCAATATCATTTCTATTTTGTTTTTTGTAAACCTGTCTCACACACGTTTTGAAGAACAATAACACACACAGTACATGCTCCCATCCTGTCACTGACGCCGATTACCAAAACACAGGAAATGATTACCCACAAGATAAACTCATAGATAAAATAAAAAAAACAGCATAAAAGCAGAAATAAGATGAAATAAATTCAAATCTGAGTTAACAAAGTTCTGGTTGTATTGTCATTTGCCTGTGGGAAAAAAAGACAGAGAGAGAATACTGTTTAGTGTAAGTGTGACATGAAGTCTTAAACTGCCGCTGTATTCAGATGTCGCATTGATTCTCTTTCTCAGGTACACTGATATTCCTGCTTCATCCCAGAATCAAGTAGTTCCAAACCCTGGATGTAGCAGACACAAAAAACAACATAACAGCAGTTACATTTAATCACTTTTGCCTTGTCATTGCATCGTTTTCACTATTTCTTTTGTTGCCTGCCTTGTTTGCACCATCAGAGAAACAAAAATCCATCCTTACTGTGTACTTACAACTGGTTGATCATAAAGTTAAAGGTTAGACTAAGAATAGAAGACATCTTTTACATGGATATATATCTTAACAACAGGGGAGGAAGTAACTACTTACAGCTTTTGATTTAACTATGCATGTAACACAGGCCAACACATATATCTTTTAATATATCAATATATGTTATATAAAAAGCTCAGTGTCAGCATTGAGGACCTGTTGACAGAGTTGTGCAAATCAGATAACAGTGAGGAAAATGGTGCTGTTGCAAATGCATGGAAATTATATAAATAGGTCAGGGTTGCACTGCTAAATCTGGGTTTATGTACATTGTGAAAACAGCTATGATAAGATCTTATGAACATTGCATTATCCCCATCACTTCAGTCTGAACCACATTTTTGCATAAAGGGGAACTGACTCGTGACAAACAAGTAATGTAATTCACCCTGGAGGAGAAAGAGGCCAATATGTATTGATGGTGGTTGGTATTTTGTGTTTGATCCATCAGCGTTCTGTATGATGACAGTTCTCTAGTGTTTGCTTTTAGTGACACACATAATCTTACGACTTTTAAGAAACATACAAGAGCAAATCATTTCAATCACAAACATCTAGACGAGCTAGAATGTCACTATCGAAAGGGTCACTTCACCCCAAAATAAAAAGACAATTAAGATGAAAAGAACATAATACATACTATATGATATACATAACGCTCACACGCTAATGCAATCTAATACAACAGATCTGTCATTCTGTTGCTTTGAAGTATATATATATATAATATATATTATACAAGATTTTCTTTAAGTATATCCACATATGGGTGTGTGGGATAATTTGATTAAAAACATTAATTTAAGAATAAGCAACATATAAGCACAAAGCTGAGATAATGAAGGTCTTAAAATCTGGAACTGGATTGCATGAGCCCCAGTACAATTAATCTGGCAAACTATCCTTGACTGGAAAAAATGGCTACAAATTAAACATAAACCTTATCAGTTACAACAAAGAAAATGAAACAATGTGAAATACACATAGTTACTGTGCATAATTTGGCTTGTGAACCAGTGAATTACTTTATATGAAACCCTGCTGCTGTCTGTATGTAGCAATGCCAAAGATGAAATGTCCAAAGAGAAAACAAAGAACTAAATGTCCTTTAAACATGAGTTTAATGTAAATAAAAACTTGTTTCTGATGTTTACTTCTTCTTCTACTTCTGTTAACTTAAATAATGAACTTAATAGATTATTTTGAATGCTCATGATGACCTTTCCACTGACTAAATACACACCAAGATGTAAAGATAAAGGCAGCGGAAAATGGTTCCTTTTCTGTGTTAGGGGAGATTATTTTAAAGCTGCAGCCTGTCCCTTTAACTTCCGCTCCCTAACTAGACAACACCAGTCACTTGATTATTTCTTTCGGTGGAAAACTGAGGAGGTGTAAGGGAAATTCTGCCTCGTGTTTTCTATGGAAACGCACACATTTCACTTCCACAATGGTCAGGGTTTATATTGGATGTAGACCTACAGTTAGAGACGATCACAGCAAAGACAGAAGAAGATCATCATCATCATCATCATCATCATCTTTTCACCGACAGCATCATGAAGACTCTCTGCTCTGTTCTGGGACTGCTGCTGCTCGCCGCCTGCTGCTGCAAGGCCACCCGTGAGTGATCTGTGTTTGTGCTTCATCGTCTTCAGAGTTTGCTCACAGACATGATTGTAATGAATTTGTCTTTCTATCTTCCTCACAGTTAATGGACCGCAGATCAACACATCACCTACAAGCTGCTGCTTCAGCTTTTCTACACGCCCTTTACCATCACACCGTCTATCCGACATCATCAAGACCCACAAGTCCTGTGTGAAGCAGGCGTTCATGTAAGTTTATACCAAAATCTTTTCTTTTTGTTCTTATAACTGCTGTTGAAGTGATGGATAGAAAGATAGATCAGGTCTGATCTGCAGACAGGAACCATCACAAGGCCATGGCATCCATAATCATTAATCACACTTTCATTCAAACATGAGCGAAATAGGTGGATGAACTGAATTTTGTTCGCTGTGTCTTTTGCAGAGTACAGACTATCAAAGGAAAACAGATCTGCTACAGTCCAACTTTTCGGTGGGCTGTGGATAAGTACAATGAGCTCCACGGCACTGAGAACAGCGCACAGCAGCCCTGAAGATGTATTACTGTGAAATACTGTTTTCGATAAATGCCTGGTTTTACAGGCTTAAAGGTGTGAAGATTTCATTCTTTGTATTTTAATCAAAAATCATTGCTGTATTTTATAGCTGCAGTGGACTACATGACTTTCATGTATTCTCTGTAGAGTTAGCATTGAATGCAATTCTGTTTTCGCTCTTTCAAGGACAGTCTCATATTCTCTCTGCCAACTATTAATAACGAGCTAACTGCTGTTATCAATTTTATCAAACAGCAACAGTTTTAAGAAACATTGTCAACTTCTCTTAAATATTTGTTAGCATAGGCCCTTTTCACAGCAAGCTTGTCATAGTAGGAAAAGCACAGGTGTTACTAATACCACCGACAATCACTAGTTAAACCACTTGTACATGAAGCGTATTTGGATATTTGACTTCCCAGTTTCACTTGAAGAAAGCAACACAACTTATCCGATAGTGAATAGTAGCCACAAATGGCAATTGGTAAATTGTGAAATGTAAAAACAGTAGCACAAGTAGAATCATGAAATCAGAGACTGACTTAATAATATACAGCAATAGCTAAAGTTAGCTAACATCAACTAACATTTATCACCGTATCTGGTCATACCAGACAAAGTAAGGCTGTGGCAGCAAACCCCCCCCGAGTGTATTGAAATGAGCAGTGATGTGTTTCATTGTTGTAATTCAACTTTCAATATATTAAAGGAGGAATATGTGATTTCTTGTTTCATATATGAAATGATCTCACTTTAAATAAACTTTTCTGTTTAAAAAAAAATGGACAGTTTCTTGTTGGCGATGTAAAGGTTGCGATTTGTATCTGGTTGTTTGACAAAGTAGTTAGGAGACCACTAAACTACATAAAAGCAAGCCTAAAAAAATAGGTTTTATAGTTATGTTTGAAGCTATCTGCTGTAGACAAAGCCAGTGTTAGGGGAAACTCTGGTTAGAAGATTCACAGGCATACATAAACATTTATATTTTATTATTGTACTTGTTACCTGAGCAGATCTGGCTGTGATTCTCTCTTCTTTTTCTCAGTATTAATGTGAAACGTTAACCCCATATTACACATCTAATTAAATTTAATGTACAGTAACAACATTACAACAGCATTGTAATGCAAGGCCAGTAGACTTGTCATCATGGTTTATTATTACATTTTTGGTTGATGTGGACACTAACACAAACGGCATTGGATAATTTTCAGTAAACTGTTGCAAATGATTTATATTCGGGTTCTCTGCAATCATGTTTTCACAAAAATGTACAAAACACAAGTTCTATGTGTCACATTCAACACTTAAGTAGAAGTGCTGTATAATATGAAGGAAAAACCCCACATTGAAATTGTATACTTTGTCAATTTTATTTTAAAAAAGGAGCATGTGAAGGATTACACTAATGTCCAGCAGCCACAGCCCAACCCTTCTGAACACCGTGTGAGTGTGTTATTTTCCAGAAAAACATCTGATATTGGAACAAGGGAGATTTTGAAGATGGGTAAAAACTAACTCTGTGATAAAACTGAATATTTGGAACACACCTTAGCTTAAAACCCGGAACCCTAACTTGTCTATAACCTTTTTTAGGATGTGACATCATTGCAAAAAACACAGTTTCCTAAGTATTTTCTTCACAAGTTTGGCCTGACTGAAACTGAATCAAATAATAAGAAAAGAGTGATATTTTGAAGCAGATATTAGAATGCAGACACTTTTATTGAATTGAATGACATTTCCGATTTTTACATTCATGAAACCAATCAGCTTTTGGGGGGCAATTTTGAGTGTCCAATTGATTAATTGTTTTGAAGAAAAGTGGGAGGAAACCAGAGAACCTGGGGTAAATCCATGCCACCTCTACCCACCCCCTAAATTAATTCAACACTAGTTCTAGGTCTGAGGAGGAGGACCTCAGATATAAAACCACTGCTGACCCCTGAGATTACCCTGAGAGCTCCAGTCCCGCCTCACCTGGAGGTAAGGCAGAACTCAAGCTCTTTACAACCTACCCCCTAAATAACTACCCACCCCCTAAATAACCTCAACATTCGTTCTTGGTCTGAAGGAGAGGCCCTTGAACATAGAACCACCACTGAACCCTGAGATTGCCCTGAGAGCTCCAGCCCTACCTCACATGGAGGTAAGGCAGAACTGAAGCTCTTTACTACCTACCCCCTAAATAACTACCCACCCCCTAAATAACCTCAATGCTCGTTCTTTGTCTGAAGGAGAGGCCCTTGAACATAGAACGATCACTGAACCCTGAGATTACCCTGAGATTACCCTTAGAGCTCCAGCCCTACCTCACGTGGAGGTAAGGCAGAACTGAAGCTCTTTACTACCTACCCCCTTAATAACAACCCACCCCCTAAATTACCTCAACACTCGTTCTTTGTCTGAAGGAGAGGCCCTTGAACATAGAACCACCTCTGACCCCTGAGATTGCCCTGAGATTATCCTGAGATGTCCAGTGAAGCTCTGTACTACCTACCCCCTAAATAACTACCCACCCCCTTAATAACCCTGACATTCTATGCCCGTCTAAAAGGTTTGGAGAGGGCGTTTCCCAGCGACGAGAAGAACCTGGCTATGGCACTCTGTTTCTTCGCAGTAAGGTAGCGGCAGAAATAGTAGGTTATGTCTTCTTCAGCTTCTGGCGCCTCTAAAATGATGGAAATCAGCAAATTTGTTACGCAGCCCCATTCCTTCACCAGGGGTTTCAGCACTGCCTTCTCAAGGTCTTCAAATGTTTTTGAGGTTATTCTTAAATCTGCTCCCTCGACTTTGGCCCATATCTTCTGGAAAAGACGGTGGATGATGGCCTCTGGCTGCGTTGTGGTCCAGCTCAATTTGGCCTTATTGTACAGCGCAGAAACCAGCCTCTCCACCAGGAGCAAGACTGCTGCCTTGTTTCTCTCCAACATCACGTCCTCCTGTCCCCCTGCCTCTCCCTGTGAAGATGAGGAACCGTTCCTTGCATGTTTAGTGGCTGGCCTCGAAGTGGGTATCACACATGCGTTCTCCTCTGTGTCGACCTCTGTTACGAGACTCTCTGCATCTGAATCAGTGCCTTTTAAAGCCAGAGTGAGTCTGTCAGAGTGGATGGCAGCCTGGGTTTTCTGCCACCAGTTTATCAAAGCCAGGAAGCAGCGGATTTTCTTCCTTATATCCTCGTACATGGCAGGATCAACCAGGGGAAGAGCTGCTGCCTTCCTCCTGATTGCTTCTGGGATGATCTCCGGTATCAAGGTCCCGTACTTGATGTAGCAGAACAATATTTCAGTGAGTTGATTGGTGATCACTGCAACGTTATTCCCAGAAAGAGTTTTATATCTGGGAAATACGCTAAGCTCATTCTCACCTTGGTTTTTCTTTTTATCCACAACCTCCTTCAAAAGCAGTGACTCGAAAGCATCGACAACAGACTGTACTGACTCGCTGCTTTCAGAATCAGACTCAGGTCGGAATTTCCTCTTCAGTTGTGCCACAATGCGAAGTATTGATGTTTTGGCCAGGAGCTTCACAAAGAAGGTCTTTATGATGCTGCCTGCTTCTCTGAGACTGAGTCTGTGCTTCTCTTTGAGATCTGGAGTTGAAGTCTCGACCTCACTGGCAATGAGTTGACTGATGTCTTTTGACACAACCTCAATGTCAAGAGAGGATTCTGACTGCAGCTGGTCGTACTCCGAATCCGATACATCTTGTAAAAGAGGCTCTGTGATTTCAGTAACAGCTTTCTCAATTATTTCCTGCACCGCTTTAGTTGTTTCAGCCATCGATGGGTCTTGTAGCTCCTCGTCCATGCTTTGTGACCTTTCTACCGGGGTTCGTACCTCGTCCTTGTGTGACCGACATATGTAATTGAAGTCTCTTCCCTCCAGATCCTCCAGTGACAGCTCTGAGCTGGTCTTCCTTAGGGAGTTGCTCTGGCTTGATGTCTGCCGGCTTGATGTCCGCCGGTTTGACGTCTGCCGATGTCCCTGGGGTGGGCGAATTCTAATTTTGCTGGCTAACTTTTTAAACATTTTGGAAGTGTGTTTGAGCATGTTGTTTAGTCTGTGGGGGGGAGTGATGTGCTGGGTTAGTTCAGACCCAGGAGTCTTCCGAGTAGAAAGGGCAGAAGTGACGCTCTCTGCAACCTCCTTAACCACCAGGCTTGTCAGTCGTTGGGGGCTGACACACGTGTCTGGGTCCGTGACGTCCAGGACCTCAGCAAAGCTCTGAAACAATGTGTCACCCACCTTGACCTGAACTTGCTCCTCGGATATTGACACACAGGTGTTCCTGAGTGTGGCTAAAAGGGCCTTTGTCATCGCTTGGATGATTTCCAACAGCAGTTCAGCCAACAAGTATTTGGTGGCGTCGTCAGGATCACCGGATTTCAGCATCATCCACTGGTCGTCTGTCATCCTATCAACAAATGTTTGGATCAGTGGGCGAAAAGTGTTGACTGTGACCACTGGCATCTCTTCTGAGCACATAATTCCTGTTGTATTCATGATGATTGTTATGTGTTACTTTTGATGCTTGATACTGGATTTGTTCTATGAAATGCACTGGGCATATGAACTGCACTGGGCTGTGTTCAGTTTAACACAATGCTGAGCATCAGTGTGTGGGAAACATTTTTTGCGTTTGAACATCAACATCAAAGCTTTCAACATAAAAGCATCGAAGAAATCACAAATGTGATGTCACACAAATCTAAGGAACATCATTTTCCATAAACTCCGCCCCAAGCAACCACCGTTGCTCGGCAACCGTTGCTCAGCAACCGTTGCTAGGCGCCGGCAGAATTCTTTGACCAGTTGTGTTCTAGTATTTAGTGTATTTTTAAACTTATAAACTTAATTTTTCCTCACATTTGAGACAGAAATGTAAATGTAAAACATGTTATATGTGGTTATAAACAAGAAAAAAAAATCTAAATGTAAATGCTCAATCTAGATGTTAAATCTAAATGTAAGTGTTAAATCTAAATCTAAATGTTAAACTTAAATGTTAAATCTAAAACTAAATGTTAAATGTAAATGTAAATGTAAATGTAAATGTAAATGTTAAATCTAAATCTAAATATGTCGCCGAGTGTAAAGCTAAACTTTTAGAAAATATTCAAATCACCATGGAAACCACGTCCACTGCAGTGGCCTCAAATGGCGCAGCCCCGTTCACACCTCTGACCTTACATCCATGCTCTGACCGTGCATCATGGGCTCAACACCGTTAGATGAGACGCTGTGAATCGAGGTGAAACGCGGGCATGGCCAGTTTTCTCCTAATAGGAGAGATTGAACGGGTGGTTATTGCAGGTGTGCGGGCTGCAGTCCAAGGTGTAGCTTCACCGATACCGTCCACACCATTACCAGAAAGTTAAGAATTGACATAATTTATATTTAACATTTACATTTAGATTTAACATTTAGGTTTAGATTTAGCACTTATATTTAGATTTAGATTTAACATTTATATTTAACATTTAGGTTTAACATTTAGATTTAGATTTAAAAATCATTTTAGACATTTAAAAATACACTAAATACTAGAACACAACTGGTCAAAGAATTCTACTGGCGCCTAGCAACGGTTGCTGAGCAACGGTTGCCGAGCAACGGTGGTTGCTTGGGGCGGAGTTTATGGAAAATGATGTTCCTTAGATTTGTGTGACATCACATTTGTGATTTCTTCGATGCTTTTATGTTGAAAGCTTTGATGTTGATGTTCAAACGCAAAAAATGTTTCCCACACACTGATGCTCAGCATTGTGTTAAACTGAACACAGCCCAGTGCAGTTCATATGCCCAGTGCATTTCATAGAACAAATCCAGTATCAAGCATCAAAAGTAACACATAACAATCATCATGAATACAACAGGAATTATGTGCTCAGAAGAGATGCCAGTGGTCACAGTCAACACTTTTCGCCCACTGATCCAAACATTTGTTGATAGGATGACAGACGACCAGTGGATGATGCTGAAATCCGGTGATCCTGACGACGCCACCAAATACTTGTTGGCTGAACTGCTGTTGGAAATCATCCAAGCGATGACAAAGGCCCTTTTAGCCACACTCAGGAACACCTGTGTGTCAATATCCGAGGAGCAAGTTCAGGTCAAGATGGGTGACACATTGTTTCAGAGCTTTGCTGAGGTCCTGGACGTCACGGACCCAGACACGTGTGTCAGCCCCCAACGACTGACAAGCCTGGTGGTTAAGGAGGTTGCAGAGAGCGTCACCTCTGCCCTTTCTACTCGGAAGACTCCTGGGTCTGAACTAACCCAGCACATCACTCCCCCCCACAGACTAAACAACATGCTCAAACACACTTCCAAAATGTTTAAAAAGTTAGCCAGCAAAATTAGAATTCGCCCACCCCAGGGACATCGGCAGACGTCAAACCGGCGGACATCAAGCCGGCAGACATCAAGCCAGAGCAACTCCCTAAGGAAGACCAGCTCAGAGCTGTCACTGGAGGATCTGGAGGGAAGAGACTTCAATTACATATGTCGGTCACACAAGGACGAGGTACGAACCCCGGTAGAAAGGTCACAAAGCATGGACGAGGAGCTACAAGACCCATCGATGGCTGAAACAACTAAAGCGGTGCAGGAAATAATTGAGAAAGCTGTCACTGAAATCACAGAGCCTCTTTTACAAGATGTATCGGATTCGGAGTACGACCAGCTGCAGTCAGAATCCTCTCTTGACATTGAGGTTGTGTCAAAAGACATCAGTCAACTCATTGCCAGTGAGGTCGAGACTTCAACTCCAGATCTCAAAGAGAAGCATAGACTCAGTCTCAGAGAAGCAGGCAGCATCATAAAGACCTTCTTTGTGAAGCTCCTGGCCAAAACATCAATACTTCGCATTGTGGCACAACTGAAGAGGAAATTCCGACCTGAGTCTGATTCTGAAAGCAGCGAGTCAGTACAGTCTGTTGTCGATGCTTTCGAGTCACTGCTTTTGAAGGAGGTTGTGGATAAAAAGAAAAACCAAGGTGAGAATGAGCTTAGCGTATTTCCCAGATATAAAACTCTTTCTGGGAATAACGTTGCAGTGATCACCAATCAACTCACTGAAATATTGTTCTGCTACATCAAGTACGGGACCTTGATACCGGAGATCATCCCAGAAGCAATCAGGAGGAAGGCAGCAGCTCTTCCCCTGGTTGATCCTGCCATGTACGAGGATATAAGGAAGAAAATCCGCTGCTTCCTGGCTCTGATAAACTGGTGGCAGAAAACCCAGGCTGCCATCCACTCTGACAGACTCACTCTGGCTTTAAAAGGCACTGATTCAGATGCAGAGAGTCTCGTAACAGAGGTCGACACAGAGGAGAACGCATGTGTGATACCCACTTCGAGGCCAGCCACTAAACATGCAAGGAACGGTTCCTCATCTTCACAGGGAGAGGCAGGGGGACAGGAGGACGTGATGTTGGAGAGAAACAAGGCAGCAGTCTTGCTCCTGGTGGAGAGGCTGGTTTCTGCGCTGTACAATAAGGCCAAATTGAGCTGGACCACAACGCAGCCAGAGGCCATCATCCACCGTCTTTTCCAGAAGATATGGGCCAAAGTCGAGGGAGCAGATTTAAGAATAACCTCAAAAACATTTGAAGACCTTGAGAAGGCAGTGCTCAAACCCCTGGTGAAGGAATGGGGCTGCGTAACAAATTTGCTGATTTCCATCATTTTAGAGGCGCCAGAAGCTGAAGAAGACATAACCTACTATTTCTGCCGCTACCTTACTGCGAAGAAACAGAGTGCCATAGCCAGGTTCTTCTCGTCGCTGGGAAACGCCCTCTCCAAACCTTTTAGACGGGCATAGAATGTCAGGGTTATTAAGGGGGTGGGTAGTTATTTAGGGGGTAGGTAGTACAGAGCTTCACTGGACATCTCAGGATAATCTCAGGGCAATCTCAGGGGTCAGAGGTGGTTCTATGTTCAAGGGCCTCTCCTTCAGACAAAGAACGAGTGTTGAGGTAATTTAGGGGGTGGGTTGTTATTAAGGGGGTAGGTAGTAAAGAGCTTCAGTTCTGCCTTACCTCCATGTGAGGTAGGACTGGAGCTCTCAGGGTAATCTCAGGGTAATCTCAGGGTTCAGTGGTGGTTCTATGTTCAAGGGCCTCTCCTTCAGACAAAGAACGAGCATTGAGGTTATTTAGGGGGTGGGTCGTTATTTAGGGGGTAGGTAGTAAAGAGCTTCAGTTCTGCCTTACCTCCACGTGAGGTAGGGCTGGAGCTCTCAGGGCAATCTCAGGGTTCAGTGGTGGTTCTATGTTCAAGGGCCTCTCCTTCAGACCAAGAACGAGCATTGAGGTTATTTAGGGGGTGGGTAGTTATTTAGGGGGTAGGTTGTAAAGAGCTTGAGTTCTGCCTTACCTCCAGGTGAGGCGGGACTGGAGCTCTCAGGGCAATCTCAGGGGTCAGCAGTGGTTTTATATCTGAGGTCCTCCTCCTCAGACCTAGAACTAGTGTTGAATTAATTTAGGGGGTGGGTAGAGGTGGCGTGGATTTACCCCAGGTTCTCTGGTTTCCTCCCACTTTTCTTCAAAACAATTAATCAATTGGACACTCAAAATTGCCCCCCAAAAGCTGATTGGTTTCATGAATGTAAAAATGGGAAATGTCATTCAATTCAATAAAAGTGTCTGCATTCTAATATCTGCTTCAAAAT
The DNA here is from genome assembly GCA_029490765.1 of Euthynnus affinis. Lineage (NCBI taxonomy): Eukaryota > Metazoa > Chordata > Actinopteri > Scombriformes > Scombridae > Euthynnus > Euthynnus affinis. The sequence goes on along the minus strand of CM055844.1, from coordinate 31,674,835 downwards.
ATCACTCTTTTCTTATTATTTGATTCAGTTTCAGTCAGGCCAAACTTGTGAAGAAAATACTTAGGAAACTGTGTTTTTTTGCAATAGTGTCACATCCCAAAATAGGTGGTAGACAAGTTAGGGTTCCAGGATTTAAGCTAAGGTATGTTCCAAATATTCAGTTTTATCACACAGTTCATTTTTACCCACCGTCAAAAGCTCCCTTGTTCCAATATTAGATGTTTTTCTGGAAAATAACATTGCATTCACTCACACGTTGTACTTAAGTGCAATTTTGACCTGTACTTTACTTGAGTATTTCCATTTGATGCTACTCGCCTCCACTATATTTTGGTAGGCAAATATTGTCATATGTACTCCACTACATTTAATTGACAGGTTTAATTACTTTTCATATGCAGATTCAACACATGCTGTCTCTCCTTAGCAAGAAGAGACAGCATGGTGGCATTAGTGGAGCATCAGCTTATTCTATAGTTTCCGACAGAAGCATCAAAGGGTTGGGCTGTGGCTGCTGGATATTAGTGTAATCCCTCACATGCTCCTTTTTAAAAATAAAGTTTACAAAGTATACAATTCCAATGTGGGGTTTTTCCTTCATATTATACACCACCTCCTGTACTTTTATTGTCTTGTATATTCTTTTATTGAAAGTTATTCATGTCTGCTCATCATTCATATTTAGGCTACAGTATAGTTAAGTTATTTTCATTTCACCATTACGTGTGTGTGCCTCGTTTTTAAATTTTAACCTTTTATTAAGCTACATTATTTTACTATAAGCTATATTTTAAAGTGTGTAGGTTAACCTTCATTTTTTAATCTTTCATTGTTTGCTGTGTTGACATGAAAAGAAAGACACACACAACCATATATATATATATATATATATATATATATATATATATATATATATATATATATATATATATATATATATATACAGCAAAGGAATCTCCCTGTTTCCTGGCCTCTGGCAAAACTTATGTAAAGTAGAAATCATTCCACAGATTCTACCAATGCCAATCATTTCTTTACATTTTCATGATAGCCATATAAAAGCAAGCACAATGCCCTTTAAGAGTCACAGAGCAGCTTGTATAACATGACCTAAGTGGATGTCCAACAGAGGATGGATGTTAGTAATGTTTTCTTACAAAATTAACTCTGAATGAAGAGTGTGGAATGCTGTACATGAATGATGCTGCCCCCATTTTACTTTTATATGCATCCTCCAGATGAGCTACCACAAATTGCAGAGAAAGATTGTCCATGCTGCTGGTGCCACCTATGGATGCTATATCAGGATCAAACTCCTCATTGAGATCACATCTATTGTAAGCTTTTTGTCTTCCTTTAAAAGCAAATCTATGAATATGATGCCATACTGATTTGTCTGCAGGGTCAACACTCCTGAACAGCAGATCTGTGTGAGGCAGACTGAGCAGTGGGAAATGAGAGCTTTCAACCAACAGCAGGTCTCCTAGAACAGCTCCAACAGCTCCACCTGCAGCCATGATAGAGCTCTGTCTGTCTGTCTGTCTGTATCCTGTTTGTAGCATCGTTGTATCATGATACATTTGTTGAGAAGCTTTGAATTGTGTAATCTTTAAGCAGCTTTGGGTGTTAAGCATTTTAATAATTCACCTTGTGGACCGTTCTTGTGTTTTATTCTTAATTGTTAAGGCTTCATTTACAATATATAATGACTTTTCATTATATGACCCATCATTTAAATAACCAGCAGTGTAGCACATGATGGCTAATGTTAACAAACTGACATTACTGAGTCACTTTCTGACTTTTCTACTTGTGCTACTGCTACACTTGCCTTGGTCATCTTACAATCAAGAATATTCTCATTTGTTTCTCCATTTTTCTTAATTTCCTATTCTGTCAAATAAGTATCAAATAACAATGAGTTCTTTTGCACATGAACTTATGTCGAAATGACAACACAACTGCCCAAACAAAACAAATTTAGCAGTCAAGTGTCCAATTACTTCTGAACCCCTAAGCTTTGAGCACCATGTCTTAAAAGGGCTACATCTGCTGCACAACTCTTTCTATGTTGACATAAACCATAATCAGCTAGCTGTCCAAATACTTACTGTCTGGACTGTATGTTGATGACTGACAGCGAGATAGGTGTGTGTGTGTGAGCCTCAGTGCCTCAGTGGACAGGGTGTCAGTGCGTAAAGTAATATTCATTTCAAGTGTGAGTGTGTTAATAAGAATACTTAAGACACATTGGGTGTTAAAGCATAACGTTGTCAACTTTAATATTAACCATGTACAGTTAGAGACAGAACATTTGATAAAACAAAGAAGAGAAGCAGAAAACAGTGTACATATATAAAAAAGTAAATATTACAAAAAAAAAATCCACCTAAACTTATGTCTATCTTAACTTGGTGTTATTGGAAGGGCGAGTGGTTCACAAGCAAGAAAAATTCAGTCACTTTTTAAAAAAAAAAAAAACTTGTTGGACCACAGAATTTCTTTTCTCGGGAAAATCTAGCATAACGGAGCGGTCCTGAGAAGGTGTAACCATTGGCATAGATATATGTAATATGTGTCTGTGAGAGAGTATAAATTCATGGAAATGTATCCACTGATTCTTAAGACAAGTTTTACATAATACGTTCTGCTGTTACTCCTGGCATAAAGTATTCTGAAAGAACAAACAAAAAAAACTCAAGAAAAAAAAAAAAGGCCACTGAGCAGCCTTCAGTATGTACACAATATTATGAACAAATCCATACAGGTAATATTTTCTGTGTTGAGGGTGTAAGGTTTGTCCCTTTAGCATGTTGCTTTAAATGCATCATGAAGACTGCAGGCAGTCTGGAAAACTATACTAAAATAACAGATTCATCTAGGAGTTATTTAAGAAAAACTACAAGGGAAAGAAGGAGTCATTCTTCAACCGTACATATACTATTATCATCATATGAAAATAAAACATGACAGCTCTGGGAAAGGTGTATTAAAATGTTCAAATCTGTCGCACAGCGTGCCTGCTTTCTGAGTCTGCTTCGCCTCCAACCTGGACATATTCAGGAAAGCAGAGGGGTAATGTTTAGTTTTGTGTGGAAGCTTTTATGTGTAATATTTGACAGTGAAGTCAGAGATAAAGCTATGGCAGACTCTGAAAAGTTGTAGCGTCCAAGGAGGAAAAGAATTTTTAAAGGAATAGTTCAGCTTTTTAATGAATTGTCCCCTTTCGGTCATTGTAACCAAAGAGAAAATATCACAAAAATCTGGACATCAGGGTTCAGGTTGTTGACAACACCCATCACTTACATCACAATATAAAACATCTTTGTAAAATCACTGGAACCTGTAAAGTTGTAGACACCGATGAGGCTTTTTGCATATTGTCCTCTATTCAAACAGGAAACACACACTGCAATGACAATATTCTGGCCGCTGTTACGCACATGATTCTTATCTCCCTTCTTCTGTCTGTGCAGTTTAAATCAAACTGTATCTATGACCTCAAACACAGCATTTACTATAACACACCTGCTCATACACACACTTGCTGCTGCACTGTAAATCCTGTCCACAGGCCCGGTCACACCAGCGTTTAGATTGGCGAAAGTTTGAAACAAAATCGATTCCATTCGTTGAAATCGCACAATGACCTTGACGGTGCTGACCTTTTAGGGAACAGAGTCCAAAATGGAGAAAGGTATCATAGCTTATTAATTATGTTCCACCAACCATTTTTTTTATCAAACCTCCTGTCAAGATAAAAAAACCGTTCCACAAAAGAGGAATGGATTGCAGACAGTTATGCGACAGAAATTGATGGTACAAAAAAAAATCTTTTAAAAAGCTGCGTCAACTAACGTCCTGTTAGCGACCGAACCAATAAGTTTGCTAACTGACTCGCTAGCTTGGAGAGCCCCCCTCCTCCTGAATAACACTTCACTGAATTAAATGTACAATCCTGAGTAAATGGAACAGTATAAAGAAAATAGAAAGAAGCTCAAAAAGTGCTAGCATGTTCCCAGCTAGCTAGTGTGTTAGTGGTTAGCTCGCCAGCTACAATAGTTTACCAGCTAGAACTGTGAGTAGCCACTATGTCACATAGCTTCTACAACCAAATGTGTCGCAAAGTCAGGGTTTCTGGAGTGACCGGGCCTTAATCCCACTTGACTTCTCCCCATTTTCCCTCCTCAACTGCCACTTGATACCATTACCTTCATCTCTCCCCTCTCCCAACACACTTTCAAGGAGGTCTTTATGACTTATGAGTGTTAAAGTGTGCGTACACTTGTGTTAAATGTTTGAGAACAATAAATGAAAGAGTGTAGAAGACAGGGATCTATCTGCAGATCTATGAATATCTAGAGAACACACACAGAGACTACTACATGTGTACAAATGGCTATGCATGGTCCCTGCCATGTGTTAACTCGTAGCTCAGAGGAACGCGGGTTTCTCCTCTTTGTCAGGGAAAATAGGAAAATAGAATTTCACAAACACATGCATTCCCCAGGAAAATGAAAATGGCCTCGGCAGATACAGTAAAACCCTGCAGAGAGACGAGCGTGTGGGCTGCTGCGGTCAGTTGTGTGTGTATGTGTGTGTGTGTGTGTGTGTGTAAATAGCGTCCATGTCAAATGTTCTGCGTGTGAAATGTAACACAGAGGAATGTTATGTTATGTCTGGTTATGTTTGTGTGTTCTGAGGGCCACAGTTGATGTGAACTTCAGAGGGGATGAAGAACAAAAACAACAGAGAACAGCGCGCGTCTCTCCTCAAAAGATTTTGCCTTTCTTCTTGTTCTTTTCCATCGTCCTGTGTGAAAAAAAACAACAAAAAAGTTCATGAGAAAATTATGTAACTATCTTGTACTATGACACCCAAAAATGTTATGATAAGGCTTCACAGGCCTGACGTTAAACTCTTATTTTTAATACATGTGAAGAACCCCAACAAAATGTGCCACCACCCGCTACTTACTATGTTTTAATACGTTTTTTATGCACTATTTCACTTTATCTTTTCTTATCTTAGTTCTTCTCTTTTATCTTTCAGTTTGACATAAAAGTACAAAAAGAAATCAGAAAAACATGTTTTTCCAAGATGGACCTTGCAGTCTGGATTAAATGATATGTTGACTGTGTGCAAATAAATGTGGTTATATCTGTCAAGATAATCTTATGTTTATTTATAGTGTCAGGAATGGAAACTGGTTGGGTACTCAGGTTAGCCCCCCCCCCCCCCCCCCCTTTTTTTTTTTTTAAATCGTTGCTTTGGTGGCAGAGTGTATGGAAATTCCACAGATTAAATCTTCCGCATATTAATAATACAGAAAGGGTCGCATAAAAATTCCACACTATAAATACTCGCTTACATTCCACAGCTGAATTCAGCCGCACCGTACTCGTAGAAGTGTTTTTCATTTTGTAAATATTACGGTTCTCATGCTACCCGCTGGTTTACTGTTGCTGTTACTTTGTATATGTTCTGCACATACTTTTCATTCCGTACATTCATTGACTGTACTTGTATATCGGCTTCTGGTCAGCTTGTACGTCTCTTCTGCTTTACTAACCCACTGACTCATCCTGCATATTCTGCATATTTATCCATCTATTTGTACTTATGTGCACTGTATTTTGTTTAACAGGGACTTATTATAGTGAGTTCAATGGTAATAAAATTGAATCTAATTTGAAACACTAACATGTCTTTCCAGAAACAACATCCCTTCTCTACTTTGTACTGAGACTGTAGATGACGGGTGGTGGCAAGTGTTTTACTGGAGGATATTTCAAGACCAAAGACAAACCATAAACCAAAAAATATCAGTGTGGCTAAATACCACAGCATGCTAAGATTTTTTTTTTTAATCCTAATCTGGGTGAACTGACCCTTTTAAAAAAGATAATCAGTTCTGGACTGTCAGCTGATTGGCTGATCTATTGGTTATAACTATAGTGGAGGAGACTTTGTGCCATTTGAAGTTTTTTGTTGCTATTCATACTGGTGACCAGTAGAGGCCAGTCAAGGGAACAGACAGTGTTATAGCTATGAAAATGTGTTGAAGTGAGTTACAACATTTAGTTAGTGTCCTGTTTTAGAAAATTAGACAGCTGTTTAAGTGTGTGTGTGTGTGTGTGTGTGTGTTACTGACTTTGAGGCGTCCAGTTTCTGCTGCTCCAGGATTCTCTGCTGAGCCTCCCAGTTGGCCTTCTCGTCTTCAAACACTCGTCTCTTCTCCTCCAGCTCTTTGTACTGCGCCTCCAAGTTCCTTTTCATCTGTTCGTGGCGTCGCTCCAGCTGAGGGTCGAAACAGTGTATACACTCAGTCGCAGATATGAAGACAGACAACACTGTGATGGTATAAACACTGCAAAACTACAGATGGATAGACTGATTTCTACTTCTGTTTAGAGCACTTTACAGAAGGGATGGATGAAGAGTCTATTGCTAGTACGTATCGCTACAGTTTTATCACCCGGGCCTATTTTATATTACAGAAATTTTCATCTCTCCTTCACACACACACACACACACACACACACACATACACACAAACCCACCTCAGCCTCTGAGTCCTTCAGTTTCTGCTTCTTCTCCTTGACCTTCATTTCGAACACCTGTTCCATCTCTGCCTCCATCTTCTTCATTTTCATCACATGCTCCCTCCGCTCCTCCTCCATCTGTGCCAGGGGACTCCTGTAGACCGTAGGACAGGTGAAGGTTAAGAGCTGATGTCACTGACTGAGACTGCGCACCCCCCCCCCATCCCCCAATTCAACAGTACCAGATGGGTTCAGTGACGTCTGAAAGGTGCAAGTATGGATTGCATACAGAATTCAGTTTTAGGCCCGTGCAGAACTCTACATTCCACAGTTAGAAAGTGCAGGAAAGCTACTGAATGAGATCAAAAGGTCCATATGTGATGGACTGAAAACACTAAACCACATTTTCTTCCTAAAACGTGATCCAACCTGATGACGCAGCTTTGAGGCTTTTTTTTAAAACCCTTTTAATTTAATGCTCTGTTCCCTGCCAGTGAACAGGAACATTTGTTTGATAGTTTGCAGGAGCTCGAACAAACTGCGTAAGGTCTATAAAGCTGGGCAGCAAGCCAAAGAAGTCAAGCTAATGGAAACCTTCTACCAATAGTGTAACAATGGTAGACAATTCTGAGCTTTCCAAGAGAGAAACTATTCTCTCAGATATCTGATTTGAATTGTCATTCTTTACTTCCAGACATGGATTTAAACTTCTTAAATTTCTTAGATTAACTTCTAGGCTGCTCCTTCAGAGTTATCAGAGACAAGTTATTACTGAGCTTTGTGTTGTGCTTGTGGGGAGTGACAAGGTCAGAGCATAGACGTCAAACATCAGCACTGTACAGATTCTACAGTCACATAATCCATTCCATAAGAGTTGACTGACTAAACTTTACTTTCTTACTTACATGCTTAAGAAAAAAAAAACCAAAACAAAACAAAAAGACGGCTCTGACAACAAGCTGCCAGTCTATTCCTGATACTTAAATTAAATGTAATGAACTGTGTTTGGGAGTGAAGGGAGATTCTGGAAAGATCGACAAAATACTCAAGGTTAAGCTTCCCCTTGAACCGAATACATTTGTATTGCAGTGATACCCATGCAACATACACTTGAAACAAAATGAATAAATCTCATTGCCTTACAGTGGAAGAATATTAGTAGACCAAGGACAGGCAGGTGGTTGACACTGTCATTAGAAGTTTGTTATTGATAGGGTTAATGTTGTGTCTACAATATTGGTCAAATGAGTGTGTTACACATGGAAAATCAACAGATACATGTGTTAAAAAGACTGTGTGACTGAGTCCTACTTGGTGAGCTGTCCCTTGGTCTTGGAGGTGTCCACTCCATTACAGGTGACGGCAGCGAGTTTCTTACTGCGGTAATTCTCGTAGTGGACGTTGTTGGTGACGTCCTTGAGGTCCTGCATGTGGGTCCTACGAGATGGAGGGAAAAGGAAGAATTATATCAAGGATGGTGGTGGACGAGAAAAAGAGGACGACGACAATATACAAGAGGAGAAAAGCAGAAACTTTGATCTTAGTTCTAACTAGAAAAAAATGTCCGTACATCAGGACCCAGCCAAAAGATAAAGACTTATTTATGAGGGCACGAGCAGAAGCTAGAAATTAATTACACATATAAAAAAATGTATACTAGATTTTTTCACTAAATACAATATCTCACCAATATAATGTATTTACTGTAAACTAATGAGGTCATGAGGAAGACATTTATCAGCCTCTAATGGCCTCTCTGCTTTCCATTTGACAGAAATAATAATAATAATAATAATAATATTAAAAAAAAAAAAACAGTTTAATTTATTGGAGCACTTTGTCTTACCTGATCAGCATGTTGCGTAAAACAGTGAAGTCACAGTGTTCTCCATTCTCCACTGAAACACACGGAGAGACACACACATCAAAATTACACATCAGAATTATTCAATTCTTTGTCATAATAATAATAATAATAATAATAATAATCATCATTATCTGGTCTCAAGGGAAACTGAACTAGAAATACATTGCAAGCAGGAATATCTGAGCCTCTATAGATGTAGATGTACCCGATATTTGAACATATAAACATCTTACAGGTGCCAAATAACTGCAATGAAGTCTGGGTTAAAATGACTCAATCAACTTCTGTGGTTTATCTCTGGCTATGAATTCAGATACAGAGGCAGTCCCAGCAGAAATGTGTTGTGTGTTATTGTGCTTTTGGTGAGTACGATCAACACAGCTGTAGTGTGTGTTATTTACATTATATATGACTGATTACGGTAAATATATCAGCGATACAGAAAGATAAGCAAAACGTCACTTAGTTAATTGGTTATGGAGACCTCATGGTACAAACACACACATAGTGCTATATGTAAAATTCATTCATTCTTCAGTTATAGAGGGAGGGGTACACTGACAGAGAGGTATTTTCAGGTGTATATAAGGGGCGTAGTACGGTATCAGTTGCAGTGGTACATAAACAGAAAACAAAGGGCAGAGAAACATCAGGCCATGATCACATAGGATGTGATTTTAGTGTGAAAATAATTCTTTTATTTATTATTTTCACACGGATTTGGTTTCAGGTTGTGCTTGCTACAAAAATTTGCACCTCAGCTGAGTAATTTGGTTTCTGTTCACCCCGATCTTGACTCTCCTTTTAGCTCCGTTTTGTTCTCAACCAACTGCTGAGAAAAATATCTAGATCTTTAGCTGCTAAATGCTCCACTATGTTCACTGGCTTGTTGCTAACTTTGTCTTCTACTGTTTGGTGCTGGGGTAGCAGTGTACACTGGGTTCATCAGAACTTTTTTTTGCTGAAAGCAGGAGTGATGTGAGAAGTGAGAAGTGAGGAAGACCAAAACAAAGAGCTGAAAGACAGCAAGACACTTGGTAGAGTATAGGCTGAAGGGAGCTGCGGTGTTTGGTGATAATTATCTGTGGGTTCGTCATTAGTGCAGCTTTAATATATTCTTAATAATACAAAACGTGAAGGAAAAGAAGAGAAAAATATAAGAAGCAAGATTGATGAGTTGTGGAAACAAAGAGTTTGCCTCTCCTCAGTACAACTGATTTGTTTCAGCTTACACGTAAGTCATTTTTGCATAAGCTACAATATTCAGCTGTGGTACTTGTCACTTAACTGCAAAGCAATGTTCAGCGCAACTTTCCTCTGACCTCCTGCTCGGTGTCACTACTGATACTCACAGCTGAGTTTTGTATTTTAGCACAAGACCTATCTGATCACAGCCCTTCAGTGTTGGAGCACACAGACGCCACACAGTTAGAACAAAACAAGAGTTCTTGGTCAGACAGCAGTCAACAACACTGGTCTTATTTCAACTTGGAACAGTTAGATGATTGTGAGTGTTCATCTTAACAACAGAGACATGGTTAAACGATCAGATGGGATTCTGGAAAAGGACCGCAGATAAACTGCTGCTGAGGATGTATGTGATGGTGTTACGATCTCCAGCCTCTTCTTCATCAAATACGCTGCTCCGTATTGGGTAACCTCCACCCCACTGGCAGTCAATCATCATCAGGGGAGCGAATGAGGAGGACACCTTACCATTGATGAAACTTAAGCAGTCCCGCCCCTTGGCCTCCAGAGCCAGCCATTGACCTCCTGTCTCTTCTAGAGGAGGGAACTCTGACGGAGGGGAGGGGTACGGTTTTTCAGTTACTGTCAGCACCCAGCGGGGGCTAAATCTGGGTCTGGAGCAGCTGGGTTTTTTTTTTTTTCTTTTTTCTTATGGCTCAGACTCGGCTTGGTTCGGACCCAGAATCGGCCCATGTTTGGCCCAGATTCAGCCCAGATTTGGCCCGGATCAACACCATAACCTGCATGTGTCCAAGCTGGCTGGCTACAGAGCACAGGGCTTGTAAAGGGAGTGTGGGCGGTTGGAGGAGGAGTTATATGAGGAGCTATGCATGACCAGCCAAGGGCGCAAATCTCAATGGGGGAACAAGTAGAGGAGCTAAGTGGGGTCAAGGGTCATACGGAACAAAAAAAACAGGTTGTAACTAATAGTAAGCAGATCTTATTTGTTGATCAATGGCAGAAAATACCTGATGTAACTGCTTTGTTTAATCCATGTCTACTTTTTTTTTTTAATTGTCAATCAGTGAGATTTAGTGAACATTGTCTGAGTCCATCAGGTGTTTTGAGCCTGAAAATTTTATATACTAGCAGTGTTTATTGATCCCATGATGATGAACTGCATTGGTTTAATGAGTTAAGAGCACACGGCAGTTTATTTGAAACATGCATAAGTGTGCAAAACTACATGTCTCTATACTAAAAGTCTTACATCAAACTCTAAGTATGCTAATGAGTGCCAAGCCACATTTTACATTGATGACTTAAATGAGTCGCTACATGCCCTTCTGGAAAAAAAAAAAACTACCTCACCGTTAACTGCTCATGAACCTAAAAGCAATGTGTTAGGATGGTGGATCCCAGTCCTCGGTCCAGTGATACTACAAAGTCTGCTCACCGTTCGCAAACCCACGCCTACACCACTTGATTCAACGCCAACAAAACGGAGCGAGCTGAATCACGTGGTGAAGCGGGGCTGAGATGAAATGGTGTAACAGTCACTATGGGATATCATAGGAGCAAAGAAGGGAGCCACAGTGTTAGAGTGATGTTTCTATTGCAGCTTTAGTTTCAGCACCAAACAGCCTCTAGTTTTTTTCTCCATGACTATTTACAGCATCAGACCTGGGCTAACACAACTGAAGTAGCTTGGGAAGAAACTACTTTCAGATATGTGTGAGACGAAAACATCAAAAGGTCTAAATTGTCCAAATTAAAAAAGATAATAACACCAAAATTCACCATCCTTGTGTCCCTGGTAGATTACTGGCTCTTTGCTCAATGCTATTATGCATTATGATGGATAATAATGGGGGGGCAGAGACTCTTCAAAAACTGTATAATAATAATAATAATTTAAAAAATCACTTATGGAGCGGAATGGTGATGCTTAGTTTGTTTTCCCCTTGGTGTGTGTACCTTTTATTGTTTGCTGTATTATGCCTCAAAATGCAGAAAAGAAAAATTGTAGGAGCTCAATATAATTAACAAATTATACATAATAAAAGTAGCAAATTCTGATCATTTCTTCCAAGAGATTGTTAAGAATTAAACCAAATGATAATATAGAGATGTTGTTTGCAGATTTATGTTTTACCAGTAAATACGTTATCCATTCTGAGTAAGAGATCAATGTGTGACAGTAACTGTGTACAATGACAAACCACTGTGCAGTGGATGGAAAGACACTTTCTTACTTGGTTGAAAAAAAAAAAAAAAAGAAGGGGTAAAGGGAGGAAGCTGTTTCAGGTGTCCAGCTTTTTTTTTTTTTTTTTTTTAAACAATGGACACAAAACTCTCAAGAAACATAATACAGCCGCTAACATTGATTGGAAGATGTTTTTTTTTTTTTTTTTTTTTTTAAAAAAACTGATAATACAGTGAAAAAATTTAGACTTTTGATTTTTTTCTGGGTCAGTTTTGGATGAATCCGACATCTTTGGCACAATGTGTTGTTCTCAACTACAAGGACAAAATGTTCTGAATTTTTTGTGGCTTGGATTCACTTCTTCTAGCTTCTTCTCCATAGCAACGTGTATTTAGAGCTATCTGCCATCCCAAACGGACAGAAAAAAAAAACATGATTTCTTAGAACCAAAAATAAATGCAATATAATACAAATCTAGAGAATTCTGAGGTGAATTCTTCTGTTTCTATGTTGGAGATCATTGGGGATCTCAGTAAAATAAAACTTTAAAAAGGTGGTGAAACAGAGAGGAAAAAAAAATACTCCCAAAACCATATAAGAGCTCATTATTTTACACTTTGCAAATGTATTCACCATATAAAGCTGTATGCTAAGTCTAGGACCAACAAACTACTGGGAACACATGGATGATTTTGGTGTATACAGTATATACATATCATATTTTAATATATCTATGTTCTTCTTTGTTTTCAAATGGTTCCAAAAACATGATATTTTTCAGTATTTGAAAATGTTGCCATCAGTATTGAGCCCAAGTCTGATTTGAGCATTGGTTTGACCATCAGCCTAATGATGAGACAGCACAGCAACAGAAAAGTGGAGAGGAAAGGAGTGATGGAGAGATGGAGGGGCGGGCGATCTGAGGGAGGAGGAGGTGTTGGAGAAAATGATGCTGAAATAAAGTGAAAGATGATTTTTGTTTACCAAAAATGCCCTCTGTCAGTCATGGAAAAGAATAGACAAAGAAAAAAAGAAAAAAAGAGAGAAAAGAAAGAATGAAAAAGTGAAAGACTGATAAACGGTCAACCACAGAGCAACAAAGTTCAATTATTTTATATAAAGATAGATACAGTATATCATCTTTCAGAGGACTTTTAAACAAATGAAAACTTAGTGGAAAACCAACACACCAGTAAGAGCACCAACAGTTCACTGTGGCTAATGGTGAAAGGTGACTTGCTGCCATATTGAAACAACATATCCCATAATACACCATATGTCTATTCTCCTTTTCCAGAATCCCTATCAGGGTCAACACCAACACTACCAACGAGACAGTGTGCATTTAAGTTTGTTTGTATTTTGGGGAAGAAGGGTGGGTGTATACGGTAACAATGTATTAACTGCCAGACAACTCCACACTTGTCGAAATGTAATAACATCTTTAGAAACATGTTGCAATCATTTATTTCCCAATTCCAAAGACAAAAAATGAAATCTAATGTGGATGTTCTTGCTTGTCATTGGGAACACATATAATGTGCAATAAAATATTCAAAGTGAATTCTCGCTTACTAAGCTTTTCCAGAGGCCTTTTTAAAAGGTCAGGTCCTCATGTCCAACAGTCCTCATCACTGCTAACCCTCCATTCACACATACTCAAAGACTGAGGACCCATCAGGCTGCCAATTACTGTGAAGTGAACCTTAAAAACTATCCTGGTGCTGCTCACTGAGACTCAAAGCCTCAAAAGGTGTTCAGCGGCTCAACGAGGAGAAATTTAAAAAAAAAAAGGTCCAATTTTGTGGGGACATCCACTGATGTGTGGAAGCTACAACAAGTTGTGCTTGTTTTGACTCCCTCTGGAAACAGAAACAAGCTTAAACAAGCTGATATGAGGTCATCGGCTTCTGAATCGTCTACGATATAACTCAAACGCACTTTTTGGGCTTTAATAAGAAACACAATCCATGAAAACGCATCTTTCTAAAAACAAACTACTTGAATGTGTGCTAGCATAGCGGCAACATCTAAATAACTTTAATGTAACACGTTGGGAGGTTCACGCAATCCAAACGTCCCCCTTTCACGTGGACAGCCTGACTGAACGGGATGAGCTGTTATTGCAATAACAAGAACATGATCCCTCACTGGCTTCCCAGCAGTGAACAATTTATTTATTTATTTTTTTTGATGGGGCCACCCACAAGGTGAACGGTTTATCCTCTCTGGCTGAATTGGATAACTGATTGAAGACACTTTTTTAAAATCGGATACAGTCAGATAACATTAACATTTTCCCTATATTTCTATATAATAGTTGGCTTTGGGATTAACTTGGCTATAAAGTTTTGTTTAACTTAACATCCAACAATACTGACATTACTAAAATCCAACTAAAACTAAAATCAATTTCAGACTAATCCTATCAAGCTCCAGCATTTCGTGCTATGGCTGTAATGGGTTACTATTTGATTATCAACCAATATTTTTGTGAGAAATTACATTTTGACAAGCCAGTCCTTTTACTACCTGGTAGTTAATACATCCAGTGGAAGCCGGGAGTTGTTGTGGAGAACATGCACGGTGTCCCACGCTCTCAGGGATATCATGCTTCATTCATTACCATAGAGGTGACTGCCAGACATTCTCAAACACATCAACCTATAAACATCAATGTGCTTCAGTCTCTCTCTTACATTTGTCATTGTCTGACCGAGGTGCAATGACACAGTGTATCAAATTCTTGAAAACTGGCAACGCTTAATTGCTGTGTCTCATAAACCTTTAAAAAGTGCCCACATCTTTGTGCTGGTTTATTTTCTAGACCTTTGCAGCTTGGCCAAAAGATGGAAGGCCGTGTTCTTCCTTTCTGGCAGTGGACCCGAGTGAACCTACCTTCTGCCACACCCCACGGGTACTGACGACCTCTGACCTTCTTCCCATTCACCTCGATTACCACGTTGCTGCCGACCACTGCCAGTGGCATCTTCTCCTGGAGTGGGAAGACAAACACAACTTTCTTTGACTGCAAGAAAGCTGCTGTTTCTAGCTCTCTCTGGATGGAGCAAAGCTCGGTGCTGTTTGGAATGTTTTGATTGGCTGCTGCCTTTGGCCAATGAACATACCTGACTGGCTTTGTTTGGGTTATTTATAGATGGTAGGGATACTCATGTCTATTGACACGTTTATTAGTATTTTTTCGTTATAACACATGAAAAGCTCAGATTTACATATTTTTCAGCAAAATGTATTTGCATGTCTTCATAAAATAAGCACCAATAGACAGTTGGTGACTACTTAATGAACTGCTGTAGCTAGTGAGCTAATGTTTAACATGCTATTAGCGACATGCATACATGTTTACAAAGAGCAACTAACAAATCCTGTATAGCGATATAAAGTTAAATAGAGTTACTGAAGGGAAAAAAGCTCTCAAATGAGCAAGATCATTAGCTTGGTTGCTAATGGGACAAAAAATTCTTACAGTTCATTCAAAAGTTACATTCCTCTGTCGTTGAGCAGTTTATACTGATAGAGGAGGGTTGAATAAGTAGCAAATGGATAATGACTGGATGGTCCAAAGCTGAATTAAAAGCAAAAAAAAATGTGAAAATTGACTTCACTCCTTCAAGTGAATCAATTGCATTGAAATAAATTGATTTAGCTATTTTAAATACCATTAATAGTGTCAACACTGTCACTTATGATTGACATCACCATAATAGGGAAAGAAATATGACCACGTGCAGCAGATATCATGTTCGGCTTTCGCCAGAGGCAACAGTTACTGGGGTTGAGTTACATGGATGACAATCACCAGAGAAAGTTATTCAATGAATGTGTCTATCAAGCAAATGATCTGTTATGCAACTATCCTGCCGGGCGTGGGGAAATGGGACAGATGCAGCTGCGAGGGTTGGATACTAACAAAAAGGACAGACTGACCTTTAGCTTTCTGTTACTCTCTATTTATTTTTCTTCCTGCTGAGATCAATCAGAGGCGTTTGGATTCCAGTTTGAAATGACTAACAAGAATGTGAGGTCCAGTACCTTGATCTTGCGGATGAGCTTGTTGTCCTCGTCGTCCTCCGTGTCTGGGAATTCGTAAATTTTGATTTTGTGCTCCTGTATCTCTTTCATTATCTGTAAAAGGGAGAAACAAGTCAAAACTAAGGTGACACACACGGCAGGTGACTAGCCTAGCTTAGCATAAAGACTTGAAGCAGGGGGAACTGCTAGCCTGATTCTGTTCAAAGATAAAAACAAACACAGCTAACAAACAAACACACTGTATCTTGTTTAATGTGTAAAAAAAACCCCACAAATGTTAAAACAACAAGATGTGGATTTAGAGGGAGTTATGTGCTGGAACTATTTCCTGATGAGTTACAGTTTATCCGTCCAGCATTTGTGCAGCATCTCTGTTGGGTGCCTGGCGACTTCACTGTGAAGAAATGACTCCATGAAGTCACTCCTCCCAACTGTTGCTCTAAAATGTTCTTGGAATTTTTTGAACTTTGGAGAGGGACCAGCTCGCCATTTTGTCCTGCCTCCGGTTGTTATGCTTAGCTAATCAGATTCTGGCTCTGGTTTTATATCAAGACCATTACTACTACCGCCACACTATGGTTTTCATCTTCTCATCTTTTGGAAAGAAGGCAAACAAAATGTCTACCACTCATTGTCCTGTATACACTGCTCATACAAAGAAAACAATATCCTAGATATCACATCTGCTACAAATTGTTTTTATCTGTCCACCTCAGACAGTAATGAGTAAAGCACTGCCTATTGCACTGATATGACACACACATACAAACTCACAAATACCTGTTTCTTAAAAAGCTGGCACTCCTCGGGGGTCAGAGTGTCGGCTTTTGCAATAAGAGGGATGACATTGACTTTGTCGTGGAGTCTCTTCATGAACTCGATGTCCAGTGGCTTCAGTCTGAAGGGAAAGACACAGAGATAGAGAAGCGTAAGGATCGGAAACAACTGAGTGCTCAACAGGTTTAATGTCAAAGAAAAAGTTGTCCACAGCTGAACCGGACCCAGACCAAAGGCTATTAACATTTCTGATATGATATGATAACATGGGTGGCCTGTCTTGTGTGTAACCACTGCAGGCTGGGACAGACTGCAGGCCATTGCTGATGAGGATGAGGATGAGTGCATATAGAGGATGAATGGATGGAAATGTGGGTTTTGCGGTTAATTACAGTAAAACTGTTTTCTGTAGGTCGACAGCCCTTTTCAGGCAGGTGACGCATCCTGTGAATTCATGTACAAGAATTAATCTGAAGAAAATGCCACAACTGGCCCTTCCTCGGTTTACTGCTGCAAAGTCTGAGCAATTCAGCGGGTCACCAGTAGAGGGCCAAAGAAAGCCATGTAGCCTACAGCAGAGATACAAAGGAAACCAAAGAACCCAGCTGTGTGACTGACTGTTTGTCTCATGTGTTCTCTTCTTTTCTGATGACAACTGATTGCTGTCATGCTGGGCTAATGAGGGATCGTCTTTGTAACGTTCCTATGGGCTCCCCCGTCTCTGCCTGACTGACAAGCGGGACTTGAATTCACTTGTGTGACCGGAGATAGAGAGCATGAGGAGGGTGGGCTGTTTGCAAGTGTGGGCAGTGTGTAGGGAAGTCAGTGCGTGCTGCAAAATGAGACGATGCATGTTGTGTGGATCTGTCATAAATGTGTGTGTTTAGAGGGCGTGGGTAACGTGAATGAGAGTTAACTCATCCCAGGAATGCACGTACTAAGAGGGCAACAAAACAGCTGTTCAGTTCACTAGTTCACAGAGGGACACAGAGGGAGTTTATGAACTACTTCAGAAGAACGGGGTCAGGTTTGTGTACAATGTAGCATCAGAAGGGGTCCCACAGTGAGTGTGGCCCCTGATAAAACAGGAGTCGGTGTGTCTGGTGCGGGCAGGGGGGGAGATTTAAGGACTGGAAGGGGAGATAGTGACTGTCGAAGCACTTACACCTCTTTAGTCTTAAATCACAAACAGCATGAGCACAGTGGAAGTGATTTATCAAACCGGCAGTGAGAGAGCTGGACTCGCTGTTGGAACTTTTTGGTATTCCGTGATGTAAAAACATCAGACCAACCAAGCTTGAAAACATGAGAATACAATGTACCTCTGTATGCTACATGTCAGTGACTTTTGGAGACAGCAGCATGCAAGCTGCCTTTATTCAGCTGTTTGAGTAACAGTTAAAGCCTGGTTAGGAAACTAAATTCTGGCAATTTAATGTTAAAGCAAAATGTTGTATTCCAAAGAGGAAGAACCACACGCCCTGACATTTACTGACTCGTTAGTCCCTCAAGAGTTCATGTGCATCTGTATAAACAATCCTGGAATAAATAAGAGTATGTCATCACCATTTATTTTCATTTTTGGAGCTGTCAAATGAATACAACCGAGGCAAACTGACTTTCAACATCCACTGTACGATCTGTACGACCTTCCAGTTGGTGACATGGGTGCCCACACCGGAGTAAACATGAAACCCAGTCGGTTGTGTCATTTGACAAAAACAAATTGGATTTAAATTAAAAGGGCTATGTTCTAAAACATGAGGGCAAAAAAAAAAAGAAGAGAGGCAGTTTTACTTTGTGCGATTCTACTCTGAATGGAAAGCAAGACAAAAAAAAAAAATATGGAGCTGCAGCTGGCTGCTCTGTTTTACAGCAAAGTTCAGTTTGATTTTTTTCTCACAGCACAGTCTCTGTCATGGCTATAGTAGCCAACAACATTAAAGCGAGCTCACTGCACTTTATAATGATCTTTTGACAGCAGCCATCTAGTTAAAAGCAAGAGGAGGAACTTCATTTGAAAAACTGATGATGTCTGCTGGGAAAGAATGTGTAAGCAGAAGAAAGTTTTCTTTTAACATTAGATCCTGACAAATAAAATTGAGTTTGATTCATAGAGTATAGCTGACAGCAGACAGAACTTTTCCTTTTGAACTCCATATGAAAAAAAAAAAAAAGTATATTTTAAAGAAAACCAGTGAATTTTATAATGGAGGGTGTCCTTTGTTGGGCTTCATGGAAGATTCTAATCTAGATTGCGAGAGGGTGTGGTTGTTTGCTTATTATTTACCCCATTTACACTTAATCACTTAATGCACTTTGGGCAGATCAGATAGATATCAGCTATGGAGGAAGCCAAGTGTAAATGCATCTGAGAAGCATTGAAGGACAGACTGAATCCCACACAGCTGAAAATAAAATGTAGGAAATGCCAGAAATCTATCAGGTTGTCTGAGAGCTAGATTGTTGATTGTTAACCGCCCACCTGAAAATGAAACCAAAGCTGAGCTGGTGGAAATGCTTTGTCCAATTCTATAATTCATCGAGGGAAAACTATTTGCGGTTTATTGATCCTAATTGGTACAGTGTGTTGGTTCTCTCTAACTCCCAGATCAGACTTGACAGCCAGTAGTTAACCTAAGAATGTATTCTTTTTTTGCCTCAGGACCAGTGCAACCCAGATCCAGAGAGTGAAGACGTTAGAGGACAAATCCCCCCCCCCCCCCCCCCCCCCCAAAACACTTCCAACACTCTCAAAAAGCATTTATGCTCATGCTTTTTACATTCCTGGACACATTTGTTTTGTCTTGTGTATTTATCTTATTCTCATCACGGGCTAAATGTGGATATGATACAGCATGAAGATATTTCAAGCAAGCTGCGGTGACATGTTTATAGCAGGAAATGTTGCAGTTTTCAGAAACACCAACAATGGATATCAGTTTTACACAACTCATCTCTGAAGATTTATAAACAATCCAGAGATGATTTAGATCAGATTTAGCTGTCACTGAGCCATACGGATGGATATTAGGGCTTTGATGGTGCTTTTAACTGAGGCTGGTGATGCAGGGAGCGTTCATGTGCCGCCGAGCGAGCGAGCGCGCACGCCATCTGAGACACTGCGAGACGAGAGAAGACAGAGTGTGTTTGTCTGAGATGAGAGGCCTGCTACAAGCCTCCGCTGTGATTGGATGGCTCAGTGATGGAGAGCAGGAACTCTACTGAGCATGAGCAGAGCTGGGTTATATAACCTTTGTGGGTCACATCACTGGCTGCCAGCCTCCTGCCTTGTTTGTGGCACAGAAACACACACACACACACACAGACACAAACATTCACGATGGCCTTTTGCTTCAGCTTGCATACCTGGGTGCAAAGATAGACTTTTCTTAGAGTGACGTCTTTAAACCAAAAAGAGGTCAAAGAATCTGCAGGTTTTTTATCTAATAATAACAAACAGACTCACGTAGGAAGCATGTTGACCAGAACAAAACCACCTTCCTTCTTGCTAACTGCTGCTTCTAAAATGCCGGTTTTATCTTCCATTTTAGGGGAAAGTACATGGTTGGAACTACGATATGTGATTATAGCCTGGGAACAAACTGAACTTGCTATGACCAATATTTTTTTATATAGACATTGCGTCAAATTACTATGTGTAATGTGAAAGAGGTCACTGGTAGTGATGAAACCTGGTAGAGTTATCACCTGACACTGTAGTTCCCTTCTGTTCAACAAAGCTTTTTTTTTAGCTTTTAGCTCATTATTTTGGTTTTACTGTTTGCAGCTTGGTTGACACTGAAACAGAGCTGAAAAGGAGAGTGGATGTTGGACTTACATTCAACAGATGGACACAAACAACGACTCCAATTGGAAATGAATGTTGCTTAATGTCTGCTGGATGTGTAAAAGGGAAACTGCTTGTTATTGTTAGCCATAACAACTGTATCAGTCGATTTTCCTTCCTCATTAGTTTGCACTTGAGATTTAGCCCTTAACTGTTTCCAACAGGAAACACATCACATTCATGAAATATGGATACAATTCGTAGGACATTTAAAAGCTCTCCTGTTCATACTGGTTATTAAAAGATTTCCTTCAAATGTGCTTTCAATATAAGTGATGGAGGCCAAAATCCACAGTGTGTCCACATTTAGTGCATTTAAAAGTTGATATAAAGCTTATTTGAGCTACATTGCTGAACCCCTCCTATGTGAAGACAATGCCATTTATTATTCAGTGAGTATAATGCAATTATTAGTTTCATTTTCTTTTTAAAAAAAAAAATTGGGGGGGCATTTTTAAGCCCTTATGATACAGTGACAGTTTAGATATGACAGGAAACAAAGGGAGAGAGATATGGGGAAAGACATGCGACAGAGGTCTGAACTGGTACTGAACTGCGGACGTTGTGGTTATGTGCCATGTGTCTTAACATGTAGGCTACTGAGAGCGCCATGCGTTTCATTTTCTCAAAACTGTACTGAGATTTTACACAGACGCACAGAACTGAAAATTGAGAGTCTGATGTGGTCGAAAATATTCGAAAGCATGTTTCATAGTTCCAAAACAGCATCCATTTTCGGCACAAACAAAGTGGAATGCAACTATGAGGACATTAATGGTATTAGTGTTTATATTAAGATCATTTATTCTCCTCATCTCCTCATTTTGTTTCACCTGCAGTAAGTGGACGTTGACTCTTCTATCTCATCTTAATACATCGACATCTCATACTTCACTTACCCGTGACCAGAGGGTGCGATGAAATATAGGCAGCAGTGGACTCTGTTGTCTGGCATCGATCTGCGGTTCACCCTCGACTCTGCATTCAGGAAGTCCTCGCACTTACTGTCAATGTAGTTTATAACGGGCTGCCAACTGGGAAGGTGGTAAAAAAAAAAAAAAAGCCAAGCAGAGGAAGAGCGAGGAAAACATTCGATCAGGATGCAAAATCTAATGACATCATTTTTCTAGACAACAAACAAAAAGTCAGATTATGAGAGGACTCCTCACCAGTTGCTGTTGTCCACTGCATCTCCAAACCCAGGTGTATCGACAATGGTGAGTGTCAGCTGGACCCCTCCTTCTTTGATCAGCACTTTGGACTGCTCCACCTGAAACACACAAAAAAACACACGCTGTTTTAGTTCACTAGGGACAAAAAAATCCTTGACTTGAGTTCAGTCCTTGGCCTCTAACCAGCTGAATCTGAATGGAAACACATGTCCTTCATCTAAACCCTGGTTGTTCCAGTGTTTTGATGATATTTCTGCATTTGAGCAGATTCTACACATTGTAAATACACATCAGAATACAATGTGCGCTACATGCTTATTATGTGACACTATCCTCTCCCACTTGGCCAAAACTACTAAAATTATTTGTCAGGTGAAATCCTGGAAAAACGGACCAATGTACACCAATAGCACACACAGAAAACATGGCTTAAGCTATGGGTTTGCATCATGTGCAGGTTCAACACACATGTTTTTTTTATTTAACTATGATGATGTAAAAACAGTCGATTCATGTGTCAGATTGTCAGAGTTTCCTTTCAGCAAATGCCAGCACAATTACAAGATTTTTGTGCAATCATCTGCGTTATTGCACAGCAATTTTGTAAAAGAAAGATGGCAACATGGTGATCACCCCGATGGAGAACAAGCCACTTTAAAAAGGCATGTTGTGAAAGGATTTCCTAAAATGCAATGTTCAAACTCATACAAAATGAATCCCTCTTAATCATGACTTATGACCCACTAGAAATGTGTGGTAATGTATGTGTCGACAGGGACTCTGCTCTCGGTCTGTGTTTTCTTATTATTTTGCTGTTTTTGGGACGCTTCTGGGCGCCAACCTTAGGACAGTGGTTGTGGAGCCTCCAGCCAATAACAGCGTGCAGGGTGTGAAGTCAGTACTTGTAGCATAGCGACCAAGTCGCATCCCTGTCTCCATCTCTCTCCTCTGCTCCACTCTGCTCCCTGTCTCTGTGCTATGGATATATAAAGAGCAGCAGGTCTGTGTGTCTGTGCTTGACTGAGGGCGGGGCTAAGCTACACACACACACACAGAGCAGAGAGGCCACAGCAGACAGTATGAAGCACACAAAATCCAGCAATGCTTCACCTTTCCGCAGGGTTATGTGGGAGGTGTGGGCATGTTTATGTGTGCTTTAGAATATAACGATGAAACAATTAGAAAATATATTTATTTATCCGATCCATGGCTTTGTTCTTGCCAGCGCTATGAACTCTATTCAAAGACAATGGGTTGCTTCTCTGGCTGTGCTTTGCAGAGTGCCTGACATGTTTTCTTGCTGTGAGGTGAGTTGATACTATGACAAATACTGAAGTGTCTGAAAGTCAAGCAAATAGAAATTCAAATCTGACACTTTATTTTTTAAGAAAACAACTAGCTGACTGATTTTCTGCGATCGGCTCAAGTTAGAAACAGAAAATGCAGACAAACAAACCCACTCCTTCTCACTCTACAGTCACATATATTCACATTCAGATCCATCATTTCCTGCAGCTCGTCTGCTGTTCCCTCGCTTCGCCGCATACTTTCACAAGGCCATCTAGTTATTTTAGGATCAGCCCTTTAACTCAAACTACAGCCCTCTCGCTCTAAAACAAACATTCTTCAGCTTCCACAAACCTTCAGATAATCTGTCTGACTTTACAGCTGAGCGTATATATATATATCATGCGGCGCATTCAATTGACATATCTGAGCTTAATTGTGCCTCTAGTGTGTGTGTGTGAGAGTGTGTGTTTGTACTGTAAGTGTTTGTGCATGACATGTCGGCCATCTCCAAACCAAATCTGCTATTTCGACCGTTTCCGCGAAGAAAAACAGATTGGGAGAAAACCTCAAAAATGCCGTCAGACTCAACACCATCATTTAAAAGAAATCTGATCTAGGGGAATGCAAGCGAGCGACAAAACATGAGAGATTGTTCTGGAATATAAATACTCTGACCCCGTCTCTTCCCCTCGGCCTCAGACCACAGCACCCATGGCAAACACACACATAGACGCACTAACTGCTACTTGCAGGAGAGCATGCATGCCCACATTGAGCTCATGGGGTTCACATGAGGTTCGATATGAGTGACAGACCAAGGGGAGCTTGGAGCAGAAGTTTTCTTAATGTTTTCAGTCTCGCTCTGCCAGAGTAAATTTAGCACTGCTCTGGAGCAAAGACTGAAACATAACAGAGCTGCTATCATGCAGAGATGAAAAAGATACAGCAAAGTCGCCGGATTTGTTTCTACAATCCATAATTTAGGACACACTGCATGAGGGGAAGGATTCAGGACAAAATTTGAATCTGAAAGTTGATATTAAAAATGATTTATAAGTTTTGGAGAATTGTGAATGCTAGTGTAAAAAAGAACTATAACTATCATATTGGGAATATTTGTATTACCAGTAGTTTAAGGATTGCAATTGGTTTCTATGTTTTGTAGAAATCTATTACAAACTCTTACTTTTTAAATTTTACTTTGAGTATGTTTTTTTTTAATTTTAACAAAAGAAAGTTATCAATAGTTAAACATAAGCTGCAATGCAAGAATTTTTCCCAAACATATAAGTCTAAAATTTGAATGTAAAAGTAAATTCTTGACCCTGGCACCCATTAATTTCACAAAAGAATCTGAACTCAAGATCCACTTACTAGCTTTTTTTTTTTTTTAACAACTTTCATTCGCATCTCACAGCCTTTCATCAGCAAATAGTTTCCTCAGTTGTCATGGGGTTGATTTGGCTGAATAAAAGTTCCATATTCAAGCCACCTGATGACAACTGAGCAAACTCGATTTGCTGAGGCAGGCTGTGAAATGTGATGAAAGCACTGGAAAAAAGTTTAAAAGCAGATCTTAAGTTAAGATTATTTTGTCAAAAGAAATGATCCGACTTTCAGCACTTGATGGTTTTGATACGCAGTGCTGTGGACACATTTTAGTGGGCACTGAAACAGTGTTGAGGTTCAATATCAAGGTCTAGACATCTGGTATCACGTAGACTTACGGAAATTTTTCTGACCTCTATTAGCTGACCTCTAAAAAGGCACACTCAGTCACGTTAAAAATCCTATAAAGTCTTTAAAGGCTAAGATACAACATGACTAAGCTGTTGTGCCCTTACACAGGCTTGTGTTGTTGCTCCTCATCTTAATCCAGTGTTTACAATATATATAGCATCAAGGTGTCTCTCCCTGTCCAGTTAAAAAGGTGGGTTCATCCTCTTACCTCCAGTAGTACTGAGTGTTGGTACTAACACAGTCAAAACGGTCAAGTACCAAACGTCAGCACTGCATGTCTGGTTTTTGTTTCTTCTTAACTTATTCTATGATCGGATACTTTATTTCAAGTCAAGTGAACGAGTGTGAGAGAACGAGCAACGAAGAAAGTGACGGTGAATACCGAGCAGAGGAAAAGGCAGCGGTTGGAATAAGAATTTTCCACACGACTACTGAATTGGATAAAATGATGCTGATATGACACATAAATAAGAGAGAAGAATCTGTTGTCAAATCTCTCAATAAATATCCAGCCAAGATGCACTGCAGACAGAATGATTCATTTTTAGGGGTTATTTTATGGTGGTTTTTAAATTTACGGCTTTATTTTACTCACTGAAATGAATATCTGGCTACTAGAAGAGACAGGTGTGTATATCGAGCATGTGTGGGTGTTCTGCTCTTGTGTTAATGTGCAAAGATTACAGTATGAGTGGGAGTCAAATCCTGCTGCAAAGTGAAGCAGGTTTCATGATTAGGCAAAGAATTTATTAATCATGTAATTTATTAATCACAAGAGGATTTTTCACTTTATTTTAGCATTAGGTTTGTACTGTATATACAGTATGCAAGTGTGTGTGTGTATGTGTGTATAAGGGTGGATGGGTGTTACTTTTCATGGGAACATTCTTGCCCTCCTGCTGACACTCTCAGACTGCAGGGGGAATACAGGGACTTTCACCCAATTCCCTGTTTTTCTTTGTCTCCGTCTTCCATCGCCTCTTACTGACCCATGACTCCCTCAGTCCTCAACCTACACCCTAGTTTTTTCTCCTCCCCCTCTTCCTTTTGTCCTCTCCTCTCCTCCGACCCGCATCCCTCCCTCACTCCGCAACTCTTCTCTTTTTCCACACTGTACACTCTCCATCTTCTTACGCTGCTTCACATCCCTTCTCCCTTTTCCCCAAACCGGTTCTCCTCCCTCCCTCTGTCCTCTGCTCCTCACCGCTGCTCCAGATGCAGCCTCCCCTCCTCCTCCTCCTTCTCCTCCTCAGTTTGTCATGACCATAAAAGGACAAAACCAGGCCCTGTGGCCTTGCTGTTTCTCTCTTAGTTCCTCTATCCTTCGTTCTCTCTTTGCTTTTCCACGATACTCCATCCCTCTCCAGAACCTCTGGCTCCCTCCCTCCTCTCCCCTCTTTGCACTTTAGCCTTTTATCCTCAGTGACAGCGTGACAACGAGGGCTGGTTCAACCAATGTGGCTTTGAAGCTTGATAATATTTATGGTTGAAGATGTAAGCAGCTTTGTTTGCTCCTAAAGGAATTCATATACTAATTCATTCAAGACTGAGCAGCTCCTTAGCAGAGTGCACCAAGGCTTTGGGACACTGATCCGTTGATCAAATGACCTTAAAAATGATTTAAAGTGACTAAAAATCTTGAAATTGTATTGGATTTCTGTTATAGAGTAGTCGGAGAGAGCTTGTGTTTGCCTGTGGCGAGTACAGATAACAAAGAAGTCTCGAGTCAGGTCTGTTGAATGTTCAGAAAAAGGCAGCATCTGAGGACTCCTCTGTTCTGCTCATTCAGGCAACGTCTACTGTAGTAATGCATGATACTGAAATGTTTGCCGATATCGTCGCAGCGATCATTTGAAGTCTTTTGACATACGAGGTGAAATGAGAGAGCGGGTCGTGGTGGGCTGACGTGACACACCTGGAGGTGGAAAAAAAGAGTCCCTTTTTTACTGACAAATGAACACCTGACATACAATTTGTCTCAACTGCCACGACCAAAACAAACCTGAGGGAGACGACTGTTCTTTCAAACTTTCAGGTGTGTTTCTGTCACTGACTCGTTACAAATGACCAGGCTTTTCTTCGTATAAAGATGATTTTTTATTAGATATGTCCGAGTCTATCAAAGTATTTTTACTTTTGATTTCATATTGTCACTTTCCGACATCATACAGCTGCACAGAGCACACTTATCTTACTGTAGACCTGCTTTAAAAACAGTAAAGCCACTGTATTTTTTTAAAAAAAAACCACACTTGACAGCTGAATAGTTCCACACAAAGAAAAGCTTTAGCTTTCCTCTAATGGTCATTTATAATGTTTTTGTTCAGGGTGCTGTATCTGTGAAGGGAGGAGTGTCAGTGTGGATCTGTTGAGACAGGAATGTTTACACAGTCTTTTTTTCACTGTATGAAAAAAAAAATACTTAAGTTTCCAGCCAGCAGCAGAACTTCAGAGCGACAGTTCCTAAACAGCAGGCGGTGGGACGGTACTATCCTGATGATCAGACTGAATTGCGATGTTTTATTGGAACCAATTAGCCATGAATGAAGTCTTCTTTCTGCCAATGTCAATTTCAGTTCTGTTTTCAACAAGGTATGCTGATTTTAGAGTTGTTCAATGGATCTGTAAGTTGGTAATATATCCTTGCAGCTGTTCCTTTTTTTAAAAATCACTTCCAAAACTCTGACTTGGCCGTCAGTGAGCACGGCACCACTTATTTCATCAGCTGGGGAAAAGCAATTCAGAGCTTTGGAACCAAACTGGAGCACTACCATGTCACTCAACATTTGCTTCTTGGCTGTGAGGTGACTGATAATATGTTTTGGTGGAAAAAAAAGCTGAATAAAAATTGTGTAGGTTTTATAGGCTATTTCTGTAGTAATTACTCTGAACAGCATGTTTCCACATCAGTCCCCGTCCCCGTCTCTCACAACAACAGGATACTTATTTTAAACTAAACTAGGTCATCAGTATATGAGGTCATCAGCCAGTCATCATTTACTTACAATAGCTGTCACTTTAGAGTTTCTTTGGAGGATGTATAGGACATAAACATGTGTGGCGTAGTGTCTAAAACTTTTGACCTACTTGAAGTGAACTTTGGGAAACAGTTGTGATGCTTAATGAGTCCTAATTCTTACCTGGACAGTCTTCTTGATGCGCTGGGATGGCCCGGGGTAATCCTTGGAGTACAGGTCAGTCAGGAAGAGAGAGTTAATGAGTGTTGATTTACCAAGACCGGATTCACCTGAGGACAAACACACAAATTCAACCACATTACTTATTCAACTGATAAAAATATCTATTTTGTGGGAAAGCAATAAAAGAAAAAAACAACAGCACTGACAGAAGTGCAGGAAACGGAAAGACAGCCTACTGGCCGCATGTTATGAGCATGTATGCTTACACGTATTAAAAACTATACTCAATCATGCATTACACACACACACTAACACGGACTGGAGCAGAGGAAATAAAGGAGATTCATTGTCTGTGAGGGAAAAGGTCAGGAGCTTGTCTGCCAGCAAGAAAAGCTTTCTGATTGAGGGAATAAAACATTTCCTCTCCACCTCCTCCTCCTCCTCCTCCTGCTGCTGCTCACTCTCTCCCTCATCATCCTCATCTATCCGATCTTCCTCCGTCCCTCCCACTCAAAGCTTCCCTTTTCTCTCCTTACTGTGCCAACTTTCCATCCCCAGCTCCCATGCTAACGTTAGGCAGCAGCCACACAAACACACAGTTAACATTTACTTGACAAGGAGCACATCCACTCCAAACATACACATTGCATACACTCTCTCTCCCTCACACACACACACACGCCCACGCACGCACACACACAATGCTGTGATTAATGGCTGAGCATCTGGCTCGTGTCTCATGAAAAGGCGTTGGGAGGAGTGTTTGGTCGGAGGGAAAGAGGGCCGCTTGTCCTAGCGAGACCTCTGACTGACTCCCACCACACCGACACACGCTGCTTTTCAGCCTTTGAAAAACCTGAAGTCGGCACTACCCTGGCAACTGTGACCAAACATGAACAAAGCGTGTGTCCACAGAAGCTGGAGGGGGGGTGTAGTGTAAATCTGAGAATTCAAAGAAAAAATTCCAAAAGGATACAGAGCATTGAAAAACACCAGGGGTTTACATTTATAATATCAAAGTGAATCATATTTCAAACGAAACAGCATTATGTCACAATTTTAGGACAATTATTTTCAATATATTGGTTATTGGTATTGATGAGGTTTACTTTGGTGTGCCACTTTCTTCTGTTAACTACAGACTATGAACTGCTGTGCCAAGCCAGTCAGGTTAGCTTCATGTTGTATATCTCATATAACACATAAGAGAAATCAGAGGTGGAAGAGCCTCCTGTGTGTAGATCTTTAGTTTGAATGGTGTCCTGGCTAGTTATATGAAAGGCTTTTTATTACTATACTCAAACCTCACAATGCCTTAAATGGTTTCTCTAATTATGAATATGTCACAATTGTCTTAATGGACATTCAAATGACATTTGAATGTTACTGAGATTTGAAACATTTGTTGAAAAAGCTTCATTTTGATAGTAAGAATGATGTCTTATGAGCAACATGTTAAATCTTTAAAAGTAAATGAAAAAAAAAAAGAAAAAAAAGTATCTTCTGCATTTTTTCTGCTTTCCCTGCTGTATTATAAAGTTACTGAACAAGGTACATTTATGTCATCAAGAAGGTATGTGCCAAGTCGTGATTTTTGTGTATAGTTACACCCAAATGATTAATCCACTGATTATCTTTTAGATGAATTGATTACTTGTTTAGCCTAAAAATGTTTTTAAAAAAGGGGTCTTCAAATTGCACATTTTGTGTGACCCAAAGTCCAAAATCCAAAGAGAAAAAAAGGAATGATAAAAAACGAACACAATAACTTTTAGAACAATTATTAAAATCGTTATTGGTTCATTTTCTGACACAAAGCAGATTGCTTTAAGTATAAGTTAACATTGATAGGGCAGGGAATCCACATTTCTTCTGTTAGTGGTTTACTCCCTTGACTCTTTGCTATCATTTAGCCATTTAGAGTGTTTAGATGTGGAAAAATATGTCTTTTGTGCAGCACTTCCTTTTCTCTGAAACCGTTTTCTTTTACCGGAGAAAATAAAACTAACCTTAGAAGTGACAGCAAGTATGCTAAAATAGATTATAAATTGTGCCTTTGAATATCTGTGTTGCAAACAGTCAAAGAAATCGAGCTGCTCTCGACATCCGAGAAAAATATGCGCAGTGTTGCCAACTTGTATGACTTTCGCAACCATCTGTGTTCAGTCTGAAAGCAGAAGTCTGGAGGTTTTCCATTTCAAAATGATGATCAGATGGTTCTCCGGTAATTCTATATTGATGAACAATTTCGTAGAGAAGTGACAGCTGACAAAGTCTCTTGTGCAGTATCAGGAGCTTTTGGGAAGTAGTGCTCCTGGTTGAGGGTCAGTCAGCGCAAATGTTACTTTTTACTGTTTCTCTGTAAAAATGTTTTGCTTTAAGCACCATTTCACAGGTATATTTTATGTATGGGAATATAAATTCTCCTTTTATGTCTTTCAAATCAGCAACCTGCTAGGGAGGAACATCTGCAGGGAGAGCTGTTTCATTCTTTCTTTCAACAGGACATCTGTAGTTACCATTAGTCCATGTTGACCTGAGGTGAAGCCTTGGTGGATTCCAGTCTTTACCCCTTCTTAACCCTTTGGCTGCCCCTTGTGTGTGTTTGCTCAGTTATGGATGATTTTCTGCCTCCGTGTGAGTTATGAACCACACTTTGTCTGTGTCTCTTGCATGCCTCTGCAGCCAGACAACGGCTGACTCTCCTGTTTGACAGAGTGTATGGAGTTAGAGGTCAAGCACATACACACACGAAGCGTATACACAAAAGGCCATTTCATGATGAGAGAGCAGCAGATGTATGAAACCCTCCTCCTCCTCAGTAAAGGGAAAACTGCTCCCCACCCTGCAAAGGAGGGAAGGTTATCTAAACATGGAGGGGAAAGGCTACATACGTGTGTTTTGGGGGTATATATATCCCTAATGCTAAACTTTATGTCTGCCCCTCTTGTTCGCTTTGCTCTAGCTGTGTCAGTTGGTAGGTTAGTGTCATTACTGATGCTAACTCGACAAAACAAACAGCAGGAAATGAAGTGAAATGTGTAACCTAACAATGACCCCAGTGGCCTCGCATGGAGGCTGCAGCTACATCACACAACTTAACAAACCAAAACTGAAAAGCAATTTAACAGGTGTGATGGATTAATGATGGAACATCTGAAGAAACACTATATATCACTCGTGGCTAGCTGAAATATCTGTTAGTTATGTATACAGGACCACTTAGAGTTATAAGAAAACATTACTCCTAAAGATAGCGTTTAGGTTATTTTTATGGAAATAGTTCATTTCATCATTTTGTCCCCGATTACATTCAATTTAACAGCTAGCTTGCTAGCTGGCTAATAAATGTATTTGGTTAGCTAGCCATTGCAGCTGTGTTCAAAATATATTTATTTGATGACAAACCAGCATAATGAAGTCAAAAATATTTTTTTCTTATCTGTGTCCTAATTTAATTGTTCTGCTATTCTTGGTATGTAAGCATTTTTTTCAGTGTTTATCAAAATTCCTCTCTTCCCTCTTGTAAAATAGTGAACTATTTTTTGATGACTCATCCTCTGAGTATCCATTTTGATGTGATTTGCAGTGACTAGCTAAGTTCTGGAAACCACATTAACAGCTGAGGGGTTATCATAGTTCAGAGGTGTGTGTTTGGATGTCAGTTAGGGTTAGGGTTAAAAAATGTTCTCCCATATACTCCTGACCTCCTTGTATGACAACAAGGGGAGAAGGTCCTGCTCCAAAAATGTTTCACTCAGCCATTTCACTGGCTGTTTCACTGAGGGAGTCTGCTAGCTAGCTAGTTAACACATGTAGCTTGAGCACAGCTGTCAGCACAGTTAGCCTGAACAAGCTGAGAGCATGAACTCGGGCTAAAGCCAAGACATCATTACTGCCCTTATTAGAATAGTCATTTTATTTTAAAATGACATATAGTATGTAATCTTCTCTTAGATATCTGTCTTCTCTTTGAAGAACTATATTTCTTGTTTCAATACTAACAGACCATGACAGCCCCATTCATGGCTGCTGATTAGACACAGATGCATTAAGAGAATAACAATGGAGAGTCTATGAAAACATTGGGCACTTTCAAATAGACAGATAGAAATATATCCAACTCATTTCATAAATATTTAATAATAAACATGTAGCTTATGATCCACCTTTCTCTACCTTGCCTTAAAATGACAACCATATAAGCAAGCTAGCCTAAAGTTTGTTGACTTGAATAGACAAGTTCTCACAAACATTAACCCTATATTCTCTGGCAGGATTCACGTATTCCAAATATGTATTCTTTTATGCCTTGCCACCTGATTTATGACAGATTGCACTTGACTCTGAAAATGCTACGCTATATCTTCCAGACAAATTTTTAAGTATCTTCTCTGTGAACCTCATCATGTTGCTTAAGCTGTGTGAAAGTCTGGGTCACAGTGGCATTTGAGAGAGTCATGGGTCAAAGGTTTCACTCTCTGTTCCTGACAAGCTCCGTCTGTGGTCTTGCCGAAATTGCCCGTTCTTGTCTGTGGTACAGATGTGATACTGAGATCCGTCATCCCAAAAGTCAAAGCAGGGGCCCAAAACGACTAAACCAAACACTGGACTGAGCTCACCTAACATCCTGCTGTTCAAGCGTCTCGGTGTATCCTGAACAAACATCACGTTGGCTGCTCAAACTGAACCAAACCGGTTTCTTACAAACACTGTAATGTTTGGTGCAAACAAAGCAGCAAAGAGCAGTATGTCTTTTCTGTATCTCTTTACCACTGATATGGATGGTTATAGTTGGCTTGCTGACAAAGGTTTATAAAGCGTGACTTAAGCATTTTGACCTCCATTTGTGGGATTAATAAGCAAACCAATTGTCCAAAGTTAACATTTTACCAAATCAAATGCTGTGGGAAACTGTGAATGATTGGTTACTAATGATTGTACAGATGAAATGGAGGATTTTGTAGCTAAAAACGTTGGACCACAGTGTGACGGATGCTTCAGTCGGTCACAGCAGTACTCTAAGCGCCCCTGAGGGCAGGTCCGTCCCAATTAGCTTCCCTCTTTCAGCTTTAATTAAATATTGGTTCCACATGACAACTGGAAGCGCGGTGCCAGCTCTCACAGACTAATGACCTGAGCGTCAGTGATGGATGGTTGACCCTTCCAGCTCATTCGTGTTGTTTCCCCTTCCTCTTCCTCTCGCTCAGTGAGCCATCACTCCATCTCTTCTTCAGCCTATGTCTCTGAATTGGTCTCCAAACACATTCCATTTTTTTTTATTTCTCCCCTCTGTCGCCAATGTCTGTTTTGTACTTCAACTCTTTCATTGTTAATTCAGTGACGGAGAGGAGTCTTTGCCTATTTCTTTATACATATATTCAAGAGTTCATTTGGTTGTTGGGCCATTGGCGTGATGAACACTTTATTGCAAAACTTTGGGGAGTACAGGCTCTCGCTGCTGTGTTCCAGCTTTTTTAGTACAGGCCGGCCACAGATGGTTCAACACATAGAGGCAAAACAAGACCAACTAATTTGTTATTGACTAGCCCCGAGGGAGATAGCATCATTTGTGGGGCACAGTGTTTTTCCCTGTGTTCTCATTGTGATCATTCTTGCCATTTGAGCTAAATGAAACCATCGTGTATTACACAAAATTACATTACAAGACTATTTAGTGAGAACAGGGAGTTAGATTATCGCTGATCTAAAAATACATTACTGAAAATGACTAACCATGACACCAGATCACAGGATAGGTTAGCTTTTGGAAGTTCCCACTGACTGCGCTACTTTCTGCTGAACTGGGGAAGACTCGATAATGATTTCTCGATAATGTACTTGAGTTGACATCAAATCACTTGATACTGTAAGTACAATAAAAGCTTTGTGAGCAGACGCCAATAAGAGTCATTTATCGAACCACCTGCTCGACAAGCAGAAACATGTACAAAAAGCGTTATTTCCACCTGCTTTGCCTACAGTGTCCAATCCACCGACGGCATGTTTTACACAACCACAAGAGTGCTGATTAAGCTTACAGCAAATTGTTATGAACAAGCTAAAACTAAAGCTGTCTTTATGTAGCCTAATTGTTTAGCTTAGTTTGTAATATAAGTCCAATTCTTGTAAACTTAGCCCCTTTCCTCTACCAGCAGCAGAGGGAGGAGGACAGAGGACAAGATGAATGACTGATACTGACTGTTGAGTTGATATTATATACTGATTTTACCAATGTTATTTTGTGATTATTATTTTTGGCACACAGTGCGATCACTTGCAAAAATGTAAAGGATGATGTCACTGAGCATATTTGTTTCACTCTTCTTCTTGCTAATGTCTGAGTATACTGTGAAAGCAACAACCTGTCTTTTGTTTTTTTGTTTTTTTTAATCTAAATTTTGTAACATTAATAGTCCAAAATAACATTTTCTTGGGGGAGGACCACAAACCACAGCACCTAAATCCTCCGGAAACCAAGAGAAAACACTAAAAAAACTTAATGAACAAAACAACCAGTGCACCAGGAACCCGACTGCTTTAGTAATGCTAAATCATGGCTCCACAGTAGGACCCTGCAAGATTAATGTACACATTGGAATCCATGCATATTATATATGACTCTGTTGAAAACGCTATACCAAGTTGGACCATGAGAGACAGAAAAAAAAAAACAAACATACAAATGGTCAGAGTGGGTTTCCCACGAGATTCCTGACATTCCTCATTCTGTCTCTCCCTCTCTTTCAGCCCTGAGGCAGCAGCTGGCCCCCTCACATCCTGACAGGCCTACTAACTAGCACTCAACACAAACACACACACACACACATATATATATACATATATACACAAACACACACACACATCTAACAGACATGTGTGAGGCCTGAAGTAGAAAGTGTGAAAAGAGACATCTGGGGAACATACAGGCATAAAGGAGAGAGCAGCAGTGAGTCACAGACAGACAGTGGATGTGAGTGAAGTTGTGTTTGCTGAACACCAGACTGTTGGAAAAGATAATTCTCCATTGTTGAGGATAAATGGGTCTGGCTGAAACAGGGGGCAAAGGTCATTGTTTTTGGCAGAGAGATAAGGATCTGCAAGTCCAGCAG
The DNA here is from genome assembly GCA_029490765.1 of Euthynnus affinis. Taxonomy (NCBI): domain Eukaryota; kingdom Metazoa; phylum Chordata; class Actinopteri; order Scombriformes; family Scombridae; genus Euthynnus; species Euthynnus affinis. Next base: position 31,639,895 of record CM055844.1, on the reverse strand, counting down.
ACTCTATGCAAGGATCGGAATCCAACCTCGACTGTGTCAGCACTCGGTCGGACCGCGACGGTCCACACGGGCGCGCTACAGGAGCCTTGGAGGGACACAACCCACTTTCCTTTTGGGTTTTAAAATTAGAGAGTGAGTGTTCTGCTCCGATCTGCCGAGCTTGAGACTAAATCTGACAGAATTGGCACGTGCTGGGTCACAGCAGACATGTGCATCTCAAAATAGAGGCAGAGAGAACGGGAGCAGAGCGGAGAGAAAGAATGAGAAAGGGGAGAGAGAGAGAGAGAGAGAGAGATACTCGCCTGCAGTGGTTTGACTAAGCATGCATGAACATGCGCATGTGCACGAGCCTGTCCGCACACATGCACACACACACGTACACAGTGACAGAGCAGCCTGTGCTGAGCGTTGCGCCCGGAGGCGATGACGAGTCTTTGTGAAGCAGGTTTGTAAACAGGCTGTCCAGCAGTAATGACCACGCTCTAACGTGGACAGCTTAATGCATAGTGAACTGAGCGCAGATCCAGCACAGACCAGGACATGATAAACAACAGACTGAGCCATCATTCTAAGACTTTCAACTGGCCTGTTGTGAAAAAGAAGAGGGGCTTCTGGATGGCATTGTGTATTTCTGGAAGTGCGAACCTTTTCTCTAAACACATATGTGTCCTCTGTGATAGCTATCAAACCGCTGAAGTAGGACTGATAAAGATCAGAGAGGATTCTTGTGAACCGAGGATGTATCACATTATGAAAACAATGAACTGCAAGAATGTTGCATCATGTTCAAGAAATGCAAGGATCTGCATTATGTTGCTGACACAATCGCTTGGGGAAATGAGCAACTGTGAGTCTGACATGACGGCACGACGACATGTCTTTAGTAGATCTGTAGGATCAGTATCAGGAATGATCTGGGCGTATTCACTCAGTTGTGAATGAAAATCAGAGTGTGTGTGATCGCAAAAAAACTATTTGGGCGCATGGTGCAAGAGATTCTTGTGTCTTGGTTGGCAAAATATACATTATAATACATATCAAATCAACATTGCTTGTCTTCTGCTCTGCAGTACATGTACAAGTATTGAACTGGCAGATGCCCAATATTAAAAGGATGGAATGGGATTGGGCCCAGAAACAGGACATTCCTACTAAAAACTGTTCAAGTTTAAGAATCTAGTTGTCTATAAAATGACATGGGAACATCATTCTGTAAAAGGACACAAGTATCAACTTGTCATTCTTGGATTTGACACTTGGCAGTTGAGAAAAACAGACTGTAACCTGGAAGAACAGCCGGCCCATGACGCTATTTTTTATGGCTGTGAAGCACAGCTGTGTACACCCCATGATGCATTATACTGGGTGTGGACGCGATAAAAGCAACACCTTTACAATGTGACACAACATAATAGCCTATTTATCCATCCAAACGTTTTCATCTGATTGAGGTGGATAAGCCAAGTCACCCCATATGTCTTTCTCCCCGTCCACTTCCTCCAGCTCCCCTTGAGGGATCCTGAAAGGTTCATAGACCAGATGGGATGTATAATCCCTCCACCGTGCTCTGGGTCTGCCTCTTATCATGGCTGAAATACCTCCACCGACTCCTTTCAACGTGAAGACGCTGTGCTTCTGCGCCATACCTCCTCACCCTGTCCTTAACAGACCTCTCTCACAAGCAGACCCGTCATAGCAGGATAAAGCATAGGAGGAACTGATAACATTAACGATGGCTCAGTTTCAGTTAGTGTCATTAAGTGAACTTGTGCTTTTCATGTTTTGACATGTCCGAATATCTGCTGTGAAAGATGTCTATTGTGAGTCCAGGCCCCCCTGTGTAGAAAACTCATTTTGGCCTCCTTGTATCCTTGACCTTAGTCCTTTGGTCACTACCCACCGTTCAGGACCAGAGGTGAGGACTGGAATGCAAATGAAGACCTATATGACAATTAATCAGTATAATGTCTGCGTTATGGTGTTCACTGGACTGGTCACTAGAATATCTCTACATTAAGTAAGACACTGCCATGGTGAAGTTTCAGTTCAATGGACATTTTGAGGTCATACTTTGTGATATTAAATTAGACTGCGTACATTCATGGACAAAACTTTAGGTACTTTAATTATTTCCATTTTAGAGAAGATATAATCAAGAAAATTGATTTAGATTTCAAGCTGTTTAAAAAAAAAAACTGCACAGTGGTTCTTTAAAAAACCTTTTTCACAGCAGGCACTTTGACTTGTCACAGCAGGTAGAGCACAGGTGTTACTAATAACACGAACGATGGCTCGGTTCCATCAAACTGCCCGAGTAAAACATGCCAGTTATATCCAGCATGCCAGGGCTCTGGAAATAACACCACTGAATGGAATGCAGCCATCATTACTTAATGTTATTAATTGTATCTGCCGGCCCAGACAAAGAGCCAGTATGGGCTGGAAAATTTGTACTTTTCCTAATGTAATAAAAAAAAGAAATTTAACAAAGGAGTCAGATGACTGTGCTGCGAGTCCTTTTGAGAGATAAAAATCTCATGTCGAAATACCTGCCACGAAAGATGACTATGGTAGTGCAGGGAGAGGATTAATGGGAGGAGTGTTACGCAGGAAAATAAGGAACGAGTGACATTTTTCAACTGTATCTGCTGCTATTTACGCAATCAAAGTGTGGAAGTTAGTCACTCACTGTTGGACTACAATTTGTCGCCTGTATTGATCAACCATTTGTTACATTTGAAAAAAGAAAAAGGGGTGTAGCTAAAGTGCTCAAAACTGTAGGCAGGTGGACTCGACTTCACAGGATGTCTCAATAACTGCAGGCAGTGAACAAGCATAAAAAAAAACGTGTAAATATGACGTGCGGTTAAAAGAATTCATGAAAGTGCAGGACTGATCTGCCTTTACCCACAACGCCTTGGACTCTAATAATGATTTAGTGCAAAAAAAGCCAGCTCTGAAGACATATTTGAAGATAACTTATCATCATCAACCACTTGAAGATTTTGCAGTCTCCAGTGTTTCCCCTTAGGTTGACTGCTTTGGGGTGGCGGCATGTCGGGGGGGGGGGGGGGGACTGGTGCTGAGCCAAACTGGGAGAGACTCAGCAGCCAGACATTCCTTCATTCTCTGTTTAAGAGTGACTGACAAAAATAAAAAGAGCTGGTCCACCTTAAGTAAGCCTGTAGATAGACTTTTCTTGGTCTTGAGAAGCTGTAACATTTAGTAACTGACACACTGTAGCCATTTAAAGAACATGACAGAGAGGAAGGATGCTGGGATTTGATGCCCTCGTTGAAACAATGCCACAATAACACAGGGTGTTATCATGCTCGCACAGTTCGCAAGTGAAAGTCATTTAGTAGCCTGTTCATATTAATAACTGTGTGAAGTTTTAGCAGCTCATAATTCTGCAGTGACGGTGTGATGCTGCAGAATGAATGCAGGGGGAAACACTAAACTGAAGTGTTTCCTGTGTGAATGTGTGAAGAACTGTGATGATTTGCAGAATTTGCTCTATCACTTTTATTCCTGGTTATGTATGAGAAGGTCAAACACATTGAAATATAAATAGCTGGTATTCAAGAAAGTGAAACTGAAAAAGATTACATATAATGGAGCCATACCAAAAGTCTGATCAGAACAGTGCCCATTAAAATGAATGACTGTATGGTGTTTTAGGAGAAGTGAAACTCTAACGAAACACGGGACCACAGTCACCACATGTGGTTGGCGTGTTGAAGAATTACATCTACTTCTTTCTCATGTGAACAATTTCCTCGTGCACTTTGTTGGCTCTCTTTGATTGCTGATCCTTTATGATTAAGTGTGATATGGGAATAAGAATGATGGAAGGAAAAAGGAGTTAAATACAGACACATTTTGTGTGCCTGTGTGTGTGTGTGTGTGCATGCGTGTGTGTGTGAGAGAGACAGAGAGAGAGAGAGAGAGTGTGTGTATTAACGCATCTGGTTAAGCAGATTAACTAGACCAAAGCCTTCCCTTACTCACTCACTTCTGCAAGGTCAGTAGGCAAGGCGGTCAATCCTAAGCCTGTCAGACCGTCTTATCTCGACACACACATACACACACACACACTGAAAGGATGTTACACACAAACAAGGAGCTCACATGCTTACAGAAGTACGGCAACAACAACAAGACAGACAGTAGGAAAGACTGACAAACAGTCCTACAACTGCAGAGGGATCAGTGAGGAAGACAAACAGATACCGCCTGAGTAAGCAGACTACTACCGGACTGTAAAAGAGATTCACATTCACAGGCCTTGATGAATGGATGACAGTCATGTTGGGCTTTCTGATCTCTAACTAGATTAGAGATTAAGAAAATGTATAGGAGTTTGAAAACAGGAATGTTTGTACCTGTTACACTGCTTTGTACATTGTGTCTTCACCACTGGGAAATGCTCCAAATCAGTGATGTCACAACAGGTGTTTTGCCTTCGACAGCTGATTGGAAACACTTCCTAGCTCTGACATCATCCTTTTTTTTTCTGCCTCTTTCCCAGTTAAGGAGGCTGTGGTGGAAATTGTAAAGGAAAGTTTTGATAGCGTTTTGGATGTTAATCCAGTAACCGCAGTTACAGTCAAATCATCTGCAGAGCAGCCGCGCCACACTAAAGTGATAAAACAGCTACATGTCGCATGTTTTCATGCTGTTGTTCATTGTTTGTGATGCAGAAAACGTCAGAGAATTATAACGCTTGCATCCTGGTATGAGTTCAGTCATAAAATCCAAACACACTGCAGAGCGTCTCTCCTGCCAGCTGCTGACAGTGCTGCCAGTTGGTGGAGGAGATGCAGAGACGCTGGTACGTGTCTGTTCTAACAGTTTAGCTGACTTCGCTGCATTTGACACCGGAAATGAGACCGTCAGAGCTCGCAGCAGAAGCACTCTGTATTGTGTTGCTATCCTCCGCTTCCATCATCTCGGAGATGAGGAAATGCCAACACGGCTGGCTGACCAATGATGTAACTTAGTTAGTTAGTTAGTTGTAGCCCTGCTTTGATCTAAATGATGTTTCAGTGGCACAGAATATTAAGAACCAGTGCAAATTTGAAAGTCTTCCATCAAGAACTTGAACTCGGTTCATCTCTGATGCAACGTCCCACATGCATCTCACGGCACCGCTTACAAGGTCAGAGTCGTCTGATGTGCTCTCCTCCTGAGTTGCTTTAGGGAAGCAGAAGCAGCGGGGCTGTTAAGTAGTGGCCTTGTTACACATCACAGAGCAGCATGAAGCCAGCATCGCTTCCCCTCTCCTCCCAGCTCTCTTCAGCGCTGATCTGACTCTCTGCTCTGTTCAGCTCTGCGTACTGGCTCTGGATCTTGCTAATCTTTCCAGGAGTTTCTATTCAATCTGCCAGCTGGACAAAGGGGCAGGAAGCAGCTTTTTCCCCCCTCAGAGAGAGGCAGATTGAGAGGGAAAGACAGTGAGTCGGGTAGAAGGGGAGAAAGAAAAGAGATGGCTGAATTAAGAAAAAAAAAAAAAAACACCAGTGGAGAATTTCTGATGGCGTTCCTTCTCAGGGAGTGACCGAATGAGAGCAGAACAACCAGAGCTGCTTCCTGGTGAGTCCACAGCTCCACGGAAATGGCTATGACTGGCATACACAATATAAATATAATTTCTGCACTAATAATATAGTAGGTTCAATATAAAACTTTGTACCACATCAGAATGAGCTTTAATATGTTTTTTTTGCCAGACTTAACACCTCTCAAATCTCTACAATGATTGAAACTCAGCTCTGTGACTCTCAACTACCCGCGATTCTACTGACAACCTGAACCATATGTTACAGGCTGCAGCCACCCACTTCTTCTGAGATCATCATATAGCCAAGTACAGCAGGTGGTAGCCTCAAATAAGAGAAAACTGTCATTAGTATGATATATATAAAAAGTTCTGTCAACCTATAATGAACATCGTTTATTGGCCCAGAACTGATAATTGAACTTTGTAGCTGATGTTGTTTCAAAAAGGCTTTTCTTCAGGCTGAAAAATACATCTACATTTTCTGCTTGCAGGTCATATTAAGGGTGACCACAGCAACAATATTTATGTACCAAACTACCATAAACATCTCATTACACTAACTCGGATACCCACACGCAGCCGGCTACAGCTGGACGCCATTACAATCAGTTAATCTGCAACGTCTCGCCGAGAGACATATTAAGAGCTCATATTTCAGCCCGTCTGACCTTTGTTATCTCTCTCTCTCTCTCACACACACACCCATAATTTTAGTTTTACTTAGTCCACCGCACTCATTAGAAAGCTATTGTCACCCAGTTGTTCAGCAGTGGGTAGCTCAGGGATGTTGCTGCAATGCCTCGCCCAGTTTCATTGTATTCATTCATTATATACTACTGTATCCAGTGCTACCTACCGAAAGATGAAGATCTCTTTGTCATTTCTCAGTACTCCTATAGGTTCATATACATTGAAGTTATCAAAAGCGACACAGTTCTTACCTGCACATTTCAATGGAACTGCTACGAAAATGACTTACTCACTGCCTGCACTGTTGGAATTTGAAGTTACCTGCAGGCATTAGGCCCCGGTCATCTCATCTTCCACCATCTGTCTATTCCAAAGCTACAATGGAACAATGCTGGGCCTCTCAGTCGAGCCGAGCTTTCACACTTCACTACAATGCCAAGTACAGCAGTGCTGAGGCCAGTTTTCACTCTTTACTTTCATAGTCCTGCTTATAGGTCCAGCTGGCTGCTTCTCAAATCAAAACATAATCAGCTCTTCAGTCTCTCTCTAACACTGGTATTTCCTTTCACTTCTCCATTACATTGTTTTATGATTGCTGTCATATGTGAAGGGCATGGAGATGCTGAACTTTGTACTCCTAATTTTTGGTTGCATCTACATGATTCAGGAAATGAACTTTCTTCTACTGTCATCCAGTTACCAAAGGTCTACTTTAAGTGCCTAACATAACATTTTTATCTTGTGAGCTGTATATTGTACAAAATTTTTTACATACAATGCTAAAGCTGCATAAACTTCACCACTGGCTAAATTTTATTGGACTTACTGGCCCTTAAACGTCCATCTCTGGATGTACACACACACTAGCTGCTGTTTCAAACACAGTTTGGGTTATGCTCAAGTTTCTGCTAGTTACTTCCTGTGTTTGAAATGATTTCTCTCCAGTGTGCATACCAGACACCAGAATTTCATTTGAGCAATTCTTCAGCATTTCACTCTCACCGTTGTACTGTGTTATTAGCAAGCAGCAACTACCACGGTTTGAGGCTGAGGCCAATGCAGGAATAACACTGACGGTCACCAGATACAAACTGGCTCCAATGCAAACAAAAGGGTTATGTCACACCTCGCTACATCCATCTTCATATACAGGCTGTGGTCATTAGACAACATAATTACAACAGCCAAGTCGCTCATAATTTTTTTTGTGTCAAGTTCAATTCTGACAAACTTTGACATAAGAATTTCTACCATTGACCAATAGCAAGCTGTTTTCACAACCATTGAGAATATTGTGCCATGGAGAATCGAAAATGAAGGAAGCTATCGTAGCGTAGCTTATTATCTTTTATTTAACCCTCCTGTCAGAGCATACACTCCTCCAGATAAGAGGCGTTGCTTGCAGACAGTTATGACAAAGGAGTACAAATCTGTTTTTGATGAAGCTGTCTGGACTTATTGTCCCTTTAACAACTGTGCTAACAGTTCACAAGCTTGCTAGCTTGGAGAGCTTCTTTTCCTACTGCACTAACAAAATTCTGAGGGCAGTGAACAGCCCAGTACAGAGAAAACAAAGACACTTGAAAAGCTTTAGTGCTAGCATGTTGCCAGCTGGCTAGTTTGTTAGCAGTTGGCTCACCGGCTACAGCAGTTTACCAACCAACCCTGTGAGCAGTTCCTATGTCAGCCAGTTATTTCCTGTGTTTGAAATGATCTCTCCTGTGTGCATACTAGATCAGCATTTCATTTGAGAAATTCCCTGATGGTACAAATATGTTTTTTGAAAAAGCTGTGGGAGCTTATTGTCCCATTAGCAACCACACTAACTGTTAGCAAGCTCGCTAGCTCAGAGAGCTTGTTTTCCCGCTTCAATTACTGCAAAAATAAAATGTGAGAGTTGGCAAACGGCCCTCTACAGAGAAAAAGTGAAAGACGCTTGATGCTTTCGTGACTGAATGGTGCTAGCATGTTAGCAGTTAGCTCATCAGGTAAAGTAGTTTACCAACTAACCCTGTGAGCTTTTGTCATATTTAGTCAACTAATTTACTCTTCTCTTAGTCAAAGAAAATCATGCACATTTTAGTCTAGTTTCAAAACCACTTGTTTTCAGTAATAAAACTAGTTGGCAAACACTATATAATTTCCTCTCTTTTTTTAAATTTTCTAATTCCATTTGAGTCAAGGATTATATTGATTTAGACACTATTTTGGTTTCTTAAGGTTGGTTTTGTCTAGTGTTAATTTTGTTAATGACAGCTAATTGTCATCTGACTAATCATATTTGTCAATGACTTTTCTTTCCATGACTAAGATACGACAATGACAAGACAGCACCAACGTCTTCATACACTAACTGTGACTTGCGATGTTGCTGATGAAAAAAGATTAAAATGTAGCTTAAACAATAAAAACTTTACCAAAATCTCTCTTTGTTTTCATTGACAAAAAAAAACCAGCACAATGTGGAGTACATCAACTATTTTATCAAAAATAAGTTTGTCATGTACTTTGGGGCAACCAAAAACTTGGTTTCAAAATGTTTTATTGTCTGTGCAGATCTCATTGTTTTATAATAGTTTTAAAGAGCGAGGGCCCCAGTTGTTGAATTATGTTGGTTCAAAATAAATATGCAAATCAGATCATGTTCCATGTCTGGATGTCTTCCTTTAACTGATACCATCAGACCAGACACTTTCTGCAAAGCTGCATTCTTAATCTTTCAGCCTGTGTTTTTCATCAGATAACGGTATGATAAAAAAAAAAAAAAAGTTACTGCTTTTGGCTTGACTAGATTGAGTGAAATGTTCCATGTAATCTGATGGCTAAAAAAAGGCTAAAATGTCAACAGTTTTCATTGACTAAACTATACTAAAATAGTTACAGTTTTCTCCAACTAAGATAAGTCTGAAATGCTCAGACTTTTATACTTAAAAAAACAGGATGAGATAATATAATAAAAACTAACAAGGACAATTTGACACAGGGCTGAGACTAAGACTAAATAAAAAAATAGCTGACAAAATGAACAATAGTTTTATCATTATCATCATTATGGGAAAATATTAACTTCTAAATATATTTCATCAGTGTTTTCTAAGGAAGTGAACAGTAGAGCTTTCAGGAGGCCTTCAGGGGTGTGGCAGCGATCGTCCTCTGAAAACGTCTCTGTTGAGTCGTGAACACGCTGCTATGCTCTTCACATTTGTTATGTGTGAAATTTGGATCAGCTGGGGTATGCAGAGCTGGGAGCCAAGAAAACTGGGAAGAGAGAGACGGAGGGCCCCATATGTGAGAGTTGATTGTGGATCTCTGGTTTTTCTCCCAAGCAGTCACTCTTGCTGTCTTTGTCTCCCTCCTGCAACTCTTCCACAGTGGCTGTTTACTAAACAGGAAACTAAAACCCCAGGCTGAAATAATAAAGGCTGGACGCTTCATTGTGTTAATGAACTGATCGGGGTTCACCACGGGATGCATAGGATTAGATTTATGACTTTTTCAAGAATTTGAATGGAGGCTGGAACTGAGTTTAAGACTGATGTAAAAACTTCAAGAACAAAAAAAAAAAAAATCCAAAATGAAGGAGCAGAAATGATGAAAGGCATAAAATAAAGAGAAGCACGATAGGAAATGATTTTTTAAGTGTCCATGTGTGTATAGTAAGGACAGACAGGATGTGAGCTATTTGAGTTTTTTTACGATGCTGAGGCGTGAGTTTTCAACTACATGGTTTAGTCAGGAGTTTTTAAAGGAATAGTTCGACATTTTGGGAAATTTGCTTATTTGTTTTCTTTATGAGAGTGAGATGAGAAGATTGATATCAATCTCAATGTCTGTGTTTTAAGTACAGAGCTGCAGTCAAGATGTGGCTTACTTAGTTTAGCTAGCCTGGCTCTGTCCAAAGTTCAAAATACACCTACCGACACATGTGCAGCTCACTAATTAACATGCTGTATCTTTTGCGTTTAACCACATACACAGAACGAAATGTTCAAACAATAATTTGTGGTTTTAGGGGTAGTTACGCTGGAACTATTTCTTGATGTACAACATGTAATTGCAGCAATCTTGAATTCTTGTTGTCACAGTGAGGTTACTAACTTGATACCATTGTGCCTGCACAGAGACTTAAACCCTTGTCCTCACCAACTTTAGTGGATGGAAGAAATTTGTTGTTTATGTCGTCTGAAAATTTCCATATGTTTTTCCCCACACACTGCAAACATCTGTATATAAACAGATGAGAGTGTTAATGTTCCGAGGAGACAAGAGCCATGTTGATCGGACGTTCTGATCCAGAAAATGTCTCGATAGCATGAAATGAAAGAAGCTGATATTCAACTGGAGTTACAGTTCGCAGGCTGCCAGGTTTTATATATCGTCCAGCGACCTGCGGTACAGACAGAGACGCTTCACATACGTACTGGACAGATGGATAAACTATTGTTGTTTATCCATCCAGCTGCAGCAAGTCACTCTTCCTGCTGTCATTTTCACATTTCTGTTTGTGTATGAATGTTAGTCAGTTAGCTGATGAGACTGTTGGTAGGTAAAGTGTGTGATCTTTGGACAGAGCCAGTTTTATATTGATATTGATTGTTTTGCATCAGTCTCGAAAAGAGAGCAAATAATTGCATTTCTCAAAATGTTGAACTTTTCCTTTAAGTTGTCATTGTCTTTTCAGAAAAACACAAAAACCACATAATGAACAGTGAGTCTTTAATTCTGTGCTGCTGCCTATAGCAAGGACACATATCTGGAGTCCAATATTCAAGTCAATGTGTATAACATAGCTGAACACATGTGTATAATACAGCCACAGAGTTGACACTTACCCCACACACTATGTGTAAAGAAGCCGATACAATTTAGATTAGCTCCACAGGACCTCCCCTGCACAATCTATATCTGTTCATTACAGGAACCTTTCACACAGAGAATGGTTCAATATATCAATACAACGCTGCTATCATTTCTGCATGTTGTTTGTGTGTGTGTGTGTGTGTGTATGTGTCCATACAAGCAAGCTAAACCCATCGTTCGTTCCAGCACTCCTCCAGCCACATTCTGCAACCCAGTTCATTCATACTTGAACCGACATCCTGCTGCTCGCTTTCCCAAATCAAATTACCCAAAGCACACAGATGTGTCATTGTGCGTCCCAGGTCTACGGAGAAAGATCCCCCTGGGAAACTGTGGGAAATCCAGCTTTCACAAGAAATATTTCCACACACATTCTCTGTCAGTAACAACACATTTATAGGGGCTTTTTTTTCTCCCCCCCCCCGTCTTTATTCAAGAGTGTGGTCTTTCAGTTTGCGAGCATGATTTATTGATTTCACGTTCACATTTTATAAATCTTCCCCTCAAAACAGTCCCTGCTTGTGCTTAGATTTGCTCAGCTTCTGCTCAAACTGTATGCTTGCGCTTAAATATATTGTTCCTTGCACAGATTTCCTGCTCTAGTTTCAGCCCTTCTCCTGGAACTCAGGATGCTTCTGTGAGCTTGTGAAACGTCTGCTCTCAAATTTCTGCTCCAAGAGCTCTGGCCACGCAACAACTCCCCCCCCCAAAACAACAGAATGGTGTAGCGTTGACCAATAAAATAATCCCCGCCTCCTTGCAGGTGTGTTCACTTTGCAGCAATTTATAGTGTGCACTATTATATGTGGCTATTATAGTAAAAAGTACAGGCACTGGTATATACATTAAACTGTCCTTTTATTCCAAAAGTCATAACGAAAACAAGGGAAGCATATTTAATAAAGCCCTGGAGGGTGGGAGAGGATGACCCCAGTTAAAGAGTAACCGCCCATATGGGACGCTCTAAGAAGTAAAGCAAACTCTCCCGCAAGGAGGCAGAGATCATTTCATTGGTCAACGCTACACCTGGCATTCTATCAGTTGGGAGATTTTGAAAAGGGTTGTTGCACAACGAAATCCAAGAGCGGAGCAGAAATATCTGAAAGCAGACGTTTTACGAGCTCACACAAGCTCAGCCTGAGTATGAGGAGAAAGGCTGAAGCTGGAGCAGGACAATATATCTGAGTGCAAACATACAGTTTGAGCAGAAGCTGAGCAAATCTATGCACTAGCAGGGGCTATCTGAGCGCAAGGGCAGGGTTTGAGGGAAAGAATGACAAAATCCGTACGTGAAATCGATAAATCATGCTCTCAAATTGAAAAACCACGCTCTTGAGTAAAGACAGGAGAAAAAAAAAAAAGCCCCCCCCCCCCCCCCCCCCCCCCCCCCCCCCCCATACACAGTAGATGTTTTCCAGCAGAGCGTCACCGCCGTGCAGTAACCGCTTTTTAAATTGTCAACTCATCATCCGGGAGCAGCTGAGCGCGCTGGACATGCCGCACATGCTTTACTGCCTTTCGACCCGCGCTGTTGACACACACGTGCACGCGAGGAAGAGAGACGGCACGCGGACGAGCAGACGCAGGTGTGATTCCAACTCACCTACAACCATCAGCGTGAACTCAAAGCCTCTTTTGACCGACTTCCGATACACCTGGTTTGGGAGATTCGCGAAGCCCACATAGCCCTCCAGGTTCCGCTGCTGAAAGAAAAACACACACACACCGACACACTTTCTGTTAAAGCGGACATCACACGGCATAAATGAATGATAAAATATAAACTCTTGATCGGAAATGTGTAACTTCACCATAGAGTCACATATAGGTCTGTAACAGCATAAACGAGCCCTCATCAACATGTAAAAACTCTTGTTACTATGGCGTTTTACCTCATTTTACATTTTTTCCACAACAAACGAAAGCTCCACAGAGACATACATAGTTATGTGTGTACAAAGTGACAAAAATCTTGTTTTTTTTTTTTGTGAACCTGCAATTAGCATTTCTGTGTCCTGCAGCAACAGAGCCCCTTTGAAGTGAAGTGCAGCTGGGATAAATACAAGAAGGGGGGGAAAAAAAAAAAAAAAGGCTGTTTCAGGGGGAACAGAGGTGAGGAGAGGCAGACTCACAGAGAGAAATAACAGGCTTTCCCCCACAGAGGATGGAAAGAGGAAGTAGAGTCGACACACTCGCAACAGGGTTGTGAAACTAATATAGGACAATAAATGAAGCTAAGGCAACGAGGACAAACACATGCAAACATCCTACGTGTTGAATCATGTCCATCATGTCCCTCCTGTAGGACAGACGGGCCGTGGTGAAGGCAGTGGATCTCAGACCGGATCGCAAACCAGGCTTCTCTCCAGCTGCTGTCTTTCTCTTTACCACCGAGGTATCACTTCATCCCTTCGTCCCTTCCCCATCTCCCTCTGTCTCTGTCTCTCTCTCTATCCCCCCAGCCTGCTGTCACATGAAACCCCGCCCCCCCAATCACTGAGCGCTGTCCTGCACGCTACGTGAGGCAAACACAATTGATTGCTCGGCTTCCTGCCTCTGAGCGGCCTCTCAGGCTCTGTCATGCATGGCGCTGATGGAAAACTGCAGTGCTGCGCTGAGAGCTCCGCTGATAGAGTGGGTGTACACCACCTGCATTCAAACTCCCCGATGGAGACACAGGATGGACCTGTCCAGATTGAACATGGCCACAATGTTGTGAAAACAATAGTGTACAGCTCTACTAAGCGGCTCTGAGCTAAATGCTAACAATCAGCATGCTAACATGCTCGCAATGATGCTGCTAGCATGTTGATTTTTGCATGTTCAATGTGTGTTTGTTGTTGTTTTCTAAAAGTCTAGCATCTACAATTAAATGTCAAAACAAGACAAAAATGCTTAAATCTCTTGGTCTTGCTCTTCTAGTTTCCCAGTAGCTAGTAAACGATCTCACAATCAAACCTAAATTTAACATGTGCAGTCATCTGATAAACAACATCTATACAGGTTCTCACACATCAGCACTTTTGTGACCGTTTTGGCTGTTTGTAAAAACTACGCTCTGAGCAGGAACATCCAGTCAGAGGCAATGATTTTCCCTATATCTGCCATATTATTCATGTTTTGAAAACAAAAATCCTCACATTTGAATATTTTTCCCCTCCTACAAAAAAACATTTGTCATTTACATTCTAAAAGAAGTAAATTCTATTTGTGCAAAATCTTTAATAGTTCCGATCACACTTCATGTGTTTCACTTCAGTATTTTGCAGGAAATAATCATGAAATGGCTAAAATGGAAACAATGAAAACGAGAAAGAAATTCTGGTGTTGCTAGACGAGAAGTCATATGCTGGTAATACTGACAATTGTAGACCATTAAAAAGTATGTAAAGCGATCACACACAAAAATCAATAGCAGATTTTTGGCAGAAGTGTTATCACATCCTATCAAATGCAAATAATAAACGATTAAAACCCTGTTTTGAATGACATACACTGATTCAAGTCCAAATAAATTAGATGGATAGTTTCTATTCTTACATGTGTGTGCAGTAAAAATGAAGGATCTTTCACTTAAGTCCAAAATTTCACTACAAATGTACTGACTGACAATAACAACGTGAGCTGGGGACCATGTAGGGATAAGAATGTGAAGTCATAATAAGGGAGGAAGTCAAACACAAGAAGCTTATTGTGAAGCTTTGAAAACAGAAAGAAAAAAAAGTAGTATAGACTTCAAGTGGCTTCAACAGCGGGACTCTTGAAAGTTTCAAGTCTCACCCAGGGAGAGCAGACGCATATAAACACACTTTTATCTCCAGAAACAGGCCAGTGACCCAGTTCCAGTCCAAATCCATACTTAAAGAAACTTCAGACTAGTTTCCACTGAAAGACATATCTACCTCATTATGTAATTTTTATCTAGAACTTTGTGTTTAACCTTACTTGTCTTTCAAAGATGTGGAAAAATATAGAGCTTCTGATGAAGTAACAACTCTAATTTTCTTCATATTATTAAAACATAACAATCTGGGTTTTTTTTTTTTTTTTGGCTAGGGATCACTAAAGCCAAGCACCATGCATGGTGGAAGAGCTGATCTTGTCATGA
Source organism: Euthynnus affinis (assembly GCA_029490765.1). Taxonomy (NCBI): domain Eukaryota; kingdom Metazoa; phylum Chordata; class Actinopteri; order Scombriformes; family Scombridae; genus Euthynnus; species Euthynnus affinis. The sequence continues at coordinate 31,624,674 of CM055844.1, read as the reverse complement.
CAGTCGGGTAACGTGACAGAGCGCCATCAAATGGACACCAATCCTCCAAGAGACATCAACTTCCGTACTGTATATCGACACCCCTGTCTACATATTTAGACGACGGTGCGCTTCTAACATCGTGGCCTGTTTCAACTTAACTATGCCGCCATTCAAAAGCTCAGCTCAATAAAGAAATGTTGTGTTTTTTTTTCCGAATTAGGTGTGGAAGAGCTTGAATGTCCCGCACAGAGACCTGACCTCAACCCCATCCGACACCTCTGGGGCGAAGTGGAAATGTGAGCCAGACGTTATCTCTCAACATCAGCTTTGGACCTCGCTAACGCTCTTGTGGCTGGATGGGAGTGAATCCCCTCAGTCAGGTTCCAACATCTGGTGGACAGCTTGAAACCAGAAGAGTGGAGGTTGTTACAGCAACAGACTAATGCCCAGGAGTTTGCGGAGGTATGTTCAATGTTCAAGGGTCCGCTAGGGGTGTCCTATATCGTATTGTTAATGATAATATTGGTATAATTCTTTAATATGAGAGAAAAATAATTCATAGTGAAAATGGCAACATTTCGACTTGTTTATGTAATGATGTCATATTGTTACACACAGTAATAACAAAAGCAGGGCTGGAAGTGAAAGTATTGCCACCAGCTTCATGGTGGAGGAGTTCGTTACAAAAGGGGAACAACTTTAGCTGCTGGTCAGTCCTCAGCTCTATTCCTGCTAGATCTGATTGCTGCCTTTGAAACAGTTATCCACCAAATCCTCCTCTCCACACTCACAGAGCTTGGTATCTCAGGATCTGCCCTATACTGGTTCATGTCCCACCTCTTAGGGAGATATTTTAAGAGTATCTTGGAGGGGAGAAGTGTCCAAATCACATGGTTTATCCACAGGGGTTCCTCAAGGGTCAGTGCTCGGTCCCCTTCTCTTCTCAATATATACCACCTCACTCGGAGCAATAATCCACTCCCGTGGTTGCTCATACCAATGCTATGCTGACGATACCGAGCTCTTCCTCCAACTTTTCTAAGACCAAGCTCCTTGTCGTTCTAGCCAGTCCCTCAGTACAACAAAACATTAGCATCCGAGTGGAATCAACACAACTCCTGCTCACAAATTCTGCCCGAAACTTGGGTGTCATGAGCGATGACCAACTAACCTTTAAGATTCACGTGGCCTCATCTGCTAAGTTCTGTCGATTTGCCCCGTACAACATCAGTAAGATCAGGGACCCTATCTGTCTGAGCATGCAGCACAACTCAGGCTCTTGTAATACGCACCGACTACTGCAATTCCGTGCTGGCAGGCCTCCACACATGTACGTTCAAACCTCTGCAGATGATACAGAACTCAAGAGGCACCAGCACAAAACAGCACATGTCACCCCGCTGTTCATATCCCTCCACCGGCTCTCAGTTGCTGCCCACATCAAATTCGAAACCCTGACACTCGCTTACAAAACAGCAACTAAAATAGCTCCCGCCTACCTGAACTCCCACGTTCAGGTCTACGCTCCCTCCTGCTTATTACGCTCTGCCACTGAAAGGCACCTGGTATCACCACCACAACAGCACCCTAAATCACTAGCCAGAGGTGGAACAAGTTATCAAACTCTCATTTGATCTCTATGCTTCGTCTCAGTGCGCTGCCTGTTAGCACCTACATCCTGTCGGACTCAAACTTAGCCTTACGGCACTCACTCGTGCTGTTCTCTCCTGACTAGATCCCTGCCTGTGCTGTATCAGCTCGAAGATGTACGTCGCTTTGGATAAAAGTATCTGCTGGATGAAACTGTGAATTGTAGTTCTGCACAAACTCACAACATCACCAGTGGATATCCTGGACATGCAGATAGCAACAGAAAACAGGGAAATAATCTATCAGCCTCGTCAATACTCTGGTTGTGTGCAGCTGGCTGGTTTCCACAGCAGGCGTAGCTACTCTGAACAAGCCTGAAGCACTTTCCACCACTTCCACGTTTGATCCACCCACATACAAGTTTTGTGTATGTGTGTGTGTGTGTGTGTGTTTGTTATATAAGGTACCACTTTTGATGGTCAGTCCACTTCCATGTAGTGGCCCTGTGAGCAGGAAAGGTAATTTAACACACTGGGCTGGTCATTTCACTATTGGGGATAACATATCAGTGGAGACTGTCCATGCTTGGCTACAAAAGAGCTCTGTGAGTGTGCATGTTTGTGTAGGTGGGAGTCTGTTAACAAGAAGGAGCACTATGTGAGTAAAACAGTTTATGTACAAGTGTGTGAATGTATCAACATACAGTGTGAATGTATAATAACAGATAATAAAAGAGATTTGCGAATAAAAGGAACACTTAATATGCTTGAAAAGGTCCGTTTTCAGAGCTCGGTGTTATCTGTTTCTACCATAGCATCACAAGAACACTAATATGGCACAACAGTGCTAGCATGTTGCAAAATGTATCATGATTAACATGGTTCTTTTTCAAAAGAAAATGACTAACAGAGAAGAACAGGCAGAGGACGTAAAAGAGGGAAGTAATGGGGGATGAGACAGCACAGAGAAAGAGAGGAAGGTCGGTCAGTCCATACCATTCATGTTAACCCCTCCCCCAGTCCACCCAGTGGTGATAGTAGCTGCCTGGTTCACTGACATCATCTCTATTGCCGAGTCCACACCCCCACCCCCCCTCCCACGCATTCAGCAGCTGATGCCGAAGCCCCCTCACTGTTTCCATCAGCTGTTTCAAAGTTTAATTCATTACATCTTCAATATTAATAACGTATGAATATTGCATCACTTTGACACTGCAGAAGGAGGACAGAAATCTTAAGAAAAACGCTCCTGTTTAAAAACAGCTCCTGAGCAATTTCCATATTGTTATTTTTAGCATGAAGCACATTGCGCCCACTGCTCCTTCACTATCTCTATCTCTGCACAGGCACATTGTGCATTATGCCAAGCAGAGTCACTGTCAGTCCCCTCAGACTGTACAAACTGATACAGTGTGAACACAATGTGTAGTGTGTTGTGTGATGAGTAACCAGTCACTGCTAATTGTGAGTCCCCAGTATAAAAAGCCCTGAACAAAGCAAGCCAGATGTGCTCAATAACCAGGGTGCTTCTTGCTAAGTGCAGATGTGTGGACAGTCCAAACTACATGAAATAATCAAGCACATTGAAGAAGACTTGCTCTCTGGTGAAGAAGGTGCATGCATGTAATTCGGGAACAGGTTTTATTGATTGCATGAAGACAGATGGCTGGTGTGACGGCTGTGAACTATTATCAAGGGTGGCTGCTACTAAGTCAGGACTTCAGCTATACGTCGTCAGTTATTTACAGATAAGCGAGGCAGAAATGAATTATGAGATTTTTGAAGGGAATTCGGCACAAGAGAAATCTCATCTGGGCAATAACATTCCTGGATTTCATTCAGTTACATGCTCTCACTAGTACAATTGTCAAAATCGGTGTGAAAATACGTCTACACATGGATTCACTATAACCCATCTCTTTCCCAACTGCAACGAGCTATAAAGTTAATTGAGACCAGACCACGTACCGCTGATATGTGCTGGTCTGTGTGACGTTCAGGGAGCCAGCCTCCGTTCAAATATATGCCATTTATAAGGCGACTTTCCTTCTAGGTTAGGTCCAAATGATGTGTTAAGAAAACACGTTATACACCACACATTATCTGTTGCAATTAAAATACAATTTAATATCACAGCTTCGCCTCCCACAATCTAATTTGTTATAATTATGTTGCACAGAGGTAACATTAAGTAGGCGGCATGATTCATTTTTAAAACGATGAAATTCACTGAATTACTGGTTGCTTATCGATTTTTTTTAATGCCGAACTTATCAACAGGCTCTATAAATGTGTCAGAAGCCGTGATTGGTGTTTTAATCAAGTATATGTAGCTGTCCAGACGCAAAATATCCTAAAACCGGCAGATTCTTAAAGGATCTTGGTGTGAGGTTCTCTCAGCTAAGAGAGGTCGGTGCCAAAAGAGGCTAAAAACACAAAGCGGCGGTTAGCTAAATATGGCTCAGTCATTTATCCATTCACTGGGAACAACAGTGTCAACAGTTGCACATTGGTCTATTTCGTAGAGAAATGGACTTACAGCGATGCTGGGAACCGCAGTCTCTGGTCGCTCGATCATTGTACTGTGCTGTCACCACCCAGCCTGCAACGGACAGTCACCGAAGCATAAACCGATAAACGTCCAAAAGAACGACGGAGCAGAGAGAAACACGCAGCTTTCCACCCTAAAAACGTAGTTTGCTGTAAACAAAAAGAACAAATGTGTGTCTGAAAATGAATGAATGGGGTTAAATTACATATGGCCGCTGACGGTTACTACCACCAGATGTAGCAGAGTGAAGAAAAATGCTCCGACGACTGTTCGTCCCAACGAGCCAAACACACAGAAGTGCACACTGCAACATCCGGAGGAGAGTTTCAAAATAAGACCGAAAGAAATACATTTCTTGTAGCGTAAGCAGTGGTTCTTACAGTGGGGTCCGAGGACCTCCAGGGGTCTTTAAGGGGGTTCCAGTGGGTCCCCAGCACAAAAGGGGAATAATTTAATTTCTCCATAATTCCACCCACAATTAACACAATGACAGAATGTATGACTATTTGGATCATGGGTTTCATACACTTTCTGTGATAAATCGTCTAAAAGCAAAAATTTAGAGAGAAAAAAGGACAAAATCTTATCAATGAGGGTCCATGGTCTAATTTGTGTCAGTTCAGGGGTTATTGATGTGAAAAAGTTAAAGAAACCACTGGCTTAGACAGTTTCTGTCGTCTGGCTTTTTGTGTTCTGTTCATACCTTGAACCAAGTTCAGTCGGTGGTTTATTGTTCTTGACATTAAAATACGAACACCATATCACTCAATCCAAGATAAAATAATATGGTTAGCATGTAACCATAGATGTTGACATTGTGATAAAAAAAAGTTGTCTTCTAATATAAATGTGCTCACACAGTAATAGAGACAATATATCAATTCAGCTTCCGATATGGACAGAAACTCCTCTTCTGACAAAATACAATAACTGACATTGGTGGTGACGCATAGGGATTTAGGCTCTTATTGTGAAAGTTGTTACCACGTCTATTTCCCGATCTGGTTCTGACTGGCTGCAAACTTGATGTACCTGCAGGGAACCTGAATCCGCCTCCCTAGCGGTCAAACACGGATGTGAATAGCCCCTGATCGTGTGTGTGTGTTTGTGTGTGTGTGGCCTGAAACTGAATGGTCGTTACGCCCTCTAGTGGAAAAGAAAGGAAGGGTCACTAGGTTACGGCATTCCAGCGATTTCTTTCTTCAACCGCCTTATATTTATTAGTATATAATCCATGTATTCATTTCATACATACTGTATCTACTTTGTCACTTTGATCTGGGTTTTTTCCCTCTTATGTTACATTTATTCACACTTGTTTAGGGTACATACTGTGTTGGCCAATAACTTCCTAACTTTAACAGATCCTTAGCAAAATCTTTTGTGCCACTAACTTCCTAAATTTCTTATCTCAACTTAATTATTAAATGTTTTCACCCTGTACTGTCCCTTACACAATGCCAAATAATAAAATATATATAATAATAATATATAATAATAAAATATATATATAATATATAATAAAATATATTTACATACGTTATATATACATACATATATACATATATACATATACACATATACATATACATACATATATATATATATATATATATACACACGTAAAGCATACAAAACTGGTCTTTATATAAATTTTAAAATGTATTTATATATATGTATGAGAATGTATATTTTCAATATGGATGTATTAAATTATATGAAAATATGTAAATATGTTTTAAAAATATTCTGATCTGTGCAACTTCCATATCCAACATGCTGCTGTTCTGAAGTGAACTTATAACATGAGCACTTACTTGTTGTTTGGCACAATATGTATAAATGTCTTTTCACCACTCAGGGGTTTTTGTTTTTGAAAGCAAATTGTTTTATTGGCATATAAAACTGTCCTATGTCATCAGGTGGGAGACAATGATACAGTATGATGAAGTTTATTGTATACTGTTGGCTGTAATATCATAAGCAACAGACTTTTTGTTCCATATAATAAAATACACTGCATTTCTCTAACTAATAAAATGTAGAAAATATGATGGAAATGTCACAATTATCAAAATGGCATCTTAACAACATTGTATGTATATAAATACAACTTATCTCAGCAAATTTTAGATTTAAGAATATATTGTATATATTTTGCATATACATAGAGAGAGAGTTGCTGTTTAGCTTATGATTATCCACCTGCAGATGTTCCAGTAGGGATAGTAACATATTTGCATTCAACACCTCTTAGTTGAAAAGTTATAGTTTGAAAAGCTGCAGTATTATTCAACATTAACCAGCCAGATTTTGTTCATTGGAGTCTCTGATAGTGGTGTTGCCATGGTTACAGGTTGGCTGTCTCTGGGACCATTTCGGGACCCAGGGCGCTGATGAGGTCCTTCACCCAAGGAATTGATGGTCTGACACACAGCTGATGTCCTGCTTCTGTGTTCAGCCTGAACATACACATAAACAAGACAGTAGGTCAGGTTGAGTTCATTCAGGTGTAGATACGGTGATTAGTAATATATTTCTTTACGGTTGTGTACTTACAACACAGCAGGGATGGGGCACTGCTCGCTCATCTTGACGTAGCCGACCACTCGGCCTGTAGGAGGGTTCGCATTGAAACGATAGCAGCATTTCTTTGGGCCAGAAACGTATATACCTGAAAACACACAGCTGTGAATGAACGACTCAGCAACATACAACAAACATGCAGTCACAGACATCATCTGTTAGCCCATTTTTTCTTGTCCCCAGGAAGTTGTATTTGATGCAATTTTTTGAAGAGAAAAACTCTTCTCCATCAGAAAAACGCTTGATGTGTTGATAGTTTCAGGTCTTTAACAACTCTACATCCACTAAATGTTCCACTATGTTCATTCGTCAAAAAGATATTTCCTCATAAATGTTAAGTTGAGTTCAGATCTGGTCACTGTGAAGGCCATAACATACGATTCACATCATTTTTATGCTCATCAAACCATTTAGTGACCCCTTATGCCCTGTGAACTGGGGCACTGTCTTCCTGGAAGAGAAGCAAAATGCCCCCCTCAGCCTAACCCCTCACTGTAGGGGTGAAGCATTCAGACCTGTACCAATTTTCCTTTAATTCGTCACACTCACACAGACACATAAACACACACACACACACAAAAATGGAGAAAAGTGGAGAACCAAAACAACAAACACCAGACTGTTCTGCTCTGATACTCTCTGATTCTCTCCTCCGAGAGTCCGAGTCTAGTCTTTAACCCAAGCAGATCGGCCTACATGAGAAATTAGTCTAATTGGTTCATTAGTTTCAAAACGTAAAACTGTGACCTCTCAAGTCACTTTGCATTGTGTCGTCTCAGGTCTTTTGTTTGTGTTGTCTGGCAAAGGCCTGCTCCTGGCCTTGCTTTGCCTGTCAAAACAAAACACACGGCTGAATTCTGTCTCAGAAGACAGAGGAACAGCGTGACCTCTTAAATATGGAAAATTCCATAACAACATGTGAATCTAAGTGTGGCAGTTTGTATTCTAAGTGAGGGTGTGGAGGGAGCTTCAACATCATGATGATATAGAAATTATATTCTGCACAGAAATCTTTTAAAAGTGTAAACAATTGGGGTTGTTACTTTAAGCTCAGGTTAAATTCTTTATATACAAGCAGTATAGATAGAATTGATTAATTCCACAAAATATCAATCAGACTCAATCATATTCATGATATCAAAGGTGAATGACTTGATTATTAACATTTTAAAATATGATACTCACAAACACTGATTGAACATGTTATTGTTGAGCTCTTACCTTCACTGAGAGTGACGGCTGCCAGCATCAGCACAAACACAGACAGAGCGAGACGAGGAGCAGCCATCCTGAAGTATGTGTGTTTATCCCCTTTGTGACAATCTCAGTTGAGCTGTATCAGCCTGTTCCTGCTGCTGTGTGGACTTGTCCTCCACTGCATCCATATTATATAGAGGAGCGACGATCAGTCTTCGGGAAATTACAATGACGTATCGTAGCTCTATCTGCACTGTAAAAAAAATCACTGTGAAATCCACGGTAATTTACTGTGATTCTTCATCGTTGATGTGGCTCAGGAGGTAAGAGCGGGTCGTCCACTAATCGGAAGATCGGTGGTTCCATTCCCGGCTCCTCCAGTCTACGTGGCGGTGGGCAAGATACTTAACCCCAAATTGCTCCTGATGGCATCAGTGTATGAATGTGTAGTTTCCTCTAATGGGCAGGGTGGGATGGCATGGCAGCCCCTGTACCATTCAGCGGGTGAATGGACGTATGTGATTTGTAGTGTAAAAAAGTGCTTTGAGTGGTCAGAAGACTAGAGAGGCACTATACAAACACAGTCCATTCTGTGACTATTTTTACACTATAGTACCAAAAACACAGTAATCATAATGATACTGTGGAAATCACAGTAGTGAACACAACAACCAATGATACTGTAAAAAAAAAAAAAAAATCAACAACTGTATTTTAGTACTGTAGAAAAGACAGAAACCAAGAAGATGAAATCTGGAAATTATGATTGAACCAACTAGATGTCAATATTGTATTCTGGTTGCTGATTGGTATGGGAGGACAGTCTCCCTTGCAGCTCATTTTATGTGTCATGGCCAATCACAGATTAGCATGAAAAAAAAAAAGAAAAACATTGAGTCCAATGTAAGAGGTCCTGCCCTATGGAGGTCAGCAGGAACCATGGATGTATTAGAAGAGCTGGATACTGGAGTAAAAATGGCGCTCATTCAGTCCTATAGAAATTGCTCGCTTGGGGCATATGCCAAAAAAAGTTTCTGGGCTTGTAGCTGCTATCAGAGGCAGAGTTGCAATTATAATAAAAGGGTTAATTTAATAATTTAAGTTGAAATGTGAATAATTTATGTTTGGATTAAAATACTTTATTTTAATGTTTATAAACATGTATAAGTTGAAAATGGTAAAAAGACCTAATTTGAGAGCGGAACAAATGTTCTGTGTTATGTTGTGGGTTGGGTTTGTTTTGTTTGCTACACATTGAACAAGACCACGCATGGAGAGAGATGCGCTTTAGCAGAGAGGATAATTGGTATTAAGTTCCAACGAAGACTTTGAGGCTGAGCATTGAAGTTAATTTCCCTTTGGTTAACGCGGCCAATGAGGTATTTATTTATGTATATTTGTAATTATTATTATTATTTTGTATGATTGCTACATTTTTGCATCTGAATTTAAGCTAGTCGTTTGTTAGCTGAATGTCGGTACATGTGAAATTGTGTGAGATTTATTTGTATTCTTTGTTTGTTTAGTTCTCACGGCATGAGAAATAAATGCCAGTCTATAGAAGAACGCCTTGTGTTCGTGTCTTTAACTGGAGGGAACTACAGTGAGAACTCAGCCCGCTCGACATGAGGTGAAGAGAGGAGAGTCTGCACCCGCGTCGTCGGAGCTGCAAGTTCATCGCACTTCAAAGCGAACAGATAAGACCTTGTATAAACCAATAGCCCGAGCAAGCAGCGTTCGAAGGCGTTGTGTGGTTAAGCCAGCAAAAGGACACATTTAAAACAAGTTAAATGTAAAGGGCTGGTGTAGCTGCATCAAGTGCTTTAAAGGGACTCTATAAGCGCTAAAAGTGTTTTTGGTGTTTGTACAGGTATAAGTTAAGTATAAGTAAGTCACTGCTGATTTCAACTTAGTTATTTGTTACTAAGCAATTTGAAGTGTGATTGATATTTAAAGGTGTTATTATTTTGAAAGTGTTAATAAGAAGGTATTTATGATTCACTGTGAATGTAATAGGCTAATTGTTGTGAAAAGGTGTTAATAACGCACAATAAGTTACTCTAAAAAATTCTGGTTAAATTTGACTTTAATTAGATTAAGTTCATTGGGGTTAACATTATTATTGCAGTTCAAATCATAGCCTGGTATTAACACTTAAGTTGAGTGATTTAATTCATTTTGTTATAAAACAAAAAAAAAGGGAATTATACAGTCAAACATTGCTAAAATGGCTGAGGGTAACAGTGAAGCTGTAGAGTTACAGCAACAGTCTACAGACATGAACCCATCAGAAGAAAGTGATGCAGCTTTAGGGACACAAGCTGCTACAGGACTACGAAGAAGTCAGAGAACCCGAAAGCTTACAGAAAAGGGTCAAGAGCTCCAAGAGAGTAAGTCTAAAGGTCTTCAGCGTCGCTTCAAATCAGCGTATGATCAGTGGAAAGTTCTGGTTAAGGAGGCTAAGAAACAACTTGACAAACCTCTTTCCAGTGAAATCCTGCAAGATATTACAACCAAAATCCAAGGCGCCTCATCAGATGTAAAACGAGCATATGAAGATGTGCGACAATTCATAACTCCTGATGCAGACACCCGTCGCAGAGTCGACACTTGTGATGCTGTTTCAAAACAGCTCTTGGACTTTGCGTGGAAGAAGCAAGAAGAGGAAGACAAAAGTCAAAGTCATACAGAACAGGCATGCTGGATTGAAACAGGCTCAGTGTTCTTATCTGCAGCATCCCAGAAATCTGGTTCAGTCGCTCCAAGCTTAAGGTCTTCAACCAGACTAAGCGTAAGGTCAGAACGTTCAAGTGTGTCATCTTCAAGGAAACAAGAAGCAGCAGCGGAACTAGCTGCTACCCAAGCCACCTTGAAGGTTTTGCAAGAAGTGGAACGTGAAAAACAAGAGCTTGAATCCCTTGAAGCTGAGAACAGGCAGAGGCTTGCTCTACAAGAGGCAGAAAATGCTGAAAGACAAAAAGCTTTAGGAGAGAAACGCAGACAAATAGAGCGCTTAGAGACAGTTAAAAAGATGAATGCTGCAAGAGCACGGCTGCAAGTGTATGAGCAAGAAGTAGGCTCAGATGAAGAGATATTAGAGTTGCTCCATGACTGCAAGCTTGAGCAGAAACAGCCTGCACCTCATCAAACATGTCTTCCAATGCATGATGTGATATCACCAGACTATGTCACACATGTACAACCTACTATGCCAACGCACACTGCCAAAATGTCTCAACCTACTGGTAATCCACATCAAGAGGATAGCAGTACAACACTTGCTACAGCAATAGCTGAGTCTATCAATGCAAGCCGTCTCCCAGTACCAGAGCCCTCTGTTTTCATTGGAGACCCGCTGAGGTACAAAGACTGGAAATTGTCATTTCAAACTTTGATTGGAAGGAAAAACATTCCAGTGAATGAAAAGGTTTACTACCTACGCAAGTACGTTGGTGGACCTGCAAAGAAAGCCATTGAGAGCTATTTTCTGATAGGTACAGATGCAGCCTATCATTCAGCATGGGATGTCCTGGAAGAGAGATATGGAAGCTCCTTTGTGATTGCAAAGGCTTTCAGGGACAAGCTCACTTCATGGCCCAAAATTGGACCGAAGGATAGCCTTGAATTAAGAGAGTTTTCGGATTTCCTTCGTGGCTGTCAAGCAGCAATGTCTCAGATTAAGAGTCTTGAAGTCTTAAATGACTGTGGCGAAAACCAAAGAATGCTCACCAAGCTTCCTGATTGGTTGACAGCAAGATGGAACAGGAAGGTAATTGACATTGAAGAAGAAACAAAGACATTCCCTAGCTTCAGTCAATTTGTTGAGTTTGTCACAAAGGAAGCCAAGATAGCCTGTAATCCAGTGACCTCTCTTCATGCTCTGAAGTCTAGCGATGGTGAAAAGCCAAAGACACAAAAGACTCGAAGCACTGGTGCAAGGGTGATGTTAAGTAGCTCTGAAGAAAATTCAAATGCTAATATGTGTGTTTTTTGTGAAAGACCAAACCACGATATTCACACATGTCGGAAGTTCATGGACAAGACAATTGCAGAGAGAGTTAAAATTGTACAAACAAAAAGATTGTGTTTTGGATGTCTGAAACCGGGACACCATTCAAAGAACTGTGAAAGGAGAAGTGTCTGTGAAACATGTAACAGGAAGCATCCAACATGTTTACATGAAGATCGTGCTAAGGATGACAAGCGAAAGGAAAGTGGCAAGCACACAAAGGAGAAAGAGAGGTTAAAGGAGACTAAGGAGTCTAAACAAACCGGCGAAATGCCAAATGAAGCAACCTCTAATCGAGTGGTGCAAGACATGGACAGTACGCACACATCCACAGTCATGCCAGTGTGGTTGTCCACAACAGATAATCCAGAGAATGAAATTCTCATGTATGCTCTGCTGGACAATCAAAGCGACACCACGTTCATCTTGCAAGATAAAGCAGACACTCTTCACACACAGAAGGTGTCTGTGCGATTAAAACTCTCCACGTTGTCCTCCAGAAATACAGTTATTCCAAGTCAGAAGGTAACTGGGCTGCAGGTGAGAGGTTTCTACTCATCAAAGAAAATCCCTCTCCCAGTAACCTATTCAAGAGAGTTCATTCCTGCCAACTTAAGTCACATACCTACACCCAAGACAGCAAGAGCATGGCCACACCTAGAACACCTTGCTGAAGAAATTGCTCCTTTAATAGAATGTGATGTTGGTCTACTCATAGGATACAACTGTTCTCAAGCCTTGCTGCCCAGAGAAGTCGTGTCAGGGAAGGATAATGAGCCATTCGCTCAAAGAACAGACCTCGGCTGGAGCATAGTTGGCTGTGTCAACCCTTGTGTAGACTACGGTGATGTTATTGGAAGCAGTCACAAGGTTGTTGTGAGGCAAGTAGTACCCTCTCTGAAGTCTCCTACGCATCTGACAAATGAAGTTCGATACATATGCCGAACACAAGTCAAGGAATTAATAACCCCACCTGATGTGTTAAAGGTGCTTGAGTCTGACTTCAATGAAAGGGCTGTTGAGGATGCTCACTTCTCTCAAGAGGATCTACGCTTCATATCAATAATGGAGGAGGGAATCAAGATTGATGCAGAGGGTCACTGCGAAATGCCTTTGCCATTTAAGCAAGATAGGCCAAATCTGCCAGACAACAGGAAATGTGCCGAACACCGTCTCCAGTGCCTGAGAAGGAGATTTGAAAGGGACAAGCAATACTATAAGGATTATGTAGCCTACATGAGTGAAACGATTGCTCGTGGGGACGCAGAGAAGGTTCCAGACGGAGAAATCAACAAAAGCCCCGCCTGGTACATCCCTCACCATGGAGTCTATCACCCCCAGAAACCAGGCAAGGTACGAGTTGTGTTTGATTGCTCTGCCAAGTTTCAAGGCATGTCACTAAATGATCATTTGCTAACTGGACCAGAATTGACCAATACTCTGGTGGGTGTTCTGTGTCGGTTTCGCAAGGGTCCAGTAGCAATTATGTGCGATATTGAACGCATGTTCCATCAGTTTCGCGTGCGAGCAGAAGACCAAGACTATCTCAGATTTCTGTGGTGGGATGATGGAAACTTTCAATCTCAGCCAGCAGTCTACAGGATGAGAGTGCACCTGTTCGGCGCAGCGTCATCACCCAGCTGTGCGAATTATGGACTCAAACACATTGCTGCTCAAGGACAAGGTCACTTTAGTGAAGCATCCATCCGCTTCATTGAAAGAAACTTTTATGTGGATGATGGCCTGACTAGCGTGTCAACAGCAGATGAAGCTCTACAGTTAGTCAGCGAAGTGAGGCAGCTCTGCAGCGCTGGCAAACTGCGGGTTCATAAGTTCATCTCAAATAGTCAGAAGGTGCTAACATCCATTCCCAGTGAAGATTGTGCTGAAACTGTGAGGCATCAAGACTTAGCCCTGGGTGAGCCACAGATTGAGAGAGCCTTGGGGGTCAAATGGTGTGTTTCTTCAGATCAGTTCCTCTTCAGGGTCATTGTAAATGAACATCCACTCACTCGAAGAGGAGTCTTGTCGACAGTTGCTTCCATATTCGATCCACTTGGATTCGTAGCGCCCTTCGTTCTTGTTGGGAAGCAGATACTTCAACAGATGTGCCGAGATCAGATCAAATGGGACGAACCTCTGTCTGATGACCTACGACCACAATGGGAGTCTTGGCTATTAGACCTACAGAATCTAGCAGATGTCAAGATTCAGAGATGCTACCTCCCTACAAGCTTCAGTGATGTCCAAAGATATGAACTCCATCATTTCTCGGACGCAAGTGTCACTGGGTATGGAGTCTGTACTTACCTGAGAACAATCAGTACATCAGGACAGATACACTGTACTCTGGTCATGGGCAAAGCCAGAGTCGCCCCCACGAAGGTCACCACAGTGCCAAGACTTGAGTTGTCGGCAGCTGTAGTTGCTGTTCGTACAAGTGATGTGATCAGGAAAGAGCTGGAAATAGAAGGCGCCCAGGAGTTTTTCTGGACGGACTCAAGGGTTGTCCTTGGATATGTAAATAACGATGCCAGGCGATTTCATGTCTTTGTGGCAAACCGCATCCAGCGTATCAAGGAAAGTACCAGTCCAAGTCAATGGAGACATGTGCTCTCTGAGGAAAATCCCGCAGATCATGCGTCAAGGGGACTCAAGGCTAAAGAGCTCATTGCATCTAACTGGTTGACTGGTCCAAATTTTCTGTGGTGTGACAATCTTCCCAGTGGAGATATTATGGTGGGAGACATAGCAGTGGAAGATCCAGAAGTCCGTAAGGTTGTCATACATAAGACCTCCACCGCAGAGGATTCACTGCTCGATCGCTTTCTTAAGTTCTCTAGTTGGGACAAGTTAGTAAGAGCTGTTGCCAGACTTGTACGATGTGTCAAGGAGTTTAAAGGTTTGACATCAAGAACCAATGAAGCCACAAGTCTCGAAGAAAGAAAGAATGCAGAACTTACCATCATAGGTAAGGTACAAAGGGCAACATTCATGAAGGAAATAAAAGGACTTCAGTGCAGCAAAGAGATGACAAAAAAGGACAATACCAACAGGCTGTATAAACTGAATCCCTTTGTGGATGAGCAAGGCATCCTCAGAGTGGGTGGTCGACTAGAACATTCTGCTTTGCATCCACACATCAAGCATCCAGCAGTTTTACCAAAGACTAGCCACATATCGAAGCTGTTGATTAAACATTATCATCAAAGGGTGCAACATCAAGGGCGTGGCCTAACAATGAATGAGCTGCGAGCAAATGGCATTTGGATACTTGGATGTAGTCACGCTGTGGCATCCTACATCTACAAGTGTGTCAAGTGTAGAAAGTTCAGAAGGCGTACAGAACAACAAAGAATGGCAGATCTACCTGTTGAACGCATGGAAACAGCTCCTCCCTTTTCATATTGTGGGATGGACTGTTTTGGCCCATTCTATGTCAAGGAGGGCAGAAAGGAGCTGAAGCGATATGGTCTACTGTTTACATGTCTGTGCTCTCGTGCTGTGCACATTGAGCTACTTGACGACATGACAACTGATGCCTTCATTAATGCTCTTCGTGCCTTCATCGCCTTGCGTGGAAATGTTCGTCAACTTCATTCTGACCAGGGCACTAACTTTGTTGGTGCTAGACGTGAATTCCTGGAAGCTGTCAAAGAGATGGACCAAGAGAACCTAAAACAACTAGGTTGTGAGTTTGTCATGAGCCCTCCATCTGCTAGTCATATGGGTGGAGCCTGGGAAAGGCAAATCAGAACGATAAGGAGTGTGCTGACATCTATTCTGGATCAGTCATCCAGAAGGCTTGATGGGTCATCTTTGCGAACCTATCTATACGAAGTCATGGCAATCATTAACAGCAGACCTTTAACAGCTCACTTCCTCAATGATCCTGCAGGGCCACAACCTCTTACGCCCAATCATATCTTGACAATGAAGTCTTCAATACTCTTGCCACCACCTGGAGAGTTTGTGAAGGAAGACCTTTATCTTCGCAAAAGATGGCGTAAAGTTCAACATTTAGCCAATGAGTTCTGGTCAAGATGGAAAAGGGAGTACTTGTTAAACCTGCAACAGAGACAAAAATGGCAGAAGACTCACAGAAATGCAAAGGTTGACGATATAGTCATTGTGCAAGATGACAGTGCACCACGGAATGAGTGGAAACTGGCCAAGATCACAGAAGTGTATCCAAGTAAGGATGGATGCGTGAGAAAGCTACAACTGCTCATCAGTGACTCAGCCTTGGATAATCAAGGAAAGCGTCTCAGCAAACCAACCTATCTGGAGAGGCCTGTCCATAAGACAGTTACTCTGCTTGAAGCCAATTAATACAGCTGTCTGTCTACCCTTTTTCAAGGATGTTTGTTTGAATCCTACACATTAGTTACACTACATTTAAGTATAGAAATCAAAGGTGATTTGGTGGGAGTGTAGCTGCTATCAGAGGCAGAGTTGCAATTATAATAAAAGGGTTAATTTAATAATTTAAGTTGAAATGTGAATAATTTATGTTTGGATTAAAATACTTTATTTTAATGTTTATAAACATGTATAAGTTGAAAATGGTAAAAAGACCTAATTTGAGAGCGGAACAAATGTTCTGTGTTATGTTGTGGGTTGGGTTTGTTTTGTTTGCTACACATTGAACAAGACCACGCATGGAGAGAGATGCGCTTTAGCAGAGAGGATAATTGGTATTAAGTTCCAACGAAGACTTTGAGGCTGAGCATTGAAGTTAATTTCCCTTTGGTTAACGCGGCCAATGAGGTATTTATTTATGTATATTTGTAATTATTATTATTATTTTGTATGATTGCTACATTTTTGCATCTGAATTTAAGCTAGTCGTTTGTTAGCTGAATGTCGGTACATGTGAAATTGTGTGAGATTTATTTGTATTCTTTGTTTGTTTAGTTCTCACGGCATGAGAAATAAATGCCAGTCTATAGAAGAACGCCTTGTGTTCGTGTCTTTAACTGGAGGGAACTACAGGGCTGCTTCCGTGTTGTGCGGCCCACTGAATATGCAGAGTAGTGTTTCCCTCGCTAGCTCCTGCTTGACCCATAGACTCTACATTGTGATGACGTCATGGATTTTTTAAATCGCTTTTCTCAGCCTGAAGAAAGTTTTACAAGCATAAAACCTCCATGGATCAAAAGTCCATAATAGAAAGAGTCATAACTGAGTCTTCTACAATGGTGGTCTATGGGGATGCAATACCGGGAGTGGCCACTGGGAAAAATTGGCTGAGTGGAGGCGCCCTATCCAGGTCTTACTATACATCCATGGCAGGCACCCGTCCTCCCCTGTCCACCTCCACCAATTGTGCCTCTCACCCCCCATCACCACTTCACACACACTGCTCTTTCTCCTTCTGCCCTGCAGGTGTCGCTGTTGAAGCATTTTAAACAGAATTTCAGTAATGGATTTTTTTCCAAAGAAGAGAGAAAAAATACTTTATTAATAACACTGAGATTTGTAATAGTTTATTTCAACCAAATATTCTTTTTTATATTTTGATCTCCCTTTTGCCTCTCAAAAATAGAGAAGGTGTGTGTGTGTGTGTGTGTGTGTGTGTGTGTGCATGTATAGGACTATTATAGGACTATTAATTAAAAAGTAATCACTCTCAGTAATAACAATGTTTTCCAAAGTCATGCACACCTCTAAATCCTGATGCCTTTCTTCATCTTATTTCTTCTCCTCACTCCTGCTGATGCCAGAGTCCAGTCTCTCCATCATCCCAGGTCTCACTGTGCAAGGCAAGATTTAAAATCCAAAGACTAAGCCAAGTTAGTCAGCTCTTGTGGCAGTTGTGCTTGTTATACTATGTGCCTGTTTTTAGATATTTTATATTTATTTTGGCTTAACCACAAGCATCTCAACAGTCATCTGCTTAGATTTAGATTTAGATTTGTTCTCATGTACTAACTCAGAAACAATATTGTCTCTATTGTGTTGATATCTTAGTTTTCACGTGGAAAACAGTACTTCAAGGTAACAGAACTCTTGTTAATTCAGTGTTTGATTATTATTAATCAGGAGAACCTGAACCTGAGATCTTGTATACGACCAAATGGATGCTGCTGATGGAGACCTGACTTCACCACCACCTTGGCTGCCATCTTCACATTGTGCTATACGTTCACAGTTGAATATCAGGAGGAAACAATGACATCGCTGGACTCTGTTCAAAAAGTATTGCTCATCAACATTTTTACATCATTTACATACTTTTAGATTTATTTTACTTGTGATTGTTACATTTGCTGTTAAGATGTATTAAGTGTTTGTTACAATAAGTAATTAAAATCTTGTTAGGTGCAGCATATTCTACAAATATTTTAACTTTGAGAGTCTTAAAAATATGTGTTTTGATCATAGCTTGACTATTACACTGACAGTAATGGTAAAACATTTTTGTTTTTTGTCCTCTACAGTAGTTGTTATCCAGTTTGCTGAAGAACATGAAGCAGCAGTGGAGTATCAAAGTCAAATCACCCAGTGGCTCCTGAACTGCATCCAAAGCCTTCTGAGTCAGTGGATTGTGATGCAAAGTGGACTGAGGTGGGGTGTTGGACTCTTTACAGACAAGTACGCATCCACAAACCTAATTTTAAAGACTCTATGGACACCTGAGTACCTAGTGACATCTCCCACAGTTGAATATACATGTTTAGATGTGTTTTGTTTCAAGGAAATAGCAGTGTCTACTGTCAGTGTCTATATTATGGGACATTATGGCGGATACTTCATCTCCATCAAAGAAAGAAGAAGACGTCAGATAATGTGAGTCAGTGTTATAGTATGGCAGTTAAATCACTTCAAATTACAATGCAACAGTAGCTCACAGTGTTGATAGTTTGACTTTGAGTGTTGTATTAATACCATAAGCAAAATGTACTTTTTGTGCCATATAATAAAATACACCACATTTTTGTACCTAATAAAATGTAGAAAATATGATGGAAATGTCACAATTATAAAAATGGCATCTTAACAACATTGTATGTATATAAATACAACTTATCTCAGCAAATCTTAGATATTAGAATATTTTGTATATATTTTGCATATACATAGAGAGAGAGCTGCTGTTTAGCTTATGATTATCCACCTGCAGATGTTCCAGTAGGGATAGTAACATATTTGCATTCAACACCTCTTAGTTGAAAAATTATAGTTTGAAAAGCTGTAGTATTTTTCACCATTCCCCTGGGACCATTTCGGCATCCAGGTAGCGGATGAGGTCCTTCACCCAAGGAGCTGATGATCTGGCACACAGCTGACGTCCTGTCACTGTGTTCAGCCTGAACATACACATAAACAGGACAATAGGTCAGGTTGAGTTCATTCAGGTGTAGATAGGGTGATTAGTAAAATATTTCTCTATGGTTGTACTTACAACACAGCAGGGGTGGGGCACTGCAGGCTGGTCTTGACATAGCCGACCACTCGGCCTTCAGGCACTGGTTTCTCATTGAAACGATAGCAGCATTTCTTTGGACCAGTACCACGCACACCTGAAAATACACAGCTGTGAATGAACAACTCAGCAACAAACAACAAACACACAGTCACAGACATCATCTGCTAGTCCCTTGTTCCCTTTTCCATTTCCTGTGGGCCTGGAGGAAGCTATATTTGATGCTATCTTTTAGTCAAAGTGAAAAACTCTTCTCCATCGGAAAAACTTTTGATGTGTGTTTATTTAGATTAATAAAAACATAGTTTCGGGTAACATATTCACACTCTTTTAGCAGTGTTCTGATCTTTAACAACTCTATATCCACTAAATGTTCCACTATGTTCATTCTTCCAAAAGATATTTCCTCATTTGGTGTTTTGATGACGGTTGTGGAGAACGCATTGGTGTGTTTAACTGGGTTGAGATCTGGCAAAGGCCTGCTCCTGGCCTTGCTTTGCCTGTCAAAACAAAACACGCAGCTGTGCTCTGTCTCAGAAGACAGAGGAACAGCGTGACCTCTTAAATATGGAAAATTCCATAACAACATGTGAATCTAAGTGTGGCAGTTTGTATTCTAAGTGAGGATGTGGAGGGAGCTTCAACATCATGATGATATAGAAATGATATTCTACACAGAAATCTTTTAAAAGTGTAAACAATTGGGGTTGTTACTTTAAGCTCAGGTTAAATTCTTTATATACAAGCAGTATAGATAGAATTGATTAATTCCACAAAATATCAATCAGACTCAATCATATTCATGATATCAAAGGTGAATGACTTGATTATAAACATTTTAAAATGTGATACTCACAAACACTGATTGAACATGTTATTGTTGAGCTCTTACCTTCACTGAGAGTGACGGCTGCCAGCATCAGCACAAACACAGACAGAGCGAGACGAGGAGCAGCCATCCTGAAGTATGTGTGTTTATCCCCTTTACAGCGTAGCAGTAAGTGACAATCTCAGTTGAGCTGTATCAGCCTGTTCCTGCTGCTGTGTGGACTTGCACTCCATCTGCATCCATATTATATAGAGGAGCGACGATCAGTGTTCAGGAATTCACAATGATGTATTGCAGCTCTATCTGCACTGTAAAAAATTAAAATTACTCTGAAATCCACAGTAATTCACAGCCTCAACCTCAGTCACAACCCTAAAATTCATGGTGCAGATTAAATCATTTAAACTTTAGTTTGAAATAATTCTTCTTCTCAATAATTCAAATATTTCAAGATGACCCTGTTTGTCCATGGTTCTGTAGGCTGTTACTCTCAGGTTTTCTATCAGGTCAAAACGTTTTATACAGTCTATGTCATGACAGGCGGTCAGTGAAGTCGTGAGCTGATTGGTTGAGCCATAGAGAAACATCACATGATCTCAAATTTGAATAGCGTCACTGAGGCAGTTTGTTCTCTTAATACATCCATGGTTTGGGCGCCAAAGTAATTTACTTCACTGCAGCCAGTTTGGGATTTAACAGCTCTTTAGATTACTTCATTATCTTTTATTCACTTTAAAGGAGTTAAAGTAATCAGACGGTATCATAGATGGACTGTCTGATATCCTACAGCTTGCTAACTTCACCAGCTAATATTTAACTGCAGAGTCCTCTGAAATAAAGGACGCAATAAATTTGGAACATTGAGAAATGAGCACTGGAAGATACGGGAGACCACAAAGATGTCTGTTCAATAGATATTTTTGCAGTGAGGACAGTGAGTTTCTTGCAGCGTGGTGAGGAGTAACATTAGCTTCAGCAGCTGATCAGTAAGTGTCCAAGATGTATATGTATTTATGTATGTTTAGGTGTATGACCACTCGGCTTTTAGGCACTGGGTTCTCATTGAAACGAAAGCAGCATTTCTTTGGACCAGAACCTGAAAATACAACGCTGTGACACTCAGCAACATACAAGAAACACGCAGTCACAGACATCCTCTGCCAGTCCCTTTTCCTTGTTCCCTTTTCCATTTCCTGTGGGCCCTCTCACACTCATTCGTCATTCAACGTCATTCTTCCAAGGACAAATGATGTCACATTTGCCATTTATGTGTATTTGACTTTCAACTTCAGATATACACAATTACATTTTTGATATCCAGAATCTGCAATATAATTCTTACTGGGAAAAACTCCAGTTTCAGATATTTACAATCTGATTCTTACTAGTCATAATTTTTACTACAGATATCCAAAATGAAAAACCATTCCAGATATCCACAATCTGAATATAATATAATTGATATAAACTGAATATTCAAAATACATTGTGACTAGTGATAATGCTATTTCAGATATCAAGTTATTCAGATATCAGTCAGACTGTTTAAGTGATCACTCTGTTATATTTTGTGTCTGGAAAATCAAAACCCCAAGTTCACCTCCTACTTACATTAGACTGAGACAATGCAAAAACGTTTATGTAGATAGTTTTATTCAAGATATAGTTTCCATTAAATGGGAGAGATTTCAATTCCTTTTGCTGATGATGCATGGGACTTTTTTTACTCTGAAAACATGCCCCCATAAAAACAATTAAAGGTAGACACCTAGCTCACAGTTTATCAGCCTTTTCAAACAAAGGGATAAAGCCTGGGCCAAATATTGCTTGTCTAAGGATGCGTCCGATTGGGAAACCTAGAGATACTTGAGAAATCAATGTAAAACCAAAACAAGGAATGCAAAATCTAACTACTATAAACAGAGCTTTTCACAGGATTTCTGCTCTGGAAACAACTGAATAACTCTGCCTTAAAATTCAAGATTCAAGATGGGGTTTTTTTTGTCATTCAGCAAAAAGGCAGAATGAAATTACGAGCACAGGTGTGTTTACTTTAATTGTCCGTCCTATTTGAAACAGTTTTTGGTTCCATATAGATTTTCTTATTCACTCAGACACATGCAATATCTCTTCTTTTCTGTCCCCAGAATTTTTAAATAATAATCAGATGCAGGTCTTTTCAGTACAAAACTCTGATTAACTGGAATGATCTTCTTCTTTCTCTTAGATCCATTATCTCTTTTTGCTACTTCAGGACTTCTTTATTCTGTCATCTTAAAACAACCTGTTCATTGTTTCAAGTGCTCGCAGTACTGATGAAACTAATCTGATTTTATGGGTCATTTTTCATTTCTTGTATCCAATTTCTTGTACAACTGCTGAGGGTGGGAGATGGTGAGAGAGCTGTCTGTATCTGTGTATCTGTAGCCTGTTTGTTATGCAACAATGTCATTGTAAGTGTTTGTTATATTCTGTATTTTGTGTTTTTTGGACTGCCTTGAAAATGACATCCTTATTTATCAATTCAAAAATAATAAAACTGTAAACTGACATTCATGTGTAAAATCAGTTGAGTGACCCTTTAAAGCTGGAGAGGGAGACTTTTGTCTCCCCCTTCTGGCAGTAGAGTAGATTGTTCAATAAATAGCAGCTATGATTAAAAACTAGACCTCTGGCAAGAAGAGAGAGAACCACACGGAACAAAACTCTGACATGTTGTCTTGCTTTAATTCAATAGAATCAGATTAGTAGCATAAGCATACAAAAATAAATTATTGTCAAACTGGTTTACGTATCTTTATAAGTAATTGAGTTTAAAACATGACTGTAAATACAAACATCATCTGTATAAAGAACAAGACGAGGAACTGTCAGTGCTTCAGTCTAGAAATAGTGGTGTAGCCCATAGCTTATACTCTACTGATGACACCAAGTCAAGGCTTTGCTTTTCTACAGCGAAGGTAGTTTCTGTAAGTCAATTCAAATTACAATGCAACAGTAGTTCACAGTGTTGACGGTCTGACTTTGTGTTGTATTAATACCATAAGCAAAATGTACTTTTTGTTCCATATAATAAAATACACTGCATTTCTCTAACTAATAAAATGTAGAAAATATGATGGAAATGTCACATTTATAAAAAATGGCATCTTAACAACATTGTATGTATATAAATACAACTTATCTCAGCAAATCTTAGGTATTAAAATATTTTGTATATATTTTGCATATACATAGAGAGAGAGTTGCTGTTTAGCTTATGATTATCCACCTGCAGATGTTCCAGTAGGGATAGTAACATATTTGCATTCAACACCTCTTAGTTGAAAATTTATAGTTTGAAAAGCTGCAGTATTATTCAACATTAACCAGCCAGATTTTGTTCACTGGAGTCTCTGATAGTGGTGTTGCCATGGTTACAGGTTGGACGTCTTCCCTGGGACAAGTTTGGCATCCAGGGCGCTGATGAGGTCCTTCACCCAAGTAGCTGATGGTCTGGCACACAGCTGACGTCCTGCCACTGTGTTCAGCCTGAACATACACATAAACAAGACAGTAGGTTAGGCTGAGCTCATTCAGGTGTAGATACGGTGATTGGTAATATATTTTTTTGTGTTATTGTGTACTTACAACACAGCAGGGATGGGGCACTGCTGGCTGGTCTTGACATATCGGACCACTCGGCCTTTAGGCACTGGTTTCTCATTGAAACGAAAGCAGCATTTCTTTGGACCATTACCACGCACACCTGAAAATACACAGCTGTGAATGAACAACTCAGCAACATACAACAAACACGCAGTCACAGACATCATCTGCTAGTCCCTTGTTCCCTTTTCCATTTCCTGTGGGCCTGGAGGAAGCTGTATTTGATGCTATCTTTTAATCAAAGTGAAAAACTTGATGTGTGTTTATTTAGATTAATAAAACATAGTTTCGGGTAACATATTCACAGTCTTCTAGCAGTGTTCTGGTCTTTAACAACTCTATATCCACTAAATGTTCCACTATGTTCATTTGTCCAAAAAAGTTATTTCCTCATTTGGTGTTTTGATGATGGTGGTGGAGAGCGCTGTCTAACATGTTGGTCCAAAATCTCCCACAAGCGTTTAACTGGTTTGAGATCTGGTGACTGTGAAGGCCATAACATACAATTCACATCATTTTTATACTTATCAGGAGTATAAGGAAGTGACCACTTCCATCAGGATAGAAATGTTTCATCATAGGATAAAGGTGATGACTCAGAGCAACTTTGTATTAATTTGCAGTGACTCTTCCCTCTCCACTCAATGTATTTAGCTTTTTTCATGCTAGTCTGTGATTGGCCATGACACGTAAAATAACGCTCCAAGGGAGGACGTCTTCCCTAACCAATCAACAGCCGGAATACAATATTGACATCTGGTTGGTCCAATGATAGTTTCCAGATTTCATTTTCTGTCAGCTTTGTAGATCATATTTTATGTATCGTCCATACAGATAAGAGTGTGCAAGTCATGTATTTGATATATGCATTAATACTTTCTGATGTGAACCTACACATATAGGTCTGTGAATGATCTGTTCCTGTATCACATTATAAGCTTTGTCCTGCTTTATATATTTCTGTAAATAAGAAAATAGACAGGAAACAAATGGTAAATGGACTGTACTTGCATAGCACCTTTCTAGTCTTCTGACCACTCATAGCACTTTTACACTACAAATCACATTCACCCATTCACACACATTCATACACTGAATGGGTACGGGGGCTACCATACAGGATCCCAACCTGCCCATCAGAGGAAATCTAACCATTCATACACATTCACACACTGGCACAGCCATCAGTGTATGTGTATATATAGTGCACACGTGAAAGTGTGAAAGCACTTGGCCAAGTGGAGAACCAAAACAACAAACACCAGACTGTTCTGCTCCGATACTCTCTGATTCTCCCCTCCGAGAGTCTGAGTCTAGTCTTTAACCCAAGCAGATCGGCCTACATGAGAAATCAGTGTAATTGGTTCACTAGTTTCAAAATTAAAACTGTGACCTCTCAAGTCACTTTGCATTGTGTTGTCTCAGGTCTTTTGTTTGTGTTGTCTGGCAAAGGCCTGCTCCTGGCCTTGCTTTGCCTGTCAGGCTCTTGCTTTTCAAAACAAAACACGCAGCTGTGTTCTGTCTCAGAAGACAGAGGAACAGCGTGACCTCTTAAATATGGAAAAATCCATAACAACATGTGAATCTAAGTGTGGCAGTTTGTATTCTAAGTGAGGATGTGGAGGGAGCTTCAACATCATGATGATATAGAAATGATATTCTACACAGAAATCTTTTAAAAGTGTAAACAATTGGGATTGTTACTTTAAGCTCAGGTTAAATTTTTTTTATATATAAGCAGTATAGATAGAATTGATTAATTTCACAAAATATCAATCAGACTCAATCATATTCATGATATCAAAGGTGAATGACTTGATTATAAACATTTTAAAATATGATACAATTCCCAGTCTCTCTCACAAACACTGATTGAACACGTTATTGTTGAGCTCTTACCTTCACTGAGAGTGACGGCTGCCAGCATCAGCACAAACACAGACAGAGCGAGACGAGGAGCAGCCATCCTGAAGTATGTGTGTTTATCCCCTTTACAGCGTAGCAGTAAGTGACAATCTCAGTTGAGCTGTATCAGCCTGTTCCTGCTGCTGTGTGGACTTGTACTCCATCTGCATCCATATTATATAGAGGTGCAGAGAAGCCAAGGGAAGATGAGTCTTCGGAATTATTATGACGTGTTGGTATCTGCATGACGGTGTTTACCATGAGTGGAAATTCTGCTTTTCTATGTCCGTCTGTCGCACATTTCACTTCTGTAATCCTGCACCCCCTGATTGGCTTAAATAATAAGGAACTATCAACTTTTATTCAAGTGTTATTTCCCTATGTGGGCCTATGTTGCTTGTGAAATTGTGACCAAAACTAAATGTGTTTTTCATTTATCGGTCACTGATCAGCTACTGGGGTGATTTTCTGACATCATGCAACTTTGCACTTTATACTCTATTGAAGTTGACTACACTAACATACATTGAGTGTAGTGTATTACAAATCTCAAGTAATGCCCATTTGTTTTAGCATAATATACTAAGTTAATGGGAGTCATAGTTAAGAGTTGTGACAGCTTGACTGAATTTGACTATACTGATATACATTAAGTGCTCATAACTTTAAAAAAGTACAGCTTACTCAAATATCATTGTAAACACATAATTATTTCAAACAACTAGACACAATTATAATATAATATTATAATAATTATAACTATTTTAACTTAAATTGTTAGAAATTACAGTGTACTTAATTTTTTTTCCTGTTTTTTTTTAACTAAACTTAAATTGTTAGAATTTACAGCGTACTGAGCATTTTAAAATAGGAACGAGATTCAATACTCTGAGGCCTGGTGATAATGGGGCAATGACTCATTTCATTGGTATTCAAAACAACAACAAAATGTACAGTAAAACCAGTTTGGGGATTCTCAAGGGTTTTCACAAGGCTTACCTCACAACAACAATATCATCAATATGAAGATAAAGATGTTATTTTGAAAGTTTGAACTAAATCAGTGGCTCCCAACCTTCACAGGGTCTCAAGATACATATGAGTGGTCTCAAGAAGATTAAAGGGGTACTCCATCGATTTTGTATTGAACTCACATAAAGTTGGGGTATTTCTGAGAGGCGGGTAAAAAAACCAACAGAAGGTCTAAATCAAAGCAGCTGGCCGAGATATCTTGACAAATAGTTTAGTATAAAGTCAAGCTCTCAAAAAGATCGATCCTACATTTTAGTGGTGGAAGAACTCAGATGCTTTACTGTAGTAAAAGTAATGTAGAAATGCTTTATTAAAAGTAAAAGTCCTGCAAGAAAAAATATTATGAGCTTGATGTAGTTAAAGTATTGCAGTAAAAGTAGTGGTTTGGTCCCTCTGACTGATATATTATTATATATGACATCATTAGATTATTAATAGTGAAGCATCAGTGTTAGAGCAGCATGTTACTGTTATAGCTGCTGGAGGTGGAGCTAGTTTCAACTGCTTTATACACAGTTAGCTAGTCTAGGGGTCATTAGATGATTAATGGGAGAGGAAAGAAGAAAAAACAAAGTTCTGATGCACAAATCTGTTTTCAGTTTTTGGACTTTTTCTCTAATCTTTAAGTTTTGGTGAAATATTGGATCATTTCAAATGAAACCATATTGAAATGAAAAAAATATTGAAATTGAAATGAAAACATGTGAGAAGTTTAGAGGGAGAAATCACTATTTGGTGGAACTGTTAACAACTCATAGACATGTGAAATGTGACCCCGACTACACACTGCTTTTTGTAAGACATCAAAAGCCAAAAAGGTTGGAAACCACTGGTTTCATCTTTAACAATGTGTTGTATTTCAAAAGTTTGTCATATTATCCGTTGTGTCAAATTTCATCTCAACATTAGGAGCCTTGTTGCAAAAATTGATCTCCTCAGAGCCTGGGTTACTCTTTATAAACCCAACATCATCACTATTTCTGAGATGTGGTTACATGGTAATATCACTGTAGCAGCCAAATATGTTACAGGGATGTAGTAAGTGCCTGGTAATACACTTTGTGTCCATGGGTGTCGCTGTGAGGTTACCTGGGCAGTATTGCATATAGGTGTGCACGTCACTATTGTTGTCAGGTGTTTGACCCGGAAGGGCAAAAGGGTTTTTGACCGCTGTGGCGGTAAATGCCGGCGTTTTTCTTTGTGTTGTTTTTCTTTTTGATTATCAGTATATGGACTTTTATTTTTGGAACAATAAATCACTCATCACGTTGCTGCAGAAGAAGTGTCCGGACTTTCATTCATCACTTTCATCAAACGTACGGTATTTTAATATGCACAGAGAGTCAACCAGACTCTGGGTCAAACATCTCAGTAGCTAAGTATTAGACTTTGCTCCTACAATATTAGTCAAAAACCCTGCACCAGTTGGTTTTTGTTTTGTAAACTTCGGCGCATTTTGGACTTGTCGGGAGTGGCTACAGGACGAGGGTAGCAGCTGGAGATTATTTTGAACTTTGGCTGTTCGCAAGGACGTTTGGATCCGTCTGTGGATGTGGAGGCAGGAGCTGCGGTATTAGTGCTGAGCTGGCTGTTTGCGGAGCACAGGACCACCGGATCATCGGGACACACCGGATCACTGGACCCACGATCACCGGAGCACCGGATCACCGGAGCACCGCATCACCGCATGGCGCCCAACGCACCAGAGGTATGTGTAGCGCTACACCCTTTAATGGCCATTTAAACTGTGTGCACACATAACGGGGCATAAACCCAATGCATTGGTTGCCGAAACTGAAAGACAATAGACTTTGCGTTGATTAATTTGCGACGGCGATCTGCTCATTGACTGTTCTTTCATTATGGAGAAGCGCGATGAAGCGTCGGACTTAATTACCGGTGTTGTGCCGTATTAAGCACCCCTGCCGTGAAAAGCACCCCCTTGTCGCGGGAACGCGCATGTGAAGACAGGCGCTATAAACGACTACCACACGGACATATATTACCCACAGACCTTTTATTCACGAATAAATGTCAAAAGATGAATTGCTCATGTTTTTAATTTACTACGAATGACAACGTACACACAATGACGCGAATTAATATTCTCATTCCATGTCACGTTCTATTTAGCGTCCAGTTTTGTGTTAATGATTCATGTTTAAATGGATTCCACAATAGTCATACCTGTATTTTAATTTTCCAGCATCTTCATATATATATATATATATACATACATACATACATACATACACACACACACACACACACACACACACACACACACACACATCCATGAAACTTACTCCACTTATCAGCACCTGTCCTATAACTATACTCTCAAAAGTATTTGATGCTGAGACCACCAGAAAGGGCTTTTTTTGGGGGGGTGCTTTTCACGGCAAGTCAGTCTGCCAGGAAATGCACCCCCTGCTATCTCCCACCAGGAAAGTGTCACATCCATGAAACTTACTCCACTTATCAGCACCTGTCCAATAACTATACTCTCAAAAGTATTTGATGCTGGGACCACCAGAAAGGGCTTTTTTGGGGGGGTGCTTTCCACGGCAGGTCAGTCTGCCAGGAAATGAAACTATCTTGTAATAGGTTAGTGTAATTTGAAGGAAATCTTTATGCCTACTGGTTAAAGTTGTTCACCTCAACTCTTCTTTTGGGATATGCATATATAAACTCACTCATTGAGAGCATTTACAGATTTATTGTAATAAAACCAACATGTTGAAAACACCATCACCCTTTAAAACCCAGGAAGTCTGTCTGCCCAACAACTTTGCAGTGGCGAAGCAAAGGATCCAAGGTTTGAGGAAAAGGTTCTCAAACAACAAAAAGCTGCAGCAGGAATATACCGAGTACATGAACACACTCATAAGTAAAAACTATGCAGAACAGGTGCCTCAGGAGCAACTTCAGTGTGAAAATGGAAAGGTATGGTATATCCCTCATCATGGTGTCCATCATCCAAGAAAGGGATCTCTCCGTGTGGTGTTTGATTGTGGAGCCACCTTTCAGGGAGCATCATTGAACAGCGAACTGTTACAAGGTCCTAACCTCACCAGCTCACTGCTGGGAGTCCTAGTACGCTTTAGGAAGGAACCGGTGGCGTTCATGGGAGACATTCAGGCCATGTTCCACCAGGTGAGAGTCTCTGAGGAACATAAAGACTTTTTACGCTTTCTCTGGTGGCCGGATGGAGATGTGACAAATGAGCTTGTGGAGTACAGGATGTGTGTGCACCTATTTGGGGCGGTGTCATCTCCTAGCTGTGCGAGCTATGCACTTAGGAAAACTGCTGATGACAACCAAGCTGAGTTTTTGGATGAGGTGATTCAGTCTGTCAAGCAGAATTTCTACATGGACGATTGTCTGAAGAGCTCAGCCACAGAAGCTGTTCAAATGATAAGGGACCTCAGCGCTTTGTGTCGGAAGGGGAGCTTCATCCTGGAAAAATGGACCAGCAACAGTCGAACCGTTTTGCAAGCCATCACTGCGGAGCAAAGGGCTAAGGACTTAAAGGAGTTGGATCTGGACCAGGATAAGCTTCCAGTAGAAAGAGCTCTGGGTCTACAGTGGTGTGTCGAGACAGACTCTTTCACTTTCAAAATGGAGATGAAACAACAGTCTCTCACCAGACGTGGCATGCTATCAGTCACCAGCTCAGTCTATGACCCACTGGGATTTTTGTCACCAGTCACCTTGCTTGCTAAGATGATGCTGCAGGAGCTTTGTAGAAGAGGTTATGCATGGGATGACAGGCTGCCACAGGACATCTTGCCACGATGGAAAAAATGGTTGGAGGATTTGGATCGGCTAGCTGTGTTCAGTGTGGATCGGTGCATCTTGTCGCTCAGTGTGTCATTCCTTATATAGAGCCAGTTAACTATGAATATGCTTTTGTCAACATAATTCTTCATGATAACAAACATTTAACTATTGGCAACATCTATAGGCCTCCCTTTGCTCCGACTGACTCCACTAAGTGTATTTTGTCAACTATTAATTCTCATAATGAAATGATAATCTTGGGTGACTTCAACAGTAACTGGCTTGATCGCTCCTCCTCCAATGATAGGAATTTAATTAATAGTGTAAACCTCACTCACTTAATTAAGAGTTAACTATTGGTCTTCATCTCTGTTGGACTGGATACTGTTATGGAATTTTCGATTTTTAGGGGGTACAAATTGGGTTAGACTGGGTCAAGCCTGGGCCCGTGAGGTCACACTGTAATTCTTAATCAGGAAGGGGACATTTTCTTTCCTTGAGACTTCAGCTGTCTGTGATGTTTTGGGGAAAGCAGATGAATGCAGGTGAATGAAAGCCACAGCATGAACGGATTTTTACAGTTTTATTTCCCCGTTTTCAGACGTCTTGAAGTTGTGTGTGTAACTCAAAACAACCATAAACAACTTCAGTAAACATTCCTGTGGATTGTAAAGTGTAATGGTTTAATGTCCGCCACACCCTGCAGCGGGCCAGTTCCCAGTTAATCAGCATGAATAGTTTTTACACCACATACTCAATATCTACAATACAATAAACACTGTATTTGTTTATATTTACACCAAAATCCAGCATACAAATGTTTCTCTAATTTACACAGTAATTGCAGGAGGTGAAGATGTGACTGTGAGGTGACTGCAGAAGGCAGTGTGTGTGTGTGTGTGTGTGTGTGTGTGTGGCAGCCACCACGGTGACACCACAGTCGTGTTTACTGCAGCGATTTTACACATATAAACTAAATGGACACTTAACTCATACCTGGTGATATATGTACTGTATGACCAAATATTTAAAAAAAATCTTTAAACGACCCGGCCTCCAAATATATTTTTGTTACGTTTGTTTAAGTTATTTGAGGTCATCTAAGATTTCTACCATCGATGATGATAATTTTATCAGTAAGTTAACGTTCTGAGGTGAAAATGAATCATGATATTAGCAAATATCGTAGAAAGGCAAGACTTTGCAGAATCCTGCCACATCCTGACATCATTCATTTCAGCATCTGCTGCGCCGCAACTGACTCTCTCCTTTGCTCTCCAGGTGTGACAGCGCTGATTACATGTTGGGCTGGACTTTACAAAATTTTCAAATTGAAAGATGCTTATGGAGTAATTATGGCTCACAATAAACCTCAGTACAGATAAAACTGCTGGTTTGAATGTTTATAATAACGTGGGTCTATCATCAATGTTTGATATGAAGTTAAATTAAATGTCTGACAGGATTAGTATACAATCTGGCTTCAACTCACCACCTCACCATCTGAGTGAATGTTCGTAGGCATGTGTCAGAGTTTACTTACAGGTGTGTACATTCTCCCTTCAAGTTTGTTTTTATAGATCACAACTTGTGCGTGGGATGTGGCGTACACCTCTTTCAGGCCCCGTTCTGCGCGTATGCAACGGTTATAAATGAGACCCCTGAATGTCACAGGTAAACTGCAGTTCCTTGCTTTAACTGGAATGATCTTCTTTCTCTTAGATCCATTATCTCTTTTTGCTACTTCAGGACTTTGTTATTCTGAAGATGAATTGTTTCAAGTGATCTGAGGGTGGGAGATGGTGAGAGAGCTGTCTGTAACTGTAGTGTGTTTGTTATGTAACAATGTCATTGTAAGTGTTTGTTATATTCTGTATTTTGTGTTTTTTTTGGACTGCCTTGAAAATGAGATGCTCCATCTCAAGGGGCTATCCTATTAATCAATTAAATCAAAAATAATGAAACTGTAAACTGACATTCATGTGTAAAATCAGTTGAGTGACCCTTTAAAGCTGGAGAGGGAGACTTTTGTCTCCCCCTTCTGGCAGTAGAG
Organism: Euthynnus affinis; assembly: GCA_029490765.1. Classification (NCBI taxonomy): domain Eukaryota; kingdom Metazoa; phylum Chordata; class Actinopteri; order Scombriformes; family Scombridae; genus Euthynnus; species Euthynnus affinis. The sequence continues at coordinate 31,592,081 of CM055844.1, read as the reverse complement.
TAGATTGTTCAATAAATAGCAGCTATGATTAAAAACTAGACCTCTGGCAAGAAGAGAGAGAACCACACGGAACAAAACTCTGACATGTTGTCTTGCTTTAATTCAATAGAATCAGATTAGTAGCATAAGCATACAGAAATAAGTTATTGTCAAATAAATTTACGTATCCTTATAAGTAATTGAGTTTAAAACATGACTGTAAATACAAACATCATCTGTATAAAGAACAAGACGAGGAACTGTCAGTGCTTCAGTCTAGAAATAGTGGTGTAGCCCATAGCTTATACTCTACTGATGACACCAAGTGGAGTTGGGAGGCTTTGCTTTTCTACAGTGAAGGTAGTTTCTGTAAGTCAATTCAAATTACAATGCAACAGTAATTCACAGTGTTGATGGTCTGACTTTGAGTGTTGTATTAATACCATAAGCAAAATGTACTTTTTGTTCCATATAATAAAATACACTGCATTTCTCTAACTAATAAAATGTAGAAAATACGATGGAAATGTCACAATTATAAAAAATGGCATCTTAACAATGTAGTATGTATATAAATACAACTTATCTCAGCAAATCTTAGATATTAGAATATTTTGTATATATTTTGCATATACATAGAGAGAGAGTTGCTGTTTAGCTTATGATTATCCACCCCCAATAGGGATAGTAACATATTTGCATTCAACACCTCTTAGTTGAAAAGTTATAGTTTGAAAAGCTGCAATATTTTTCACCATTAACCAGCCAGATTTTGTTCACTGGAAGCTTTGATAGTGGTGTTGCCGTTACAGGTTGGATGTCTCCCCTGGGAGTATTTCGGCATCCAGGGCGCTGATGAGCTCCTTCACCCAAGTAGCTGATGGTCTGGCACACAGCTGACGTCCTGCCACTGTGTTCAGCCTGAACATACACATAAACAAGACAGTAGGTTAGGCTGAGCTCATTCGGATTAATTACGGTGATTGGTAAAATATTTCTCTATGGTTGTACTTACAACACAGCAGGGGTGGGGCACTGCTGGCTGGTCTTGACATAGCTGACCACTCGGCCTTTAGGCACTGGTTTCTCATTGAAACGAAAGCAGCATTTCTTTGGACCAGTACCACGCACACCTGAAAACACACAGCTGTGAATGAACAACTCAGCAACAAACAACAAACACGCAGTCACAGACATCATTTGCTAGTCCCTTTTCTCTTGTTCCCTTTTTACATTTCCTGTGGGCCCGGAGGAAGCTATATTTGATGCTATTTTTTGACTGAGGGGATTGTGCTATTGTTCAGTTGTTCCATTGTAATATGGAAAAACTCTTGATGTGTGTTTCTCTGTTATTTAGATTAATAAAACATAGTTTTAGGTAACATATTCACAGTCTTCTAGCAGTATTTTGGACTTTAACAACTCTATATCCACTAAATGTTCCACTATGTTCATGCGTCAAAAAGATATTTCCTCATTTGGTGTTTTGATGACGGTGGTGGAGAGCGCATTGGTCCAAAATCTCCCACAAGTGTTTAACTGGGTTGAGACTGGGGACTGTGAAGGCCATAACATACAATTCACATTATTTTTATGCTCATCAAACCATTCAGTGACCCCTCGTGTCCTGTGAATTGGGACATCGTCATCCTGGAAGAGACCATTTCCATCAGGATAGAAAAGTTTCATCACAGGATAAAGGTGATGACTCAGAACAACTATGTATTGATTTGCAGTGACTCCTCCCTCTAATGGCACAAGTGGACTCAAACCATGCCAGCAAAATGCCCCCCACAAAATTACAGACATGTGACATTTGAATCTCCGTGTGGCATTTTGTATTTTAAGTGAGGATGTGGAGGGAACTCCAACATAATAATATTGAAATGATATTATACAAAGAAAACTTTCTGCAATGTAACAATTTGTGATTGTTACTTTATATAGATAGAATTGATTGATTAATTAATTGATTAATTCTACAAAATATCTATCAGACACAATCATATCCATGATATCAAAGGTGAATGAATTGATTATAAACATTTTAAAATATGATACTCACAAACACTGATTGAACATGTTGTTGTTGAGCTCTTACCTTCACTGAGAGTGACGGCTGCCAGCATCAGCACAAACACAGACAGAGCGAGACGAGGAGCAGCCATCCTGAAGTATGTGTGTTTATTCTCCTTACAGTGTAGTAGTAAGTGACAATCTCAGTTGAGCTGTATCAGCCTGTTCCTTCTGCTGTGTGGACTTCTATTCCATCTGCATCCACATTATATAGAGGTGTAGAGAAGCCAAGGGAAGACCCCCAGGGTCTTCGGAATTTACCATGACGTGTCGATCTTTGTGACGGTGCTTACCATGACTGGGAGTTTCTTGTATGGGCTTTTCTGTGTGTGTGTGTGTGTGTGTGTGTTGTACACATTGCTCTCACTTCCTTTTAAAATTCACTGATGTATCTATGATGAACTTAATAATGAGGAACGTTTTTTCTCAGTTGCAGTTTCCCTTTGTGGAGTTGTTGTATGTTTGATTGCGACCAAAACTAAATGATTGAAATGATGAAAGGTTTTCTTTCTACATTATGTCAAAGTTACTGTCTGCTAACTGCTGCAGATGAAAATTAGCTATAAGATAACCCTGGTACAGTACATCAAATGGTAATATTTATGTTTAACACTGTAAATGGTCCCAATAAATACAATTCAACAACACTGAAAATGAAAAAAATATCATGGACCTTTCATTCTCTAGGTGTGAGAAATCAGCACCATTATGGTTGACCGTCAATTTCCCTTATTAACTGTATGAATAAACCTGCTAAATGGACAGAAAGGTTAGGAAAACCACATATGCAAAGTAAAACAATGAGTCATTTCTTTACAATCAGTATGCAATGATGTGTTTGATGTGTGACCACAGACAGAGTGAAGAGACTAAAACTGTGAGAGCAGGTATGTGAATATAATCTAATTAATATAAAAAGAGGTTGCAATCATCTTCCCACCTCATCCCTCCCTCTGCTCATCCCTTCCCTCATCCCTTCCTATTCAATCCAGCTCAAACCTCTCTGATGTCTCATTCTAAGCACTGACGACATATTACTTCTACTTTCACCCACATCCATTCATCTATCTTCAACATTCATTACGTCCTGAATTCCTTAAACCTCTAAATGATATATTGTTGTGGTGTGGTTCTTGCTAGTGAACTGTAAATGAAAACAATGTCAGTCCCCTGCACTCAAGTAAACAGTGGTTCTATGTTGAGGTCGGTAATTGTCAAGATTTTTATAATATTGTCACTACAGGCTCGATTTGTTATCATAAACCATACAGGATCTGTGCACCATTAACAAAATAACCTTAGCAAACACTAAGGCAAGCTAAATATTCCAGTTGGTTAACTAGCTAGCTAACGTTAGCGCTCTTAAACCAGATTGCTTAGAGCAGTTGTTTCTATTTCTATCACTGGCTTTAAATTTAAAATGTCCTTTATTTTTCTGTTTTTATTGAATATAACTTATATTACTGGACTAAATTTAATGGCAAATGATAACAATGATAAATTATTAGTAACACCCCAAAGGGCAGGTTGCCAAGCCCAAATGTTACAAAATTTGTTGTTAGTCACTGTCTGTTTTAGTCTAACTGACTCTTCTCCTGTATTTTTCAAGTTTCTACTGGAAGGGGGATGCAGTTGCCATGTAGAATTTTTTTTTGTACTTTTGATTCTCCCAAACAAAGACAGTTATTAAAGCTGGCTTCACAAAAACCTATTCAATACCATGTCCTCATCAGCAGTATATTTGCACATTTAAATTGTTTAGTGTCCTGAAGGTTTGCAACACAATGAAATTGTGGAATATCAGCCTCCAGTCAAAGGGATGATGGAATGCTGGCCTGCCACCACACCACAAGTAATCATTATTTTTTATTCTAGATTAGTCTGTTGTTTCATTAGATTATTTAGTCTTTTGAGTGTCCAAAGTAATGGCAAACAGTCATGGGAAGTACATTTAAAACATTACAATCTTTGAATTCATGATGGACTGAGATTTCATTTATCAGATTTGTTTTTTGTTTTTTTTCCAGTTTCATCACCACTGTGATTACTGTGACACTAAAATAGTCAGAAGATACAATACTCTGAGGCCTGGTGATAATGGTACAATTACTTATGTCATTGGTATTCAGAAACAACAACAAAGTGCCCAGTAAAACCAGTTTGGGAATTCTCAAGGGTTTTCACAAGGCTTACCTCACAACAACAGTATCATCAACATGAGGATAAAGATGTTATTTTGAAAGTTTGAACTAAATCAGTGGCTCCCAACTTGGTGGTCAGGATCCTTCACGCTGTCTCAAGATACATGCGATTGGTCTCAAGAGGATTAAAAGGGTACTCCATTGATTTCGGTCTGACTCAAAGCAGCCCGAGATATCCTGACAGATAGTTTAATATAAAGTCAAGCTCCGATCTTATGCTCAAAATAACTGAATAGTCTAAGAAGTGTAAATTCAATTTTTTAAAAAAAAAATTCTACTAACTAAAATTCTACTCTTCTACTCTATTCAACTAATATTTTTGAGTTTCTGTGACATTTTCCTCCTTTTTGAGTTTAATAAACTGATAATTTATTATTAACTTCAACTATTTTTGCAGATTACGTATGTACCACTTAAAAGTATAATTTCACTGTACTTATTTCTATTGTTTAAACATTAGTGTGCGTCTGATGTCAGTAACATCAGTAACGTTGAGTTTGGTGAGGGATGGAGGAGACTATTACACATGCAATCATAGATTGTACTAAATATGATCAAGAAAGACAAAGGTAGAACTTAGGAGGGCTGAAGATGACGTCATGGCAGATTCATGTGCCGTTGCTATTGACGACCAGGTACGCTGATGGGGTACTACCTTGTAATGGAAAACGACATTCAGAAAAGTACCTGGTACCAGAGGTGAGTTGAGTTGAGTTGAGTTGAGCCGGTATCATGTCATGGAAATGCGCCATAAGTAGGTCAAGCTGTGACAAAGTGATTCAAAGTAGTTGTGCATCCTCAAAGTGATGGTGTTTGCTGGGCCAGATCCACTTCATTCATTTTGGAGAAGAACTGTCTATTGCCATGATTGCATTAGAGATGTAAAGAGGTTATTTGTGCATATAGGTTCTGATCGGACTGTTTAAAACCAGGTTTGATCAGTAAACCTATATTTTTTATTATTATAGGACTTACATGAAATCCACACCAGGCATACCACTGTTCCCCATGCCCTTCATGTACATCTGTGCAAGGAAGTATGTGTTTTTCAGACCCTGCACAGTGAATCTCCTTGAATAATTAACAGTACCACCCTATATTAAGTGAACAGTTCATCAAAATACAAACATGTTACAAATAACTGAAGGTAGAGAAAAAACAAAAATACAAAAAAAAAATTGCCTGTTGGCATCTCCATCCTCCATCAGACTCAGACTTGCTTTATGCCACTTACTCATGTTGTTCTCTCCTGACTAGATCCCTATATTTGTTGTATCAGATCTCAGATGTATGTCGCTTTGGATAAAAGTGTCTGCTAAATGAAATTGTTAAATTGTAAACTGTAAAATTTTACTACACATGACCAACGCCCTAAGGAATCAAGTGGCTGGCATCTATTTTTTTTATAACTGAGTATCAAATAACTTATTTTTTTTGGATGCTTACTTACCTTCCTTTCCCATCATGGGAGAGGAGTTCTGATTCACAAATCTGTTTTCAGTTTTTGGACCTTTTCTCTAATCTTTGATTTTTGGTAAAATAATGGATCATTTGAACATTTATTGAAATGAAACCATGTGAGAAGTTTAGAGGGAAAAATTGCTATTTGATGGAGTTGTTAACTCATAGACATGTGAGATGTGACTCTACTACACACTGCTTTTTGTAAGATGTCAAAAGCCAAAAAAGGTTGGAAACCACTGGTTTCATCTTTAACAATGTGTTGTATTTTAAAAGCTTGTTATATTATCCATTGTGTCAAATCTTCATCTGATGTAGTGTAAGTATGCCCATAATTGAACTTGACAGTGACTTTTATTAGACTCATCCTGTCTGGTAAATCCCCATGCCTGTCAGACTCCTTTCCCCTGGGCTTTCTGTTCAACCAAATACCACCCTGATAACCCCAGAGTTATTTTCTCTAACATTTAAAAAAGTCCCCCCAGTGCCACAAAACACATTATACAGCAGTTTATACAGGATGATTAAACTTTAATCTGACATTCATGTGTAAAATCAGTTAATTGACCCTTTAAAGCTGAAGTGCGGGACTTTTGTCTCCCCCTTCTGGCAGTGAGAGTAAGGGGGGGCATGCAGCACATTCTCATATGCACCCTAAATGACAGGCACACAGTGAGGACAGGTAAAAATGGATATGTTTTGACGGTCCACCAGCCCACCAGGATTTGTCCCTGTATGCCAATGGGCATACAGGGACTGGCTGTAACCTACTGTTGCAGCTGTAAAACAATGGATAAATTGTTTTGAGTGTCACACAACCCCCATGAAATGACTCATTTCACTATCACAATTTGATACATCCTGTCCAATAACATTTGGAAAGTCTAGAGTAGCAAAGTGATAAACGGCTTAACAGCTAATATGGAAATGTCGCCCTTGACATGAGATTTAAAAACTCCCTATACTGCTAAAATACAGAGAGATTTATCTGGCAGTGATGGCTGATGGCAGCATTGTGTGAACTTTACTACATTACTTGAATGTAATGGGCATTAATTTATATGTAAAAGTTCTGCACTGCAGGGACAGGAAATAAAGAATATACATTTCTGTTGCACACAATGATGTTAATGGTTATCCCAGCTTTTCTCCAACTACCTTTTTTTTTCTTGTGAAATGCAAGATACATTCACCTCTTCAGGATGTCATACAGGAAAAAATGAGGACAAAATCACTCTCTGATTGAACTGTAGTCATCTAGGCAATGATGTGGGCTTATAAGAAGAGAGTATTTCTTTTGAAGAAAGTCAAGAAAGAAAGTTAAAAAGGTTTGGAATTACTGGGCTAAAATGTTATTTTGAAAGTAGCGGCAGACATGTGCACACAATGTACTGTAACAGGTGAGCTTTGCGAGTGCATCGGTATGGGGGCTCACTGCATGTTTGACTCATATTGCTGCTCATATTTTTAGTGTGACCTAGTCATATTATGAACCACTCATATGGGAAGACACCTTCATCTCTGGCCATCTGGATGTGAGAGGTGAGTCAGTTTTTGTCTTAAAACAAATCAAAGTAAAGCTGTTCATTTTAATGATCATTAACATTATCTTCATCTTCATCAATGATGACGACCACACAGCTGAAAGTTCCAAAAAGCTTGTAAGCGAACTTTAAATTGAGATAATTTTCCCATATACTGATCCCAAGCCCATCGACATTCTTAGAGTTGGATTAATTTTTATAATGTAACGCAGTGATCTTCACTATTTTTTTTTTCTGGGAGCCACATTGGCAGGACACAGTCAATAGGAGAGCCACATCAATCACAAAATCCACCCTCACCATTAAGTCTCATTCCACAACATACAAATGCAGCCAGTAATACAGGGATGAGCAGAAGCAGGCATGTATTTCTTGGACTTTCTTCATGTTATATTTATTGTTTATTGTTGTAATCCTTGTGGATTATATGTATTACCTGCATTATCATAATTAGTCGCTATGATGCGAGCTGCCAACTAAAGCTTGGCAAGCTGGATGAGGCTTGCTGTTATGGATATTTCCATAACTGAAGGGTGACCAGAGCTACAAAATGTCAAACTTTACTTTTGTGTTCTCAAACAGTAGATAGGGTCATGGCTGTTTGACAACCAGGAGACTCACAGGCGAACAAAGGCCAGAATGCAGGCCATTTCCAGATGAAACAAGATAAAGACCTGAGACACAACTAGAGGTCAAAGATTTATGATTTGGAACTGATGAACCAATTTCTCTGATTTGCTTAAAGGCTGGTCTTGGACTTTCAGAGCTTAGAGGAGTTAGATTGTTCTCCCTTAGCAAGGTTTCATTAAAGCATTCCCAGGTTTTCGTTTTGGTTTTTCTTCTTCAAACTGAAAACTGCCAACATCAGCTCAGAAAATCCACAACACTTGCGAGTTGTGCAATGAGTCGCACTGATCTAATGGAACAAGTTCATGTTAGCAAATAATTTACACATCCGGCAGACACAGAGCATTTATTTGTATTCACTTGGAGTTGAATTTCTCTCCACCTAATGAATGTGAATCCAATGTCCACTGTTCACTGAAACTTCTTTAGCTGCTAAATTCATCACTAAGTTTTTTTTTTAGAGCTTTTTTGCTGAAAACTGCTGCCTGTTGCATTGATGAGAGCAGTTAAAACAGTAAAGTTGCCGGCTGTAGAACCAAAACAAAGGAATGCTCCCTACAGGTGAGGAGAACTGCAAAGTTGAGTGATAATTATTTGTGCGTTCATCACAATGAGCCCATAGTCATTTTACTTATTATGCATATAAAAATGTTGATTAATGCAGCTTAAAATAGCATTCATGTTTTTTTTTTTTTGTCCTCACATGGACGAGGACAAGCTGTAAACAGCACATTGACATATTTTCACAACATAAGTTGTCATGGCTTATAGATTAGCAAACAGTTGCCTATTTACATAGCCACTAGACACAGAGAAACATTAACATTCATTTAGAGTTGTATTTCTGTCCATCTGACGAATGAAAGGTGCAGAACAAAATAAATTATTATTATTATTATTATTATTAGCTCCCAAGGTTGCTAAGAGTATTGGGTCCCTTTCCACAGCTGTTCGGTCTAACTTGCTGACCTGGCCTCCCATTGGTTTTAGGGCTCATTTTAAGGTTCTTGTTATCATATATAGAGCCCTGCATGGACAGGTACCTGCATTTATCAGTGATCTTTGCCAGTAGGTCACTTAGGCCTTCTGACCAGGACCTACTGCCTGCTGCTCCAATATTGTGGAACTCTCTTCCTTTACACATATGATCTAAATTCACCATAGATGCTTTTAAAAAACAATTGAAGACCCATCTTTTTAAATTGGCTTTTGTGTCACTTGCGTGTGATGTGTAATGATTGTTTGTTTGTTTGTTCTTGGGGTCGAATGTTGCCTGTATTTTGTTTTTATGTTAACTTTAACTTGTGGCATATGGCTGTTTCTATGGTCTTATTTTTAACTTTCATTCCTGTGAAGCACTTTATGAATTTTATTTCTGCGAAAGGTGCAATACTAAATAAAGTCATGATGATGATGATGATGATGATTATATTCACAATGATTACTAATTAAATAAATAAAAAAAAACTTCCTTTTTTTTGGTCTAATGCTTTTTGTCATACATGTACTTCAGTTTCAGTGTGGGGGAGTTCACACTTCACTGCGCCATGTGTAAATTTAGAAGTAGACCTTTCCCTTGTTCATAAAAAGCGGAAGGACAGCTTCTTTCACTTCTTCTTCCCTCAAGGTTTTTTCTTTGCTTGACTTTCACGCTTTTAAATACTAACCTCACTGTAGAGCAAGAAGCCAAGATACTCCCACATATCGTGAATTTGATTGTATTTTTTCATTAAAAAAGGGGAAATAAACTGATACACTGCACGTTCTATATTGCCTTTCCACTTGTGTGAAACATGAGGTTAACCAGTGCTTCCACTTTATCACAAATCAGTGGTATCGTATTAACGTGATTATTTCCATATAAGCTTTGATAGACTCCTGTCGCTAAAACATTGAATGACACCCGGAATTGAAATAATGACACGAATAAAGAGGGAAAACTCCTTTGTTTTTTTAAAAAAGCAGAAGAAAATAAGCAGTTTGTTGAAGAAGCATAGAAAGAGAAAAGCTATCGATCCCCCAGCCACATTACAGAGACGAAGCTAGACCCCAGCAAGAAACAACCCCATCTAAGACATGAATCAATTTAAAAAAAAAAACATGAACAGAGAAAAAAATATAGAAAATCAAACCAGCAAAGGATAGCAAAGTGAGGCATCACTTCTACTGAGACTACAAGCCTGAAGCATTATTACAGTACATGCAGCTACAAAAGCTTAGAGCCCAAATGCAGAATAATTCTGTCCTGAACAAGGCTGAAACACAAGGGGGACAGTGTCTGGTGTTCAGAAATGTTATAAAATACCAAAATTATTTCTGGAATACAGAGATTTGTCAGTCATTGACACATTGCTTTGCTCACCTTAGACTATAGACACCAAAATAATACGAGTCCTGGCTGATTATTGGTTGAAATGCACTGTGAATCAGCAGAAGGAAGAAGGACATGTTATTGTAAATACATGTTAGTGCTCATGTTTGTCTCTATAATCCATAATCTTGATTATCAATCAACATCATATTTTCATTCAGCACAGGGGCTACATCATTTTGGTGTCTATGCTGTCATCACATAACCAATCACATGACCATCAGGACATTTTAATATCTTGGTGTGTTCCACTGATGACACTGTTTGTTTTGACAATGATTTAAGAAAAGGCCCAAGTGAGAAAAGCAGCCCCTGGTTGGGATGTGATGTCCAACTCAACAGCATGTCTCTCCTGCTGGACTACTATACTGGAGGTCAACCTGTGTTGTCTTTACTAATGGTGTTGCGCTGCAGCAGCTCTGTGTTGTGAAGGCACAGCTGCACAGAGGATCTGTGGAGACTTAGAAGTACTTCAGAGGCTATGTCTGATTAATTCTGGTTGATCAGTTGTCATCAGCAACAATGTCATGAGGCAAAAGAGATATCTGTAAAGACTGTTGTGTTCCCCCGTTTACCATAAAACACTGTCCCTCTCTGTGATACTGGGTGCAACCAGCTCTGATCCAGGAATCCAGACATTTCAGTCACTCACTAGCTGTGTTTCTAATTGTCAAGCGTTTTTTTTTTTTCAGCCTTAGCGGTTGCTAAAAAGACTGCCTATCATTCGGTGAGTTTAACTTTCTAAATAATTGAATGAAAGCCAGAGTGGCTGACATGTCCGGGTTCCACTTGATAGCCTTCCTGGATTAGAGCTACAGCTCATCATGAATACTGCGCTCACACACAAACCATACCTTTGCCATTACACCTTCGCCTTTGACCTTCAACCAATCAGTTCTTTGCTCATTTCTCCTTCTTTCGGTCATCAACAGTATGCAAAAATACAAACACAGAACACTTATCAAAACAAAAGAAACGTCAAACCATAAAATCAATTACCCCACAATCCAACTGTGATAAGAACACAAAAGTGTAGTATTCATTATGAAGATGTTACAAAGGTTCCACTTTTTGAACACTTGTTTGCACTCTTTCCACCATAGATGAATTATCCGGCAGTATTCAGGTGTTTAGTAACAGAATAAAATAAATCAAAACCCCAAAACTCAACTTATTTAACCTGAAGACAGATCCTCAGAGAAACTGTGGCACCTTTCTGTAACTCATTGTAGATCTGTAGTGTATTTACATGACTATTTACCAAGTAAACAACATATTCTAGGATTTGATCTCATTTGAACACCCTGACCAGAGGAGTGGTGATTAGCAGAGTCTGACACAGACTCAACCGGAGGAAAAAAAAAATACAAGATGAAGTATGAATACAAAAAAAAGCACAGATAAAAATCTTAGTAATAAGAAGAATATATTAGTTATAATAATCATAATGTGAGTCATAAAGAGTGTCAGAGCAGCCAGATGACATGTTGACTCATACTGTGTGTAAATGACATTTGAACTTACATAACAGAACAACCAGTATGCTTCACTCAGACACACTTTTGAACACACGCTCACACACACATGCACTCACAGCAGTAGGGTGTATAGTCCTGAAACCTCGGGTGCTTTCCATTACACTAACATGGATCCTCGTTGACTCATGCCTACTTCTCCTCTCAGTGGACATAGATAAAAGCAAAAAGACACGGGGACAGAGTTTTATTCACCAAATGAGACGTCCTCACTCACTCCAGTGTCATTATGAAGAGAATACAATTACTCAACATCTCAACTGTCAAATGTGTAGAAATTAACAGTTAAAATAAAAACATCTGGTGCCTGACAGCTGATCAAATATTGATTATAGATCTACTGTGGCATCAGGGAATCATGTGACTAATAGAGATAGAAACAACACTCTTCTTGCATTAAAGGGATTGGAACATCCTTTATGATGGTGGACCTTGATTGACCTTCTAGTCATGGGCTGGAGAAGCAAGGAGCAAGAACCGGAGGAAGCAGAATTAGCAGAATGGAAAGCGCCCCTCATCTGTAACCTTTCAGCACAATGTGTTCAGAGAAACACTAATTAGCACATTTGTATCGAAAAGAGTAACACAATGTGAGCTGCCCAAACGTACACACACATCTGTGTTGGAACTGACACTTTAAAACCTTCCCTCTAGTGCCAAGAAACAGGCAGACAGATCAAAAAGCTGTTGTAAACATTGTTCACAGTGCAGACCATGGAAATCAAACAGTATCTGGACACCTTGTAGAGAAACAAGCTTCTACGTAACTGATGTTTTACACATAGCTCTAAAACAAATCCGATCATAGACACCAACTTGATCCATGTGTTCCCAGTAGATCATTGATTTGATGCTTCATGCTTACTAATATTAGTATGCTCTTGCAATAGACCACCATTATCCCATTATTTCTCTTATTATCTCTTAAAAATGAAATCCTAAATAATCAAACCCACCCTCACACTCAGGAGTTTACTTGGTCTGGTAGTTTGGACTTGGTCTGGTAGTTTGACCATAATACAGAACCAGTGGCTAATGTTAGCAAACTTTAGATAGATATTGGTGTGTAACTGACATTATTTGTCCCATAATTATCACTTATGCTGAAATGTGGCTACTGTCCATGTCATTCTAAAATTTGCCCAACTGCTACACAATTAGTTCCCTTTTTTCTCACTTTTGAGGTAAATGTAGTGGCCTATCACTCAACATAACCCACATTTATAGGGAGCTACAGGGGCCACAATCTCAGCACATAACAGCTACTTTGTCAATTTAAGAAAACATATGTATTCAGTTGACACTGGTCATCACAACGCTCCAGCTCCTGTTTGACACCATGGTCTGTGTGGCTCTGTTTAAGATTGGGAGTTACAAATGTGAATGCCATGTTATAATATCATTATAACAAGTTAAAATATGCCAGATGTAATTTCTGCATTGATATGTCTCTGCAGTTATAGTACATCAACCAGCAGGTGTGTTCAGAGTGAACTCAAAGCAAATTTTTGCATTGCGTAAATCTGCGTAAATGTGACTGTTAAACAACTGTGCAGTTTTTGTTTATTTGCCAGACACATCCTATGTTCAGACAGTTAGCAGTGTTAACTGTAGGTACTCTAGCAACAGACAGCTATGTACAATATAAAACTTAAATGCCAGTTCTTTTTAATTATTTTCTTATTCTTTTTTTCTAATCACTGTACATCCATGAATAGGAGTCATAAAGCCTCAGGATAAATGCACATTTAGGTTAAAACCATGGACTGTATATAAAAATGGACAACACGTCTTCACTTCCTACCACTATGCAAAAGTGAAGCCAAAATATCTCGTTTCTAGGAGCTGCCATCTTGCTTGTGTGATGTCATTTGGAGCCAGAGTCTGCACAGTAGAGTCAGGTGGTGGGATGACACCCCCTCAGCTGTCCTGCCGCCTGATGTAGGTTGGAGAGCGGCTGTCACAGCTGTCAATCATGTCGTGACAACCCCTTTTTATATCGTCAAATAACTACTCTACTAATCTAATCAAACTTTTTTTGCCTCACGTCCCACCCGCTAACATGGAAGGGGCGGGATTTATGACTTACACTGCAGTCAGCCACCAGGGCGTGATCAAGATGATTTGGCCTCACTTTTGGGTAGCCGTCATGATATCTATCTTTATATACAGTCAATGGTTGAAAAATGTATAACTTGCATGCATCTTGCCTCATTTTGTGCCACCAGAGTGAAGTGACATTCATTTGCGTCTTTGCAATGACTTTATATGCAATCGCATAGCATCTGAAATTTGTTTGTGTTCAGTCTGAACACATCCTAAGGCATGTTGCACCATAGTGTTACACTACTCCATGTATTTGTGTACTTGGTATGCTGGGTGTGTGTGAATTCATTAAGCTTTGCACAACATGAATTCAGTATATTTATGGGTGGGCTGTCTTAATCTTTGGGATCATTTAGAACTTTAGAAAATGTTTTTAAACATACTTGGCATCTTGTACAAGGTGTGTGCAACCTGTAGGTCTTTAAAATATTTTTGAATGAGGTTTTGCAGTTGCGTCACAATATGGCTGTCTTCATGGCGGTCTGCTGGACAACTGGCTGTGCTAAAATCAAAAACTGTGCTGTATACTGTATACTTAGCTAATGTACAAATCAGACGTGCTTACAAGACTGTGAAGGCTCGCTAACCAGATAGCTACAGTGGTTTGCTAGCTAACAAACTGATAATATCTATTCAAAGACAACCATGTCATTTGAGGGCCTCCAATATGGCTGCCAGAGGGTATGTCACAGTACAGTACAGTATCTGAAATCCCTCTATACATGACGTGTGCCTGCTTTATGTAAATCCTCAGTATATTTCCGTGCGTATTGTCGTGTGTGTTAAGTGTCATTACCCGGTTGGATCACATGCAGAAATATCACACTGGCATTCATTAAGTGTGTGTTTCAGGGCAAAATGCCTCTTGACTCGTCAGGCATCCAAACTCTAGTAAGTGTGTATCAAGCCACTATATTAAAGTTGTAAACTGATACCATTTCCCATCATGCATCAGCAAAGCCTCAGATCCCATTATTACACCAAAAATATGCCCTGTACTTTCCTAATTTTCACCAGTCATAGCTGAAAAACATGCTATAAGCAACCAAACAACTTTTTCTCTTAATTCCATGTCCCTTTATATAATACCTTTTTTTTTTTTTTTTTTTAGAAACATACCATATAGTATTAAACAGGCATTTAAACTCCCTATAAAAAGTGGTGGGGTGACAATAGAAATTGTATCATATTATTTTTCTCCTTTTAGAAAGACAAGATTTTTGTTTTTTTAGAAAAAAAGACACTTGTTGAGGTTCCTGGGACTGACGTGGGAGTAGTAAGGTAAATAACTGACAGCAGAACTGACCAATAGCCTTTTGGGAAGGAGCACAACACAAAGACACAGATGGTCAGTGTATAGGCCAGTCAGTAGCTGGACGCTTCACTCTCATCACTTAATGTATTTTCCTTTTATACATAGTCTAAAGAATGAGGATCCAACTGTCCCTGAAGGTAGAAACATAAAAAAAAAATACTTACACTACGGCTAAAACAGATTCAGTAAAAGGAGTGTGTGTAAATTGGCTACATGAAACAATTCACTAAATAAAACCCTCTGGATTCAGTTCATCAGGGAGTGTGTTGTCCTTATGGAGAGAAGAAGAGTGGAGAGGCCAGGCGATATTCAACAGTCAAAATGTTCATCAACTTTAGTTTGTGTGTGTGTGTGTGTGTGTGTGTGTGTGTGTGGGTGGTTTTCCCAGGGGGGGTGACTATCTTTAGGGCTTTCTAAACAGAATTCCCCTGCTTATCTCTCCCCTCCAGAGTCTTTCTCTTTCCTATCACTCCTCTGCTGATGCTCTCCTCTACCACCTTTATATCCATCCATCAACTGAGCGCTTGTCCAGTGATTCATCCACCCTTTTTTGATGCACCTTCAGCCCTCTCGCAGTACTGCATCGTGTCTCTCTCAGGCCACTCCGTATCTGTTAACTCTTCATCTCTTTTCTCCTCTCGGTTGTCTGTCATCCCTCTATGGCAGTAATTTTAAAAAGCGCAGGTGATCAATCTAAGGCTCCTCTTCCCCAGTGGACACAGCCAATCGCATGGCCACAGACAGGTGGTCGGTGAGGCCAGCCAATTGGGTTACAAAGCTGAACTCCTCGATATCCTGCAGGGGGAGGAGAAGAGTCATCATCACGTTTATTCTGTATTTTAAAGTTGCACAAATACATCATATTCTATAGAGTGATCATATATTTGTCTGTAAAATCTTACATACATGTACAAACTGTGCTTGATTGACATCTCCCCAGCTTTCTTGTTGGTTTTGTTGCACCTACATTAGTGCATACAGCTTGGTAACATCATGTAATTCCTAGAATAGCTCCACCAAATTTACACTGAAACCACCTGTGCGTGTGTGTTTGGCTATCTTTGTCGATTAAGTACACACAGATTTATTGCATATCTGTTCATCTTGTGAGAGGGATCCTCCTGTGTTGCTCTCTCTAAGGTTTCTTCAAAGTTTTTTTTAGAGAGTTTTTCCTCATTTCACTTCAGGGTCTAATGATAGAGGATGCTGTATTGCTGTGCAGATTGTAAAGCCCCCTGAGGTAAATTTGTGAGTTTTGAAATAGGGTTATACAAATAAAATTAACTTGACTTAATTAGAACTGTGAAATAAATATAGTGTGGTAATAACTACAATATTAACCTCTGACATGTAATGGAGTAGAAGTATAATTCCTATGAAAAGTACATAATATCTCAAAACTGTGGCAGTACAGAGGAAACGTACATAGGTACATCCCACCATGGACATTAGCATTCATTTTGGTATTGACCTGCTGCTGTAAATTTTCTCAGCCACAAGAGCATTATTAGTCAGATGCAGCTGAACAGGGCTTTCCCTAATCTGTTGCCACAATTTTGAAAGCACACTATTGTCACTATAAGCTAAAGGAATAACGGTTCCTTTCATTGGAAATAAGGGGACTGGTCCAGACTATGATAAACGGCCCCAGACCACAAATATGTGCACAGGAGTATGGGGCTGAAGTTAGTTTATGAAGAAATAACAACAACATACTGTATCAGTTTACAGTCAGTGATTAGTGAAATGGTTTTACAGTAACTACACTTTGGCACAAGGTGGCATCAGGTGGCTGTTAGTTTGAGAGACAGAGAGAGCGAGAGTCAGACAGAAAGGGACGGGGAGAGAGAGATGTTCTGTGCAAATGATGTGATTTGGTTTTCCAATCCTCTCCGATGCCTCACACAGACAAACAGAAATGTCAGTACTGCCCTCATTCTCTTCCTTCCTTCAAATCTTTTTATGCCTCTACCAAGGCCTCAACCTCTACCAAACATTTTGCTGTGTGTGCGCGGTAATTCCACTGGTTTCCAGTCCTGCCTTACTTGGTTCCTGTCCAGCCTCAGGATTGGTTCAAGTTGGTTCATCACAGATTACTTAAGAAACTAGACCTCAATTCAACAGAATTCTTGAACAAAGTTGCTGTGAATAGAAACCTAATAACCACTCTATCAGCAGACTTACTGGTCTTTGATACAAATAAGACTCAGTGGAAATGCTGAAAGGGGAATTCTGGTGGGAGAACAGTTTTAGAATCACTTGCTTACTTCTCATCTCATACTTTACAACCTTGCTGAAAATTCCCAGTCTAGCCAGTTACCTGATGTGTTTCTATGACTTCAGGTTTATTTCATCCACTTTCCACAAATCAAGCTTTTACAAACACACAAACACACATCTGACAGTTGACTGCTGCACAGAGAATCATATTTGATGTGAAAATCCGATTCCAAATTCATTTTGCTTTGTTCTCACATGTCAACATACTGTAGGTACTTAAAGATTTTGACTTACTGAGTGCTGCAGGCTTACTTTGTTGTTCATCATCAAATGCAAATTCAGGCTAATTTCAGTGTGTGGTGCAAAACGGGAGTGGCAGGATTTTGTTACCAAGTAATTTTCATTAATATGATCATCAGTGGGTAAGTTTTTAAAATCTAATAACAGCTGCCTTGGCTGGACTAGTTAGTATCTTATTTTTGTTTCTGAGCTGGAACTGTCATAGGTAACTTTTCTAGTACTATAGGAGAAGACCCAGTAAATTGGGCTGGTAGTTTGCTTTTGTTCCGATGAGGTAAGGAGGGGTCACAGGCCCAAGGTTTAAGAGTCACAGCTCGCAATTAAATATAATGGTTGGAAAAGGTCAGTCTTTGCTTTTTATTTCTTCCAATACTACCTACCTTTGGTGTTAATGTGATAAAATATGGTAATTGATCTATAATTTTCTTGTTGTAACAGTGACCATGTTCATGTTAACGAAGGGACATGCCACTCACTGCAACAATGCAGCTCACTAATATGTCTTTAATAGTTTTTGGACATGGAGATCTACTGCACAGAGGAGTATGATATACCAGGCTTTGGATACACACACAATACTTGTTTGTAGGATCAATTCATTGTTGGTTTTGGTCATTTCATGGGATTTGCTGACAATAAGGAAAACATTGAATATTGCCAGCCTTATCCTTTAAGACTTGTAATCCTCTGCTAAACCATACCAGTTTCCAGTCCTGCTGCAGGCTCTCGTCACTGTACAGGATGTAGTCGATCCGGCGTCCGTTGCCCTTCAGTGGAATCTTCCTCCCCTTCTGACTGCTGGCTGGACACTGGTTCTTACTTGGAGGAAACACCAGGTACTCCTTCCTCCCTTCCTCATTCTCCATCACTCTGACAGAGAGAGACAGAGATGTGAGACAGTTTGTAGAGGTTTAGACAGACGGAGCAAATACAGGAAAAGTAATAAAAAAAACTTTTGTTGAACTCATTCGATTCAAACAGAATTGCAGAAATATTGTTACAATTTCCCGTAAAATCAAGATCACAAATCATGGAGTGCAGTGATAAGGCTTAAGGCTTTTTACTGAGATGTAGAATTACAAACTGCATTAAAATTGTGTTAAATTGGGCAGGAGCTGTCTGCTGCTCAGCCTTTAGGTCTACGCTCTTCTATATTATAAGAAGACGCTTAACTTGACTCATCAAATCAATATTACTAATTACTGTCTGTTTTCTCTGAATGCAACACAGCCGAGTTTCAGTTTAAGCCACTTAACAGTATCATGTTAGTGTCAAGATAGCTATGAAGCAAGATTATAGATTTTGTATTCAAAATAAAAATGGTATTCGTCTGAATCTCACTCTAGCATTAATAATCTAGAATGACGTTGATTAGTATTTTAGTGTTCAGAGCAGAGCGTTGTCTCACCTTGTTATATTTTATTTATGGGTTGTCAAATGATATCGATCAGATTTTGTGGCCTATGCACACACACCTGAACCCATGGCAACTCTGAAACCACAGAGCCCCTCCACATAACAAATCCCAATTTAACCCCTGGGTATGAGATATAAGTAAATTCATATTTTTCCTAGTGGCATTAATATGTATGAAGTCTAATCATACCACTGTATTTGCAGAAAGCTGCTACTGACTGTACAACTTCCTGTTTTTCTAATAGCATGCACTAGTGGTTTCCACCAGCTTTTCTTGCAAATTAGTGGAAGTTACTGAGTCAACATGATCCCTGCATTTCAGTTCTGGCAGATTGCAACTACTGCTAAGCCTGTGTCATAAACAGTAAATCAAACTTGTGCTAGAACAGATAAAAGCAGTCTTTGACTAACAAGTAACTGAGTCAGAGATGAACAGTTGAGATAGATAATTAATGTAATTAACTTAAACAATCAAAAAAAAAGACAAGAAAAAGAATAGCAAAACTAAAACAGGGATGGGATTTTATGAGCTTGTACTAGTGTCTTGGTGTGTCTATGTGAGCAGCACTTGTTGTTTATGACCTTGAATGAAGACATGTTTTCAGGGTGAAAACATTATAAAACACTTACATTACGGGGACGCATCTCCCATTTGGGAACAAAAAGCCACACATCATAATGTAAACCACACAAATTTTAGGGTTAAGACCATTAAGACTTGTTTTTAGATTAGGATAAGGGCTGTGTTGTTATATAGGTTTGGGTAGGTCCCTTGGAAATTAATGAAGGTCAGTAGCATGTCCTCTTAAGTGACAAAAAGTGTGTGTGTGTGTGTGTGTGTGTGTGTGAGACTTACTTTTGTAAACTTTCCGGTGAACTGACCTCATCGTCATAAAGGCCACTGGTATCCAGTAGTGTACCTGTTGAACGACAGTGTGGAATCGCATTAAAAAGTATCACAATGCAGGCAGACACACGCTGCTGCACACATTTCTAATAATGTTTACTGACTACTTCATTTTAATGTCTCCCCAAATGCCCCTATTGTAAGTAATAATACGGAGAAGAAAATAGTCATTGTTATACATTCTCTCATTTTGCTAATTCCTTGTTGATGAACGAACAGTCAAATTCCACTTTTCTTGAGTGTAGTGAGAACTTTCTTTAGCCCAGTGAAAAACTTCCAAAAGGTTGTTTGGACAATGTGAAAGTGGTAAAAATACAGTTTAGAAAGTTCGGATGATAATCTAATAATAATGTGTTGTCTGCACTTGTTCAGTATTAAAATGGTATTCGAATGGGAGAAGCTCCAAAATCAAGCTCACTTTAACACATTCCTACTTTGTCCATCGTCTGTCATCACTGCTGAGCCATAGTGCTTTCAGAGATGGACTGAAATCTGGCTCTACAGTCAGGACAGATACAAATACCTAATAAACTGACAGCTGAGTGTAAACACTCTAGAAGTACAACTTTGTTTTTTTGATGTGGCAAAGGAGGCGTCAGCATCAGAGGTGCTGGATTCATTTCAGAAGTACAGGAACCAAAAAGTGTGTGTGTGTTTGTTTGTGTGGATGTATGTTAAGGCTTTCTGCGCTCCGCTGAGACTGTAGACTTGCATGCAGACCACAGACGTGTACATGGTTCCATTCATACTTATTGGGGGTCAGCAGACACAGACACATTCCACATGTGCGCACTAGTAAGCAGGGTTGCGGTAAGATAACTTTCCAGAGTTGCTAGTTTTACAAACTGCTTTACAGTGTTTTTCTGACCAGCCTTTCAACACAATTATCTGTTACTCCACTGGACTTGCTGAATTGTATTTTATTGTCTCACCGGCACTTTAAACAACATTCCCACACCAAAATCTTCAGTCAAACATTGGGGGAAGGGTGGTGGTACAAGTGGGTATGGGTTTTTTGGCTTATCTCAGACTTTTAGCTACTTAAAATAAAAATGTCTTGACAGCTCTGATGGAGCTCAGGATTCGTCCATAATGGCTGCTTTAATACAAACAATTCCACCATATAAACCTGTAATCTGTGAGTAACAGTTGACCTCTTTGTATACAGTCAAGAACACAGATCATAGTTATCATCAGATCCTGACTGATCTGGTATTAATGAAGTTACCGCTGTAAATGTGCACATCAGTCTCTCAATTTAAAGACACTTATCATTTCTGCTGCTGAGTGACGCTGCAGGTATTTAATAAAGTCCAAGGAAAGAATCTAATGCACAGCAGCCGTGGACAACAAACAGAACATCATTACTGATGTTTCTGCAACATCCTGGATTACATTCAGTGACACCTGAGCAACATTAATGTAAAATTCAGACATTAATTTAACACATTTCTGAATCTGCCTGAATCACATTAACAACAGTAGCATGTTCTAATGGACATTCAAGGAGATTATGTTATAAATGTGAGAAACTAGATAAGAAAAAGGAGGAAAATACATGGAAGTTGATTTGTGATTGTAAAAGGCTCTGTGTGTGCGCTTCTCTGCTAATTAAAGACATGCAATTTGAGGCTTTTGTGCTCTCCGCAGTTTACATTATGGAACAATCTCTGCTGAAATGTGGGGAAAAGCCTGAAACACTGGAAACCACTTTGCTCACTGTAAACAGTAACTTTACTGTCTGTGATACATCTATGTCCTGTATGTGTCTTGTTATGTGTAGCACCATATTTCTCCCCCTCCCCATGTTGCTCCATTTTAAGTTCCACTCTGTTACATTAAAATAGTAGTTTAATGTAAGTTTTAAAGAACAGAAATATGCGGGGCTTGGCTCAAACCATTTGGGGCTGAGGCAGTGGACTCAAAGCTTTGGCGCCATGTTCACAGCTGCTGTGCTCGCTGGTGCTGTTACATACACACAAACCAGACGCAGGAGGTTTTCTATGAATCATAGAAAAGCTGCATTTTTGTAGGTTTTTGATGGGATACAGTGATTCTCGATTTAAAAGGAATGTGGGAGGAGGGTAAAGTAGGGGGCCAATGGCCTCTTGGCTTCCCTACTTCTGCCACCAGTGGTCAGTAGATGTATATATCTGCCTTTATGGATCTCAGACTAAAATCCACTGTCATCAAGCAGGGAACAGCCAGAGAGAGAGATGAGCACTCAGAGATCCTTCTGACAATGAGTATGTGAGTATGTGGGCAGGATAATGTGTTTAAAATGCTCCATGTGAAGAGAGCAGCACTCTGATGTTACTCCAGTCAATTCACCAGTGTCGGAAGATCTTATGAAAACTAGGCGTCTGACGTGCAGCTTAGGCTTTCCACAAGTCTAAGAGCAGGTTTTAGATCATTGAAACAAAGATGTTGAGGTGTCAGGCAGACAGGCTCTGCTACACAGACTGGCTGCTGTGCTACTTTTGACTTGTTTGGGGAAAAGTTATAGACATTGCCACTTTCAGATGGTTAACATAACCCCACTTTCCCTGACCTCATAAATTCTGACATCACCAACAAGCTGCAGTGTTAGTGTAGGGATCAAAATAAATATGGTTTCACTCCAATCTTTACCACAACTCCTGAAATACACGAGAGGCCACAGTTTCTTTACTTGTTGGGTTTTTGGTTCGTGGTTGACATGTTTAATCTGCCATCAAGCATGCAACTCAAATGCATTATCAAGAGTTACGAGAGTAGAAGACGATAAACAGAGCAGCCTCGACATTATGAATTTACCTACGTGTCACCGCTCTCAACTATCAAGTGGTCTCAGGCCTGCAGTAATTCCCAACGTGATTTTAATGCAGGCTGCAAGCTGTCTGTGCATTTGGCTGGCTCTGTGGCAGCAACAGAAGACTGCTGGAGCTCAGAGGGGAGCATATTTAATAAAAACCTATCGACACATGGTCAGTTCAACATCTGACAATAGCTGGCTGCTACTGTATTCATTTAGGTCTTACCTTCTTTGGATGAGATTTATGAAATGAGATAATTTCCTGCCCCTTTCTTTCATTGATTCATTAATCCATTACCCCCCCCCCCCCCCCAATGATGCGACCAAACAAGAAGCGCAAAATCTCCCTGTCCAAACAAATAAGCCTTTCTCTAAATGAGCCCTTTCACTCCATTCTGCCCACACTGTCCCCAAAATACTGCTGGCCTAAATAACGCTTCATATCCAGACCAAAACCCTCCGGTCTTTACGTCACTAATGCCCATGTATCACCACACTGTACTGTGTGTATTTTAATTCACACAGTGGGTGTATCTTAATTTAGCCAGACAGATTATAGTCTGCTTTGCTCTGCATGCACAGTATGGATCACCAGATTTCATTTGCCACGGAGGTTGTGTGTGTATAGTAACACTAGCACTCTCAATATATACTGTCATTTTTGGAGCTGTAGATTGTGGCAGCATATATTATATATATAAGTGTATATTTTCTGGAGGTTTGCAAGTATTGCATGTGTATGTACACTTCAGTATATGTGATGTCACACTGTGTCTCTATAGGAATCTGTGACTGCGTCTATGTGCATTTGTGTGGGTGTATGTGTGTATGTTGTTACCCAGAGCCCATGGTTTGTCCTCCCCTGGCCCCAGGCGACACGGGTCCTTGTATTGAGTAAAAAGTGCATGCTGCTGCTCCAGCTTGTCCTCTGGAAAAAAAACACAAGTGCATATATAGAGGACAGAGTTACAGATGCGTTCACAGTCTTTCATTTGAAAGGTTACATTATTCCTTTTTTTAATTTCCTATTTGTATATTTTTATGTTTCTGTTATTTGGTCATGTGAATGAGAATGTGAATGTGAGGAATTATTATTTGCATAAATGTATATATCCTTCCTCCCAACCTCCCAAAATTCACAAGATATCTATCTGAATAAAGAGTTTTAATTTGATGACATTCTAGGATAATCAGTGAAATCCTCTTCTAGATTGTATTAGAAATACAGGATATATACCTCTGGGTTTTTAACATTATATTATTCATTCATTCTCAAAGTGCTTTCATTGCAAGTGACTTACAATAAAAATGCTAAAACTCTGCGGGACCAAAAACTACATGTAATCCAAAATTTGTTGTGTGACTGTTTGTTTCTTTGGTCTGAATGAGCAAACAGCTAATCACAGAAGTGGAATTATGAAATAAAAAATAATTGCTGTGAAATAAAAACAGATTTTAGAAAAAGGAAATTCCTGCTGGAATGAAAATGACCTGTTTTCCTGATAATGAGCTGAAACGTATTTATTTATATTTGTATTTATTTATTTAATATTTAACACTGGGTATTATTTAGTAACTGTGATATCACATTTGAAACGGAAAGAAACTGATTGCACTAAACTCAGTTACGGGAAAAGCAATAACCTTATCGTAATGTGTCATGAGACATGACAGTGATGAGTCATGTGTTTCTTCACTGTAGTTTATCTTCATGCTTTTCCCATTAACAGTCAATGTATTAATCATTTATTATTTTTGACTGTAAAAACCTTGTCCACCATGCAGCTAGCTGTGTCAGAACCGCAAGAGGTCTTGGATATGCCTTTATAAATTATACATTATAGAAAAGTATTCAGTGCCTCATGGGCTTATATATTATCAAGGAGGAAGAGAAATTGAGAGATCATGTTGTTGTTCGAACTGATAGTCATAAAAATAAAATGTGTGATGTGGAATATATCGATTTAACCCTGCTGTGTACCTGAAGAGCAGTTGTCAAAGTTGAGGTCTCCCAGGATGACATCAAAGGCCACCAGATCTTCCAGCACCTTCTCTCCTTCAGGTGGTTGTGATGAGGATTGGCGAAACTCTGAGCCCCACTGGAGCAACAGGTCCAGCTGCTCACATCGCACAGAAGCATCACCTTGCAGATGGTGCAGTGAGTGTAGGGGAGAGAGGGAACAAGCAGGGAGAAAGAGAGAGACAATGTCATAAAATCACCCCAGCATGTAACTGCACTGATCTGAATAGAGCGTACTAAGAATAGAGAGCAGTTTTGCATACCATACGTTACATATGTAACGGTAGATTACGATATATAACAATACAGTTTTTTGTAACATTTTGTTCACTAAATTGTGATGATGTTACTAATTTTAGTGACATAATATTATGTCATTTTGGTGCTATTTCGCTTTGGCAACATTTGCCTCTGTCCACTCCTGCCAGTAAAGCAGATAAATAAGAGTTAGAGAGAGATGAGAGGAGGTGAATAGAGGGAGGCAGTGGGTGAGAGAAATAACAGCTGAATAGTGGAGAGTGTGAGAAACAAAGAGGTGTCAAGATATCGGTGAGTGAGTAGGTGGCTTTGGCTTTGATTACTCTACAGCTCTAGCTCAAGTACATGTGATATGTAATGTTTCTTTTTTTCTTTTTGTGTTACTGGATCACGAAGAGAGAGATGAAGCTGGGGGTGGCGTGGGTGTGTTTGCTGTACATTTGCCTGTGTGTGTGCATGTATATCTGTGTGTATTTGTGTATATGTGTGCGTGATTGTCTCAACTTGGCTTGGCTTTCTCTGTGCACAAATGTATTTGTGAGGAAAACTTGCCTGAAAAAACTTGGATGATGTTAATTTATATAGTTGTAACTCAACAAAAAATCCCCTGAAAGCACTAAAGTAAAGTATGATTAGGATAAAAATGGAAAATATAATTGAGTATTGCTGCTTTCTTTTGTACTTAGGAAGATGAAACGTGTATCAATTGCTCTCAGCATTTTAAAAGTTGTTAAATAGATTCAGTCTTTGTGAATTCACAAATTTGGGAATTTCCAATTAAATACCAGTAAATATCAGTAAATACCAGTAAATACCAGTAAATACCAGTGGGGAACTCAGTCAAGTTCACACGAAATATGATGTTTCACTTGAACACATGATGAACAACTTGTAAACAGAAATTCAAGTTAGTAATACATACAGTATATCCACATAACTTTCCATCATAGTGTGTGATGACTAAATGACTATTGCATATGATCACGAGCAACATGATTAAGCTGCTAACATGACCTCCACTATTTACGGTCTATCTTGCTGTGTCTTTTTTTAATGATTCACATCATATGGTCTATTTACAGGCAAACAAAGAACAATTGAAAATGACGTTGGGGGGACAGATATGTCACTCACTACTGGGAACACAGCAATCAGCCTTTATATTGTTCACTTCCATTCATTACTTATTGTGTGGAAGTATGGTGCAATACATATGACACAAATACAAATCCAGTTTTTATGCTTCAAAATATCTACAAGAGAAACAAAATGAATAAAGAGAAATGAGAAACAAAAGCGAAACTACTTATCAAGAACCACCCCATGCATATTACAGGAAAGGCTCTACATTTCAGGAATTTGGTATTTTGGTCCTGATGCAGTACATACCATGTATAAATTCAAAAACAAATTACTACCTGAGTATCCAAAATATATTTAAAACAAGAAAACCAATATAACTTGAAAACAATGTGCAACAAGGACTCAGGACTAATGGAAAATATCATGTATTTCTGTTAAAGTGGGGAATTCATGGAATAGTTGTAGTGAGGGCCAGTAAATGTGTGGCACACTTACTAAGTGGACAAAGGAACAATGTTTTCAGACTTTGAATGCGTGAGTATGGTGGGAATAGCATAAAACTTTTCCCGGTTGTTACGTTTTGATGTAAAATACATTGTCTAAAAGGGATGGACACAAAACGTTATAGCTTCAGTCAATATATTTATTTTTTGAAGTCATAAGTCATGCAAGCAGCAAGCAGCTTGCATTTTTGAAATTGTAGAGGAAACATTCTCCACACAGTACAGAGAAAACTGTCCATAGCACCTCTTAACCTCTATGTATTCATTCTGATTGTGCTCCTCTGACATATGGAGTTCCTCAATGGTCAATCCTGGGGCCTCTTTTATTCTCCCCTTATGGCACATTAACCATCAGTTTGAGTGTGTTTCTTTTCAATGTTATGCTGATGGTGCCCGGCTTTATGTATATGTGAAACTTAAACCTTCAAATCTGGCCACTTTACACAACTTTCATAATGAGATTAGTGCCTGGGTGTTTTACAGTTTCCTTCATGTAAATCAGAACAAAACTGATGTTCTAGCCTTTGCCCCCAATTAGGCCCCAATTTTTCTGCATCAGCACTTCCCTGGTTCCCTGGCTTCTAACTCAAAAGTGGTTTTCAGAAACACGGGGGGATTCCCACTTAAGTTTTGAGACACAACTTAAGTCATTTATTCATTACTGTCATTTTCAATTAAAAAACATTACCAAACTACGCCCCTTCTTATCTCTGCAACAACTCGAACAAATCATCTATTGTTTTGTCTCCTTACATCTTGACTATTGTTATGCACTCTATTCTTGTTTAAGCCAACAAGCTACCACAATTAGTCGGTTCAAAATTCTGCTGTATGATTACTAAAACTCCACAGTTTTCATCCTAGTGCTGGCTCATTAATGTGGCTTCCTGTTACATTTAAGATTGAATTTAAAAACTCTATCAGTGAGTTGCTGATCCCATATAGGTCCACTAGGCCTCTAAGATCATCACAATAAGTCGTGGTCATGCTGTGGTCATTGAGCATTTGCTGTCCTGGCTCCTAGACCATGGAGCAAGTCAGCAAACCCTGTGGAGTGTTTTAAATCTCAACTCAAAACCTATTTTGTCCCAAAGACATTTATTGATGCATCCTTGCCCCGATTTATTGCTATTCTTTAACAAGATTTCACTGACACACACATTGATAAAATTCCTACCACTGCTACCGCTATAGTAATGATGCTATAACCAGAAGCTTTTACACACCTGGGAAGCTGTCATAACAGGTGCGTAAGAGAGGAATAGCACACAAAACTTGCTCACATCAGCACTACACTCATATAGTAATCTAGACACTAGACAATGAATACTACACTAAAAGTCAAATCAGACTACTTTCAGATAAAGATCCACCCATTTACAGTCAGCCAGCCAGTTTAATATTATTTTTTTCTTAGATATATTTTCTGTATGTGAGGTCTTCTGTCTGTAAGATTTCTCATAAACAATTCTTTCTTCCCTGAAAATAAATCAGGTCTCGGGGCTCCTCCCCTTTTTCCCTGACTGTTCTCCCTGTTTTACTCCACATCCAACTCCACTTCCCCCAAAGGCTTTATGTTTGATGTATCTTTAGAAACAGCCCTGGCACTGCTATATTTAGACCTGTGAGAAGCGTAGGAGGAGCCCAGAATAGCAGGCGAAGGTGGGAGAAGTGTCTCTGGTAAAAAATGAGGGAGGCATCGACCGGAGGCTTTAAATAGGGCTGTGACGCCTTAAACAGCTTGAGCCAGTTGCCATGGGAACAGCAGGAGGAGGAACGCAGGGGTTTTGATGCGCCCATTTATCTAGCTATCTGGACATACAAACACACACACACACACACACACACACACGGCTAGACAATCACAAAGACACACAGACAGAGCTAAGATCCACTCTTCGTACTAAAGAGCCTTGAAAAGTGAAAGACAATGTCATGGAAATCATATAAACATATTTATATGTGCATGGGCATTCAGTTGTGTGTATGGGGATGTGCGTGTGTTTTGAGAGATTAAGAAAAACAGGGAGAGATGGGAGTGTGAGTTTTAATTGTACCTTCTATGGCGTGGAGGTGCGTACACGTGAGATATCCCACAACTCTTTGCTCCTGATGGGAGGTGCCGACGTGAACCTGCAGGGGACCAAAGACAAACATAACATGATGATTATTTTGTAATTACATAATAATTATGTACATAATTACAAGATGAGATCCTGAAATTCAAGATCTATATTTCACAATTACATATAGTTTCTGAATATACTATACACTTTTATATATGTTATATATACACCATATCTATGATGTGTATAGATATAGATTCTAATAATTATGAGACTATATCTGTAAGATATTTCTGAGATATTTATGATGAGATTATGAGATATATCTTGTTACTATGAGATTCTAAGTCATAGTTAATAAGGCCTTAAAATCTTTTTTCTTTTTGTGAACGCCATATGATTTTATCAAACATATTCATATCATTATTGGAAGCATATCAACATCTGTCACATTATAGGGGTACACACACAGAGCATGTAAAAGAGGTCCTTTCATATGTAAAGAAAGTGTGTATATATAGTTAGTATATATGTTATTGGCAATATCAGTTAAACTAAAAATATGTTTTAAATAAATAGAATCTATTGAATAGAAACAACAGAAAACAGAAAATAGAAACAACATTTGGATTGAAGCACGATAAACTGAAATTTTGTAACCTAGAGAAAAAAGGTATAAATGTAAATGTTAATAAGCTTACATATAATAATGTTGTTGTTGTATTAAACCAGTTTGTACACACATATTTCTCTGCACTGATTGTGCTCTAATAGCTGATTGCAGTCTGCTGCAGCTGGAGCATTAGCATGTATTCCGATGCTGTTGACTGATGTTACTAAAAAAGGGGAAGATGCGGTGAGCATTGCTGGAAACCTGCTGTCTACAGTGTGCTGTATTGTCTCAGCTGATCAGTATCTCAAGATCCAGACATTTGCCTGCTGTGTACAGTTTTATACATATTGTAACAAACATTTGTACTTGATCATACCAATGGGAAAGCCGTTTTCTACATAAAGATGGTGTTGATTACTACTTAAAAAAGAACAAAATGTTTGATTTCCCCCCCTGATGTTTGCAGTCTTGACATTTTACACTGCATTATGAATGGCTTGCCATGGTCCCAGGGGCACAAAACATTTTTTATCAGCAGGAAAAAAAAGTCAGCTATTGATCATTGTAAACAAAAGGCAAAATGGAGGTACAGGGCTTCTACACTGATATTATCTGCAACAACTGCAAAAATAATCTCTGGTATTTCACTGTCATCACCAGTGTATTCAATGTAGCACTGAAAGACTTAAAGATGATGTGTCTGGGTTGGAGTGAGCCTACACTTTCAGAGGAAACTAGTGTTGACAACAAAACTAAGTAGACAGTAGTTTGTTTAGGCTGTTCATTCTTTACAGTATTGTTGTTTGAAATATCAAACAGCATGATTCTAAAATGTGATGTTCTACACAAGAGGTAGGTCGAGTCAATCAGCGTGAGCTAAACACAGCGCTAGAGATATTATTTTTTCAACACAACCTCATACACGTTATACATTTTTCAGTACTTCTTGCCGACCTCAATTTCTCCATTCCCTGCAGAAGAGTGCGAGCAAAGCAGCAATATATTCAACATCACTCAAGGTTTAATCAGACACCTTTAGCATCAGTGTTTAGAAGTCCTTCAGCCACACAGAAACATGACACAGAGGCAGGCTACGGCTGAGTCTGGCAGCTCTGAAGTGCTGGTGGGTGGATACAGACTGATGAGGAGGAGGAGGAGGAATAAAGGGTTGCAGAGAAAGGGAGATGTGATTGTGGGTATGGTTAGTTTGAAGTGGGAAGGCATCTGGGTGGAGAACATCGATAACAAGAGAGAATGCACCCTCATAGAGAACAGCCTTGGATAGGGATATCATGAGAGGTAAACTGTTCTCATAGAAGTCATAGAATTAGACCTCAGTTTACAACCGAATGTAAGTAATAATCCACAATGGAGCATTTTTAACCAAAAGTGACTATTTCTAGTCGCAACATCATAGTAATTCAATGTGCTTTATCCAGTTAATACATCTGCCGCTCTAAAAGCTCACTGTCTGGTAGGGTTTTTGCCTAGAATAATCCTCTGACATGCAGGAAAACTACTTTCACCTCTCTGCTCTTTTATTTAACAGAGGAAGAACAGCTGGTCTTTCTGTGTGGAGCCAGTGTGGGTTTCCACAAGGTGCTCTGATTTGAATATAAATGTGTATGGTTTTTTTATATAACCCGTGAGAGAAAAGTAACCTGGATGGATGGATGGATGGATGGATGGAGAAGCCACAGCCACTAATGCTAAACAGAGCAACATGCATTCACTCAAACTTGATCATGAGTAAATCCAAGGATGAGAAAAAATGAACACCACTTTACTCTGTACGCTTTTTTGACTATCAAGGATCTGTCAGTCCCTTCAGTTATGATCAGTTATAAATCTTACTCACTATTTTCATTGCTGAGATCTGGCAACTCTAACAGCCACAACTTTACAACTGAGTCCATTAAGTCAAGCGGCACAGGTTAAATTTCAGTATCCAAGCAATTTATTAGGAAAAAACCCCAGAGTGAATGCATCCAAAATGTTTCTTGTATTCACCTATTCCCTTTTAAAAGTGCATGAGTCCACAATTATGACAAGAATGGTAGATTTAATGGATGGAGGGGCCAAACTTTAAAGCTATTTGTTTTTTTGCTACTTTGGGGCAGCAGAAGAATCTTTGAACACAATATTGACCTATTATCACTTTGAAAGGTTGCAAGCTAGTTAGCAATTAGCTGTCTATGTATAAATTCAGCATGGACATGGAGAAAAATTAACATCCATTTGTAGTAGTAGTGTTTCCACTTGACGAAATCCAATATCCACTCTCCACTCAGATAGCTGGCTTTTAGCAGCTATATGCTCCACTAAGTTCATCAGCAAGTTGCTAACTTTGTTTGTGTGCTGTTTGGCTCTGGGCATGTAGTGTACACTATGCTTATCAGAGCTTTTTGGCTAAGAACAGCTGACTGCTGCCATGGGAAACAATGCTGATCAGAATGGTGAGACTGAACCAAAGCAGTAAGGTTATGGGCTGTACAGAAACCATAACAATGAGCCGAGGGGAAATTCAGAGTTTCTCTCTGTGGGTTTGTCACGAGGAGCGACACTTTTCATATTAGTCACGGTGATTTCATTCATCGTTAATATGAAAATATTGAGAAGTGCAGCTTTAAAATGTGGACTTAAGAACAAGATTTAAACACACAAACAAAGAAACAATAAACAGGACTTCTCTTTTAAAATACGGACGCTGCTTAAGGTAGAGTATATACTGTAAATCCACTAACTACTAACTGTAACTACTATGATGTTTGGTTGCTAACTAATCATTTTCCTGCCTCTTACCTCCAGCAGCAGTAACTTGAAACATTTTGTGATGTTATCAGTTCATTTCATGTCTACTATAATGAAGAAAGAAGTCAGCATTTATCTCTTTGGTGACTTCCCCACAGTGTTACAGCACCCCACAGAGGAGAGGACTTTCATTTAGACAAATAGGGAACTGACTGCCAATATTGTTTTGGCTTGGTATCTGTGTGGAGCTCTTAAAGAAAAATCCTAAAAGCAACAATAAAGCATTAGCCTAATTAGCCTGACTTTAATACCAAACACAAAGCTCACATTGTAGACCGAAGCACAGTAAAGTACAAAGGCCATACATTTCCCTCCACAGATTTAAGGCACTAATTCAATTACTCTTAATGGAATAAGTGTCTTGAGGAGCAACAAGACTAATTTTCTTAAATGCAGTAACAGATGGGTCCATTAGCTTTTCTAATACCGTTGAAAAAGATGTGAGTCAATGTATTAGTATGCATATGCTACCTAGTCCTGGTATGCCCCAGAAACCTGTACTACTGTAGATTTTACTTTTCATATTTCCATACACAATAAATATTCCATCTGTAGTAATCTATGTTTAAAAGAAAAGTTTGACATTTTGGGAAATATGCTTTTTGCTTTTTGAGAGTGGTATTAATCCTCTCATTTAAGTTTCAGCAAGAGGGGAAATAAGTATATTTCCTCAAAGGTCCAACTATTTCTTTAAGAACACATTTTCCAACTATGATTAGATCCATTAATTACTACTACTACTACTACTACTGAGTCTGCTTTAACCACTATGTGTAATGATTACAAAAATAATATAAAACCCACATTTGATTCTATTACATGACTTAATTCCTTCATTGCTTATACTTTTGCAGTTCGAGTTCACAGGGAGCATTAAAGTTTTATCTGATCATCTTATCCTGCCTTGTTTCCCCCATCTGTCCTGACTCTGTCCTCATTCCTTCCTCTCTCTCTATTCCTTCCCCTCTGCTCTTCTCTCTACCTGCATGCTGTGGTCTGTATTAATATTTCAGGGGCTTATCTATGCTTCAATAGGTGTGTGTGTGTGCACCCTGAAACTGACAAGAGTGTGTGTGTGTGTGTGTGTGTGTGTGTGTGTGTGTGTGTGCGCACACTCATGCATGCAAGAAAGAATAGACTCTCAATGTGTTTGTATTGTCAGTGGTCTATACAGAAGTTGACGTTCAGATGGTGCCAATGCTAATTGGAGTTCTGTGTAGTGACACAGGAAAGCCTCGACTGGAAGCAATTTATGCTGAAAAGTGTTTCCCCTTCTGCTCTGTATGAATAAAAATAACATGGGGTGAAATGAACTGCATTTCTTTAAAAATAAAACAGAAAATGAATCAGGGTGCAGGATATGAAATGCTAAAACTTCCCAAGACTTCCTCTCATTATGGAGCATTGAAAAAGAACTGAGCGGAACTGAAATGAGCTGTGAGAGGCAATTTCACACTGGAAGCCATGCTGAGTTATAAAAGCCTGATTACGAAACCTTGAAGGCTGCTGTAACTAATTACCTTAACTTTACTATCAGACGAGGAGTGAAGATTTCACCTCGCATTACTTGCATGAGTTTGATCACTTCACTTGAAAACTAAGCAGCCAGATTTTTCTTGATGACAGACATGGCAGAAAGCAGCAGGGTGACAGATGAGCTATGGTTTTGTTTGTCGGCCTTTCCCGATGAGTCAAACTGCAGACGTTCTTAAATTTTAAACTTTTCACTATAAGTTTGGCAGCAGTGATATCTTTAGGGAGTGTAGTGTTGTCAAAGGGGGTTTTGCTGCTGTAAATCCTATGTGGTGGTAAAGATTTACTGGTGCCTGAATAGTATCCTGCATGCAGCCGACTGCTTTAACTTACTACTATACTGCGGCAGACAATTTAATACTTAACTTCTACCTTTTCTAAAGCAGAATTCCTTTAATAGTTAGATAAGTGATTGACTTGGGAGATAAGTCTTATCTCAAGTCCTCATTTTGTTAAAGTTGAGTCTAAGCCATACAGCTATATCATAAAGTCAACATTGGAAAATTGAGCAGGAATTGGATCATTTAATATTTGTATAAACACAACTAATCAAGATCAATACTCTCACAGATTCAAAGGCATTTTGATGTAAATATAGAAGAGGGATTGAAAGACATCAGCTGTAGAGCTGTAAGGGCAACAAGGCTGTATTGTAGGGTTGAAACCTGTGTTGTGTACAGTCACCTTGGCCAGTGTTTGATTAAGTTTAGTTTTGCATTGAGAGACAGACTGGAATCCCCTCAGCCCTGAATAGGGAAGCAATCTGTGTCAATAAAGTGAGTTGTCCTTGATAGTGAATAGAGGGGAGTCAAGAATGGATCTGGGGAGTTCTTCCATTGATTTCCATTCTAAAACAATCTAGATTGCGTCTGTCCCTGTTTTGAAGCCTAATCCATAGTAATGCATTTAAACTGCATATTTACACACACACAACCACACACATGGCTCTTCAACCATGCACTTAGTAGTTTGAAATAATTATAAGAGGGGATAAATGTTGAGACTGAAAAGCTTTAATTACTGCACCAGTGCTGGCTCTCTCTTTAGGGAGACATTTTTAATTAATATTCTATCTCTGCCTCTCTCTCTCTCCCTTTCTCCCTTTCTCTTCCTCTTGAGTGCGTCACTTCTCCACAAGAGACAATCCAGATTTATGTTGCTGACCTGCTGCTGCTCTCCAGGTAGACACATCCATTGGGAAATTATGAGAATGTATGTGTGCCTCTGGTTAGATTTTCTAGAGAATTAATTCATGTAGGAAGAACATGTTTTTGACATGATTAGAATTGGAAAAACAAAACAGTTTGAGGTGGCTGGAGGTTGTTTTTTGAGATCATGGGCTCATTTGGTATAGAATCAGTTCATTGTAAAGATACACGCAAATCATATACTAGAAACTTTGACCCAAAGTGTCCTAAAATACAGTGTATTGCTGTTATGACTAGAAAAGGAGTAGTGGCCTGCAGTTGTCTGTACAAAAAAAGGCCATAACAAATAATATGTGTGAGAACTGCTGAGTAATTTTCTGTCAAAAAAAAGGTGTTCCTCTGAATGAGGCAAATAATCATTAACATCATTGTAATACATTGCAAACATTCTCAGACGAACCCTTTGTCAAACAAAACCATCTATATTGATGGGTTATGCAAAACCCTGAACGATTATGCAAAACCCTGAACATTATTTAGTGTTGACATATTAAAATGGTAACTTAAGTATGAGCAAGGTTAGGGAAAGTTCATGGTTATAGCAGATAAATTATGGTTAGTTGTAGTTAGCGTTGGTACTGTTTGGTACTGTTGTATGCATGTACGCTCTCTCTGGAGCAGGATCGTAACTTTTACACACTGAGGAAACTCAAGTTTATCAAAGATGTATCTGTAAACCATCATGGGCAGTGATATCTCACTCATCATCATCATCAAACTCCAAGAGCAACTATTCAGAATAAAGTTCATAATACGCCTTACATATTACAAAATCAATAGCTGTAATATAGAGGATGCTTATAGAAACTGGCAACTTAAAGGAGAAATGTTGCATGTTACAGGAAGGTTTATGATGATATAATGTGTTTCAAATAAATAAAAGTAGTTAGTATGAACACTGCTCTAATGGCTGAACAGACAAAGAAATAAGCGTCACCTATGGAAACTCAAACATCATCAACAGAAAATCCATGGAAGCTGGTGTTACACCCATGGTGTTTTGACCAAGTGGAAACCCCTGGGGCTGAAAAATGAAGGAAAATGGGAAAGTGCCAAAAAATGCAGTTCCTCAAATGGCCACTTGAGGGTGGTTTCAAAAGCAAATCAATCCCCATAGTCCCCCATGTTAAAATACCCAAATTTACAGTAGAAATAAACATATTTGCAGCCTGGTGCAAAAACAGTTTTGGTCTCTATAGTTAATTTTTCCATTCATTGCAACTATACAGGGGTGAATTTTTATACAACTCACCCGTTTAAAATTTAATTAAGGCTTAAAGTTATTCATAATTAAGGGTGTAGCTCCTTTGAGTGACAGGTGGGGGCCATCACAGGCAAGTTGCTATCGCGGCGACAATGTTGGTTATGTAACATAACCATGGCATAATACTATATTCACAGAGTATAGGCGTAACCATAGCTGTCACTATTTCAATGTGTTTTCAGTTCATGAAAGTTAATTGTAACATTTTGGTCACATAAAATAGTCTTGTTGAGTGTTTGGTTGAACTAAAAGACCCTCTAAGGAGTTGGATGTTCAGTTTTTTCCAGTAAGTAAATTTTGTTTTAATGGTTTTAATAGCATTAGCATTAGCATGATCACAGTTAGCCATAGACTGTAAATGCACTGTGCTAACAAAACTAGCATCTAGCATTAGGGTCAGCTCTACTTTGTCGTCCAAACATGATCACTTCTGGCCCCCAAAATCCAACATGGTGTCAAAATGCAAACTAACTAGAGCCTTCAAAATGGGAGTCCACAAACTAGTAGTTGACATCACAGTGGCTAAGTCCTTTTTTTTTTTTACAGTCTATGGTTTTGAATGACAGGTATTCTCTGGGAAATAAAGCACAAAAGTACCACGGTAATGAGAGCTTACTATCAAACAACACAAAATGGACAAAGGAGGGATTTCAAGGATCACCATTTTAACAATGACTTATGACTGAGAATCATTGCTTGTGTTTGATATAAAAGAACAAACACAGTAT
The DNA here is from genome assembly GCA_029490765.1 of Euthynnus affinis. Classification (NCBI taxonomy): domain Eukaryota; kingdom Metazoa; phylum Chordata; class Actinopteri; order Scombriformes; family Scombridae; genus Euthynnus; species Euthynnus affinis. Next base: position 31,555,142 of record CM055844.1, on the reverse strand, counting down.
CTGGTAGTGCAAAGACAAACACAGCGTGAACATCAGGTACATCAATGAAAAGCATCTAATGAGATGCATCCCAGCTGGCGGCAAAGTGAGCCTGAGTGTTGAGTCGTAATGAGCGCCAATGAGGTTCATGGAGGGGAAGCCAGGGTTCACAACAAGATGCTGCCTTGGAGAGCAGCCAAGATGTCTGGGGGACTGAGAGGGGTGAGATATGAGCAGAAGGCAGATCAAAGCCTGCAGCTGGCCATGAAACAGGCAGGTTATAAGGAAATGCTGTAGCAAAATTTAAAGCTGAACTGTGTTACATTGATGAGAATGACAACGTGCAGATGGGGCAGACTCACTAGAGAAAGAGATAGAAAGTGTGGTTCTTAAAAGCTGTTGATGATTTAGAGAATGGCACACAAAATGGCCCTTAACAGTGTTTCAAATGCTGCTTTTGAACTCTGCTCCTTTTTATGAGCTTGTTTGGGCATTTGACAATTCAAACTCAGGAAACACTGAAGATGTCCAACTTAAAACGGCATCAAAGTGGAACTTCAACCACTCAAATGATTTAAAACAAGCTGCAGACTGTTCTTTTGTTGTAGCTCATTCAGAATAAAAATCCCAGACAGACTACAGAAGACAAACAAGAGAAGCAAATATGTTTTGAGTAAATAGAAACACATTTAACATCTGAGAATCCAAGCATGAGGGGAGATCTTACAGCAAAGGGGGCAGATATGTCAATCATGCTAGACTTGCAGACATGTGGATGTAGTGGGCATTATATTTCCTGGCAGTAAAAGGAATAAATTTGTTCAACATTGTTTGGTTTCCTTCACTGTCAGTAACATTGAGACATGTACCTGCCAGGTGGCTGACAGCCAGCTTGTCAGCAGGACCTGGAGTGACCTCATATAGGAGGAGGTGGTGAAAACAGGGATGTTAGCCGAGCTTGTATACTGCAGTAACAGTCAGTAGGCGGCAGGGCTAACAGTCAGCATGCAAGCTGTGATGGAGTGTATCTTTATTAGAGCTAGTATATGTAAGGGCATGTATGGACACAAACAAAAAAAGGCTCATACACACATACAGTACATATAGATACCCATCCTCATCATCAGGTCACATAAAGAAGCTGATCTGGCCCAGCAGGACCTGGATTCAATCCAGGCTCACATCCTGACAGTCACAGAATGAGGTTGATTAATGAACTCACTGACTGTCTACACTCATCACAGAAACACACACACAACAGGACATACACACACTGATTCTTTGCATGTTGCCTTTAGAAGCTTCATACTCCTGTTGTTTCTCTCCATGGAGGACAGTCAACCTGTGTGTGTCTCTGTGTATTTTTTTCTAATACAGAGTAAGAAGGACTGCGGGTCCAAAGAATTACAAACAGGAAGAAGTACACTGGTAGCTGCTGTAGAAACCCCATCACACTGCATTAGTGCAGTGGTTGATATGCCATAAACCCATCCAGCTTCCTGGGCCGGCACAGGGGAACCACTGTGAAAGTGCCTCCACTATGCATTAAAACTGCACATGTCATGTCACATCTACATTAGATCTGTCTTACTGCTGAAAGTCTCTAATGGACTCCAGGACTTACAAGTTATGCTTGGCACACATCAGACTACTATGGGAAACATGACAGGACCTCCCTCAGTGACGTTTGGGAGGTGGAGCAACTGGGATTCTTCAGTCGCCATATATGATCACTTTATGAGCAAGGAGGGTTTTCGGTGTATACAAATGCAAAAAACAAATGCTAATAGAAAAATAATACAGAGCTGACATCACAGTGCTGCCCTCACTGCAGACTAATGATTCCAGAACCACAGAATTAACTTAGCAATGGTGAATCACTCCCACAAGGCATGCGATGGAGTGAGCAAATCAATTACAGTAAGTAACAGTGAATAAACCTGAAGTTAGTGAATATAAATGACTATGTTATAACAGATTTTTGTAACTTAATACATATCTACAATTAAAATATGTCATCAGTTCTTAAATTTAATAATGTTTTCAAGGTCTTCAACATCACGTTTGTCAAGAAATGATCTTATTCCTAAATATGTTTTCAGCCATGTTATTGACGTGGCTTAATGGATGGCAATATCGGTCTGTCAATCCTTCTCCCACTTTGGTCCAGACTGAAATATCTATCAATCTATATATTAAATTGAGCACCATGAAATTTTGTATAGACATGCACATTCCCCAGAGGATGAATTCTGCTAACTTTGGTGATCCTCTGACTTTTCCTCTAGCACCACCATGAGGTTGACATTTATGATTTTAAGTGAAATATCTCAACAACTACTGAATGGACTGTCATGGAATTTGGCTCCTAACAACAGTCATCTAGTGTCGTCATCATCATGTCTTAAATTTCTGTCCAAACCCTAAGTTTTTGACCAAATACCTGCAAAACCTTTGACTCTCCCATCAGCCTCAGCGGTACCCTGTGTTAAGTTCTAATTAGATAATTTTAGCATGCCAGCATTTTAAAGGAAGAGTGGTAGATATATTTTTGATAAACATCAGCATGTTAACATTATATTGTCATTGTGTGCATGTTAACATACTGGCATTAGCGTTTAGCTCAAAGTACTGCTGTGCCTAAATGCAGCCTCACATATCTAATAAAGAGTCCATCATTCCTGCTTCCGTGGAGTAACAACTATTGTTCACAATGTGCTGTGAGCAGTATTTTTAGGGGGGCAGGGCATGTACCTATACATAAAAGTGTAAAGTGCAAACTGTGCATGTTAAATACCACAAGAGAATGGAGAATCTGAGAAAAAACAGTTGATGGATATGAATGCATGCTATTGCAAAAATCCTGTCCGCACCCAATAATAGTCTTTTGGTAGCTCTAATGCACTGTAACAGCAACGCCTAAAATGTTGATCAAATTACAACACAGCTTTTAGAATCAATACAACAACATGTATTTTGTTGTTTCCCCTCACAGCTATGGGAGATGTGAAAGATTGTGAGTGTGCTGTAACTATCTTGGCACGTGCACTCACCACAATGATGAATGTGTCATGCTTGAATGGATGTGGGTGTAAATGAGTGTGTTTAAGTGCTGTCTGCAATCTGCAGGTTCTCCATCACAGAAAAACTGTGACAAAAGTGCAGCAAACATGCTGAGTGGCATTAATCACATGAGGGCATCATATGGGCTATGAGACAGAGAAAACAGAGTGCTATGCTATCTGTCTCATGCTATCTGTCTATCCCAGTTCAAACAGTAAAAGGGAATCAGAAGAGGAAAACTAAACATGGTTGATGTTGAAATGTTTCGCAATATGATGCCTTTGCCATACTATGGTTATCTACAGTAATTAATACAGACAGCTCGAGGGTCATCAACTTTTACATTCACACTCTTTTTCACAAATGTACAAAAAGTTAATTTAGTATAAATAGACTTAAGGGGCAGATTCAATTACTTCCTTGCCAAAGTTACAGATAGTGGCATCAGAGATGACCAGATTAGCTTTTGGCTGAAACAGCACCAAGCAGCACAGACACATTTCTGCTGCAGGAAAAGCATAACACTAGGCCTTCAGTGACATTTAGCTCTAATTCAGCTCAAAATGAAATGAAATGAAATAAGAACAAAAGAAGTTTTGCCTGTTGCTTCTGCAATGTGAACAGAAAGAGGAAAAATTCAGTGAGGAGATGATTCAAGTTGCGCCATGCTTTTGCTTAAAAATCATTGTCCTGCAGTCTTGTTAAGGCCGTCCAAAAGTAACCCAGTCTGAATATAAAGCTGAATTATTAGTTAACTCTGAAACTAATTTGTGAAACCAAGAAAAAAATGACAAGGTTATCTGTGGTAAAACTTGATGAAATTAAGTTGGTCAAAGACCAATCAGAATTTTCTATCAGGTTCTTTAAATTGATTGAAAATGTTACAGAGCTTCAGGGAACCTCTGTGGGCTTCTGAGAGAAAAGTAATTTCTTTTTTTTTCTTTCTCTTTCCTGATTGTGTGGCGGCCATTCCTTAAGTATGACTAGAATCTCATATTGACTGAAAGCATTCCAATGTGTGCTTCAGTACTATGAAAACACAGCTGGATAAGAAACAAAAGAAAGCAAAGTAAAACATCTGACCTTGGCAAACAGCACTCCCTTGGCTGCCAGTGCGTCCTCTCCTCTCCCGTTGGGGTAGCACTCATAGCGCGCATCCAGGATTGGATAGCGGCTGGCCAGCATCAGTCCACTGTTCAGGAATTTGAACCTGGAGCAGCAGCCTTTCCAGCCGTACCGCCCAACATCACTCAGAACGTAGGGGAAGTAGCGATGCAACTGACGCCGCAGTCTAGTTGTTGATCCGTGGTCAAACACTTCCTGTAGTGCCAGGAAATCCAAGTTGGCAGGGAAAAAGGCAGAGATCTCATGGTCGAATGTCTCGTCTCCGTGGCGGCGTTTTCGTCCCGGGCGCTTAAAGATTGACGTGCGTGGGACGTGAGAGAGGGTGTTGTTGGAGGATATCATTCCACCACTGTCACCTCCATGGTAACGAGTGAGCGACTCCCTTGAGGCAGTCATGCTGCCCATGTCTCCTCCTGCCTGTTCCCCAGGCCGATGGTTCCCTTTCTCAGCCTCCTCTTCCTGGGGGTCTGGCTCTGGGGCACTGATGCTGATTTGAACCCCTGAGGTGTGAAGTGGACAGTCTGCGGAGGGTTTTGGCTGGGTCCCTTCCCCATGCATGGGGCAGTCATGATGGCCGGGGCTGCTCTGTGGCCCTGTGGAATGCATGGGGCAGTCTGGAGCCTCCCCTGAGGTGTGAACGGGACAGTCTGAGCTGTTGTTAACCCCTGTGGTGTGGAGGGGGCAGTCTGCTGTAGTGTCCGCTCCATCTGAGTGAAGAGGGCATTCAGAGGACCCCTGGTCTCCTGTAGTAGGGTGAACCGGGCAGTTGGTGGCACCTGAGGGGTGAATTGGGCACTCGGTGAGGGCTTCATTTTCAGTGTCAGCTGGGCCATTGGTGGTGTGTGGTTGGTCTGGACGATGGTCAAGAGAGGAGGTACGGCGGAAACCTGTGGCCAGGCTGCTGAAAGATGCCGCACTGATGAATGGAAGACAAAGAAAGAGACAATTTGATTTTTGTTTAAGACAAAAATAAATGTGTTTTTCTGTGCTCTTGAGGATACACTCCCTACCTGATGGAAGTGTTGGTAGGTGAGTCGATGTAGATTTTTATCTGAGGCCGACTGGCGCCATTGCGGATCCTCTTTCCCACCTCGCAGGCTCTCCTGTGGGTGTCTGACAGGTTGTTGAACCTGGCCAGGGAGTCAGGCAGCAGGCAAACATTGGCACTGCTAAAACAGAAGCTCCTGCCCTGGGGCCTCCATTCCCCGATACCTCCTGCCTGGCCCTGCTCAGCCTGGTGCTTGTCTGGTCTGGACAAGGTGAGTGAAGAAAAATACCATATCAATTTAAACAGTTCTCCCGTTTCTTTGATTCATGGTAGCCTCTCTGTGACATAGGTATGATGGTATTGTACCCAGCCTGGGTAGTTCACATTTAAATTACAGGGTGAAAAGTGAGTTTTGAAAGCCAGAAATGTCAGCATGCAGTGACCTGACCAAGTTCAAGTCAAGTTCTGACAAGTTCTATCAACCACCCACAGATACTGTACAGGTAGATTATAATTATGGTGTTAAATGGGGCAGAAAAATCACAATAATGGCAGTCTCACTTTTGAGATATTGTCAGAACTTTTTCAAAGTTTCACATATTTTTCTTTTATTGTATATTGCACATATCACCACAATAATTTATCTTTATTTCCTTTTTCCCAGCTCTATCCTCTTACTGCTTCTTGCTCCTGCACTCTACTGACTCATTGCACTTTGACCTTATATTATGAAAAAAGGTAGTACCCATAAAATTCAATGAACCTTTACCACATTAATGATGGGACAACAGCATAATTATTGGAAACCATCGTAGGTAACAAAGGCAATGTCTGTTACATTTTACATTGTGTGCCTATTGGAAATATGCAGAATTGCTGGAAGACAGTGCTGTTCTTCCACAGCAAACAGAGCTAATACAGTATTTAAAGTTGGTGGTCATGGCAAGTAGCCACTTGGGTGGGTGTTTGGATAACTAAACACCCACTGAGAACACACTGAGCCGGGCAGCTGGAAGCCAGACCAGTAAGCAAACTATTTACAGTAGATAATGACTCCATTTTCTGCCTCTCTAAATCTCCAAACCTGGTGAATAACTGGTACGGCAGATATAAAATGAAGCATGACTCTGCAACTGCATGGCCTATTTTTCACCTCAAATTGATTCAGAAACCCATTTTGATGCATAGTTTAGGAGAAACAATGAAACTGACTGTCAAACTGACTGAACAGCCAGTTTGAAAATAAGAAGCAAAGACCGATGATGGCCAAGTGAATGGTGTGTTTATCCAATTGAGTGTAAAATGGGTAACTTGGTGAAGGAGTAAGCTGTTAGTCATCTGTTATGGACATCAGTATTACTTATTTCAACGATGTTTTGCAAGAATCATGTTTTTCCAGTTTGGTCAATTCTATGATACCCTAGCCTTTGTTTATGGAGAAGAAGTAAGTCATCACCATGTATCAGAGCTTCCTTGTTACAAGTGGAAACAAAATTCTGCGCCATAGTTGCTCAAAATCAAAAATTATTTAAACTGCTGAATGTGTGTTTCTAAAATATGTAGCTGTTAGCATTGCACCCAACAGAATTTTAAGTTTGGTGATTGGATATTTTGTCATAGTTAATGTCTCTCCTTAGATTTTTATGTGCAGGCTTAAACCTTTGACATTTTATTCAAAGAACCAAATATTTTCTAATGCAGTCACACATCTTTTACTGATCATACAATCATGATGCATATTACACATATATTCAAGGCATGAGAACATGTGACCAGTTTGTTTGAAGTTATGAGGCATTCCAAGTGTCAATAATATCAAAAAGTGGCTACCTGGTGTAGGTGTACAGGTAAGGCTGGCGTATGGCCTGCAGAGGAGCCCAGATGATGAAACCCAGGAGCGCAAAAGGCAGGGAAGCAAGGAGGAGGAGTAGGTAAAGGGGTGCGGCGATCAGGACACACAAGGTGAGGAAGGAGCAGGGGTCCTGGGAGCGCTGGCGCTTCTCCAGCGAGGTTGCCACGCAGGAGGCCAGGAGTCGGTCCAGGAGCCAGTAGCTGGGGAACACCAGGCTCCATGATAAGCCATCCAGGAAGTGCAGACAGGCACTGGAGTAAGGGGTGATGTGGAGGACCATCTCTTTCCCTCTTTCTCTCTCTTTCTTCCTCTCTGTCACTTTCTCCTCACCTCGCACACTGTCCACACCCACATGCACTCTTTAAACAAGTAAGCACAAATCTGTCCCGGAGATTAAATAAATAGAATTGAATAAAAAATAAACCAGACTCAAACGTAGACCCTCCCCCCGCCTTGGAGAAAGGTACACTACATGGTTTGGGTGATTTTTATCTTCATAGGCAAGCTTGTCCCAGTCTCACCACCCCTCCCTCAGCAAATACACCCTCTACAGGAGGGGTCAAATAGTGCAGTCTGGAGATAAGAGCTTTCCATTATGAGAGCTTTTCCTTGATGACGGATCTATGATTGCAAGGATTCCAACCTTGGGGGGAGGCAGCCATTAAACATCACCATTTCCTCAGGACCTGGAGAGAATGAGCAGATCAATAGAAGAATAGAAGAAGGAAATAGGTTGGGGGAGAGAGGGAGGAGGAAAAAAGTGGCAGGGGATCAGAGATTGACTTTCTTTAATGTTAGCATACTGTGAGTAAAATGAACATCATAAATTTCCCAATGTTTGTAAATGCACAAAGGTAGAAATACATGTTCCTACAAGTTTTTAGTCTTGATACAGGAGTTATGTGTAAATGCATGTGAGTGACTAGATTAAATTAGATTTTTTTAAGACTGTGTTCTCACACAGTGCTGTTATACAACATTTAGTTGATTGAATAAAATTATATCACACTTAAGAAAAATAATTATATCACATTGAATCTGTGTAATAAAACTAGTATTCATATTCTATAGCATACTGATACAAACTGTATCTATTACCATATCTAAAGCTAATGCTACTCCAATACAGTATGCTCTCACTGCCATTTTAATTAGTTACCTTTTAGTTAGTTACCTTCCTAATAGGAAATGGGTTGTGGAAATAGTTCCTAGAAGTACAAGTAATAAATGGTAAGTATGCAAGTAATGAATGACAACATGAAACTAATCACTACTGTTAAAAAGATCTTACTTTCTTCCTGTCCACAGATGACTTAACAAGAAATTATAGTTCTTGAACGCTTTTCAACCGACTGTAAGACCAGCACAGGTCAGAGTGGAAGAGAATCAATTCCACCCACATGAATAAATGATGAATAGATTAATTCATTCATGTCAACAGCTAGGGGTTTAGGAAGATACAATGAGTGTAACCTCATATACCTCGCAACAACCCCAAGCTTTTAGGTTAACACAGTGTCACATCTACAGCATGACTAAATGACTCCATAATCCATCAAAGCACACCACTGACACTCACCCACGACATATAGTGCTAACACATATAACATACACATTGTATATTGAAACACACAGTAGGTAAAAGCAGTTTAAGGCATTATTCCACTCCCACTTTTTACTCTATAACCACACCTACACATTGTCCCAATAAAAAGAAAACAGGACATGGCTGACACATGGTCTGTCATGCATTCATTTTACATCCTGGGTCTGTTCTTTATCTTTTCAAGATAGAACACTTATCAACAACAACACGGTGTGAACAGTCTGCTATTTTCTGCCAAAATGAGAGGCTTTTGTTAGACAGGCTTATCCTCTTAATAGCACATCTCTATCAGAATTACAATAATCACTGTGTCCTCCTCCTCCCTAGTTATCTTCTGTACTGTCAAAACCTTTGTGTACAGTAATGATTCATGTTATGACAGAACAGCTGCTTGTTTAGCAAGATGACTGACTTTCCGCCCAGTCCTGATCAACATCCTAGTGTGCTGACTGACTGCTTCACTGGGTGAGTGCTGAGGAGGTTACTTACTGACTCACCAGTAGGCCTGACTGTGCTTCCAGCTGGCTGACTGATGAAAGACTGGACAGCTTACTGACTTGACGTATGATTGTCTGACAGATTTGCAGGTCAACAGACAGCACTTTTAACTGGGTAAATACAGCTCGCTGGCAGTCTTTGATGTTGTGAATAGAACTGAATATTTAAGACAATGAATATAACTCTAATGGTGATTGGTAAATGCACAATTTAACCCACTTATTGATGAAAATCTGGTATCCATTTTACATTAACAGAGAGACTGGACTGAGCAGGCAGAAAATCAGTGAATTAATGAAAGGATGCAAACAGAAGGCTTAATAAAAATTGATGTGTGGATTACATAAATGCTAATCCACACAAATTCACTCAGCACTGCTGCCTGACATTTCAGATGTAATTTGCAACCTTTCCTCATTAACATGAGCTATTTATGGATCATGGTTTTGGGCTAAACCAAAAATACATGGGTATTTCAAAAGAAACTGTTTGGAATCATTCTTCATTTGGATTTAAAAAGGTCTGCATTTTTACTGCTGCCAGAAAACACTTCACTACAATGAACAGTAAACACCTTGTAAAATGCATCCACTAAATGAAGAGAAAAAGCATTATTGAGATATTAATTACACTGCAGATCAGTATATTAAAGTAGTACAAAAAGAACATTTTCAAAAATATGTTCAGATAAATTCTTGGATTGTTTATGAAAATTCAAAACTGAAGATATACTATAGTTTGTCAAGAAAGTGTTAGAATAGAAAGAATAGTTCCAGCATGTATTTCCCGATAAAGCCATAACTCTGTTTTTACTTTGCTTTTTGTTTAGATTAAACCAAGAACATACAATGTGTTACTTTACAGGTGCTGGTAGGCACATTTTGTTACTTTTGGACAGTGCCTTTACTTAAACATAGTTAAGCTAAGCTAAAAAATTGATTGCTGGCTCTACCTTCATTTTTACAGTACAGTCATGGGAGTGGTATTGATCTTCTCATCTAACTCTTGGCAAGAAAACAAACAAGTGTATTATCCAAACAGTTTTTTTTTAAGATTCCCTTGTCTCTCCAATGTGAGTAATTAACTTTCATGCTTAAAGTATATTCTCTAGATATTTTCTGAGTGTCAACAAAGGAGAAAAGCAAAAACACAGTTTAATTAACTAAAATATCAGGACCGTTTAAATAATTTAATGATTGCAGATTGGCTACATTTCCCATCTTTCTTGGATGCCATTTGAAGGCACACGGCTCGCCAAGAAGACTGACAAGTAATGGAAGGTGAAGCTGGCCAACTGAGAGTGGGGAGAACCTTAAAGTGCAATACAGGCTTTGTTCATGTCGTCTGTCTTCTATGATACTGTGTTAAATCCCATGACCCACAAACCATAAAGGCTTCCACTTTTCCTCCTATCCTGTTAAGAATTTTATTTTTGGAATAGCAGACGCCATCAACAACCAAACTCAGAAAAACACCCATCAATCACAGCTGATATATCAGAAAGCACAAACTGTCACACTTGGCCTTATCAGGGGAAATGCAGCAGTGCATAATTCATACCAAAACACACAAGCTTATGGGGAGAGATGGAAATACACAGTGACGGCACAAAATCCAAGAGAATGTCAGCCGACATTTTAATGGCAAACACACAGACACACCAAGCAGGCAGAAAACTGACTCAACATGCATACATACACACATACATGCTACACATACCCATACATGTGGACTCAGATGGAGAATACATTTATTGTGCTGCATTACACTGAGGAGCTGGAGTCTCTGCTAATTAGAGTGAGTGTTGTTTATTTCTGAAATCCTGCTGCCGCCGATGTTTCACTAGAGGAACAATGTCGACTAATGGAGACAAACGTGTCTGTACCTCTATCTCCTGTTCAGGAAGAGTACAATTTCAGCTGTCTCCTCTGTGTGTGCTTCAATTTCTCTTCAACATAATGTTGACAACCCAGTCTCACATCACAATGTGTAATAACTACCTCGGTCCACAGCATAAAACCTATTAGTTTCACAATAACGGTTCCAAAATTGTGAGATGTCTTTTTTTCTTTTTTAGTCTATTCTTTTCTATTGGCCTGCGTCCTCATCATGAGTGAAGTTTCTGTCTGCTCAAACATAAAAATGGTTGACATTCCTTTTATTCTGAGTGGAAAATGCAATATTTAATATAGTTTAGATATTAAAATGTGTTTTCATGACATTTCTAGTGATAAATGTGCATTTTATTTTCACAATCTTCGTTCAATTAATGTATATGATGTTTAGTTTGTCAGTTATTAATGAAGATTTTTTCAGGTTGCTATTATGGTTGCTATGGACACTGCTATTGCTGAAACCGCATAGTTGCATGTTCTTTGAATCATTGCCTTTGTGTTGTGTAGTTATCTGAGCTGTTATGTTATTTGTGTTATTTTATGTAACTGTTTGATGATGTTAATGAAGTTATATCTGAAATAAACTGAATTCTTTATTTCTCCTTATCATAGATCACATAGATGTTGTGTAATTACTAGTTCGGCTATACTATTCAGTAGATATATCTCTTTACACCCCAATAGACTAGGGCGATATTTTCCTGTGGGAGACATTATGCATGGTTAATTGATCCATAGTTAATGTAAAAATATTAATGAGCACAGTTTTAAGGGTGTGCTTCAAAAAATGTTAACTATCAGGCCCTAATCTCTCAGGTCTACACAGGAATATCTTGCCACTTGTAGTAGCTGGTGATCAGCAGAGACACTATAAAATATGATAATGAATTATTGGGAATTATTTGGCAAACAAGCCAGTGTTCAAGTGTAGTGAATTGTTAAAATCACACATTCAGTAGACCTATAGCCAAAATTACATTAGAGATGCCAAAGGACAAACTAACTAATTGTGGATATTTTTTCTGATATAGTTATCCTATTGCCTGCCACTAATGAATCCCAAGAGAGTGCCCCGTTTTACATTACAGAGAGATGAAAACTCACAGCTTGCCCAATATGAATACAATATGATGAGAGGTGCTTTAATCAAAGAGCAGTGTGGGAGTTTGACTCCTAATTAGACAAAAACAATGACACTTCAAAATTACCTTTCCCTCATTTACATACATAATGAACAATGTGAATAGAATGAAACACAATGCCTCATATGACACCGTGCGGTAACAACACTAATTCCTCGTCCTTTTTTATTGAGGAAATGGAGCTTTAATGTTACGTTTGAACTCGTTTCACTTTTATTTTATAGAGGTAATATACATTAACATCCTACAGGGACCGTGAACACACAATATGCATTGTCCTGTAGTGCTGCAGTGAAGCATGGACTAAGTGCCTGGTAGGATGCACATCTCACTGTACTGGGAAGCTCATTAGGACGCACAGATCAACAACCACAAAGTCAATGATAAGTAACTATGCTAGCTTGGGAACTGTAGTTTGTTTAAGTTTGCCCATAGATCAGCTTCAGAGAATACCCCCTCAGCTCCAATCAATACTGTCTGTCTGGATAAACAGGAGAAAAACAGTGTGTGGGCGCTACTGCTTCACAGTGTGTGTGTGTGTGTGTGTGTGTGTGCGTGATTGCATATGAGTATGGAAAGCCAAAAGGATCATATTAGCACAACAATAGCATCTGTGTTTACTCTCTAAGCGTATTTGTGTGTGTATGATGTCTTTGCATGTGTACACTTTGTATGAGGCACAAATCATTGTGTGTATTTGTGGTGTGTGTTGTGTTTGTCGGTACAATGTAGTGCAGGGGCTGAATGGAGCATAACGGTGATCAATAGCCACCTTTTGTTAGGTAGGAGAGAGAGTAGAGCATTGAGCCACACATGCGCATGCACACACACACACGCGCACACACACACACACACACACACACACACACACACACAAAACCCAGAAATCTATGATGAGAGAATGATGATAAGACAAATAAGACCATCTGGCAGAAACTAAAATAGTGCTGGAGTGCACATCAGAGTAATTATGTCCTCTCTGCATCTAATGCATCTTTTAATTTTCCTCACTGTCATTCTTTTGTCTTCTTTCCTCATTATAGTTGCCAAACTTATTCTCTCTCTCTCTCTCTCTCTCTCTCTCTCTCTCTGTCTCCCTCCCTGTCTCCCTCCCCTCCTTCTTCTACTCTTTTCATTTCCTGTTTCTGATTCTCACACAGAGCATACTCCAACAGACACTGCATGACCAGTATGTAATTCAGCAATTTCCACATGTACTGTACACACACAAACACACACATGCAAAGGCCGAGGACGTCACTCTCCTCTCAACATGCTCCAGGGAGTTCTGTTGTCATGGTGACCTAGTCACATACACTCGGTAACTGTACTAGTGTGGCTGCCTGTCAGTGTACAGAGAACACACACAGGCTCAGTCAGGACAGAGCTCTCACATACATGTGACACACACTAAAAAAGAGAGCATGTTTGCAGCTACAGTGAAGCATGTTGGGTGTTTAGCTCATGCTTTATGCTCCAACTGCTGGTGTACTTGAAACAAGTGGTACCTGTGTCACATGTTTTCCCTTTGATGGAAATTTTCCAATCAATAAAGATCTGTGGTCCCGTCAATGGCTACACATTTCCATCAACAACAAAGCAATCTGGGCTGAAATCAGGCCTGTGGGAACAGTGGGGCAGAACAACAACTCCCATGAGCATTCTGAGTTCTCAACTGGACTAGACTGGACTAAACTGTCAAATTATTTATCATCAGCCAGAGAAGTGCCTGCAGCTAATTACCTTCAATGTTTCACAACCGTATTATAGCTCATCTCAAGAGGTTGTGTGTGTGTGTGTGTGTGTGTGTGTGTGTGCTGTATGTTCATACAATATGGGCTCATGTTGGGTAAGACTGGAAACCACTTGTCAACACAATGTATTACTGTTGGAAGTGTGTGTATGTTTTTTAATGTGTTGAGTGGTTGAGTAGGTGATTCCGACTCTTGGCTTGATCAGTACTTGTGCAAAACACATTAGGAGCAAGACTCAGAGCTTTTTGCCAAAATGTAGTCTCAATGTCATTTTCATCAGTGCAAGACAACCTTGCACAAATGGGACAGTTTTTTGGTAATTTACCAGCGCCAAGATCGCCTGTTAGCAATGAAGTCGGTAAAGTGGCGCAGCTAAGGTTGTTTAAGTATATTAAGTTGTGCTTGTCCTTCCACCAGCTCAGACCACCTCTTATATCAAAAACATAGAACAATGTCCATGTATTTCATTGGCAGAGGTACATATACAAATTCTGCAAAAATAAAAAAACATACAATTATATACAGTACATGCAGTTGCATACAACTGCACTTAAATTTCAGAGACAGAGGGCGTCTGTCTTTCAGAGGCTGTAGTGGGTTCAGTTCAGGGAAGGGGACTAAATAACACTCTATGGGCACCCACAGGTCTCCCCTTTACAGACATGCCCACTTTATGCTAATCCCATATATTTTTTGCATGCATATAAATGTTTTATTTTTGCCAATATTAAAAATGGTGTATTTGAGTATTTCTGCACACTGGAATCTCTAAACAGTCCTAGAATTGCATAATTTTGGCATGACTGGAAAGCTGAAACTCCTATAGATTCAGTGAGCCCAACTGTATTCATGTGTGATGATGTCAGTCCTCACAATAGCTATTTCACTGTAGTGCAACCATTTTTTGAAACTTGACCTCACTGTATAAAATGACCTTTTATGACCTCTAGGATAATAATCACAGCCTCATGAAACTTTACCGTCACAAACTAGAGACCCAAGGAATTCAGAGGATGTATGGCTTTCTTAGGTATATTGATAATAAGGGAGTTCTGAGCAATTTCCAGAACAACCACTATCACCATCATCACATCCAATTGTTGAAAAATTGCAACTCTTACAGAAATATCCAAATGTCAACATTTTTTGATGCCAAATCACATTTTCTAGGATGTTCCTCAAGGTCTTGGCGTCTTAATATGCCATTTAAGAGGTATTTTTGAGAATTTGTTATCACTTCTCAGGTGGTCAAAAATGGTTAAACTTTGCACCAAATATGTGTAACAAATGGTGTAGCAGCCAAATATGTTACAGGGATGTAGTAAGTGCCTGGTAATACACTTTGTGTCCATGGGTGTCGCTGTGAGGTTACCTGGGCAGTATTGCATATAGGTGTGCACGTCACTATTGTTGTCAGGTGTTTGACCCGGAAGGGCAAAAGGGTTTTTGACCGCTGTGGCGGTAAATGCCGGCGTTTTTCTTTGTGTTGTTTTTCTTTTTGATTATCAGTATATGGACTTTTATTTTTGGAACAATAAATCACTCATCACGTTGCTGCAGAAGAAGTGTCCGGACTTTCATTCATCACTTTCATCAAACGTACGGTATTTTAATATGCGCAGCGAGTCAACCAGACTCTGGGTCAAACATCTCAGTAGCTAAGTATTAGACTTTGCTCCTACAAATGGTATCAACCAAACAAAAAATTTCTGTAACAACTTGTGTAATACAACTGAGCATGGGAATGGCCCTCATATACTTTCCGTCATAATCTTTTAAGCCCTTATACACTCTAGAGATTAAAAATATGCCTAGGCACCTAACCAAAATACAATTTATTATTATTATTTTTATTACAGATAGATTTATGACTAGAAAAACTTGACACACAGTGTTGCGCTGAATCTCAAATTAATCCTCAGGTTCTCAGCTTTCCCAGCGCCAGGATTGCACTTAAGCTTATGATCACCAATATTGCAAAACTTATTTGGTCACACTAACAAGCACCAGTGCCAGGAGTTGGTTCCAGTAATTCTATTTACGTTCATTTTCAGGAAACAGGAGGCCATGGTCTGAATTGTTCATTGTTAGAGATTCAATATTCACACACTCAACTTAATTTACAATATCTCCTACACTTTAAATATCCATGATCATCTTGAGCTACGAGATCACACCCTCTTCTTCTGTCTCTGTCTCTCTGTCTCTTTCGTCAGTGTAATTGTTGCTGTATAACGTGGTTAGTGGAAGCATATAATACCATCACTATGAGACACAATGTAATCAGTACGGCAATTTGATCAGGACCTGCTGCCACCTGCTCTTGAGCAACATTGCTTTCAAGACAACAAATGAACTGGACAAGGCTGACTCACAGTGGCAGGGAACACACCAATGTTTTAGTGAACTGGCAGGTTGTTTCAGCAGCCTACAGGTGAGAGACAATAGACAGAAATAAAAAGCTGTGTTTATGCAAACATTTATACATAAAAAGACCTAAAAATCCACACTTCCAACTGTATTAAATGTATTAAACAGTAATTTTTCTTTGACAAAAAATCCAACATGGTGTTCTCTGTGATGCATAATTTCAAACAAATTAATGGTAATTATTTTGATATATGGGAATAAATGTAAACCAGCAGCTGCTTAAAAGGTAGGACAATGTATCCAAAAGTCAGAGCTATGCTGTTGTTTAGGACAGATGTGGTAGTAATGTGAAGAATACATGATTCAGAGTAGATGGTCATTTAACTGAGCAACATTATAGCTTTGAATCTAACCCTTGACCTTTTGTTTCATGTTGCTCTCCCCTTCATCTCTCAGTCTGGCTCTCTGTCTCGCTCTGCTACATTTACTGTCTCTCCTTCCTGTACATGATCTAATAAATCGCTCTGCAGAGCAGCACAGCATCACCTCTGGACTTTTACATAACACAAAGACTGCTATTAGAGCCTTTCTACCATTAACCTGCTTTTGATTTAGGGCTCACTGTGTCGTCGACTGAACATGGCAGCTATTATGACTTGTTAGTACAATAGAATATCTGCTGGTTCAGACCTGCCATGTAGTTTATGTGGCAAATATTGCGAAAAATTTATAAGATGCCCCGTACTGGGGCATATAGAAATTATCCACTTTATCCACTCACATGGTTTGTTTTACTATGCTGACGATACACAACTCTATCTTTCCTTTCCAACCCCATTGGCCTAGATCACAGCAGTCTCACCAATATCTCAAAATAGACAATAGAATTCCATTTTCTACCCTGTTCTCCTAAGGATGAACTCCAAGGTAGTGATGGTTTGCTTCTTTGGTTATCCAACTCAATTTTTTAGCTACCTCAATTCAGTCAGCAGAATCCTTCACTGTTTTCACAAACTGCCTCAAGACCTATCTCCTCTTCACTTTTTTCAGTGGCTACTCCTTGATCTACTGTGGCTCATTTTTACATCACCTTTGACAAAAACATCTGACAAATTACATTTAAACATAATGTGCCAGCTGACAGTCTTCATCTCAATGCAAGATAATAGCTAATAGGTCATCTCAACTTCATCAAAATGGTCAGCATGATCTTTCATCACCAATCATGTATGAAGGGCACCAGGACTTGGCCTGGCTGCAAATCTCCTGCAAGCTAAGCTGAGGTACTGTGACATCTTTAATTGGCCTGTGGAGCTTTACCTACCTGTTTTTAGGATAGAAAGGCTAGTAATGTATAGTATATAACTTGTTCTTCAGTATGAACACCAAATCCCATATTATCTAGCTCTACAAGGGAACAAAGATCATTACTTACAAATTGAATATTTAATTTTAACCTATATAACCCCATTCTGTTCTATTAGTATCTCACCCTCTTTGTGCTGTACTATTTCTATTCTCTGTCTGTCTGTCTGTCTGTTCACCGCTAATTTTTATCAAAATTGGACAGGAAGGCGGTTTAAAATGTATTCTTTAAAGTAAAGTATACAATGAGACTATGCAATTACACTAACAATAGTTACTAATATCTTCCTTCCTGGCTTTCTGCCAATCATTATCTCCCTCCTCGGTCACGGCAACATGACCACTTGACAGCTATTGTAAGACAATACAGTCCATTCAGACCTGCCCACTGCAAAGTCCAGTCTTACATGCTAGAGTCACATTCGGCAGATTATAACTGTGACTCACAATTACCCAACAGCCCTTTGGGCAGCCATCCATATGGGCTCAGACAAGGCAGCAGTGAAGATCAATGTGTGTGTCTGTGTGTGGCCTCTGCCTATATCCACATTTGTATGAATGTGTGACTGTGTGCAGAGCTGCTGTTGTGTTTGTGTGATCCAGAGCAGCCAGTTTGTAGTGGATCAATACCTCAGACTGATGGATATCACCAGTAGCACCAGTCTGCCCATGGCAGGAGCTCCTCTGGCTAGTTGTAGCTTAATCTTACTAATGTTTATAGTAAAATTAAGGCATCCATGATGGCTTGTAGTCACATGCTAAATTGGTCATTAGCTGATTTACAGCTTAATGGGTATTTAGCTAGCTAACAAGCAACACAAAGAGTTATATTGTGGTTTGATTACATGCAGGATATTATATTTACATGGAACATGAGAAACCTGGTCATTGCTGTATATAGTACATTATTTTATCAGTATTCAGGTTTCTGATTATGTGGGCTTGTCATTGTTGCATTTGTAATATTCTAGTAGGCTGTAGTAAAGCATGTTACTCATATTCTATGAGAATTAGATATCAATCAACAATTAAATATAAGAACTAGCATATAAGCCAAAAAAAGCTTTCCATATTCAGGGTTTGCTTCCATATTGTCTCACCTCACAGCTCATGTGTGATGTGGGAAAGTTTTGCAGTTCCAGTTAACTCTCTTTTATAACACAATCTATGGGAAACATACCCTTTTAGTTGCAATACTGCCATTGACCATGAATTGGCAGCAAGCCTGAGTGGCAGATCTTAATATATCTATGGTATTTGCATTGGTGTCCAGATTTCGCAATACATTGAGAAGATCTGTAAGTGTTGGTGTGATAGTGATTTAAGAGATAGTGACAGGAAATGCAGAGAGGAAGAGTGGGGGAGGACAGGCAACAGAGGTCCCCAGCTGTAATTGAACCAGGATCATTGCAATTATGTGTTATACATCTCAAGCATTTGGCTACCAATTACTAGAACGAAGAAATCCTAAACTGGGGGGAAGGAATGAGCCTAGATGAAGTTGAGGTTGGCAGTAGCCACTATAGCTGAGTGTGATAGGCTGTGATGCCTGTCAATCGAAGAAAAACACTGCTGTATCGACCTGTCTTTAAGCATAAATTTATTTTTTAATGAAACAAGTTTTTAAAGAGAAGCCATAAAGTGTATTCACCGAGATGATAATATCCTCTGGAAAAAACTATTTGACTATCTGACTCAATTATGTCCACACAGGCACAGCTTTCTTGGAACCAGCATCATGTGATAATTACAACAACCGCAGCTTGAGGCAATTCCAAATCAGCTCCACCATTCAAATGCAACTTGCAAAACTAATCTTCATCAGTGCCAGTGTGCAGATATTTGTGGCCGAAATGCTCTGCAAACCACAAGTCAAAGCGTTAAGCCTTGACTGAATTTCACTAAAAATAATAACATCTGTCATTGGCCAGCCGCATCGCTGCAACACAGCCAAGAAGAATAATGACACTACTGTTTTCTCCATGTTTTTATTTAAGAGGAGACTGTAATGCTTATGATTTGACTTGCAGTCTTTAAGTGTATTTTACTGACTGTATTGACTCACAGCCACAGCACAACAATCTTGTGCCAGTGTCTCTTTGAATGGCTTGGTTTGCTATGCATCTATGGTATTCAGTTGATTCCCTGTCAGATGGATCTGGAGATCACTAGCGCAAAGCCTTTATAGCAGCAAGCTAATGGTGAGGACATACACACACAGACAAGAACTGTGTATTAAAATAAACAATACTGCAGCAGATGGAAAAATATGTGGAGGAAAAACCACAAACATGAGCTTTCAAACACAATATAGTCTCTTTTTTTTTCCTCTTACCCTTCCCCTTCTCTTCATCCTTTCAATCTTCTTCTTTTCTCCTTCTGCGTTCAATCTCTTGCTTTTCTGTCCTACTGAACTCTGACCCTTGTCCCCCTTCCCCCATGTCAGCCTTTTAACAGCTTTAATACACACACATGCAGACAACCAATAACAGGCATGATGGAGTAATGTAGGCAGACAGACATAGGTTTTCACTCTTGGTACATTAAGTTATCAATACTTGACCACGACATTAAGATGCACATTATCTGTACACACAAATACAAACACATACACACCCTATGCTGGCCCAAGAACACACACTCACATATACAGTACATCATTTTACACACACACAGACACATTGTATTCCACTCTCTGGCCTTGCTGTAGACAGAGTGCTATAGATTGTTCAGCATTGATTTGCTCCACATTTGTTACAGCTAACCGTTTCCTGCTGATCCACTGTCAAAACACAATCATACAAAGACAATTTCACTTCCAGTCAGACCACAGAAATGTATTTTATATCCACTTGCCACATGGGCAGCTAAACTCTAACTTGTACCATCCCACTTTCACTATTTCACCAACAAGCTTGGCGTTTATGATGACTGAGGACTGTAATTATGTTTGGCTTCCAAACAGCTAAAAAATAGAGAAACCTACCATCATGTGGCCTAAATTAAACAACATATTGCCTCTGGTCATTCCCCAACATGCTCCTAGCAGCAAGGTCATTTTTTTTTATATAGTAGATGAAAACCCTGTACACCAGCGTTGTCACAGTTAAGATACATGCTGAGAAATTCACACTGACCAACAGACATTTCTTTCAAATTCCACAGCAAGTTGTGAAAACAGTATATTGGTCACGTCTGTATTTAAAAGGTAGAATCTGGTATTTTCCAACCCTATTCTCATAATTGTGGCTATTTTGTTTATGATTCATGTTAATTTGCATCATGCATCTTACACACATATGCCCTCACATGGACACCTACATACAGGAATACATTTTTTTTTTTTAAATTAATTATTAAAATGCTGAGCCAACACAAAGGTTAAACTCTCTTCTTTAAACCCTTAGGTAGGAAAGTGTGAGCCCACACCATGTCATCTTGCTGCAATATCAAAAGAATAACAGCTAAGAGTGTATGTACTGGAAATATTTATGAAATTATACATGTTAAATGTTATAGAAATTAGCAAGCTGATCCAGTTTGCAGGTCAGGCTTTGGAAAAAATTGACCAAGATTATTTTATTAAAGCTACACAAACCAATATTTTTGTTTAACCAATGGGAAAGGTGAAAGTAGTGAAGATTATCATCTAACTTTGGAGTTTTCCTCTGTTCTGTGGAGCACTGCTCAGCACCAAAGAGCAGAAAGACAAACTTAGTGACCAGATGGTGAACATAGAGAAGCATTGAGCAGCTAAAGAGACACATATTTCCCTCAGGAGTTGTTGGAGACCAGAACAGAGCTAAAAGGAAAGTGAATACTTGACTTAAATTACCAGAAACACAACTTCAAATGAATGCTTCTGTTGTTATGTGTCTGCTGGACGTGTAAATAGGCAACAACTTTACAAAGCCATAACAATTTTGTATGGTGATAATATGTGATTGTTTGACCCAAAAATCTATTAATGTACGTTTAAAAGGCATTTGTTCTGCTTTTTACAATTTGAGAGCTAGATTTTTAATTAAGCAAGAAATAAAACCAGGGTTACTTTCTTCTTAAAACCCAGAAGTATGATTTTACACTTAAAGCAGCAAAAGACATACTGTGAGCTCACACTGTGTTATCTTGATGAGTCATAGAAAAAGTGCCACTGCTCTAACCACAGTGACTCTGTGGTTAGAACTGTTACCTCACAAGAAGGTCCTGGGTTTAATGCTGTATCGAGCTTCTCTGTGTGGAATTTGCTCTCCATGTTCCCGTGATCTGGAGTTGGTGTAAGGTAAGTTTGACATCTCAACAGGGCTTTCTCCTCCCTACATGCTGCTATTACTGCTTGTGCAAATCCCCCCCCCCTTGACAACCACAGCCTCTTCCTGTGCTAGTGTTATTATTTATCATACTTGTGACTGCACTTCCTGTTATGTACATGATGTACATCAGTGATACATGTCTGCAGGATTCTGTTTTGTTACACCTTGAGGGGGTTTAGGTTCCTTTCTCACTCAGTCTGTAGTCTGAATCCTCAGTGCACCCTACAGCAGACTGAATATTGCCAATGTGTTTTTGAAATTCACATATGGCTTACAAATAAACAACATCATCATAAAAAATCTAACTTTAACAAATTTTGACTCACTTAAGCTGAGGTATGGAGACTCCCTCACCTTGTCAATTGCCTACAGACTGTCAGGGGAATGGTGATGGAAAGAACAACTGAAAAAGGAGAGTGAGAGATGAGGACACAGTGGGTGAATACAGAAGAAAGACAGGACCAAATGACCGCTAGCCGGCTGTCACCGTCACCAAGTGTGGTGAATGTTGCTATGGAAATGGCCCAAAGTTCAGGCTATGGCAAACAAAGGTAATTGTTTGGGTGAGCGAGGGAGAGACAGAGAGAGAGAGAAAGAGACTGAAAATGAAATGTCCTTTTACAGTAGCATACAGCATAAATCATTTAGAGATGATTATTGTTGCAATGTTTAGATAAATCTGTAATAATCATTGTATAAAAACTGAACAGAGCTGTAAGCTATGTGCAGCACAGTGTGGATTAAAGACAGCTACAGAACCATGTAAGATAGACATGTACAATATGTGAGGTTGAATAAAAAAAAAAGTATTATACAATGTATACATAGACCCATATTTTCTAAAAATAAACAATACCATGCTTTTAACAGGCTGTCTGTAATTGGCATTAATCTACTGTATGGAATAATTTGACATTCAGGAAATACGCTCATTCACTTTTTTGTTAAGAATAAGGTGGGAAGACTAATACCGTTTTCATATCTATCTATTTAGTATGGAGGAGAGACGATTAGCTTAGCATACAGACTAGAAGCAAGAGAAAACAGCTAGCTTGGCTGTGTCAACCTACCAGCACTTCTAAAACTATTCAACATGTTGTATCTCATTAGTTTAAACTGAACACACACAGGAATATGAAAAAAACATATGGGGTAACTTTTAAAATATGTTACTTGTCCTTGTGAACTCTGGAACATGCCAGGCTAGGCTGCTTGTTTTCAATCTCTTTGCTAAGCTAAGCTAACAGCTTAGTGTGTTCAGTGCACATGAGAGTGGTATTAATCATGTCAATACTTTTAACTAATCAAATTTGAGGTGTATCATTAAGATTAACCAGCACCAGCAGTTTTAAAAGCTTTACAGCTACTATAGTGCATTTAAGAATAAGTGGCGAATTTCAAATGACATATACGACTCCCCAGACTGGTTCACATTCAAACCTCTTAAATTTATATTGATGCCATCGATGCGGTGACAGGCCTGTATGAATGTTACAGGTCAGTGACTGCCTGAGATGTAGAAATGGTTGGTATTATCTCTTGTGCAGGTTCATCTAATTCCTCAATTCACACTATTCAGAATGAAGACAAGCCCTAGGAGTCCAAGCATTGAACAGTTTTTATGAATATTAAGTAATACTAATCTATAAGGCTACTAGATACAGAGAGCATGCTTCCTATCTAAATGTTAGAGTAAATAATCACTATACAAACCACAAAGACATGAAGTTTAAATAAAAAGTTTATCTGTAGTATGTAGTAGTATCTGTATTTTGTATTGCATGTCATACTCACTGAGACTGCAAAAGGAGACCAATAAATAGGAGACCAATAAAGTCATCTTGAATTATTATTCTTGGGAAGCCCTGTAATCATTGCTTTAATCTGAAATTACTGAAATGTTAAGATGAATGGATGTAGCAGAGGAAAAACCTTAAAAGACCTGAAAAAAACCTCATATATTATATATTATATAATATTTCCAGACTTAATAACAGTTAAGAAATACATGTTCATACAAGCTCTTTTCATAAATCAGTAATATCTCATGTTTTGGAAATCAGACAACATTCTGGAAAATGGACAATGCACTGAAGCTGGGTCTGGTCTGGAGTGCATGTGGCCACATTCATTTAGCAGTGTAAATACAACGTGTCCTGGGCCACACTGAATGACCACCTACTCAACTGACATCCTCTGTTTTCCAGCAGACAGAAGAGAATTGCATTACTGCCCCCCAGTTCGTGTACCCTCTGTCCAAAACTGTGTTCAACCTGTTTGACAACAGGATATAGAAATGCATTCAAATTAAAAATATGAAATCCATTTCCTGTTTTTCATGTTCCCTTAACCCATTTTCCACTTTAAATTGGCAATTGAAATAGAAATTAAACCAAAACTGGAAAATAACTTGTCTGTCTAAAAATATTTCAGAGGCTAAACGTTGCTGGAGAGTTTCCTCTGTCCTGTCAAGTTGATAACTACAGTTTTAAGTTTTGCTGCGCTGCTTGACATAATGAGCTTAGGATTTATCAAGAGGATGGCTGCTTTACTTCAAACAGTTCACGGTATGAACCTGGACTGTGTGTAACAGCTGACCTTTTGGATGTTTAGAAGAACACAGAACATAAATTAACATTAATCCTGATCAATCCTGTCCGTTAACCCATTGGTTAAAAACAACAGCTAATTTGGTCTTTGCAAATGGAAATGATGTACATGTTTATTTGCATATAGAGACACTGCACTTGCATGGGGTGCCAGGATGCATTCAATCAACACGATGCTGACTGCAGCTCATTTAACGGCCACCGGTGTCATTAATGAGAATGAATTTCTGATTCTTACATGTTGCACCTTTTGTAAAAAATTACTACTGTGCTCATTACAGTGATCTATTCATCACATCTGTTATTAATCAGTCTTTTATAAACTTCTAGTCAAACATTCTTAATTCTTAACGCATAAACTGAATTTAAACAGAACTACCATTATATACTTTTCACAAGAGGACAGGAGACATCATTATGCATGATTGAATATTGTAAATGATGATCAGTCACAAAGCTAAAAGCACCTTGGGGTCTGCTTGGACTAAAAAGACCAATTATTGAACTTCCTTATATTCTTTATATAACTGGGCTTTTATAATTAAAGTGTGGTGAACAACACAATAAAGATTGTCAAGTCAAGTGATATTTATTTATGGAGCACATTAAAAAAAACAGGAGTGACCAAAGTGCTTTGCAGAAAAAAGTAAGATAAAGCTAAGTAATTAAAACAAACAATAAACGGGCAACTTCAGTGCTCATTATTGAATTATGTTATTTAAATGCTTGCTGCGGCTAGAACCCCCTGGCTCTTCCATACCATTTATCATAGCAGATAGATTTATTGCAGCTGACTGACTGAGAACTCATCATTGTTATCTTGATGAGAGGGCAGAGCTCACATCAGCACTGTCTACTATTTATGCAATATGGTTCTTTTTAATAAGCTATCTGTTGACATTTTATCATTGTTGTGATGGATCAATTATGGATAAATCCATTGCAAACACACTGACAACCTGTCAGTCAGCAATTCATTGATATCAGCATTAGAAATTTCTAACAATTGTATCAGCAATACCTATAAAGTAAAACATTCATTAAAAATGTAAAATGAATATTTAATGGGCACAAGTGTCATGTCGGGACTATTTGCCACCTGCCAGAGAGAAACAATGAAACCATAAACTTTCTTTTCAGCTGGGAAGTAGGCACGGTTAGTTTGTAATAGCACTATTACAATTAGACTGTGCCATCTTTATATTTAGGCTGCATTTATGGGAAAGAGATGTGTACAGTGTACAGATTATGTTTGCAAGTGAAGATTTGCAGCTTGGAGAGCAATGCATCATGGGCAGTTTACCCTGTTTGTTAATGGGTTGGCGTGTGTCAGTCTCCTCTGAAACCTTAAAGAAATAGAAACAACGGCCTTGATTCATTCAAACCAACTGACTTTTTTTATCAATGAAACAGAATAAGCAAAAAAGCTGACACATTCAAGATGAGAGTACAGCTTAATTTCTGGAGCACGGATTCATCATCGTTCCATGTTTTGCCCAAATCTTTTTTAAGCTGCTGACAGCTTGGTTAGACTACAGCTGACAGACTACTACACTGCTTAGTCAAGATGGGGTTGTCATTATTAATGACTGAAGACTCAGCCATTTGTGATGTTTAATAAAGGTAGGAAACAAGCATTCTGATATACCAGATTTCTAATAATTCAACCGTGAAGCAATGTTACTCAAATTGTTGTGTGTGTGTGTGTGTGCGCGCGCATGTGTGTGTCTCTGTGTGTGATTGTGTTAGTTCAAAAATAATTTATGTTTCATTATTTAAACGACATGATTTTTATTTCAAGTCAAATAAGTTTATTTTGGGGCTTTGGAGAAGGTGAATGTGTTAATGTGGTTTGAAATGTGTTTCAGTTTTGGATGAGAGGCTGAGATTGTCAGAGTTTATGTAACATATAATCCTGTTGGTTCTCCCTGTGATTTACTTCAAGGTGCCCTGTATTTATCTTGTTCCCACATGATTATTTACATATGTGTGATATATTGAGCACCTTGTCTCAGTTAACTGAGAATGAGGCAGGGAGCTGCTGTAGCCTACATTTGTAATCACCTAGCATTAGACGTTTGTGGTAGTCACTGATGGTTTGCAACATGGAAGGCTGTGATTTTTTTTTTTCATTTTGTTGCTCTTTCACCCTAAGCTTGTTCTTATACACACAGAAAAACTAATCCAGCGGCTGTAGTTTAGTTTGCACTGTTAGTGATATTTAGCAATGGACTAATACAATAATGTGATGCAACAGTGCTCCCTAAGTGAACCAGTATATCTCAATATGGAAGTTGTTAAACCTGCATGATTTGATTTTCTTGGCCACTTTAGTGCAACAAGCTATAAACACAACAATCAGTGTGTTTACATGCAAGCAAATAACAAGTAACTGGGTTACTCATACAAATTCTTCTTTTTTCTCCTGTCATGTCCATGCATACTTGTAAAAAGCTGATTAGAAACCCATTTACCCGTATACATGGCCACAAATCTGCGTTCTCCTGGGTGAACCACATTTCTTGTTTACATGATGTTTGAGAAATCAACTTATTAGAAATAGTCGTCAGCAACCCAGTTACTTAAGTACATGTAGATGCACTGATAGACATATTATCACATTATAAAGTTTTATGTGGAATTTTTTTTGTAAAGAGTTTCCTATTTATACACCTAGCAGACACAGAGCAACATTAGGAGTTATGTGTCTGGCCACCTAATGAATGTAAGTCCAATATCCACTCTCCTTTTAGCTCTGTTTTGATCTCCACCAACTCCTGAAGAAAATATTTGGCTTTTTAGCTGCTACACGTTCCACCAGCTAGTAACTAACAACTTTCACAATTGTCATTTTATGCATTGTTAATATAAAAATATTGATTTGTGTAGTTTATCCTTTCTTTCCCTTCATTAGCCTCTTAGTTGTATTCATTTGGAGTCACAGGGTGCATCTGAAAATCCCAGTGTCTATAACCTGACAGACAGTGAGGTTATGGCCAAATGACACCAGGTCTGGTTCCAACCTGTCTCAGCTCCTTCCGATGGTTGCAACAGAATCTGCTCATACTGAATGCTGGCAGCTACACTGGTTGCATCTGTAGCTCTGCATTCTGAATCCACTCGGCTATACAGACACTTTGAATTTCCACATGGGAGGCTGAAAATAGAAAGAGAACGAGGAGGAAGTTGAAAATCAGGTTAACATGCAGCACTGAGCTGCAGCCCACCCTGCCTCAATGTCATCTTTAACCTCAGCACCTCACTAATTACCGTACGAGGCTTCCTCTCATCCTCTCTCCCCACCACTCCCTTGTCAAGCCCCTGACACACACACACACACACACATTCATTGAGGTCAGAACATGGCCTGTAGTCCACACAGGTAATGACAGACTGTATGTGTAGCTCCAGACGGATACTGTGCGGTCCTTGCACATACTCTTTTGTTTGAGCTTCCTCCCCCTGTTATCAGTGTGTGGTCGGTTCTCCATGAGTTTATAAAGCCATATGGTTGAACTACATCGACCACATCTGACACACACAACTCCACCCAAAGCACTTCTTTCCGACCTCACACAAGAAGTAGATTAGTGCCTTTGAGAGACAGAACACGAGGGCACCTCTCGGGCAGAACAAGCGGCAGCATAACTACAGCTGCGATGAACATGTGTCTTCTGTACCATAGAAACAGAACTGTTTTAGCCATATTCAGAGATCTGTTAGAGACAAATGAATGATGTGGGTGTCTATTATTTTATTAGTTAACAGGTAGATGACTGACAGTACATACAAACAGGCACACAGGCACCATGACATCACCCATTGTTTTGTTGTTTTTTTTAGCCTGGAGTTTGCATTTTGACTATCGCCATCTTGGATTTTTGGAGCCAGAAGTGAACATATTTGGATGAGAGGGTGGAGTTGACCCTAACACTAGCTGCTAGCTTGGTTAGCATGGCGGATTTACCATTAAAATAAAATGTACTGGAAAAACTGAACATCCGACTCCTTAGAGGATCTTTTACTACAACCAAATGCTGAACATACTTTTTTAGGCAACCAAAATGTTAGAATTCACTTACATGAACTGAAAACACACTGATATATAACTTATATATATATGTATGTGTATATATAAGTTATATAACAATTCACCCCTGTACAGTTAACAGCTGTAAAGTTGAGCATTTTAACATCTATGGTGACTCGCTTTTGGAGCCGGGCCTCAAGTGGCCATTCAAGGAACTGCAGTTTTTGGCTTCATTTATCAGCCCCAGAGGTTGCCGCTTGGCAGGCACACATGCATGCACGCACACACACACACATACACACACACACCCACACACACATGTACACACAAACCAAGTTTCCAAATATAAACCTCAGACTGGAAGATTAACTCAACCAAACCCAAATCCTGCTCTCTGCGTCCTCTCAGCAGAGGTAAAGGCAGGACCAGCGGTGGAAACATAATCTCTCCATGTTAACACAGTCTGCTCACACTGACCTGCCAACAGCAGCAGGCAGGCAGGCAACCAACCCCCTCTTTAACCCCAAACATAAATGCACACACCCACGCACACACACACACACACACAAATACACTCACCGTCTACTGCACATCTGTCCACCTTAAATGTAGCTTTAGTGAGATGCACATATTTGAACGAAATAATCCAGAGTAAATATCGTTCAGCCAATCTCATTCAGATGGATTACAAAAATGAACCGTTCGCTTTCCAAATCCTCCCCAAAACCCCAATTTGACCATGTTGGGCTGTTTAGTTTACATTAGTGAACATGAAGTAGTCACTTACCAAAGTCAGTGGATAAATATTAATGTCTGTTAAATAAGTCTGTTTGATGGTTCAGTTGGATACCATGGTAATGTTTTTTTCCGAGCTCTAAATTTTCATTTCCATTTCATGGTGAATTGTAAGCAAATTATACTGTTAAAAAATCCCAGGACAAACTGTATAAATGAAAGGTAAGGGACAGGGAGAAATTATTATGGTGGGGAGGGTGGCTAAGCCTTATGTTTTTACTTTTTATTATGTTTCAACTAAGACTATCCAATGTTAATAATATTTTGACACAGAACTGGTAAAACTCCTTACAACATTTACAAAACATAAATAATCTAAACTGGTGTACCCCAATTTAAGAATTTAATATCTTTATAGAATAATAATAGAATAACACATTAAATATACTTTATTTTTAACTGTTTGCACCATCAGTACACACATATTGAGTGAAATTAGTAATTGCCAAATGTCTAAATTAACACTTTTTTACTACAGACAGGTCAATCACTCATCATCAATAAAATCCACATGAACTGTGTTTCTAAAAACTCATATATTTGTCCTTTTAGCTACTTGTGTGATTGCTATGGAAAAAATGCCTTGATTGAGAAGCATGGTTTCTGGCCTCTACATATGGCAAAATGCACCTTTATCATCCATGGCACACATGAAAGCCATCTTTTTAAACTATTACCTCTTTATATAATAAGTATCACAAGGTATATCCATCAAAATCCCCCAAACAATTTTCACACAGTCCCTTACTAGTACATGTGTCTTGCCTCACAAAATAGTGAGACATTCAATATGAGTCTGGTTTATGATATTGTCACTGCCAAGGTATCTATGGTTGGACATGTGCAGCCCAATCATGTTTTATAAAGGGGGGATTTTGGGAAGAGAGCTGTTTCCGTACAATCAATTGCATTGATCTGCCCTGTATTTTAATACTCAGTCTCAGTCTATGAATTCGTCAGATTTTGGAGAGTCTCCATCAACAGTAAACAATGAGCATTCATCTCTTCTAAATGATAAATCAGAGATGAGAGCCATCATGTTTTTAGTTTTAAGACTCATTTGTCCTCACTTGTCTGGCAAACACCGCAAAAATCACCAGAATTTAACATTTGATATTATTTTACGGGGTAACCCCTCTTTAATATTTTGGATTGCCAACAATGTGCTGGAGCAGCATGGCAGGAATTGAAAATTAACATGCTTGAGGACACACACACACACACACACACACACACACACACACACACACACACACCCAGCATTAGCAGTGAGTAGGCTGGAAGGACACCAGTTCAACCGATGGTCACAGTGCCACCTCTGCTCTTCAACTGTGCTCCTCAATTGGATTTCAGATTATAACAACAGTACGATTTATAATAGAGGCTGAAGAGGAGAGAGAGTGTGTGTGTGTATGCGTGTGCAATTGTGAGCTACTATGGATGACGCATGAGATGATTTATATAATCCCCTCTATGTGTCACAGAGCACAAGTGAGGTTAACGTGCATCCACTCTGTGTGTGTATGGTGCGTGCGTGTGCTATGTCATAGTCCCTGCAGTAGACAGTTGACCTTGGGTAGGTTGTCTGCCTTCTGCTTTTTTGAGTCTGTTACTGTAACTCCAAAATTGTATTTAGACTGTTGAGGTGACCTGATTATGACCACTGTATTAAAAAAAAAAAAAATCAAAGGAAAAGGTCTGTAATGGGTTAGGATGGAAGATGGAAGTGCTTTGTAAACTAGCAGCAGACTGCTATGAGTTTCCACTTCCCCAACTCAGTGTGGTTTTCACATCATTACATTTTGAGTGTCTTGTTACAGCTACCACCCACCACCATCCTGGATGTCTGCTGACCCCTGTCATGTTTATTTTCTGAAATAGGAGGAAAGGATGACAAAGCTTCAAACCGGTGAAAACCCAGGAGAGATGGTTCAGGTGGGCTACGATTCTTTGCCAGAAAGCTTTAGTCAGTGAATGTGTGATGTTTATACCACCGACTATGAAAAGGAGACAATACTGTATAGAGGGCAATGCAGACTAATCAGATTTGTTTACACATTTGTATGTGTTCCTGGAGCACATGTTTTCAACATCACTTTGAGACAAATCTGTGATTTTGGGCTAAATAAATAAATGTAATTCGACTTGACTTGACTACCTTGATGTGTCACTTTGAATTATTTGAGCTGCAGACTAATATGAGTGTTGATCATGTGTCCTGGAGCTGTGATGTCAATGGATGAAAGAAAGATAATGTAGTTTTTTCTAGAAGGCAACCTTTTTTTTCCTTTTTTTTTTATTAAATAATCTAGATAGGCATGTATATGTTGTTGTACATGTATTGGTAATGTACACTGCAGTTTTCTACATTCTTTGTAGAATTTATTGCCAATTCAACTAAATACCTGGTCTTTTTTGTGATTCAAAATTGTGTCAAAATTGTGATTGTGTAGTCAATATTTTTACATCAATAACAGGTCATAAGACTTTGTGTCATGTGAAAGGTGTTGCTCATAGTGACAAACCAACATAATTATGATAATACTCCCCTCAGCTCTATGGAGTATTTTAGCATCTTCTAGCTTACTTACATCTTCTTACAGCTGTTTTGGTTATAGTGCACTATTTCTTTTGGTAACCACTGCTGTCATCAGCCTTGTTTCAAGCAGCAGCAGCAGCAGCAGCAGGCAGCTGCTTTCAGTGAAAAAGCTCTGATTAACTGACTGTACACTGCCTTCTCAGCACCTAACCAAACAGTTATCGACTAGCTGGTGAACATAGTGGAGCATTGAAGAACAAGAGTACAACGACAACAGCCGAGGGAGATGTAACAGGGCTGATTTCTGTTTCAATTTCCTCGACTGGACCAGGGTCAGTTTCAAATCTTGTAAGAAAAATCCATCATTGCCTTTGAGGCATTTGAACAAAATAAATAAAACACAACAAAATAAGATCTCATGTGAACAGGGTTTCAGGCTGTGTCCATCTATCAGCGTTAGATTGCTATTCTTTGGACAACACACAACCAAAAGAAGTAGATTTTTAGCAGACATCCACCCATGCTGCCATGCTGGCACATGAACCTGCCAGCATGGATGTAGGGAACGATATAGACAGATGGAGGATACAGAGAAGATGGGAGGATGGCAGATATACAAGAATGATGGGGGAAGAGAGAGAGGGAAAGAGGAGAGATGTAAAGGACACACGCCCACATGAAGGCAGCGTGAAAGGATGAAGCCCATACTGTCTGACAAGAAATGAAAGAGAGGAGGGAGAGTAAAGAGGGTGGAGGAGCAGTTGGTAAGTGAATGTTGATACATGGTCCGGTCTCTAATCAGCTCTACAGGGTCTAATTAAGGCTAAATCGGTCACATGCTGTAATCATATACTCCATCTGCGTGTATAAATATATTATGCTGTATATATGCTGTGTGTTGAACATAGCCTACACTCACTTAAACATAGCTTACACTCTCTGGCGTAGGGTGGGTATACTCCCTGACCATGAGGCCTATCGTATTAAGACACTTAGCCTCATAGTTTGAATTAAAATGATAACTGGTATTTAGATTTTCACGTTTTAAGACAAAAGTGTCACTATCTTGCAAGACTGGGATACCATCAGGGCTAAAGTAGGCTACTGCCTTAAGTTTCCAAAAGCCCGAGACTTACTCTGTGTCAACTGCTTTGTACTCATTAAATTGAAAATTTGTTTGCATCATTAAATCACAAAACTATACATAAAAGCACACAACAAACTGGTTAGTATTTTATCTTAGAAAACCTGTACTCTACACATTTCACAGAGCTAGCTAGTTAATCTGGCCATGCTACCTCAAGAACAGAATGAGATACGAGAGATATCTGGTAAGAAGTAAATTACCTATAATGACAGAAAAAGCATACAGTATGTATTTGCAAGTCAAGTCACATACTGATATTTGTGCACAAATAACAAGGAAATGCAGTATAGAAAACCCGGCTTAGCATAAAGCCTGGAGGCAGGGCAAACAACTAGCCTAGTTCTGTCTCAAGAGGAAAAATACAGCTCACAACACCTCCAACAATAACTTGTTAACAAAATGAATGTTTGAACCAACAGAAAGCCCAAAGATTCCTTAGAATAGTGGTTGCCTGAAATGGTATATGAGGATAAGTTTGGGGTTTGGACAAAACTATGTAGTCACTGCACCCAGCTGTTGCTTGCCTAAAAATACAGCATGTAACTCCATCTAAAACCACAAATTGCCATTTTTACTTTTGTCTTTCTGTGTTAAGTTAAACAAAAAAGGTTCATCATAGTCAACTTTAGAGGTGCTGGTTGGTGTGCAGTATTTTTGAGCATGCCCAGTCCTGACTTCAGGTTTGTACTAACATACAGACTTGAGATCAATCCTGATCGTCTCAACTCCCCAACTCTTGGAAAGAATGTAAAAAAGAACATTTCTAAAATGTTACATTTAGAAACAGTGTTGCCTTTACATAGTTTGTCCACTAAAGAGGGCTGACAATGTTTTTTTTTTCAACTTAAAAATGTATATCACAGTTCTTCAATACCCAAATATAAGGGATCTTATCAAAAATGTTTATATATTTATCTAGCAATAAGCAGCATACAAGTTTTTTCTGAAAGATTTTTCACTATGTTGCCTCAACAAAAAGGTTTTTACATAAAGACCAACATTTAAGGTGTTACAAAAGAAATGTCTTTATAGCAACAGGCTTAAGCAGACAATGCAGCTTTATTTAGAACTTCTATCCTTACCCAATAGCTCTTAAGAGCCTTTCATTTTATGTAGATTAAATGACTTCTTTTGCTGTGCACACACTGCAACATGCTGACCAGATGTGGCCTTAAGCAGGCCGTCCGAACAAAACGTAGAGGATCAGGGTGACAATCCTATGAAATAGCTAATCCCAAAGGCTTTCAGTGAGTGGCTGCCTGTCTGATCTGCTCTGGGCTGGAGTTGACAGACGCCATATCACCAATCCATGTGTGGTGTGTTTGGCAGTGAAAAACAGTGCTCCGAGAGCCAACAACTAGAAAATTTGTCAGATTTTTTTTTTCTTACTCACCACAAGGTGTCTTCTAGGAATCATGTGGGAATTTTTCTTCCTCTAAATTGCTCCTAACCTAAGAATGAGAGGCATTTTGAGGTGAAGGGATGTTTTCTTCTTAGATTTGAGGCTGAAAGACTGAATGGACGATAAAATATAATTCTATTCTATCATGTTGAATTCTTCTCTATTGCAGTTGGTAGTGATAGATCAGTTCTCACATCCTATTAGTAATGGACATTCAAGCAACTGCAGTTGTTTCTACACACATTGTACATTTCTGTGTGTGTATCTCTCTCTCTCTCTTTCTGTGTGTGTGTCTGTGTGTGTGCGTGCATTCCTACTGTTCTACTAAAAGCTTTGGTTCAACAAAGAGCCAGAGCCGGCTCTACAGCCGAGGTCATACTGGATGATTTTTATGCTGTAGCAAAGCTTGACTTGACTGTCTGAACCATCTGAAATCTGACAGTGATCCCAGCATCAGCCAGTAGGAGGTTGGCTGAGCAGGGGAGGAAAAAAAATAACGGAACTAGAGGCAGAAGAGCTAAACGTTTTTTTTTTAAATTATATTTATTGACTGTTGTGAAAATGCTTTTCAAGTGACAGAATCAGGTGGTTTTTAATACCTTAAATATGGTTATATAAATATATGTTAATAAATATGATATCCAACTTTGAGGAAAGAAAGTCCACTACAGACCAGTTTAATGAAGCTACAGTATGTACAGATTGAAAGCTACAGATTCATTTTTTTCACTGAAATCACAATCTGACAATCTTAGGTGATAGCCTACATAGCTGATGTCATACATTACAAATGAAGAGCAAAGAACAACAAACCTCAGATACCAGCATCTTTGATTACTAATGCTGTCTTTTGAGGCAAAAATGCAGAATTTTACAACAACTAGAAAATACCATCATAAAACAGTCCAACTAAAACATGAAAATAATATGAAAAATACTAATGATACAGCACAGCAGTATCAAAAATCTATGCCTTTTGCTTTTTTAAGTAAATTTATCACATGGAGGTCTGGTGTTGGTTATAGACAATCTTGTTTCACTGAGATCGTTTATAACTTTGTCTGTTGTTTGATGGACAGGTAGTGTGCAATAGGTTTATCAGAGCTTTCTTGCTGAAAACAGCTACATACTGCTGGAAACAAGGTTGGTGTGAGTGGGGAAAATGAACCCAGACAATGAAATTTGGGAAATCATTTTCTGAAGACTCTTCACTTTCACATTACACATTATCATTTGAGCAATTGTTCATATAAAAAAAAAATGATTATAGAAGCTTTACTGAACTTGCTGAACACATGGAAATGACCAACTTTGAGACAGTGGGTTTATATGGGTTATGAGTTTGTGACATTAAACCATACGAAAACTCAGACTCTTCAATTTAGCAAATTTGGAATGAAAACGTTCCCTGAGTATTATTATAGGAAGCAGTTATAGGGTAGCAGAGTATTGACATCGACAGTAAATAGGCCAGGTACAAGCCCTGTCGATGACAACCCTCCATCTTGCTGAAGTGACCTTTACGCAGCACAAATACTTTTTGTAGTGGTCTCTAACCTTTGACCTTTTCAATGAAGATGGATAAGATAATTTCCCTAGGGGAATGGGTACAAGAAGAAAAAGTAAATATGTCATCCAAAGGGTGCAGACACCATTTGTGTATCAGATGGGTGAATCAAACACAAGTGAATGCATTTTGCATAAAAAAGGAGCATTGATAATAGTATTTTAGCAAAATCAAATGGTCAAACAGATGGACGTATGGTCCCACAGAATTTCCAGCTTGTCACTTCCAAAAATGCCTCTTACCAGAATTAAAAATCAAGTTATGAACATTATGCTTACACCATTATGTTACACCATTTTATCCAGTACTGTATACAGCTAAGTATTAAGGAGTGTTACTGATGTCCCTCCACCTGCACACAAGTAGAGAAACCAGATCCTGCACTATCAGGTATCACTGGATTCCAGGACCCACCAGAGCCCCACCCAACCCCCCATCTGCCTGCCCTGTCAACCTGCCAGCTCCACTCAACCACCTGCCTACTCTGTTATGAGCAGAAACCCAGTCCACTAGACACCCAGGGGCCCGTTTGGAGCACATGGATAGAGAGGAGGGTGAGGGGCTGACCTTTTCCCCCTTGCTGGCTTTTTTCCATCAACAGAAAGGCCAGTGGATGTGGATGTGGATGTCGATGTGGGGCGTGAAGGGGGGGGGAAAGCCATCAGATGTCAGGGAAATATTACATTATAACAACAATTTCCTATTATGATTGTGAAAGGCCAAATCAATCTATCCATAAATCAATACTCAGTGCCTAACATGTAGCTCAGGGTCAATCTGAGATATTAAGTGTGGAATATGTCAGGGCCCTCTGAGCTTAATAAATACATCAGGCCTTTTATTTGAGAAATTACAGAACCTGCAACTCACACGTAAAAAAGCACAACTCAGACATTAACAGGCACTCGTATAAGGCTTATATCACTAAAACAGCTTTTATTTAAAAATATCAAACTGAAAGTCGTAATTTGAGCAAACAAAGAAGGAGACGTCAGACTGAAAAGGTTAGTCTCAAGATTATGTTTAAAGATGTGGACATATTGCAAAGCCTTCTGCTCCTCTGGCAGGCTGGTTGAAAGCCAAGAGCTGTGTTAAAAAACTAACAGAATCAAAACCAAACATGGCGTATTAACAGGCGGCACAGGATTACTCTAATACAGAGATAATTGGGTAAATGTGAGAAGAGTGGGGCTACAGGCCCAGATCAAATCCACAGAAGGAGGAATTGAACTCTATACAGAAAAAAAGCACAGCAGCACAGCAGCACAGTTCCCCATCCACCTATATATAGATGATCTGTGAACACTGTTTTGTAGCCCTGTCATGATGTCAGCAATGTCACCTTTCACATATCAGCCTGTGGGGTAACATGTGTAGATGTGTTCACTTCAAGAAGCGCAGATAGCTCGAGCGGCACTCTGCGAGCACCCAGATGGCCTGACTGCATCTTGTTGAAGCTAAGTGGAAAGTTCAAAAATACTTTGCACATAATGTTAAGATTCACAAATACTGACTAGATTCTTGCAGTCTCTGGGACCTTCTGAGAAAGGAGACACGGTTGTCGCCAACACACCACATTACTTCTGTCATTTTAGAAGGCTTTGTGTGGTTGGAAAGGCTGAGCTGTGGTTGGTCCAGGAAGCACATATAATGGGTTTTTAAAGGCTGACACACAAGAAAGCCTGAAAAATGTAAAAATTGTTGACACTTAAAGGGCCGCTCCACCAATTTTACACATGAAGCTCAGTTTACTTGTCTCAGCCTGAGGAAACTTTTCTATAATGTGTTCTGCGTCATGGGAGGAGCTCTCTTGAGGTTGAAAAAATTAGTTGCATCATGGGAAATGCCTTTTTTTATAGAGTGCGACTCATAATAGGAACTAAAAAATCAAGATACTATCTCAGTCTCTGCAACTTTGATTTTAATCCTTCTTTTTAAGATCAGTTTCTTGTCAGTATTCCCAACCTTATGGAAATCCAGGTTCCTTTTAATGTCTGAAATAGAAGAAAGTAAGAAATGTTGTACAGTAGTAATCAAAGGTTTGGACACACTTTCTCATTCAAGGGAATGGGGAGGTGTGCCCAAACTTTTGACTAGTATTGTCCATTTTTGATATTTATTGGTAAGTGATAGGTTACAAAATCCGCACTCCCCATTTTGTGATCCTGAAGTTCAAAAATCAAAAAGCCTTTGAAATTTCTATGCAGGTTTCTATGAATGTGTATAGATACAATTTTACAGCACCGGCTTGATTCCTTTTCACCACATAAGCCAAGGCAATACACCGGGAGACAAGGAGAAAGAAGGAAGAGAAATTAGAGATGAGAGAAGAGGAAAGGAAAGGACAGGGAAGGAATGAGAAGAGAGCAGAGGAGAGGAGAGCAGAGCAGAGCAGAGGAGAGGAGAGCAGAGAAGATGAGAGGCCACCCAAGCCACACCTCAATGTACTCTGGAATCAAAAAAGCAGCACCTCTCAGCAGATTCTGGCTCCTATACTTTCTCCCACCAGCTGTGATGCTGTATTAGCTATCAGGATAGTAACAGGCGCTTAGTCTAGAATAACGGTGTTCCTTGAATCAGTCCTGTCTAACCACAGTGTGTATCTGAGGAACACACAAATACAAAGATATGGAGCTATAGAAACACAGCAGAGAGAGAGAGCTTTAATATTGGTTTGGTTTTTTAGTTGCTTTTCTGATCTTAGTTCAAAGAAATTAGTGCGTGTGTTTCTGTGTGTGCGTGTTTGTGTGTGTAAGACAGACAGAGACAGAGACAGAGAGAGAGAGAGAAAGAGAGAACATTTCTGACCACTGGATCATGCAAATATAGTCAAATCTTTTACCCCGGGCAGGCACAGGGTAAGATTTAGGCGCGGCTGGAAGACTTGCCTCAGTGCACAGACAGGAGCTGACAATTACAGACAGCCGGGATATATCTGTAGCCTGCTATTACACAACCAAGAGTGGAATGATCTCGCCGGGAAGGTGATCACCTCTGTTTGATTAAGCGTTTATTTCCTAGTAAATGTGTAAAGTATGCATCCCTGCTGCTTTCCGCCACGTTAGACATGAGATAGGTAGGCGAAAAGCGACTTACTTGTTTGAAATCTCTCCCACATGGGCTTCAGGTAACGTGAACACGGTGTTGTTTGTTATTCTCTTCTGTATCCTCCTTTGCTGAGCGCTCATTAGAGATCTTTGAGGCTGTGAAATCCAGCGTTCACGGAGCAGTAGATGGCTGCGGACCGAGCGAGCGACCGAGCGGCTGACTGAGCGGAGACGAGAGGCGACGAGAGTTGTCTCTTCAGCACCACACCACTTTGAACAGCTCCCGCTGACGTCACTGCCTAGCTACGGGTAACGCCACGCCCACTCCCCCTAGCGACCGCCTCCGAAGAGAGACAGAGATAGAGGGAGAGAGAGAGAGAGAGAGTGAGAGAAAGAGAGAGAGAGAGAGAGAGGTCGAAGGACTGAGAAAGAGAGAGAGAGAGAGAGAGAGAGAGAGAGAGAGAGATAGAAGTAGTTTATTTACATCACATTATGAAATAAAAAATTCTATTGACATGATCATCTACTTCAATATAAACTGGTCATAATCATTTACATTCAGTCCTCCCTGTCATACACACACACACACACACACACACACACACACATACACATACACATACACGCTAGCCATAACTTAAATTTAAGGACCAGTGAACCATCTTCCCACAGTGAACATAAAACCTGTCTGATCCCCCACAGAGCTCTGAAAGAGTCTGATTACTGGTCAGGGTGTAGAAAGCATGCACTATACAGAGTGTGTGTGTGTGTGAGAGAGAGAGAGAGAGAGAGAGCATAGAAACAACTTGTCACAGGCAGAACAGACTACCCCGCTGTGTTCACTTTGAAATGAAAGAGCAGTTGAGAAAGAATCTAACTTCCTACTATACTGTGAGAATTATAAGGATTTGAGAGAGATTTTCTTTGAAAAAAAAAATCATAATATGTATCCAGAGTTTATACATCTCTCAGATCTTCAGAAACTGCCCCATCTATGTGGGGAGAAACGTCAGTGTGCAGTATTAGCTGCTGTTGTCATTCATTAAGAGAAACAAGCTCTGCACTAAATGTTTCTCAGTGATGAAATCTTTAGAAGTATAGATAGATAGATAGATAGATAGATAGATTGATTGATATTTGCATATTATTGTATATTTATTGTGATTCATCTGTCAACATTAATAATTTACTGTACTGCTTTTGACTGTCCCTCAAACTAGAGAGAGATATTACTACCTTCCCTCAAACAGAAACACATACACCACAGTAGAGTTTTAGGTGGGGTTACTGTGTGATATAAAGAGGACTCATTATCTAAAATATCTAAAACCATATAAAATAATTAAAAACCAACAACACACATCTGGCTTAAGTTAAACAAAAATATTGCCAAATATGATAATGATCTGTACATATATGCAGCCTACAGCCCCCCCAACAGTGCAACAGTGATACCTCCAGCCCAGTAAAACCCTCCCTGTTCTCTGGACAAAAGGCAAGTGGAGGTCAAGGTGCCATTCAATGAGTGTTTAGTGGCTGACGAACAAGTAAGGCTTTGAAAATCAAAATAGATGAAAATCCATGTGACTGTGTATTTCTCAAAGCTGTTGGACAGCGACCAGCTACCTACGGAAGCATCTACAGAAAAGAAAAAGAAAAGAAGAAAAAAATAAGACTGCAGTCAGCAGCAACCTAAAACATCTTTAGCCACAAAACACAGACTTGCAACAAAATAATGTTGAAACACTGAGAGAATACAAACAGATAATAAGACATATAAAAAAACAACATTGTGATCAGAAATTAATAGAAACTGAGGAGTTCATTGATCAAAATCAGTTCTGGGAGAGATGGAACAACCTAAACAACAAAAAAGACAACTTGGCCCTACAATATAGTAACATTTGGATAGATTATTCTGAAAAACCATATGATCAAATTATTATCAAACAATCTTAATTATAAACAGAAACAAATAAAAGAAAAGATGACATGAAATGAAGTGAATCAACAATCAAAAATAACCAGAACTCCCTTGATTATCTAATTACAATGAAAGAATGAAAAATAAAATCTGGCAAAGCATGTGGAGCTGTTGGCATCAGGACAAAGATGTCAGCATGGATGTTCATCCTCGTTCTTCAATCAGTTTGCTTTCCTGAGATCTGAAGCCAGGGGCTTATTTCCCCAATACATAAGAGTGGAGATAAATTGAACCCTAACTATGAGGGCCTTCCTCATGAAACACAATGCCTTGAGTAAAGGACAAATTGGCTTTTTAGCAAATCACCACACTACTGACCACATTACACTCTACACACTCTGATTAATCATCACGTACACCAATAAAATTTTTGCATGTTTCATTCATTTAAAAAAAGTTTTTAATTCTATTTGGTAAGAGGGATTATATTATAAAACTTGGTGTAGGGGGTAATTTTTATGACATAATTGAGTCAATGTATGGCTTGGTTTATGTTGGACAAACAAGAGTTTTAAAGACTCGCATATCTGACTATGCTATCGCTGGTCATCATACACAGGCTAATCATGGCTCTACAGCATCATTAAAGTTCTGAGGAATAGAAAAAATTTCACCCTCTCCTTCAGTTGGTGACATCAGCAACTCACTGCTTCATAGAGAGACATTTTGGATTCACACTATGAATTGAATTGGTCATGTTTCCTCTTACTTATCCTACTTCATGGATAATTGTATTTGTATTTTAAGTACTTTTATTTCTGTAACTCTCTAGCAGGGGTTCTATTTTTGTTTTTTGTTTCTGACATGGTGTTGTTCCATTGGTGCTGTTGAAGAACTAAGTATGTCATGTTTCTCCTAGTTTATCACTTTTGATAGATATTTGTACTTGGATTTGATGCATTTTATCAATTGTGAGTGGTTTGTGTTCTTTTGTTCCTGACATGTGTTGCAGGTGTGGCACTAGGACATTGACTATGGCAACTCTCAACCTTGGATTCATTATCCAATAGACTTGAAACCCTGTTCAATCTATTATCTAATTACAACTGCACACCTGGTTCAGGTTGATTACATATATTATCTTAATCCACCCTAACTCTGATGAAGACAAAGTAGTGTCAAAATGTTGGTCTGTTTGCACTATTAAAGGCAGAAAATGAATCAGTGTGCTCCTTGTTCCATCTGTTTTTTGAAGTCTGCTGTCCTCAAACTGAAAGGCACCAGGTTCAGCTTCTTTGTGTTGGAAAATGTCTGGAGAACCCTGTTTCTATTAAGTCAATGTATGTCAGTTATAAGTGTTAAAAACGGCTCTTGCCCATCTCTCATTACCAACATTGAGGTGCCCATGAGCAAGGCCTTAACCCCAACTGCTCCAGTGGAGCTACTCAGTGGCAGGAGATCAGACTGTGGTGTGATTGTGTGTAACTGTGTGAGTGTGATCAGGGTGTTCCCGAAAGAGAGAATCTGTCTCTCATTCAATGTTTGTATGACTGAAGTGGAAGAGACATTTGCTAAAATGCAGACTCAAGGTGGTCACAAGCAGCAGATGTCCACCTACACAACACAACACATTCACACTTCTGGTGTAGACAGGAAATTAAAGTCAAAACAGCAGGGCTGGTGCACTTCCATGTCTTTCTCAGTCTGAGAAAGTGTGTCCAAACTTTTGACTTGTACTGTATACACCAGACCATTATCTTCTCAGATTGCCAGATGAGCATTCTCAATCATACTATATGAGCCCTTTTAGCTGTTTCCTGCCTGTTTTAAACGCTGACTGTATTTTTGGACTCTTGCCTGGTGGCTTACATTATGCCCTGTTGGAGTTGGCTCCTTGTTTTGATTGCCTATCTATCAACTTTTTTGACACAGAGAGCTGCTTTTAAACTACCTGCCTTGTCTTAGAGTCACACTTTTTGAGTCCAGACCTTGGTATACTGAGACATTGCAGAAATAGATTTAACTTGATGAAGCTTTAATTACTTTTGGTTACATTTGCCTACTTTGTGAAATATCTACCTCTGAGTTCTCTGCTTCCCCCATAATACAATGGAGATGAATGGAATTTAGATTGTGGTTTTCACAGCAATGACAGTGTCAGAAATAATGTCCCTGCTACTTTGAATATTCCACAGAACATGCTCTTGAAAGTTTTCACAGGGACTATTGTTTTAGTGAAAAGCAGTTTCACCTAAAAAAAGGATCATAGTGAGCTCTATAGATCAGGACATTGATTCTGAATTTTTCTGTTTAAAATCTAATGTAATTGTTAAAT
The DNA here is from genome assembly GCA_029490765.1 of Euthynnus affinis. Classification (NCBI taxonomy): domain Eukaryota; kingdom Metazoa; phylum Chordata; class Actinopteri; order Scombriformes; family Scombridae; genus Euthynnus; species Euthynnus affinis. The sequence continues at coordinate 31,511,797 of CM055844.1, read as the reverse complement.
ATTGTGAGCAACACAAAACAAATGCCAGTAGTAAGATGCAAATCACTAGTCATGAGTCTTTTAAGAACACTAATACCACAGCAGTTATGACGTGATAATGACTCATCTAAGTGATGTATTAAATCTTAAGACAGACACTTCAACTGGTGTGTCACTCCCACAGTGAGAGAATATGTCATTTTGTGTATGCAAAATATGTTTTGTGACAAATGTATGTCAAGGACTGATAAACATCTTTTCAGTCATGAGCTGCTGTTCCACTTTGCTCCTCAAATGTACTGCAGTCTATTTATGTAAGTGGATTTAGAGCATTTGATGGTAAATGATGAATAAATAATACAGAGACTGTGAAGTGAAAAACCTACAGTAAAATACAGAACGTAAATAAGGTTGTCACTGTCACTGGCTTGTAGAAATGATATATAAACACTTCACTTGTTGGCTATGGAGTGAGTGGAACAATATATATGATGCAGCAGAAAACCTTGTCTCAGCAAAGGACAAAAGTTGACAAAATAACAGAGAGAAAACTTTGGCAGTTAAATCCCAAAAGCAGAAAGATTGGTACCAAGAAAAAAAAAACTCAGAATGACTCCTTGTGGAATGATCTTGTTAAATTACACATGACATATCACATGTTTTCAAAGGGGCGCAAGGCTTTTTTTTGGGGGGGGGGGGGGGGGGGGGGGGGGGGGGGGGGGTTGCTTGTGTTGGTATGAAGAAGCAGCCAGTCCATCATCATGTATTGAAAAACTTGGCTTGAAGAAATGAAAGGCTAAAAAGCTAAAAAAAAAAAAAAAAAAACCTTTTATCCTTTATTGTCCACGAAAATGGAAAATTGAAGGAACCCAACAAAGAAACCACAAAAACATCAAAACAAAACAAAAATTAACAAGAGTATTAATTAGAAAAAAGACACATTTTAAAGTAAAGCAAAACACTGTGGAGCAGGATTCATGGCTCAGTTTTTTTTTAATCTAAATTCTGATAAACAGTGATTTGAAGTGAAATTTCTTTGTGTAAATGAGGAATCTATTTTTAATTTTGACTTTACAATTAATCACCCAGGAGTTAAACCTGACAAAAGTTGAATAATTTCCTAACTGAAAGTTAGCAAATTGGAAAGTTTCTGTTTCTGCAATGAACAGCGAAACCTTGCTGCATTGACCAGGAATCGAACCCAGGTGCTGACACGATGAAGATGCATCTGTTGGACAAAACCTGACTAGTTCCTTTACTGAAAGTTAGCAAACTTGTTGGCTTGAATACTTCATTTCCTCTCTTCAATAAGTTTCCAGTGGACAAAATGGTGCCAAAATTGCCCTGGGAGTACAATCGGGAGAAGGTCCAGGAGCCAGGGTGACTTACTAATGCTTGTCCAGATCACACCTTAGCTCAGCACCAGCAGCAGTTCTCCAACTGCTTTGTGGTGTCATTGCTTCAATGAAGTGTTGCAGTCATTGTAGGTATAACCGTAGAAGAGTCTATCTTGAAAGTTTCTACTGCAAGGTAACGGAGAGCTAAACCCTGCTGCATTGGCCGGGAATCGAACCCGGGCCTCCCGCGTGGCAGGCGAGAATTCTACCACTGAACCACCAATGCTTGATGACTCACGGAAATATGCAATGAGGTGATGCAACGATGAAGATACATCTGTTAGACAAAAGCTGACAAGTTACTTTACTGAAAGTTAGCAAACTTGTCGGCTTGAATACTTCATTTCCTCTCTTCAATAAGTTTCCAGTGGACAAAATGGTGCCAAAATTGCCCGGGGTGTACAATCGGGAGAAGGTCCAGGAGCCAGGGTGACTTACTAATGCTTGTCCAGATCACAAGTCACACCTTAGCTCAGCACCAGCAGCAGTTCTCCAACTGCTTTGTGGTGTCATTGCTTCAATGAAGTGTTGCAGTCATTGTAGCTATACCTGTAGAAGAGTCTATCTTGAAATTTTCTACTGCAAGGTAACGGAGAGCTAAACCCTGCTGCATTGGCCGGGAATCGAACCCGGGCCTCCCGCGTGGCAGGCGAGAATTCTACCACTGAACCACCAATGCTTGATGACTCACGGAAATATGCAATGAGGTGATGCAACGATGAAGATACATCTGTTAGACAAAAGCTGACAAGTTTCTTTACTGAAAGTTAGCAAACTTGTCGGCTTGAATACTTCATTTCCTCTCTTCAATAAGTTTCCAGTGGACAAAATGGTGCCAAAATTGCCCGGGGTGTACAATCGGGAGAAGGTCCAGGAGCCAAGGTGACTTACTAATGCTTGTCCAGATCACAAGTCACACCTTAGCTCAGCACCAGCAGCAGTTCTCCAACTGCTTTGTGGTGTCATTGCTTCAATGAAGTGTTGCAGTCATTGTAGGTATAACCGTAGAAGAGTCTATCTTGAAAGTTTCTACTGCAAGGTAACGGAGAGCTAAAGCCTGCTGCATTGGCCGGGAATCGAACCCGGGCCTCCCGCGTGGCAGGCGAGAATTCTACCACTGAACCACCAATGCTTGATGACTCACGGAAATATGCAATGAGGTGATGCAACGATGAAGATACATCTGTTAGACAAAAGCTGACAAGTTTCTTTACTGAAAGTTAGCAAACTTGTCGGCTTGAATACTTCATTTCCTCTCTTCAATAAGTTTCCAGTGGACAAAATTGCCCGGGGTGTACAATCGGGAGAAGGTCCAGGAGCCAGGGTGACTTACTAATGCTTGTCCAGATCACAAGTCACACCTTAGCTCAGCACCAGCAGCAGTTCTCCAACTGCTTTGTGGTGTCATTGCTTCAATGAAGTGTTGCAGTCATTGTAGGTATAACCGTAGAAGAGTCTATCTTGAAAGTTTCTACTGCAAGGTAACGGAGAGCTAAACCCTGCTGCATTGGCCGGGAATCGAACCCGGGCCTCCCGCGTGGCAGGCGAGAATTCTACCACTGAACCACCAATGCTTGATGACTCACAGAAATATGCAATGAGGTGATGCAACGATGAAGATACATCTGTTAGACAAAAGCTGACAAGTTTCTTTACTGAAAGTTAGCAAACTTGTCGGCTTGAATACTCCATTTCCTCTCTTCAATAAGTTTCCAGTGGACAAAATGGTGCATAATGGTGCCAAAATTGCCCGGGGTGTACAATCGGGAGAAGGTCCAGGAGCCAGGGTGACTTACTAATGCTTGTCCAGATCACAAGTCACACCTTAGCTAAGCACCAGTTCTCCAACTGCTTTGTGGTGTCATTGCTTCAATGAAGTGTTGCAGTCATTGTAGCTATACCTGTAGAAGAGTCTATCTTGAAAGTTTGTACTGCAAGGTAACGGAGAGCTAAACCCTGCTGCATTGGCCGGGAATCGAACCCGGGCCTCCCGCGTGGCAGGCGAGAATTCTACCACTGAACCACCAATGCTTGATGACTCAGGGAAATATGCAATGAGGTGATGCAACGATGAAGATACATCTGTTAGACAAAAGCTGACAAGTTTCTTTACTGAAAGTTAGCAAACTTGTCGGCTTGAATACTCCATTTCCTCTCTTCAATAAGTTTCCAGTGGACAAAATGGTGCCAAAATCGCCCGGGGTGTACAATCGGGAGAAGGTCCAGGAGCCAGGGTGACTTACTAATGCTTGTCCAGATCACAAGTCACACCTTAGCTCAGCACCAGCAGCAGTTCTCCAACTGCTTTGTGGTGTCATTGCTTCAATGAAGTGTTGCAGTCATTGTAGCTATACCTGTAGAAGAGTCTATCTTGAAAGTTTCTACTGCAAGGTAACGGAGAGCTAAACCCTGCTGCATTGGCCGGGAATCGAACCCGGGCCTCCCGCGTGGCAGGCGAGAATTCTACCACTGAACCACCAATGCTTGATGACTCACGGAAATATGCAATGAGGTGATGCAACGATGAAGATACATCTGTTAGACAAAAGCTGACAAGTTTCTTTACTGAAAGTTAGCAAACTTGTCGGCTTGAATACTTCATTTCCTCTCTTCAATAAGTTTCCAGTGGACAAAATGGTGCCAAAATTGCCCGGGGTGTACAATCGGGAGAAGGTCCAGGAGCCAGGGTGACTTACTAATGCTTGTCCAGATCACAAGTCACACCTTAGCTCAGCACCAGCAGCAGTTCTCCAACTGCTTTGTGGTGTCATTGCTTCAATGAAGTGTTGCAGTCATTGTAGGTATAACCGTAGAAGAGTCTATCTTGAAAGTTTCTACTGCAAGGTAACGGAGAGCTAAAGCCTGCTGCATTGGCCGGGAATCGAACCCGGGCCTCCCGCGTGGCAGGCGAGAATTCTACCACTGAACCACCAATGCTTGATGACTCACGGAAATATGCAATGAGGTGATGCAACGATGAAGATACATCTGTTAGACAAAAGCTGACAAGTTTCTTTACTGAAAGTTAGCAAACTTGTCGGCTTGAATACTTCATTTCCTCTCTTCAATAAGTTTCCAGTGGACAAAATTGCCCGGGGTGTACAATCGGGAGAAGGTCCAGGAGCCAGGGTGACTTACTAATGCTTGTCCAGATCACAAGTCACACCTTAGCTCAGCACCAGCAGCAGTTCTCCAACTGCTTTGTGGTGTCATTGCTTCAATGAAGTGTTGCAGTCATTGTAGGTATAACCGTAGAAGAGTCTATCTTGAAAGTTTCTACTGCAAGGTAACGGAGAGCTAAACCCTGCTGCATTGGCCGGGAATCGAACCCGGGCCTCCCGCGTGGCAGGCGAGAATTCTACCACTGAACCACCAATGCTTGATGACTCAGGGAAATATGCAATGAGGTGATGCAACGATGAAGATACATCTGTTAGACAAAAGCTGACAAGTTTCTTTACTGAAAGTTAGCAAACTTGTCGGCTTGAATACTCCATTTCCTCTCTTCAATAAGTTTCCAGTGGACAAAATGGTGCATAATGGTGCCAAAATTGCCCGGGGTGTACAATCGGGAGAAGGTCCAGGAGCCAGGGTGACTTACTAATGCTTGTCCAGATCACAAGTCACACCTTAGCTAAGCACCAGTTCTCCAACTGCTTTGTGGTGTCATTGCTTCAATGAAGTGTTGCAGTCATTGTAGGTATAACCGTAGAAGAGTCTATCTTGAAAGTTTCTACTGCAAGGTAACGGAGAGCTAAACCCTGCTGCATTGGCCGGGAATCGAACCCGGGCCTCCCGCGTGGCAGGCGAGAATTCTACCACTGAACCACCAATGCTTGATGACTCACGGAAATATGCAATGAGGTGATGCAACGATGAAGATACATCTGTTAGACAAAAGCTGACAAGTTTCTTTACTGAAAGTTAGCAAACTTGTCGGCTTGAATACTTCATTTCCTCTCTTCAATAAGTTTCCAGTGGACAAAATGGTGCCAAAATTGCCCGGGGTGTACAATCGGGAGAAGGTCCAGGAGCCAGGGTGACTTACTAATGCTTGTCCAGATCACAAGTCACACCTTAGCTCAGCACCAGCAGCAGTTCTCCAACTGCTTTGTGGTGTCATTGCTTCAATGAAGTGTTGCAGTCATTGTAGGTATAACCGTAGAAGAGTCTATCTTGAAAGTTTCTACTGCAAGGTAACGGAGAGCTAAACCCTGCTGCATTGGCCGGGAATCGAACCCGGGCCTCCCGCGTGGCAGGCGAGAATTCTACCACTGAACCACCAATGCTTGATGACTCACGGAAATATGCAATGAGGTGATGCAACGATGAAGATACATCTGTTAGACAAAAGCTGACAAGTTTCTTTACTGAAAGTTAGCAAACTTGTCGGCTTGAATACTCCATTTCCTCTCTTCAATAAGTTTCCAGTGGACAAAATGGTGCATAATGGTGCCAAAATGGCCCGGGGTGTACAATCGGGAGAAGGTCCAGGAGCCAGGGTGACTTACTAATGCTTGTCCAGATCACAAGTCACACCTTAGCTCAGCACCAGCAGCAGTTCTCCAAGTGCTTTGTGGTGTCATTGCTTCAATGAAGTGTTGCAGTCATTGTAGGTATAACCGTAGAAGAGTCTATCTTGAAAGTTTCTACTGCAAGGTAACGGAGAGCTAAACCCTGCTGCGTTGGCCGGGAATCGAACCCGGGCCTCCCGCGTGGCAGGCGAGAATTCTACCACTGAACCACCAATGCTTGATGACTCACGGAAATATGCAATGAGGTGATGCAACGATGAAGATACATCTGTTAGACAAAAGCTGACAAGTTTCTTTACTGAAAGTTAGCAAACTTGTCGGCTTGAATACTCCATTTCCTCTCTTCAATAAGTTTCCAGTGGACAAAATGGTGCATAATGGTGCCAAAATTGCCCGGGGTGTACAACTGGGAGAAGGTCCAGGAGCCAGGGTGACTTACTAATGCTTGTCCAGATCACAAGTCACACCTTAGCTAAGCACCATTTCTCCAAGTGCTTTGTGGTGTCATTGCTTCAATGAAGTGTTGCAGTCATTGTAGCTATACCTGTAGAAGAGTCTATCTTGAAAGTTTCTACTGCAAGGTAACGGAGAGCTAAACCCTGCTGCATTGGCCGGGAATCGAACCCGGGCCTCCCGCGTGGCAGGCGAGAATTCTACCACTGAACCACCAATGCTTGATGACTCACGGAAATATGCAATGAGGTGATGCAACGATGAAGATACATCTGTTAGACAAAAGCTGACAAGTTTCTTTACTGAAAGTTAGCAAACTTGTCGGCTTGAATACTCCATTTCCTCTCTTCAATAAGTTTCCAGTGGACAAAATGGTGCATAATGGTGCCAAAATGGCCCGGGGTGTACAATCGGGAGAAGGTCCAGGAGCCAGGGTGACTTACTAATGCTTGTCCAGATCACAAGTCACACCTTAGCTCAGCACCAGCAGCAGTTCTCCAAGTGCTTTGTGGTGTCATTGCTTCAATGAAGTGTTGCAGTCATTGTAGGTATAACTGTAGAAGAGTCTATCTTGAAAGTTTCTACTGCAAGGTAACGGAGAGCTAAACCCTGCTGCATTGGCCGGGAATCGAACCCGGGCCTCCCGCGTGGCAGGCGAGAATTCTACCACTGAACCACCAATGCTTGATGACTCAGGGAAATATGCAATGAGGTGATGCAACGATGAAGATACATCTGTTAGACAAAAGCTGACAAGTTTCTTTACTGAAAGTTAGCAAACTTGTCGGCTTGAATACTCCATTTCCTCTCTTCAATAAGTTTCCAGTGGACAAAATGGTGCCAAAATTGCCCGGGGTGTACAATCGGGAGAAGGTCCAGGAGCCAGGGTGACTTACTAATGCTTGTCCAGATCACAAGTCACACCTTAGCTCAGCACCAGCAGCAGTTCTCCAAGTGCTTTGTGGTGTCATTGCTTCAATGAAGTGTTGCAGTCATTGTAGGTATAACCGTAGAAGAGTCTATCTTGAAAGTTTCTACTGCAAGGTAACGGAGAGCTAAACCCTGCTGCATTGGCCGGGAATCGAACCCGGGCCTCCCGCGTGGCAGGCGAGAATTCTACCACTGAACCACCAATGCTTGATGACTCAGGGAAATATGCAATGAGGTGATGCAACGATGAAGATACATCTGTTAGACAAAAGCTGACAAGTTTCTTTACTGAAAGTTAGCAAACTTGTCGGCTTGAATACTCCATTTCCTCTCTGCAATAAGTTTCCAGTGGACAAAATGGTGCCAAAATTGCCCGGGGTGTACAATCGGGAGAAGGTCCAGGAGCCAGGGTGACTTACTAATGCTTGTCCAGATCACAAGTCACACCTTAGCTCAGCACCAGCAGCAGTTCTCCAAGTGCTTTGTGGTGTCATTGCTTCAATGAAGTGTTGCAGTCATTGTAGGTATAACCGTAGAAGAGTCTATCTTGAAAGTTTCTACTGCAAGGTAACGGAGAGCTAAACCCTGCTGCATTGGCCGGGAATCGAACCCGGGCCTCCCGCGTGGCAGGCGAGAATTCTACCACTGAACCACCAATGCTTGATGACTCAGGGAAATATGCAATGAGGTGATGCAACGATGAAGATACATCTGTTAGACAAAAGCTGACAAGTTTCTTTACTGAAAGTTAGCAAACTTGTCGGCTTGAATACTCCATTTCCTCTCTTCAATAAGTTTCCAGTGGACAAAATGGTGCATAATGGTGCCAAAATTGCCCGGGGTGTACAATCGGGAGAAGGTCCAGGAGCCAGGGTGACTTACTAATGCTTGTCCAGATCACAAGTCACACCTTAGCTCAGCACCAGCAGCAGTTCTCCAAGTGCTTTGTGGTGTCATTGCTTCAATGAAGTGTTGCAGTCATAACCGTAGAAGAGTCTATCTTGAAAGTTTCTACTGCAAGGTAACGGAGAGCTAAACCCTGCTGCATTGGCCGGGAATCGAACCCGGGCCTCCCGCGTGGCAGGCGAGAATTCTACCACTGAACCACCAATGCTTGATGACTCAGGGAAATATGCAATGAGGTGATGCAACGATGAAGATACATCTGTTAGACAAAAGCTGACAAGTTTCTTTACTGAAAGTTAGCAAACTTGTCGGCTTGAATACTCCATTTCCTCTCTTCAATAAGTTTCCAGTGGACAAAATGGTGCATAATGGTGCCAAAATTGCCCGGGGTGTACAACTGGGAGAAGGTCCAGGAGCCAGGGTGACTTACTAATGCTTGTCCAGATCACAAGTCACACCTTAGCTAAGCACCAGTTCTCCAAGTGCTTTGTGGTGTCATTGCTTCAATGAAGTGTTGCAGTCATTGTAGGTATAACCGTAGAAGAGTCTATCTTGAAAGTTTCTACTGCAAGGTAACGGAGAGCTAAACCCTGCTGCATTGGCCGGGAATCGAACCCGGGCCTCCCGCGTGGCAGGCGAGAATTCTACCACTGAACCACCAATGCTTGATGACTCACGGAAATATGCAATGAGGTGATGCAACGATGAAGATACATCTGTTAGACAAAAGCTGACAAGTTTCTTTACTGAAAGTTAGCAAACTTGTCGGCTTGAATACTTCATTTCCTCTCTTCAATAAGTTTCCAGTGGACAAAATGGTGCCAAAATTGCCCGGGGTGTACAATCGGGAGAAGGTCCAGGAGCCAGGGTGACTTACTAATGCTTGTCCAGATCACAAGTCACACCTTAGCTCAGCACCAGCAGCAGTTCTCCAACTGCTTTGTGGTGTCATTGCTTCAATGAAGTGTTGCAGTCATTGTAGGTATAACCGTAGAAGAGTCTATCTTGAAAGTTTCTACTGCAAGGTAACGGAGAGCTAAACCCTGCTGCATTGGCCGGGAATCGAACCCGGGCCTCCCGCGTGGCAGGCGAGAATTCTACCACTGAACCACCAATGCTTGATGACTCAGGGAAATATGCAATGAGGTGATGCAACGATGAAGATACATCTGTTAGACAAAAGCTGACAAGTTTCTTTACTGAAAGTTAGCAAACTTGTCGGCTTGAATACTCCATTTCCTCTCTTCAATAAGTTTCCAGTGGACAAAATGGTGCATAATGGTGCCAAAATTGCCCGGGGTGTACAACTGGGAGAAGGTCCAGGAGCCAGGGTGACTTACTAATGCTTGTCCAGATCACAAGTCACACCTTAGCTCAGCACCAGCAGCAGTTCTCCAAGTGCTTTGTGGTGTCATTGCTTCAATGAAGTGTTGCAGTCATTGTAGGTATAACCGTAGAAGAGTCTATCTTGAAAGTTTCTACTGCAAGGTAACGGAGAGCTAAACCCTGCTGCATTGGCCGGGAATCGAACCCGGGCCTCCCGCGTGGCAGGCGAGAATTCTACCACTGAACCACCAATGCTTGATGACTCACGGAAATATGCAATGAGGTGATGCAACGATGAAGATACATCTGTTAGACAAAAGCTGACAAGTTTCTTTACTGAAAGTTAGCAAACTTGTCGGCTTGAATACTCCATTTCCTCTCTTCAATAAGTTTCCAGTGGACAAAATGGTGCATAATGGTGCCAAAATTGCCCGGGGTGTACAATCGGGAGAAGGTCCAGGAGCCAGGGTGACTTACTAATGCTTGTCCAGATCACAAGTCACACCTTAGCTCAGCACCAGCAGCAGTTCTCCAAGTGCTTTGTGGTGTCATTGCTTCAATGAAGTGTTGCAGTCATAACCGTAGAAGAGTCTATCTTGAAAGTTTCTACTGCAAGGTAACGGAGAGCTAAACCCTGCTGCATTGGCCGGGAATCGAACCCGGGCCTCCCGCGTGGCAGGCGAGAATTCTACCACTGAACCACCAATGCTTGATGACTCAGGGAAATATGCAATGAGGTGATGCAACGATGAAGATACATCTGTTAGACAAAAGCTGACAAGTTTCTTTACTGAAAGTTAGCAAACTTGTCGGCTTGAATACTCCATTTCCTCTCTTCAATAAGTTTCCAGTGGACAAAATGGTGCATAATGGTGCCAAAATTGCCCGGGGTGTACAACTGGGAGAAGGTCCAGGAGCCAGGGTGACTTACTAATGCTTGTCCAGATCACAAGTCACACCTTAGCTAAGCACCAGTTCTCCAAGTGCTTTGTGGTGTCATTGCTTCAATGGAGTGTTGCAGTCATTGTAGGTATAACCGTAGAAGAGTCTATCTTGAAAGTTTCTACTGCAAGGTAACGGAGAGCTAAACCCTGCTGCATTGGCCGGGAATCGAACCCGGGCCTCCCGCGTGGCAGGCGAGAATTCTACCACTGAACCACCAATGCTTGATGACTCAGGGAAATATGCAATGAGGTGATGCAACGATGAAGATACATCTGTTAGACAAAAGCTGACAAGTTTCTTTACTGAAAGTTAGCAAACTTGTCGGCTTGAATACTCCATTTCCTCTCTTCAATAAGTTTCCAGTGGACAAAATGGTGCCAAAATTGCCCGGGGTGTACAATCGGGAGAAGGTCCAGGAGCCAGGGTGACTTACTAATGCTTGTCCAGATCACAAGTCACACCTTAGCTCAGCACCAGCAGCAGTTCTCCAAGTGCTTTGTGGTGTCATTGCTTCAATGAAGTGTTGCAGTCATAACCGTAGAAGAGTCTATCTTGAAAGTTTCTACTGCAAGGTAACGGAGAGCTAAACCCTGCTGCATTGGCCGGGAATCGAACCCGGGCCTCCCGCGTGGCAGGCGAGAATTCTACCACTGAACCACCAATGCTTGATGACTCAGGGAAATATGCAATGAGGTGATGCAACGATGAAGATACATCTGTTAGACAAAAGCTGACAAGTTTCTTTACTGAAAGTTAGCAAACTTGTCGGCTTGAATACTCCATTTCCTCTCTTCAATAAGTTTCCAGTGGACAAAATGGTGCATAATGGTGCCAAAATTGCCCGGGGTGTACAACTGGGAGAAGGTCCAGGAGCCAGGGTGACTTACTAATGCTTGTCCAGATCACAAGTCACACCTTAGCTAAGCACCAGTTCTCCAAGTGCTTTGTGGTGTCATTGCTTCAATGAAGTGTTGCAGTCATTGTAGGTATAACCGTAGAAGAGTCTATCTTGAAAGTTTCTACTGCAAGGTAACGGAGAGCTAAACCCTGCTGCATTGGCCGGGAATCGAACCCGGGCCTCCCGCGTGGCAGGCGAGAATTCTACCACTGAACCACCAATGCTTGATGACTCACGGAAATATGCAATGAGGTGATGCAACGATGAAGATACATCTGTTAGACAAAAGCTGACAAGTTTCTTTACTGAAAGTTAGCAAACTTGTCGGCTTGAATACTCCATTTCCTCTCTTCAATAAGTTTCCAGTGGACAAAATGGTGCCAAAATTGCCCGGGGTGTACAATCGGGAGAAGGTCCAGGAGCCAGGGTGACTTACTAATGCTTGTCCAGATCACAAGTCACACCTTAGCTCAGCACCAGCAGCAGTTCTCCAAGTGCTTTGTGGTGTCATTGCTTCAATGAAGTGTTGCAGTCATTGTAGGTATAACCGTAGAAGAGTCTATCTTGAAAGTTTCTACTGCAAGGTAACGGAGAGCTAAACCCTGCTGCATTGGCCGGGAATCGAACCCGGGCCTCCCGCGTGGCAGGCGAGAATTCTACCACTGAACCACCAATGCTTGATGACTCAGGGAAATATGCAATGAGGTGATGCAACGATGAAGATACATCTGTTAGACAAAAGCTGACAAGTTTCTTTACTGAAAGTTAGCAAACTTGTCGGCTTGAATACTCCATTTCCTCTCTTCAATAAGTTTCCAGTGGACAAAATGGTGCATAATGGTGCCAAAATTGCCCGGGGTGTACAACTGGGAGAAGGTCCAGGAGCCAGGGTGACTTACTAATGCTTGTCCAGATCACAAGTCACACCTTAGCTAAGCACCAGTTCTCCAACTGCTTTGTGGTGTCATTGCTTCAATGAAGTGTTGCAGTCATTCTAGCTATACCTGTAGAAGAGTCTATCTTGAAAGTTTCTACTGCAAGGTAACGGAGAGCTAAACCCTGCTGCATTGGCCGGGAATCGAACCCGGGCCTCCCGCGTGGCAGGCGAGAATTCTACCACTGAACCACCAATGCTTAATGACTCACGGAAATATGCAATGAGGTGATGCAACGATGAAGATACATCTGTTAGACAAAAGCTGACAAGTTTCTTTACTGAAAGTTAGCAAACTTGTCGGCTTGAATACTTCATTTCCTCTCTTCAATAAGTTTCCAGTGGACAAAATGGTGCCAAAATTGCCCGGGGTGTACAATCGGGAGAAGGTCCAGGAGCCAGGGTGACTTACTAATGCTTGTCCAGATCACAAGTCACACCTTAGCTCAGCAGCAGTTCTCCAACTGCTTTGTGGTGTCATTGCTTCAATGAAGTGTTGCAGTTATTGCTAGATAACGACTGTTGATGTACTTAACAGTTATTAGAACATCAGCACTCGTGGAAAATACCTCTTATAAAATCAAATTACTTGTTGAGAACTAACTGTAATGACAGTTGTACAGTAAAATACTGAAACAAGTCAGGGTTGTAGTTTTCATAGTCGTTTATGTGTGTTTCTATTATGGTGCAGATGATTAAAGATTGTGTCTGAGTGTATGATGTTGGTGCGAGTTCAGTCGATTTTATTCATTACTGAACTTTGATCCATTTTAGGCTACCATTGTCCTTGATCGATGTAGGTCACTTAACCATGATGCATCAGATGATAGCAGTACAATCAGTACGGCCTTCATTAGGCCGTTGTCACACCTGTAGTGTGTTTTTCTGATTGCAAATATTAACACCTTCTGGTCAATAGCCTACCTGTGCCCAGCAAAAAATATTTACTTGTAAAATTCACACTCACAACTATAATGAACATTGACACACACAATGTGTGTTATGGGTGTTATCTAATGCTGTTGCTACCTTAAACAAAGCTAGGCTAGCACTCTTTTTTTCTTTTCTGTGTGTCGTCCTCGCTTGGTTCTTTTGATTATTTTAATATTGCTTGATTGTTTTAACATTATTTTACTGCTGTAAACTGCTGTGTATTGAGACACTCTGGTGTGATTTTGCAGTTTAAATAAATAAACTTCATTTTATGTTAAGCTAAGCTAACTGGCTGCTGGCTTCAGCTTTGTATTGACAACAGACTGTCGTGAGAGTGGTATCAATCTTCCTATGTAACTCTTGCCAAGAGAGCAATTAAACATATTTTCCGAAATGTCAAACCACTTTGTTGTGGGGTCTGTTTTTTGTAAAGAAGGCCAACTAAAATAGTGTTCTCTGTACACACAAGCATACAAAAGCCTTCTGTTTAATTATAAAAAGAACACACCCATAAGGAGCACACACACATACAGTGGTTTAAAAGCCTGAACTAAAATCCACAAATAAAACTTGTATAAGATGTTTAATAATGGTATGATAACTCATATGAGTGGATTACTGAACACAGTAAGTTTTGTGGTCGATGTGGGCTTTTATAGAAAACAGGAGAATCATATTAGGTGAGGTAAAAATAAAAAATAAAAATTGCCTAATGAAATAGAAAACCACAGATAGGCCCTGCTGGAAAGTGTCTCTTTATCTTGTAGGATTATTTTTGTTCATTGTACAATATTCCTTGTGAAGAGAATCTTCAGGCGATTACATCGTGTGTAATTCATGCTAATAAAGCACCTTTGAAATGGACAGATGAGGATTACAGATAGGAAGGGAAGAGCCAAAAGAAGTCTTTTGTATGATGTTGTTTTCACCTTCAGTGGCAGTAAGAATGGATATGTGAACCTCCTACACACTGCAGGTGTCATCTCAAAATGAGAGGTAGCTGGAATGGCCTCATTTGATGCTCCTACAGATTCCTTGACTGCCTGAGTTCAGAAGCCACAAAAACATCACATATTAAAGTGCTTTAGGTTTCATATAATGACCAAATGGACTGTGTACTGAATAATTCAGAGAAGACTCATTTTGCACTGAACTGATGATTTAATTAGTTTAATAGCCATTTGTGCTCCAAATACAATTTTCATAAAATCATATGACTCCTACTTTACTTTGCCAGTCCACTTTGTTAATTCATTCAACTTTATTTGGTATTTCCCATGGCCCCTAAACCCACCATTGTGTTCAGATTTAGCACAAAAAAAAAAAAGTATGAAAAAAATATGAATTTAAGAAGATTTAAAAAGCCACTTTGATGTCAGAAAGATGCATTTTTGAACTCCTTTGGGTGATTGGTGCATTCACATCATGCAGAATAAGCAAATTTCCTGTTCCTGCAACATTAAATATCCCCTCCAGACATTCTATGACATGAAAATACTGTTTTACCATGTTAAAATCCTCAAAATGACATTTTCTCTTATCCTTTTACTGAAAAAATCATCCACGTTAAGTTTATTTTTAAAGATATTTTTAAATATTGACTGAAGAAAGCAGAATCAACTTTCCAAAGCCTATCAAGGTGTAATTTGTAGCTGTACAATGCAAACACCTCCTCAGGTTGTTAAAATGTCCTAATGCTAACACACAATACAGAGCACATAACTATGCTGTCCTCAATGATATATGACTAGACGTAGAAAAGTCTATGAAGAGGACTCAGTAGCTTGTATTTATGCTAAATCTAATGTGACATAAATGTGGCATAATTCCTTTCTCCCAAGGACTAGCGATGGAAATGAGTGAACATTAATCAAAATGTTCTGACTGACTGATTCTGCAGTAAAGCACATATGTAAATCTACATCCTCTAGACCTAAATGTTCCAAACTCAAACCGGAGCGTCATTTGCATCATTAGTTCGACCAGGCTGCACAACATCTGAATGACTTTAGAATTTTTTTTTGTAAGATAGAGCGCAGAGGACTGAGGCCATGAGAATTTGTTGCTCTGCAAGCCCTAAGTGCCGCCTCTGGAGTCCTCAGTGGCCCTGCAGACAGAAATAAGGGCAGATTAGAGAAGGTGGAGAGGCAGGAGAAGAGAGCTGTAACAATGAATTGTGGCAGTTTACTTCATGGTGGTTGGCTGATCTGTGAGTCAGATAGTGTTTAAGTTGATTTGCCATGCAGTATGTGAGCAGCACCTGGATTCAGCGAATGGCCGAGGGGATAATCCCTCAAAACAGCATCTACTTTGTCAACGAAAATCCTGGAAATTCTGAAAAGTCACAGAGATTAAAGGATGGGGCCAACAAATCTTGATGATCTGGCACTTTGTAATGTATGCTGTTTCCAATACAAATAAAAGGAACAATCTGATCACAAACCAGCTGAAATTAGAAATTAGAAGTAAATTCATAGAAGAATATTAATACAATTAATTACAGTTATTTAAAGGGGAAGTCCAGTGATTTAGTGGCACACTTTCATAAAGTTGGGTGACCTCAAACAGACAGATTAAAAAAAAAAAGAGTGGTCAAAATCAGAGTAACAGAGGCTAAGATATCCTGACTTGTCAGGTCTTCTAGAATGGGTCAAGTTTCCAAAACACCTGCATCTTTCCATTAGACCCTCCCTGCCTGGGAAATGCTAACATCTTCCAAATCTGACTTCCCCAGTTTGTAACTCAGGCTTTTTGTAATAAATGTGTAGTCCCCAGTCCCAAACCATGATAACCCTGATGACATCACCATGATATCATCATGGCTATTTTCTCAGACAGGACAAAAGCTCCTCCAGAGACGTGCCATTGTACAATATTTTCACAGGCTGCTTGTGCTCAGTGAGTAGTAAACTGACATTCATGTGGAAAATTGGTGTTGTCTTAAATACAAAAGTACTATCAATATAATTACATTTGAATTTTTTCCCCTAACCCCCCAGATATACCTCTGGTATAAAGCATGAGTGTGTGTGTTCAGGAACATTTGCAGCTGCCAAAGCATGAAGTTGCAGATGTAGTTCTCGCAGCGGCTAAAATGAGACACGACCAAATAGTAACCTGTTTTTCATGAAGACAAAACAGGCTGAGTGTGACCTGAATGACACGGCAGTGATGCATGCTGGGTGATTCAGCATCAACTTGGTGTGTACTGGAGAGTTCCACATAATTTGTGGGGGAGGGGGGGGGATTTGTAAATGTCAGACTGTGTGCAGTGTGATGACTGGGAATGCCACTTTTATTTGTTGAGAGATGGTAGTTCAACACCAGCCACCTGTTCACTCCTGCTCAGCCCTGACTAGTAAGTGGGACCAGTTATTATATAACAGCTTTTTACTATGAAAAGGACTGATCTGGCTGTGAGTCAAATGAAGGCCTCTTGTTAATTTTTGAATCCACCACCCAGCATGACAGCGAGCTGAGAACAGCATTTTGTGTTTGTGTTGCGCACCAATTCAGGAAGCACCATGAAGTGCTTTTAGGTGCTTTTTTTGATGGTTTGTCAAATGCAAACACACTTTGAGGAGGCTGCTCTGCACACACACACACACACACACACACACACGCGCACCCAGAATGATGATGAACTGCTCTTACAGGCATCCAGATGAATTATACAAAGTAGTCCAAAAGCAGCCTCTTGTCCTGTGAGCCCATTAACCATGACAGTAATTCCTGCTCCTGCCAAGACGAGTTGGTGGTTTGCTATGTGTGTGTGCGTGTGTATGTTTGTGTGTGCGTGTGTGTGTGTGAAGAAAAAGAACACTGGCAAAGCTGGCAAGCACATATTTGCTGACTAGATCATACTGAAGCCACAGAAAACAGCCCTGTTACTCTCTGATTGATCATCAGAAGAAGTGCAGCACAGAATCACGATGAGGGAGTAAAATTCAGTTGCCTAGGGAGTGCACCTCTTTGTGTGTGTGTTGTGGGGGGTTGAGTGGATGGGGTTAGCTTGTCATAAGTCCAAAGAAAGGAGTGAAAATCCCTCCATCACAAATTCTTTGACTTATAACCCAGGGCTGCAGAGGCTGAAATAAAAATGAACATACCAGCTGCAGCAGAGATGGAGAGGTACATCACTATAAATCAGAGGGCTGATTAAATGTCTGAAGTATTGGAAAGAAGCGTTAGAAACATTTACACCAACATTTTACGTTTACACTCCCAAACTATGAGCACTGCTGACATTGCTCTGTCAGAGTCAGAGGCAGGAATGTAATTTCAACCTAACTGACTAACTGCTGCGGCTAGAAATACCAACATTTTGGCCCAACAATAGGGAGTCAAGAATAAATAATGGACCTGTTGGAAGACCAACTCATATCAAAATGTGTAATAGCTATGTTGGTCCATAGCGCAAACGATATTAGTTTCACAATAACTAAAATTTGTGAGATGCCTACATTTCTATTGGCCTGAATCCACATCATGTGACTGTCAAGTTTGTGCATCCAATACATCTCTAGAAATCCCTTATAAGATGTTGTTTTGTGTCACAAGTAAAGACAGAATTGACTTATCCAGTTTGGAGAGTTATGGATAACTATTATGAGTGAAGGACTCAGCAGCATGCTCCTTGCACTAAACCTGAGTGCCATCTCTTCAGAAAGCTGTTTCAGGTAACTCAGTAGCCTTGCTTTTGGAACAGGCCCTAAGTACTGTAGAACTACTGTTAATGACATGAAATCACATTGGTAGAAAACCAAGAAAATAAAGGTGCCTCATTGGCTGTTGATAGTAGATGAAAATGAAAAGTTCAGATGCTTTAAAAGACAAAAAAATGGACTTCCTGTCATTTGTTGATGTGGTCTCGTGCAGTGTGGACCAACACTGTGAGCCACAACAGCACAGATTTACCTCCATCTATGCTATAGCATAATGACAGATTACCGTCCGTTTGGACTTTGACTCATATCCTGCAGACTTTCACAGCCAATATCAAATTACACAGACACTACTATTTTAATAAACGCCTCATCTGATAAGCTCTGCCAGTCATTTTGAGACAATTAGGCCTTCATGTTCATTCTGTGTTCATCTCCACCTCCATGACATTCCTGCGAGACACAAACACAAAGACATGCTCATGAATACCACGCATACACACACACACACACACACACACACACACACACACACACACACACACACACACACACACATCTCTTCTGCTCCATATCTCAGGGTTGGGTTGTCCTATTTGATGTAGTAAGCTGTCTGGAGCCTACACCACACTTACTGTACTGTCTGTATCAATCCACTTCTCATTACTGGTAATGCCAACTCCCCCGCATCCTTTATTCCCATCATCATCTCACACACACATATACGCTCTTCTTCTTGCTTTCTTTTTCTCCGACATTGAATCCTTGCTGTTTCAACTGCAAGATGAAGAATTTTTGAGCTACAACTGTGTTAGAAGACTCAGTGTGGAGGGCAGTTTGGACTTTGCGAGCTTGGACTTCCATCAGCTCTCTGTTATAAAGAAGAGTACTTTGTTTTTCTGCAGAAGAGCCCGAACTGCTGTTTCAGAGAATTTTGTTGAGATGAAGCCTGTCTACCTGATGTGCTCTTGACTCTCCAAGCAATCATTTAGTCCACAAAGCTGCTGTCTGTGCCCAGCTGCTGGCTGCTCCCCATAATGAGACCACTGCTCCTCTTAAGATCCTCCTTAAATACACACACAACACACACACACACACACACAGACCAAACTGCAGAGGTAAGGGTACACCATGGAGTGAATGACAAACCAAGTCAGTTATTTATATAAAGCTTAAAAACACAAAACAGGTGTGTGTAGAGATTTTTTTTTTAAGTAGAGTGATCATAAAATAAATGACTGAATAGATTATTAAAAAGTAAATGAATGAATGAAAAGCATGAATAAAAATGAAAAAAATGAATCATACTAGTTGTATTAAATTCAGCCAACACTTGAATCTTTTTTTGTCTAAAACATCAAAGACAAATACTCTTCCAAAAAGCAAATTGTATTACTTTATTCAAAATGAAAGTCCCTGTAAATTTTTCTGTAAATGTTATGTATTTTCATTTTTTTGTCAAAATTAAATGTTATATGCTTTTATCCTTGTCACAAAAATGCTATCAAATGATCATATAGTTTTAAGTCTCAGTTGGAATTAGATGGGCCCTCAAGATACTGGAATAAAAAGCTATTCATATGGAATTATAAAATGTTATGTATATTTTAGTCAGAGACACTCAACATCAAGGAATTGATGTCAGATCTGATGGAAAAGGCTCTTCATTTTGAGGGAGCTCAAAAAGAATCTGAGTAGAGATGAGGACTCTGCTGCCAGAACTAATACTTCCTTAAAAAACATACATGAACACTCAATCTTAAATTGACAATTAATCATTGGGGTGGTGGAGGGAGCTGTGACAACCAAAGTTGTAATGAGCCTATGAGCAGAATAATAGTGAGAAGTGATGTAATGTGCACACTGTTCACATGTATGAATATGATTGGATGTTTAAAATGGTATCTGACACCCTTATGTTATTGTCTTAAGATTATGTGATACTCCCTTATTGTCAAAAACACATTGTAAGACTCTGTGTTTCCCTTGTGAAAATGTTCCCAACAAGTAGAATCAAAGGTGAGCTGTGGGACGCAGTCACTATAACTTTACTGCTCATTAGACAGATATGGATTCATCCTTCAACACTTAATTCTCAGCAGAGACATAAAGAAACTCCCTAGAGATATGGTGAATTAATTAAAAATACTGAGAAATATGGGATGATTGTGATGCACACAGCTGTATGTACAAATATTGGCACTGATCTTCATACAGTATCTCTTCAGCCTAGCAAACTGGGGGATCCATATTTGCAAATGTGAACTGGTTATTACATTAAGACTTTAAATTTCCAAAACAATGTTACAGTCATTATTTTTTGTTGTGTGGAGCCTTATGTGAAGTAGTATTTGTCCAAAAGTCAAAGATCTCTGTGTGCACAGTGACATTAAGGTACATTACCATTAGCTGTAGAAACAGGCAGGTTTACTGGTCTCCTTGAGGACAAAATATTATGTTTGTTGTGCGATATAGGTGAGACTGAAGACAAATGTTTTATGGCTCATTATGTAATGATTTTAGGGCTATACCATTTAGTAGTAATGAGTAATTCTAAAAAACTTGAGCTGTGTTTCAAGAAGGAAACCTTTTGCGGGGCTGATATTTATTTGTAGAGCAGGTACAGAAGACAAGGTTCTGTGTTTGCAATGTAATGTATGATGTTTTATTCTTGTTTATGTTCGACAAATGTTTCACCATGCAACTGTATTTTGGTGTCTTGTAAGTCCATGTGGGCTATATACACTAATTATATCTAAAACAATATTGGAGCCTTTTGAGGACACCCCTCTCTGAAGGATGCACTTGGTAAATCCACTCCTACAACAGATGTGGACAAGAAGAGGTTACAAACACATAAACTGTGCTGATGCTAGGGGCAGGCAGTAATGTTTTTTTTTTTTTTCCAAAAAAGTAAAATCAGGTTTCCAGAAAGAAAGTCACAATAGAGGAGACAATGTCACGGAAAACCACTATTAAACAGAGCGTAGCACTGATGCTATGCTAGACTATGTTCTACAAAATATTAAAAACCTTTTGAAACAGTTTATTGACAAGCTCTTTATTTGTCTGAACTGTGAGATCTCACAGTCACATCAATCACTTATATAGATATATATTAGATATAAGACCAGAGGCTTGATGGATTCACTGGCTTCACTCGAGTCACTGGGTACACAGTGGCTTTCTTGCATACATCAACAGATTAGGTTGTCTAATTCCCAATGATATATAGCACTTTGATATTTGCTGTCAGAAGTGACATTGACCAAAATATAAAGACAGCATCAAAATGTATATATTGTCATGCTGTCTACTAAAGAAACACCCAGGACAATATGCAAATAAAGGGCTCTAACTCACTGAAGAAAAGGTGGATTTAAACCAAACTTCACTTGGAGCTACAAAACATCTAAATACAACTTTTTGAGTTGAAAAAACATAAATTCTCTAGTTGACTATAGAGTTATTCAACAAAAGTTTTCTTTCACTGTTGGTTCTTTGGGGGTCAAATATGGTGTGCCTACACAAAGGAAATGCATGATGGGCAGGTTCCCCTGAATCATATGATGTATAACACTTGATACTCACTGAAATAATAAACTCAGAACTGCCAAAAATATAAAACTACTGTCCAGGTGCTTCTTTGTCTATGTAGGATTTAGATTAACAAAAGTGTTTTTAAAAAAAAAGAATAATAATAATAATAAGAGGACAGAACACTTGCTAGCATGGATAATTATTTAATATTGGTAGCATGCTGATAAATGAAGCAGCCTCAAAGAGATGTTACTGAGAATAAGTGGCCTGTGAAAGTTAGGAGCCTAATTTCAGTCCTGTGTGCTTCATGTTTATTGAAGGGTCGGCATAGTATGCACAAAACATTCAGTTTCAAATTTGGTATAAATATTTCATTACCAGAACCCTGTTTGTTGGCATCTCCAGAAGTGAGAGACTGAACAAAGATGGTGAAGTTGTTGTAGAAGTTTGTGTGAAGCCTGCTGTCAGCCAATATGAAAGTTGGAAAACGCTCTGATCACACTCTGATCAGACTTTAGTGGCACAGTCAACACTGATTTGAATTTTGCCTGCTGTTACACCAACCTATTCCTTACCTCCTGTTACCCCATCATGTTCTGTGTGAGATTTGTTGTCCCACCTAGAAAATGATTTTTTCAGGATTCTAAAATTGCTTTTTTATGGAACCTATGACAAGAAAATCAAAACTGAAATTGTGCTGCTCTGATAGTGAGACAGGATTCTTTTCAGTGAGTTGTTTTTCTTCACCTCAATCTATTGTGAAAATGCAACGATGAAAACAACCAAAAATGTATCACTAGAACTTATTCCTCCTAACAGAGAGCTCATCTGGGCTCTTTGTTCTCCGGTCTATGAATGAATAATGCCTCTGTGGTAATCTGTGGAGCAGCCTCCAGCCATTGGCTGATGGAAGTCCTCGTCAGAGAGATGAATGATACGGTGCTGACCCTAGGGGAGCTGCAGGCATTAAACAGGACTGAAGGATGACTGTGATTGTATGATAGGACGGGTAGATGTGGAAGGATGTTTAACTACTTTCTTATTAGAAACCAGATCCACTGATTAGCAGTAATGAGACAAATAAGAAATGACAGAAAACATGTCATCTGTATTAGCTGCTTAAATGATTCAATTAAGCAAAACACTTTTTTATTTTAGACCTGGTATGCAACTGGAGTTCGTTGCTAGCTGCTATTTGTCTCAGTGTATCAGCCTCTAGTATCAGTATGTGTAAATGTAAATGTGTATGTTGATGTCACTGTGTCTGTGCATGTTGATGTGATGCTAAGAGGCAGGAACAGAGGAGCAGGGGCAGTGTGGAGTTTGCCTCCTGGGCCAAAACCAGCTGACAAGAGCTACTCTATTAAAGATTATGAGATTAAAGAGGCTTTGAGCCAATCCACTCCCCAAGCGCTTTCACTCTTCTGCCTGCTTCAGCTTATCACACATAACTGACCCTCAGCTGTTTGAAAAGCCTTTGGCAGAGGAGGCTGTGTGGTCTGACAATAATTTGGATTGTAAACTTTATGTTTAGTATAGTTTACACTAGTATATAGTTAGTCTTCTGCCTAAATCCTCTTCACTTGATAGGTCGTGTACAGTATGTCATCATACTATGGGTCTGTTATTTTTACACAGAAATACAGAACAGTCTCCAATTTTGATCACTTTATTTAAATGATGCTATATTATATGACACTATACATGAGGGATAATGTACAGCGAGGAGGTAATTATTGCAAAATAATCACCCTGAAGAGGTTTATTTCACAATAATGAGCTGTTTGCTTATTACATGGCTACTTACTAAAGAAATCAATAATTTCACACAAAATATTAATTTAAAAATGATTTTATTGATTTAAAAACAAATGTAATGCTTCTGCTAAAACAGTAGCCTGTTAGATTCTACAGTTGGAACTGAATCCATAGCAACATAAACTCTATAGCTTTCTAAGGATTAGCCTACTTAGCATTGTAATTCACATTAACCTGAACATTTCCATTGATGGTGAAGTGAGGCGAGGTGAATGGGATTTCTTTGAGAATATTGATGTTGATGTTTCTGTCCTCATTCATTTTTCTGTTTCCTGCTTTGCAGATTACACACCTGCAAACACAGCTGTTACTGCTACAGTCACAACTGGTAGCAATATTACTAATATCACTAACGCTTATTGCCTAAGTTAGTATGTAGTGATAGGCAACTAGGATAGGTGCTCACCAGACCTGCTGCTGTTACCTGGATTGGAGGACAGGATCTTGTTCCCTATCTGTAAAGGCTGGAGTCCAGTAGCTCCTCAGGCTGCCCTCACATCTGTGCCCAGTCACAGACATTATCACCCTACTCTCAAGACCAGCCTGAGAGAGGAGCTGGACAGCTGTGCTCCTCAAGCTGTGATTGGTGCATCTCCTTGAAAGCCCAGCTGCTTTGCTGATTTGGGGTAACATCTGCCCAAGGAAATTGTACCCCATGGGCTCATGAGACTACCATACTGCTTGTCTGTTCAGCAGCTGTTGGTCTTTTTTCAGGAGGTGAAGGTAGAAAGCTTTAGCGTCAGGAGGGCAAAGAGATAAATGCTTTTTAAAACTGGCAACAGGGCAGTTTAGACTGTCAGGCTCAGTGAAGATGCGCTCTCTGTAATTTTCTCTATATGGATCTTTGGCATCTTTGCAGTTCTTGGTCTCAGCATTGTGGGCAAGAGAGATGTACTCATTGCCATTCTCATCATGTTTCAAAATGAAAGAGTCTCGTTACTTCTCGATTGCCCTCTGTGTGCCTCATTTTGCCAGATACAGCCGTACCTCCAGCCGCTCTTTTCAGACCAGTCCGTTCACTGTGTCTGGAAACAGTCCCTCTGAACACCTGAGGAGCTGCAAGCTGTAGCTGCAAGCTGTAGCTGAGATGGCAGAGGGTGGTGCTGGCGGATGAAGGTTTTTCATTACACACTTAAATACTCTGTTGCTGGATTTGAAGGTAGCACAATTAATTATGTCATATTTTGAGAAGTGTCAACATATCCCAGCCCTAATTGCTATGTAATTGAATAAGTTTTACTGTTGGAATTTTGAACAGATGTATAAAATGACCGCAGCGCCTGGTTGAGGTTTTCTGTCCCTTAACTGTCAAAGTCTGTTGACATTTTGTTTTTTGGGGACAGAATCAAAAGTTTTGTACTCAAACTATATTAAAATATTGATGTATATTAATATAGGAATATCTAAAATGGTGTGTTGAGTGCATTGGGGCTGAAAAGATATGGGGTGGGTGGGTGGGGAGACTCAGCAGCCACACATTTTCTATTTCTCTGTTTAGTGTTTGAAGGTTAGGCTATCCCATCATTGCTAACTTTGGAGCTACCCCCCTTCACTTTTCCAGCAGTTGGGGAAACAACTGACATTTGACTTTTCTTGGTCTTGATTTCATATTAACTTGATATTAACTGACACACTGTAGTCTGTACTGTACATGTACTGCCAGACTGACAACTAATAACCTTTTCTTCTGCTCTGCGCGCAGTCACCATCACTTTTCTGCCACTTGCTCTCTCACTGAAGCATTCACTCACCCACTATGAACACCTATTACTCACAGCTCTATTTCCTAGGCAACGATACTGAGGTTAACTCACATTTCGAAACAGTGTTGCACAGAAGCTCCCAAAAGCTGTTGATTTCTGAATGAATGGATATTTGGCATTATTTTTGGCATTAAAAAATATTCTTTTGTCCTGGTGGCTAAAATACAGCATATACAATACGATAGGATATGATGCTATTCTATACAATATGATACTGTATGATATCACACTATACAATACAATAATACACATATCTATATTATACTATTATATATGATACGATAAAATATGATATAATACAATACCATGCAATGTGATACCATATAATTCAACAAGATTTAATACAACGCCACTTTATGCTACAACATATAGTATGTGATATACTACACTATTTTATGTAACTCTTATAAAATTATAAATGACGTAATATTACACTTAACGGCAGTCTTACTATCCAAAACTACACAAAAGTTGATGTAGTAGCCAGCAAAAAAATAAACAATAATATCTTACACATTTTCAGTAAATTACACAATAAATGATTGTACACACTGATACAACCACAAAGTGCCTTGTAACCACAGATACACTCATTTGCGATAATGCAAACACATCACTGCACAAACCAATTATCACATTACTTCTTAGTGTTAAGCAGGTCAATGTTCATGTTTTTTTAATTTTATTTTGTATGTTTAATGTTGACACATTAGAGAGGTTTTGATGTCATTGTACTCTTTCTGAGTTTAAACAAAGATTGAATGAATTAATGAATCTATAGTATATATAATGCTATAGGCATGAATGAGTGCCTATAATGATTTAGCAGCTAAGTCACTAGTCACTTGTCACTATATGCTTTTTACATGATAAAAGACTAGTGGAAACCTTTGTTCGACATAATAAACCCACAGCTTACATTAAAAATTCATCCACTAATGTAGCCTGTAGCAAAGATTTTCAAAATGGGTTCTTCGACTGAGTGCGTCAGTGACTCTGTCACTCTGTCTGTCAGTGGGTTCAGGTTACATCTTTTCTTCTTGCATAAATATGGTTTTGAAATTTTACTTCAGCATCTCACTTTCATTCCAATCATAATGACTCTTACTCTGGTTGAGATACAGACAAGAAAGGAAAGGATTAAGAAAGAGGGGCTTGACATGCAACAAAGGTCCCTGGCAAGCATCAAATCTGGGATGCTGTGGTTACATAGTACTGTATGCGTCACAGATAAGGATGCACCGATCTGATACTGATATCCGATATCGGGATTGGGTCTAGCACTGACTCAAAGAGCTGGATCGGGTATTGTGATAATGGGGCCTATCTTGGCTGATCTAAGAAAAGAAGACACACCGGCGGGGCCTGTGGTGTTGTTAGACACTCGTCGGAGCCAGTTGCTGCTGTTTCAGCCTTGTGAAGCACAAGGTCTACGCTAACTAATAACACTATGTGAAGCTGTTTGGACTATCTTAAGTAAATATCAGTTGTCCCAAAGAGCCTATGCCTTAATAAGACCATTGTAGCTAATCTTGCTAAGAGAAAAAAACAGTGGCCTAATGACAAAACACATTCGATAGTTAAAGCCAATGCAACATAGAACAGTAATGTTAAATTTTAGCCTATGCATATATTAATTTAGATTATGTCATACATCTGGATCGCAGTCCAAGACCACTGTTGTTCGATCATTGCAGCTAAATGTTAGCAACCCGAATCAGCTGTATATCTGCCGTCTTGAACGCATCCCATTCCACCTGCGAACAAATTACTTGAATCAGTCACTCATGAATTTCTGATTATGCTGTATAATTTAAAACAAATAAACATATTGTTTGTTGCATTTTGTTTTACAATGTTAGGAAAGCAAAGTCAAGTCTGATGTTTCCTTACACATAAAAGAATGACCTCAGTCTCTTCTACACAGTCAGGGCATACACACCTCTGATGTTTTATTGAGTCGACAAGAGTGTTAAAGATTCTTGAGGTGATGATACACTGTATTTACAACAAAACCTTTGTGAGTAGAAAAAAAAGCGATATTTTCAACTGCTTTGCCCGGAGTGTCCCATCCACCACCAGTAAGCAGTCACAATGAAAGCTGTCTCTATGTAGCCTAACTGTTCATCTGAATTTGCCACATATCTCAACATGTGGCAAATTCTTGTAAATTTTGGTACTGGCTGAGACAAACCAGTACCTCTTTCTATCAGTGGTACCTGCAGGCAGTGAATCACATCAGCAGAAGAGGGCAGAAGACAGGATGAAGGACTGCCTGCGCAGAGAGCAGCTGCACTCACATACCGTACACTGCCAGAAACAGGTTGTGATAACTAAAAGGAGCACAGATGGAGAAATGGTGTAAAATAGGGAGACTCCCTTGAAAAATTGGAAGTGTTGACAGTTATGGTCTTGTCTTATGAGTAGACTTGTGAAAGTGGCTGACGATAGCTACACTTGTTCTTGTCAAGCTTCAGTGGATGAGAGAATAGGTTTCTTTAGCTTCTGGCTTGTAAATGCACAAGATGAACACCTCCACATATACTCTATTGTGATATTTCACTGAGAAAAATTTAGTTGGAATTGTTTAAATTTGGATAAATGAGCTACTGCCCATATGATATACCTCTGATGCACTTAAATACAACAGTGCTTACATGCACAAATAATATCCTATTTTGTGTGCTTACCATGTGCTGATGTAGTATCAGAGGGACAAAGCTCTGTGTTCTGTCATCAACAGGAGCACAGGGATTATATTTTGTGGAGAGGAAAAGCCTGTCTGTTCTGCCCTCTCCTGCTCTATATAAAACACTGAGGCTGATCCAGCTGCACCGTCACACACTGAAACAGCTTAGCTTCAGTTTGAGAAACACATGCACACACACACCAGGCAGACCACACATAGAAATACACATACACACACACACACACACTATACAGTAGTACTCAGCATGTGGTTAGCTTACTGGCTAGTGGGAGTCGGGCTGGGTCTCTCTGATGGGAAGAAAGCCCAGCTAGCTCTTTTAGAAAGCTACATATTTTTAAAATGCTACAAGGCCCCATCTGATACCATGCTTTCATGTCTTATATACAAATACCTCAGTTGTTTTTAAAGTATTGATGCATTGAACCATATAGATTACAGTATATTACACATTTTAAATAAAAGCAATGGCAAACAGGTAGGTCCTTAGTGAAATAACAAATTAACAATATTATAAGAATAACAATACCAATACCAGTAAGACTTAACAGAGGTTATGAGTTGGTATAGAGTTTTGCTTTATATTAATTGGAGAACTATGTATTGACATTTTGTAATAGTACATGTGTCTGTGCATGAAACACACAAAGTGTATATATGTGTGTGTCTACTGTATATATATGTGCACACACATGTGTATATGGTATCATTAGCACTAATAATAATTCCAACTTGGCTTTTTCAGGGGTTCAGTGCAGTCATTGAGGGCTGGCAGGGCCCACCCTCTTTGTCATCTTTTTTAAAACAAAATCTTTCTTATGATTCAAGATTCGGGAGCTTTATTGTCACATGCACAGCAACAAAGTGGGTGACAACATTGAATTTATGTAACATGGAATCTTAGAACAAACTGCATTATACTATATCATTTCCCCACACCTGATGAAATCAGAAGGGACAATTTTATATGCGATTTACTAAATGCCATATAAAACAATTTACTTTCAAAAACAAAAACTCCTGATTGGTGAAAAGACTGCCCCTTTAAAGACATTTAGTATCAACATGTTGTTTCTAAAAGTGCTAGAAGTCTAGAAGTGCTCATTTTAGCCCTGGAGTGGATCAGATGTGTCATTTTACTGACAAAGTTAAACAATGCTAACTTCAGATTTATAGTTCTGTTCTATTGTGACAACAGATTTATGTTCTAATCAAAAACAGACAACATATCATATGACTTACATATTTCTTATGTATTGTATATAGTATACTGAAAGAAAGCACCACAAAGCTTATAATCTGATACAGAAAGACTGAACACTAAAAACATTGCTTTGTTTTTAGGGTTCAGAATTTCAATAATTGGAGGAGCAACCTCCTCTGCCTCTATGGAAGAGGCTCTTCTGGTGTATGTTTAATCTTTGTGTGAACCTCTTAAACATAAGTGCTTAAGGACACAAAATGAATCTCAGTGTAAGCTGTCAATAAAGTTGTGTCTTGTCGTGTTGCATTGTATCATCATGTCTTTCTAGTTCTTTGTAGTTGTGATGACCCAGCCTCCCACCCATGTTACCCTGAGTTGTGATTTAAAGAAATACGTCTTTCTACCTGCTTTAAAATGGTCTTTTTTACATGGTGTATTTTATGACCTATAGTTACATTTACATTAAAGAGGGACCAGGGGTTTCCTTTTGAGTCACAAAATTGTTCAAAACTGGTTACTCAAAGATGAGTACAGAACTTCTGGGATGCTTTGTGAGTAGATGTTATGCTGATGGCTAAAGCGGTCAGGATTTGTACTTCAACATTTTTTCCAGGTGAGAGTTACAAAAATTTAACCCTTCCCCTCTGTCCAAATAGAGAGCTACCAAGTGCTGGGATAAAATTACTCCACTATGGGTTTCTATTTGCAACTTGTACATGTCATCAGAGGCCAGCAGCTTAATGTAAACCACTAAGCATCGACAATAAGAATAGCAAAAAAACAAAAAAACAAAAGCAAAACGAAACAAAGAAAAAACATTTGATATTCTAAATGTACCAGGGATCCACTGATGAATTTTCCTCTTCTTTTTGAGTGGATTTATTTTAATGGTACATTACTGCCCTTTACTGTGTAGAGAAGCTATTGTGGTGGGTAGAAATATCAAACCGCAGGAAGTAGTGTCCTCACCACAGGTGGAAATGCTATCACCATGGGAAGAGCTGCTCTCAGCAAGAGCAGGGACATTAACACTACAGACAGGTAAACATATCCTGTAGGCTATAGAAACATCATGGGAGGGGGACAGACTTTGTAGGAACCTTGTAGGCAGAGGTCAGGTGATCAAGTGGAAATACCATTATCATGAGTAGACATGTTATTTGAAGCTAGTGATGGGAATTGCGGTTGTATGAAATGATGCTTCTCTGCTTTATTGGTTTGCTGGTCAGTCACAAATAATCTGATATTGTTGATTAACTCGGCCATCCTGGATACCCACCCAAGCCTTGAATGTAACTTACTTTGTTTATGCAGAAAATGAGCAAGACTTTTCCTTCCTCTGGATGCCTGAAATAACTCCTGCTTCATAACTCTATTAGAGTACGAGACAGCCATCAGCACAGATAGGATTGATGTTGCCATCAGTAGAAACACTGTTGCTGTGAGTAGAAATGTTACAGCCGGAAAGAATCTATAAAATATGATGATGATAGGCTGACATTTCACCTAGAAAAGAAACAGAATGGCTGCTGCAGTTGTGAAGTTCTTTAGGTTTTGGTGTATGGAAGAACATCACCTGCCATGTCACTTTTTCTTAATGGCATATTCAGATACTGACTGCATTTTAAAACCAGGGTTAAATGCTGTCGCATACAATGCAGGCACATTCTAACAGAGCTATCTTTACACAACAAGTACAGAAATATTTCTGTGTCTGTAGGTTTTTCCCTCTAAATCTAAACTGTGAGGTTAACACTAACTAAACAGTCCTGTACAACAGTTGGTTCAGGTGAAGGGGAGGTATGAGCCAATGGTTGGAGTCACTGGTGAAAAATAATGTGTCTATGAATCTGGTAAAAAAAAAAAACAGGGAAACATTTTGCTTGCTAGGTTTGCAGGTTTGGTCACACCAAAGAGACACATCAAATACAAGGTTTGTGCCTCACTAGAAAGGTTCCTGTGTCTAAATTTGCTTCTTGTTATTTTCCCCATTTACTGCAGTTTCCCCAGTCTTCTGTCAACAGAAAGCACACATCTGTGTCAGTATTTGGTCAGCACAAGCAGAATTTGGAATTATGAAATGTGTTTCAGAGTACAGTAAGTCATTTGTGCACATTTTGAATGTAAATTACGATTACCTTTACAATTACAACTACACAGCTGAGGATGATGCGTGTTTAATGGGAGTTTAACATGGGAACATCTGTGACATAGTGGCACATTGTGGAAGAAGGAACAAGTTAAACAGTAAAACTGTCCACCCAGTGTGTGAATTAACACACACACACACACACACACACACACTCCCTTTCCATCCACCCTTTCATTTTCAGAAGGGAGGGTAGACTGTTTCCAGGTTTTCCTTGGAACAAGTTTTTAAAACTATTTATATCACCAAACTCCAAGGCGCCTTGTCATTAGAAGGCCTCATATAGAAAAGAGGCTGGTTCCACCCATCACAGCTCGTCTCTCACACCCCTCTCTCTCCGTGTCTCCCTCTCACTCTCTCTCATTTCTCTCCATCAGGGCCAACACTTTTGTGGTTTTGCCCAAACAGCATTAGCTTCATGTTTCATAATCTTTTCATGTGAATGTTACGTTCCGCAAACGTATCCAAACACACGCTTTGTTGTGTTTTTTTTAAATGTTTTTCTTGCAGCTACCATATACAGTAGCAAACATCTGGCTGCCCCTTCATAAATCCACAATTTCTTAAACAGGCAACCACATTCACAATCTGGTTCAACCCACTAAACTCCATGAAAACTGAGGCACCTTGGAAACATGGTCCTCGGAAACATTGGTTTAACAAAAACAAATCTTAATTTAATGTCCGCTTACTAGCTTTTCTGTGAAGCTTTCAACTACATCTCTTAGTCTTCCTCAGCAGCTGGAGTAGGAGTTCATTTGCCATCATAAGAGAAGTTTATAGAAGTTCTATACTGAGTTCAAGTGAAGACAACTGAGCTACTCCATGATACCTGGGCAAACTCTATCCACTGATGAAGACCACAAGATGTGACTGAAAGCTCAGCATAAAAGCCAGTAAGTTGACCTTGGGTCAAGATCTTTTTGTAAAATCGATTCAAACCGTGTAAAAGTCGATTGCCAAAAGAATCCATTGAGACTGTTCCACTGATCAATTATGTACCCTTTTATGTACCCTACAGTGGTAATCTAGACACCAAGCTTATCTACATTATCTATATATTATTGTGTAAGTACAGTTGTATTTTGGACACTATTTTTCCCTTTGCGGCCAGATTCAAGAAAATGGGTCTCAGTTAGATGTATCCCTTGCTAACACTAGCAGACATGTTAAGGAGTGATAGAGTCCCTGGCAAGAAAATTGAAAAGTAAGGAAAGGGATGCACCAAACAATTTTGATTACAGCTCCATGAATGAAAATGCAAAAAATGGATAAAGAAAGAAGGTGCAGATTGAGTAAGGAGACGATATGATAAGGGCAGTAATGGGTGGAGGTGGATGGGGGCAGGAGGAGGACGGAGGCCGGGAGGAGTCGTAGTAGGCGGGGGGGAGATGGAGGTAAAATTGGTGTGTAATTACTCTCTTACTCTTTTAAATTAGAGGGGAGGACAGTACTGCCGACCTCCTGTTGGTGCCTGATGTCTGCATCAGCATTGCTCCTCCACTGCTTTCCCTTTTATTCCTCCTCTCCTTGGAGTTTCACAGAAACTGCTCTGAGCCAACCACAATGCTTTGGGAATTTTGACAATAAATTTCATTCATAAACTGAATGAAAAAGTAGCTTTTCGGTCATGCCAAAATCAGCAATCCAGCCAAACCTGGATAAATGGCAGAGTGATGAGTGGATTTGCTTTTTAGCTGCATCTCAAAGGAAACAAATTCTCTTGAGTGAGGAGAATGTTCTTGGTGAAGAAACAGTGGGGGTGGAAACAGTCCATTCTTACATTGTGTGAGCCAGTAATCAATACTTACATCTCATCATTATTACTAGATACCAACTGGTACACAATTTTATTTACAATCCTCAGCTTTTCTTACTGTGTGACATCTTTGTCCCAAAGTCACTATAACAGCACTAGTTGTATTATTCAAATGTAAAACAAATACTGAAATTCTTTGAAATTCTAGTGCCAGGAAGTTCCAATCTTATGTAACTTCAATACAAACATAGTCCAACTTCAAATTCCAAAAATCAAAGTCTCAGTGATTAAACTTACAGGTTAGAAAATCTACCAAAGCTTATGTACATTATATAGGAAATACGGGAAATTGGAACCACTTGAAATATCAAAAACACACGTAACAATTACATTACATTACACATTAACACCAACACTCACAACTATCACACAGGCTAAGAAGCACCTGCCCACCTGTCAAATGCAGGTAGCACAAAAGCGGTGGGGCACAGTAACGCTGTTACTCTTAATAGCCACTTTAGCAGGTGCCATTCCATGTAGTGAACTCTTTTGTCATAAACTGGAGCAGAGCTGCAGATTGATCTAAGGAAAGTTACTGTCAGCTTAACTCCCAGCTAGCATTGGTTCATACAGCCACTTAGACAGCTGATACCCCCTCTCTCACACACACTACTAAAAAGAGGAAAAAATGGGTGTACATAATTTTGTCATTTTGAATCAGGAAACAATTGAATTGATTAGACAAAAAGATTTCTCCAATGCAGAGATTTCTTCTACTTTGTTTGTTTTTGTTAATAAATATTTAAATAGACAAAGTTTTTCTCTTGCTAGTTTTTTCATTGTAGTTTTTATCTTGACAATGTATTCTTCTACACCCCTGCATCACTTTTATGATGTACGATAAGAAGCTAATCTTTATATATCTTAATCTTAACACTAGTGTTATACATTATGTAGTCTTGAGTGTAGTCTTAAGTAATATTAAGAAATCAGGTAAATGATTGCATTTTTCAAGTAAATTGCCCATCACTGGTCACAAATATATACAGTTTCATACATATATCTAGACTCCTAAACAGAGGGTCATTGTAGTTTTTAGAAAATGTTACTCAAACAGGAGAAAATAGTGCATTTGTCTGGGACTATTTTTAAATGTGGATGAATGCACATTTGTTGCATTTGTGAGTATTTACAGCAGCAGGATGGTGCATATGGAATTGTATCAGAATAAATGACAGTATGTGTGTTCATGGTAATGATGGAACATTCTTTCAAACTGTGAAGTGCATACACGGTGCACACATTTGAAATGAAACTGATTTTTTTGCTGTAACTGATGTTCAGGTGTAATCACAGCTTAATGATACTTCAAAAGATTGTACAAGTAAAAGCTTTTATGATGATGAGCACATTCTCCAAAATGCAGTACTTAAGAAATTACAATCAAACAAAAGCCCTTTGCTGATGTCAGCATGTACTGTACACTAGCAATACTACTTTCAGCACCTTCACTCGTTTCCAAGGACACCCTTTACTGTCCTTGGAAAAAGCTTTTCCTTTAGCTCCTCTTAGGCTGAATTCATATTGACTGCACAGTGTATGCATATTGCATGTAAGTGCATGTTTATGGAAGGCTGTCCATGACTGCATGAAACAGGTACTAAAAACACTGACATGCGTGACATGTGAAAAACATTTAACTATAATAAGAAAAGAGAGGATGTTTAAAGTTCCACTGATCTCAACATCCACAGTCTTCAAACAAACACAAACACACACACACTACAAACATCTTCCATTCACACATGTTAATCCAGTGTAGTACTACTGTAATCTTATTAACCCTCAGCAGCCTTGCTGTACTGCACCGATGGTTTTCCTCTGTTGTTTTTCCTCATTCAACCACTTCAAATTTTTAGTATTGTGACTCTAGTGTTTTGCCTAATGACAGAAAAGAGGGACTTGTTTACTGTGATTATCAGGCAGTATCAGTGATGCAGACAGTATGGAAATGGAGGTAGAGCCATTAGCATTAGCATGCTGCTGATGCTGATGGAGGAAGGAGGGAGGGGTTTTCTTGAGAGGATTAATACTCCTGAGACATCATGTATGTGCTGTAATATGCATGTAGGAATCCAGTAGGTTGACCTACTAACTGAGGCAAATCTATGGATGGAAATATATCAACAATTACTGGATGTATTTTCATTAATTTTTTTTGCACAAACATTCATGGTTACCAGAGGAGGAATCCTAAAGACTTTTCCTGTAGTGCCACCGTGTGTTTGGCATTTGTAGTTAATTGTAAAATATATCAGAAACATCTGGAGAAATTGCCATACACACATTCATGTTCCCCTCTTTTACATTACTTGACCAAATTCTTGCAAAACTAAGGACATTCCAATCCACTATCCTTTGTGTTTCACGCTAATTATCACATTAGGATGCTAACATGTTAAACATTTAACATTCACGTTTAACATTCGTTAAACATTCATGTTAACGTTGTCATTGTGAGAACGTTAGCATGGGAGAAAAAAAAACTTTCTCTAAATTGATCACTGCTCTCCCCCTGTGTGTGGGATAATCCTTTAGTGAATATACTTACATCAGAATTATATCTACAATCAGTGTGTGGTTAGGGCACTCTCCTCTGCAGCAGCCTGTGATTTAAGCTGAAAAGCCAGGCTTATTTTTATGGGGAAACCTGGGCTGGTGCAGCTTTAAGGAAGATGGGCTGACAGCTCATTGCAGGGTCAGCTGATGTCAGTCATTACTGGTAATCATCTGTACTTGATACCATCAGAGAGTGATAATGGTTGTGTGTATCAGATGGACTCTTTAATGTGACCATTACATACTTTATTTATGGGTAATGATGGTGTGGTGATGTATAAAGATGAAACTGTGAAGCCATCATCAAGGTAAGATCCTGCCTTGCAGATGAAACAGGATGGGCTTCCTGGCTATAACTATGAGGATGCACTGTAAGTGGTCAGTAAAGCCCCAACAGAGATCTGCTCTGACATGAGCTCATTTTAAACATATTAAACTTATTGGTTTGGCCTTTAGTTGCAGTTCTTACAGTAACAGCTCTCTCTATTTCATCCCTTGGGCTTGAATCCCCTAGCTCAAGGTTGTCGACTTTGTTTACAGTTTCAACTACCACTCGAACATGGGAAAAAAATAATTTTCAATAAAGATTCACAATGTATAAGTGCAACAGGCAGTGCTGTGCACTCATCTGACACCAAATCACCTGAGAAGAGATTGGTAGAAGCATTTTTTGATTCAACAATACAGGCTCTCTGCTGACATTGTAAAATGCAACTGCCTGTAGTAACATTAGCTTGCCAGGTAGCAGAAGCAGTGCAAGAGAACTTTGTCAGACTGTATTTTGCCTGGTGAAATTTACTGGCATTCTGAGGTTAAAAAAAAAAAAGAAAAGAAAGAAACAAGGAGATACTATGGGCAGTGTTGTGAGCTAATGGGCTAACAACAACATTAAATTGAAAATACACTTTTACGTCATTACATTCAAAGTACACATAGTACACTACAAATCATCTAATTTCTCATAGAAATTACTGGGGAGGGAAATCCGCTTTGATTACAGCTACAACGTGTTTTAGGATAGACTATGTGGGTTGTGTTAAAATTAACTTGAACAAATTACATGTCAGTTCAAATTCATTTGATCTTATGAAAAGTGAAAGCCCTACCTGAAGCTAGCGCTATCAGCCTAAAGTCTGTCCCTCTATTTGTGCTCTTTCCTTGCCCAAAAAGAGAGAGGATGCTGCTGCATCTTTTTCTAACATTGATGAAAACCATAGACTGTAAGAAAATGATGGATTTAGTCACCATGATGTCACCAACTGCATTACAATCAGCTGTTGTTATTGATTCAGTTTAGAACTCATCAGCTCTAAATAACCTATAAAATGAGCACAGATGGTAGATCTATTTTTTTTTGCATTTCTAAATCTATTAGCTATTATTATCTCATTTCATACCTTGTTCTCAAATGACCATTTTAATTTGTCTGTTCATCTTTACAGAGAGGGACCAAGTGACAATGATGACAGAGGACATTTGAAGATAAAAAAAAATATGACTCTGAAGGTTACCAAAATGTTACAGAATCCCAGACTATCATTAGAGAACATGTAGGTCCTCCCCAGTCTATTTTCCCTGCAAAGAAACATCAAATCAGCCTGACCACATAAAGGGTAAAGAGTAGACCATTAAGTTTTGTCCTGAGCCAGCCGGCTGCTGTTTGGGCTTCTTTAAATCTGCAGGGCAGCAGGTCTGTCATTATGTGAGCAGGGCTTTGGGTGTGTCTGAGAGGCAGCCAGCCAGAAACTGGAAACCAGGCCACAGCAGCGGAAACATCTGTCCTCCCTTGCTCTTCAGTGTGTGATCACATCGCCCCCAGTTGTGCATAACCGGCACTACTACAAATTGCTCAGTACATACACCTACATCTATACCACTTGTGCTATAGTATTGTATGTTCTGAGAATGTGTGGAAATTACTTCACAGCTTAAATACCTCCCATTCAAAGTAAAGTAAATAACTGAAATAACTGGAAACGTTTGTACAGCACAGCACCAGGCGTATTTTGGCTTTATCATTTATCAGAAAATGTATTTGATGTTATTTGTACATCATAGACATATGTAAAAGACATCATAGATATATATCATATCATATAGACACTTAAATAAGACACAAACAATGTTGTTGGGACCTAGCAATTACTTTTCCTCGATTTGTGCATGCTCTCTTAATACAGATGTGATGAAATGAGAAGATCTGTACAGATTCTCTATACATCGAGTACATGCCTAACTTAATGAGCAAACATATTGAAAGTGTCAAAATGCTACTTCCAACAGCACCAGAGCCATCTTATTTACATGTTGTAAGAGTTTGGCTTGCAATTTTACAATTCAGGTTTGTTTTTTTATTTATTTTTATCATAACTGATAAAAAATAAAGTCGTAATAAACGCTAAATATACTTTACAGTAACAAAGAAGTGCAAACTGTTGGGTCTGCTTCCAGGTTTTTGTAACATGTTTGACTTCTTGCACTGACAAAAAAAGAAGAGGCTGATATGATGATATGAAGCAAGTAAGTGTATTTCTTAAATTGTAATGTTTCTTGAATGTTTCTTTAAAACACTCAAAGAAAGAAGTGCAGCCATTTACACTGAACACGACAGACACACATACACCTCACACCTTCTGTTTTGACATGGCATAGACATATTGCTAGGATTGACAGATTAGACAGATAGATAGATAGATAGACAGACAGATAGATAGATAGATAGATGGATGTCACTTCAGTTCAGTCCTTACTTATAATGACTCAGCTTTGCAGCGCACTCTGGTGGTAAAATTGTATTGCTTCATTTTCTCAGGCTTAAACTCTTGTGCACTGAGTTAATGAACATACAATCTTGTCATATGATCTGTCATTTTATGTAGCCGGTGAGCCTTGCTGATTGGAAGATTAACATTTCATTAACTCTTATTTTTTCATAATTTGATGTCTCAAAATGTTTTTGAGGCATTCAAGACAAAAGGCAGTGATGGTCAGTTCCTGTTGTACCATAAATGTTATCCTTCTTCTAAATAAGCCAGACCGGATGTGGCAAGATGAAGACGGACACTCCAGGTCTGTTGTTGAGGCCAGGGGCACAGTGGAAGCTGGAGTCGGATTATTTCGTTTTTTTCTGTTTATCTGAAAAAAGTCTCTTCATTTTTATGTAGCTAGCGGTTTGACAGGTGCCTTTAGCTCGCAACGCTCATACATGACGTACTGGTAAACAATGCACTTGACAGGCACACTAATTTCCAATCAAAATTTGGAAGATACATTAAGTGCTAGTGCATGTACTCACAGCCGGTTAAACTGTTTCCTGTATATGTATGTTGTTATTAACTTTAAAGTAGCATGTAAATCTAATAGTTACTCACTGTGATACTGTATGCTATTGTTTATGTGCAATGTAATGAAAGTGTTGAACTTGAGAAAATGCTAATTGCAATAACCAAATGAGAACAAGTAGTTCAACTAAAGAACAAGGACACTTAAGAGAATTTATCTTGATTTATTCACAGTACAGTTTCAATGCATTTACTTATGCTATAGTTACAAATGTATTTTTCTGAAGATATTGTAGATATTGTTCGTATTTGAGAATACAGTAAATTACCTGATGCTACAATGTGCATTTAGTTGATCACCTCAGAGAGTCCCATGTTACATATTGTTATGGTGAAGAAAGAGAGTAAATCCTGCAGTCGAGCTGAATGCAAGCTAAAGTTTTCTGCCTCTTTGTTTTTACATAAAGCTGCAGGGTTTGTGAACACACCCCTCCTGACCCCCACCAGGCCAGGGAGGCAACACAACAAACATTGGCTATCATTATGAATCATCATAATTGGTTGTTGCTTGCAACAGTCTTTAATGTGGAGTGTTTCCAGCTTTGCTTATTTTCATTATGTTAATCAAATATGCCTGCCATCTGGATATTGCAATAAATCACAAAAGCTTTAGATCAGAAAAGGGCCTGGTAGGCTAGAAGATATCCGTCGTTGTACATGTAGATCTGCCTGTTGGTGGGGTTGTAGCTCAGACTGGCCACTCCTTTTGCTACCTTCTGTAGTGGCAGTGCCAGTGAGTTGTCCTCTTTGCCTGTTGCTGTATCAAAGGCATAGAACACCTCCTCACGATATTCGTCCACATAACGAGTGGCATACAGCACACCACACACCATGAAAGCGTTGCTCACTGCCTTCTTGAAGAGCCTCGTCTCCCACGTCTGTGAGACAGTGAGCGTCCCAGCCTCGTTGTCCCAGATTAGCCGACTCACCACTAGATTACCATGGTTACCAACAGTGGCATAAAGGACCCATAATCCTGTCTCATCTGCCTCGATGTCCACATCACTATTGTCACGACAGTCATAGTAACAATATGGGAACTTGTTGTTGAAACCCACACCAGTGCCTGGAAGTGTCACCCGTGTGATGGCGTTGCTGTTCAGGTCGTAGCGGCAGACATCTGCAGATTGGTAGCAGTGATAGTACAGTGCTTCACCGTACAGGACAGCACTGGGACCCTCAATGGCATTAGCATGACTGTAGGAATCAGCAAAGATGAAGTCATTGTGGTTGGTAGACGCCATGAAGTCTTCATAAGTTTGGTATACGCGTAGGGAGTTGTCCCAGATGTGGCTATAGAGTAGACTCTGAACCCAGTAGCTGTTCTTCTGACCCTCGCTATCCATCTGGGCCTGTTTCCCCCACGAACCAGAGATGTAGCTCACACTGTGTGGACTGACCTTAGTTGTGACTGGGTCGCTGATGTTGGTGATCAGGCCCTTAAGGCAGTACCTGTGCTGGCCTGGAAACAATGAGGGAGATAAGGAGGTGTACAGTGCAGCCAAGTAGTTACATAGTACATAATAATTACTAGTACTATTAATATTACAAAAAAAAAAAAATTAAAGCTTCAAGCAGTGTTGAATGGGCCCTTGTGCCTCTGTGCATGTTGGGCCGCAGCGCATTCAAAGGGCTTCTGTCACAGGCATGTAGGTCTTCAGACCTGGGCTGTTTTCAGACAGTGCAAGAAGGAGATAAACATCACTTCCTTTGTCCACTATTTTGCCTGCTGTTGGGGCTGCTTTGCTGAAATTTCATAGGGGGCACTATTCAGCCAGTTTGCATCACTGATGGAATACTGTCATGTAGACGTGTTCAGGCTGAGTCTTATCAAACATGTAAAGTTTGGTGCAGATTGGAGCATGTACAATAAAGTTATGGCAACTTCCTATGTCATGGTGAAACATCAAATCTGAATGGTGTGAGGATGAGAATTTTCTGGGCTGCTTGCAGCTTTAATTAAGCTACAGTCTTTCAAACTGTCACAAAATGTGTTGATAGTGTTGAGCCCCCCCAAAAGTTTGCCTGTCTATTTGTTTTTCTCTTCTCCTTGAACGTATTTTAAGATTCCCATCATAGGTATGTAAACAAGAAAATGTTGCCATGAAGACTGTGAGTTAGCTAGTTAGCTGTACTGTAAATGCTCTTTTTTTTTTAGCCAGTAATATTTTTGGCAAATCCACATGTTGAAATGTCATGCTGTATAAGTTACAAGCTGTTCCTGTTTTCACACAGTTCCATGGATGTACAGACAACTATCACTGAATGACTTTTGAAACAAAAGAAAACATCAAACCATGATGATAATAAGATGATGATAAGCAGATTTATGCATGTTTATTTGGGGATACCACTACTCCACATATCGTTTTACTTTCTGAAAACTGTATATATAAATCTCTGCTAACCTGAATCTCCATAGATGTACCAGCATCAGAGCACTCATGTATTGTTCTCATATTAATCAAACTAGTTCCACTCCACATTTTTTTCCAGTCACTGGGGTGCCACAAGTCCAGAAAATCCATATGTCATTAACATCACTCATTTGACATGTGAAATCTGCTCTCATAATCTCATAATATTACATCTTTCTTATCATAAAATTAGGACTTAATCTCGGAATATTATGATTGTTTTTTCTCAAAATACTATGACTTTATTCCCATAATGTTACAGCATAACTTTACATGACATTAAGATTTTCTTGAAATAATATGACATTTTTGTCAAAATATTACTTCTTTCCCTCTAAATTACAAATTTACACTAATATTTTCCATTTTTCTCTCCTTACTGTGTCTCTGTACTACTGAAATATTCTTTAATTAGGCAACATACTTTATTTTGCTGGAGGTAATGTGCATGTTTCCTCAGAGAGTTCACTTATGAGTGTTCTCTTACAAACACATTCACAGAACAAACACTTTCAGACAGCAGACTTACTTCGGAAGTCTTTGGGAATTGTCTTGCAGGACTCAGCACCATTCTTCAGGTAGCGCAGTTTCTCTTTTACGGCCTTCATATTAATTGTGTTCGCATTTTGCATCCTGTCTACATCTGTACGCAGTTTACCCACCTAACACACACACACACACACACACACACACACACACACACACACACACAGATGTATAATAATATATGGTATATACATTCTGTATATGTAAATGTGTTAAGGTAATCTGTTAAATTGAACTTTAAAACAGAAAATTTCAAATAATTTTGTTACATTTCTTCTTGATATATCATACATTTTTAGCAAAGTCAATCTTAAGTATCTTCCACTGCTTTTTTCTGTTTTATGCCCATGGCAGGAAATTCAGCTTTTTAACTTCACACCTTCTAAGCTACCAGAATGTTTAAAGGTATTTTATCATTGTATTTCTGTCATATCGTTGTTATCATGTTACTTATGTATGATTGTACATTTTTACTGTACTGTGTGCTCAGCGTACCTCTTTGGAGAGTTTCTGTGTTTGGGCATTGTTTAACTGGCTGTGGATGTCACCGATGTCTGTCTCCAGCTGGCTGAGCTCCTGGCCCAGACGACGCAGAGACAAGGCTGAATACAGGCCCTTGTCATGCAGGTACTGGTAAGGCTCCAGCCGGGCTGTCACGTTCTTAACCAGAGCCTGAATCTGAGGGAGACGCTGGTTGGACAACTGCACCTGAAAGAAAACAGAAACTCATGAGTCATTTCTTGATGAGTGAATGTGGATTCAAGGTTCTATTTTCTAACTAATTGCATGGCTCAGTTCCACAGTTGTCACATTATCCATCTTTATATCCCTAAAATGAAACTGGACTGGAATAAACTAGTTTGAATGTAAGACTAGTCTCAGTGCTGTAAAATGATGCTGATCCATGTTAGTTCTCACCTGTTCCTGCAGGTTGTTCAGGGAGCCCTCACAAGACTCAACATACTGCAGCACAGCCTCGTACTTCACAGCAGGGAACAACCACATAGTGGAGTTCACCTCACATGCACACGCGTCTTTCTTCTTCTGGCCCACCACACGCTGAGCCTGACCATCACCCTGCATTCACACATATATTTAAAAAAAAACACTGATGTTGTATGGAGAGACTAACTAATAAAACAAAATGAAATAAAGAGACTAACCAAAGAAGTATCAATGTGTTTTATCCCTATTTTCTCAGGGTAGACTAGTAGGAGTGTAACTTACGGTTGATGCCAGTAGCAGTAGGAGCAGCAGCAGCATGTTCACACCTGGAGAAGTGAACAGTGTCTTGATGAGGAGAGAAGCTGTTACTGAGATCACCACCACTCGTATCCTCACTC
Source organism: Euthynnus affinis (assembly GCA_029490765.1). Classification (NCBI taxonomy): domain Eukaryota; kingdom Metazoa; phylum Chordata; class Actinopteri; order Scombriformes; family Scombridae; genus Euthynnus; species Euthynnus affinis. The sequence goes on along the minus strand of CM055844.1, from coordinate 31,468,691 downwards.
TCTAATATGCTCTGCTGACTCACCTCTCATTACTGATATGCCACAAAAGAAGTTCAAAACCGTTTGCAAGGAAGTGAAACTTTGAAAAAGGGAAAATGTAGAGTTTCACAGCAGTTGGTCTAATATTTCCCCATGTTCCAGATTTCAGTGTAAAAGGCAAAAGTTCAAAAATGAACTGTTGTCCTCTTCGACAAAACCCACTTTACTTTAATGGCCACGCTACCAGAGTTAGTGGAATTCGTTTTCAGTACAGCATGGAAGAAAATGTTCAGTACACAACAGCAGCACAACACATACGCAGACATAACATATTACACAATAAATGATAATCACAGTGTTTCTGGAAAATAAACATCTGCATGTAACATAATGCAAAATACAGAAATTAGAGATTAAGACGCATAATCTTTATTGCAGCAGGAAAAAGTTGTTATTGAACCCTAGCTGTTTTGGTGGACAGAGACCTGTAGTGCTTCCCACAGGGCAGAGAAACAGAAACAGATGGTGAGCACGGTGTGGCTTATCATCTTATATGATTTGACCTGCCCTTCTGATTATGCGTTTGTTGTACAGTTGAATCAGTTGAGGATACTTTAAATGATGGATGCATAAAACTGTTGGAGAATTAAATTTCTCTGTCTGAGGTAGAGCAGTCTCTGCTGGGCTTGACTGGCCTCAGTAGCTGGAATTTCTTCCTCTTCACTCCTGATGTGGCTTTTGGGAGATTTACATGACTAATCTCTGTTATGCTTATTTTATGTGAACATTTTCATTTCCCATTTACATTTTTTCATTTGGCAGACGCTTTCATCCAAGGCGTGACTCCAAAAGAGCTGTGGGACAAATTCTCAAGTACAAGTACAATGAGAAAGAGAACTGGACAGAAATTTTCTCTTTGTTTCTTTGATATATATATAAATTAAGAAACAACAGGAAGTAGATAAGTGCATAAGAAATACCATAAGCAATGAGGAAGAAGAGCAACAATCAACAAAGTGCTAAAAATCACCATCAGTCTGCTGGTGGGAATCCTCATTTTTGCTGTTAGCTGTGCTACTCTGGAAGATGGGTTTCTTCCATTAGCGCTACAGAGAGATCATTCAGGCTGAAAAGAACAGGAAGGAGGATGAAAGATGGAACTGGATGGAAAAGAACCACTGAGACTAGCAGTGGGGGTCCCAGAGGAGCCAATGAGATTAGGGATTGGGTCAGGAAGCACAGGGTCTCACAGCCCAGCTGCCCCAGTGGCATCAGGCCCTTCGGTCTTCTATATGTGGAACAGAAGAATATTCTCCATATTTTTTAGAGACTTGATATTTTTTTGTGGGTGGGGGTCCAGGAAACAGGCTTCTGAGGTGACTATGTGGCTTTCCAGAGGATACTTGCTGTGGAAGTCAGCTAATCTCAAAGGAGGTATCTCCCAGCCGGTGGAGCAGAGCTGTTGATGGAGACTCACATCTGTACGGGGATGTGGAGACAGCATGAATACTGGTGGACAACAAAACCCTCAGTGCTGTGTGACATAGCAAATTTATTTTCATACATACACTTTAAGCCATATTGTATAAAACTGGGCCATTATAAACATACTGCAGTATGATTTCCTAAAAGCACTGATGTTTGATAAGTTTAATAAATGCCATGGCTCTATAGCTTTACTCTTATTCCAAAGATATGTCCTGTATAGTATATAATTGGAGTTGTTTGTATATTAAGTTCTTCCTGGAAGTGAAAGATTGTATCTTTTCTGTCATCATCCAGAGCTAATACTGCATTTAACACTCACACACACGATGAATAAAACGTTGTGTTCTCATGTCATCCGCTAGTGATGTCAGAGATGTCCCAGAGGTGTTGAGTTCAAGCTCTCTCTGAGGTCATTAAGACCTACTTCAAGATGTGGTAATCTACAGCCCCATGGAGTTCTCTATTAACACTTTATTGCCATGTTTTCTTTATTATCCACGTCTGAAATGCAGATGATGGGTCATCAATCATACTGTAAAAGCCATCATTCACACTTCAAGCTTTGTCACTTTTCATGAGCATTCCATTTGTTATGGTCTGGAGTTTAACCGAATTGTTTACGGGGGATAAATATCAGATGTAATATCAGTGATTTTGACAGTTTTAAATGTCAATCTTTAATTCTCTGCAATGCTTTAAAAGTGCAATGTGCAGTAGAACAAATCTGAAGCTACTTTTGCAAGGAACTATTGCTCAGGTGACTTTAGATAGACTCCAAAAACCTTTCAGGTTCAAGTAAATATATCAGAATGGATTCTAGTATAAATTCTCAATGAAATACAGTAGGAAAAGATTTACTTTATGTCATGACACCAGATCAGATTATGATTTATTTGCAAACCATTCCAGACTTGACCTAAGCGGACCATATTTAATTTTACTATTATGTTATTAGGCATTGGGTTTTCGTATGCAATATGAAATACATCACTTTCAATGGCCAGATGAAATTGTAAACCATCTATATCTATCTATCTATCTATCTATATATATATATATATATATATATACTGGCTCACTATGATCGCTTGGCTCTCTATTGTGCTGTGTGAATCTTTTATTGATCCGATACACTTTATTTTACCAATTAATTCCACTGGCATGACAGCATATACTGTACACATTCATGTCATCACCCTGCATCTATTAAATTAATGCTATACCTGAATGCAGAGAAACCGACACTTGACTTTTTTTGTTAGATTTTAACTGAGGTGGTTTACAATTTCATCTGGCCATTGAAAGTGATGTATTTCATATTGCATACGAAAACCCAATGCCTAATAACATAAAAGTAAAATTAAATACAATCTGCTTAGGTGAAGTCTGGAGTGGAGAGAAACATGCCAGCTCTGCAAAGTATTTTAGCCTTTTACCCTCAATCTAGTTACTTAACTATTTCAAAACCTACAAATGTTGCAATTAAATATAAAATGCCAATGCTGCAGTTTAAACTGGATGTTGAATGACATTTTGAGCAGAGTGGTCACTTTCTCTTCTTTGAATTGTGATCCTGAATACAGTATTACCACATCTTTAGCACAGGCACATGCTGCCCTTCCTCGTTTCATTTCCTTCCCATCCTTCAGTCACAGCACTGTGACCTGATGGACCAAAATTCCCCAGCCTCCAAAGACTGTAATCTACAGTATTACCACATTTTCAACACAGGTATGTGCTACCCTTCCTCGTTTCATTTCCCTCCCATCCTTCAGTCACAGAACTGGGACCTGATGGACCTAAATTCCTCAGCCTCCAAAGATTGTAATCTTCATACTTTCTTTATCTGACACTTGCAATTAATAGTGACTTTGTGAAAAGGTTTTTGCACGTAATGAAAATGATGCATTTGCAAACTCTGATTGAAGATGGTGTTTAAGGATATAAGACTCAAAGCAATAATTTAACACTGCAAAAACTCTGATCTGAAACAGCTGAACAATGCTATATATCAGCAGTCAAAAAAATAAGAAATGAGAACCCAAGAAATTAGCTAAATAAGGCTAAAATGCTCTGCAGAGCTGTCAAGTTTTGCTCTGTGGGTTCATCAAAGAACAAATGCTGATTATTGCAGCTTTAAGTATATTTTGATGGTAATAATCCTTCTGCTCTAGCACATATAAAGTTTAAATGCCGAATGTTTGCTTGTAATAACTGGTAGCAATTGATACAGTAAGTCAATTGCTGCCACTTAAATTACTGCTTCATTTTGCAATTGTTACTGTAAATAAAACACAGTGCAGTTAATGTAATTTATTTTACAGTAAGTTTACTGAGTTTATAAACTTACTGTAAAATAAATTACAGTAAGTGTACTGTGTTTTTATTTACAGTAGCAATTGTAAAATTAAGCAGTAATTTTACGGTACTGTATCTACTTTTACAGTAGCTGTACATAACTGTAAAATTAAATACAGTCATTTTATGCTACTGTGTAATGGATTACAGCACCACACATTTTTACAGTAAATTAGATTACAGTTATTCATATTATGCTGTAAACTTTCAAACCACATTTACATTTCAATAAGTGAGTACAGACTCTTTAAATGACCATTATTTATTAACTGTTGAACAGCAACATACACACACACACACACACACACACACACGCACGCACACAGTTCGGTAGTGGACGGCAGCCATTTTGCCTTCTCTATCAGACCCAACGTTAGAATCATTAACTATGAAGTTAAGGGATGAAAAAACAGGGTGATGTTTTCACAGTGAACTAGTATAGCAGTGTTGAGTTAGCCAGGGGGTGACAGAGGCTAAACACATGTTAAAGTGCTCTCATGAGTTCTATGGAGGCAGAATTTATAAAGCTAACATCTGTAATGTTAAGGCAAGTTGACAAGTTAGATTTGTAATTTTTTGAAGCACACAATGCAGTCAGGTTAACTATGGATTTCTGTGGATCAGCTGCTGATGCAGTCCTCACCACGCTGCAAGACGTTCACTGCAAAAAATATCCGATGAACAGACGTCTTTGTGGTCTCCCATATCTTCCAGTGCTCATTTCTGAATGAGTTTGTTGCATCCTTTATATTTCAGAGGACTCTCTCTACTCTCTCTGCAGTAAAATATTAGCTGGTGAAGTTAGCAAGCTGTAGGATATCAGACAGTCCATCTATGATACCATCTGATTACTTTACACCAAGCAAAAACAGACAAGAACATGAGTAAATCCTTTAAAGCAAATAAAAGATAATGAAGAAATCCAAGGAGCTGTTAAATCCCAAACTGGCTGCAAATTGGCACCCAAACTGACTCAGTGAAGCTGTTCAAATTTGAGATCATGTGATGTTTTTCTTTGGCTCAACAAATCTTCTTCCTACTTCACTGACAGTCTGTCATAACAGACTCTATAAAAGGTTAAGACCTGATAAACTTTGGGACAAATTTAAAACCTGAAAGTAACAGCCTGTAGAACCATGAACAAACAAACAAACAAGTCATCTTGAAATATTTTAATTCATATGAATGGAATAATAATTTCAAACTAAAGTTTAAATTATTTAAATTACACCGTGAATTTTAGGGTTGTAGCTGAGGTTGAGGCTGTGATTTTCTACACTAACCTAATGGTTACTGTGATTTTCTACACTAGTGTGTTCACTACTGTGATTTCTACAGTATCATTATGATTACTGTGTTTTTCTACACTAGTGTGTTCACTACTGTGATTTCTACAGTATCATTATGATTACTGTGTTTTTAGGCCTAATACACAGTACTATACTGTAAAATGTTCACAGTAATTAACTGTGCAGAAACATAGTGATTTTTTTTAGTGCACATGTTACTTCCAAAAGACTGACTGGAAAAAACAAAAAATAAAAACTAGGTTGTTGCAATTCCATCCTCAAGGAGGAAGTGATCACTTTCAGAAGGAATCATGTTGCATCCCTTGCACATACACTAAACATGCACAAATATCCACATCCATGCAGAGGTGGGGGAACTGAACTGACATTAGAGGGGGAGTGTACATTAGAGGGGGGGTGTTCACAAGTTAGAGGCTGCTGCCACATTTTGACACATATTCAGACTGTGTTCATTTAGCTGTGCTCTCTGATCCACCATGAAGCTGTGTGTAATCATCCCACTGTGTGCTCTGTTCACTCTCACCCAACAGGTAAGAATTTTTTAAATATATTTTATATATTCACATTATTGATTTTTTTTTTTAAATACACATTTAAATATTATACTGCCTATTTCAACAAATCGTATGTCTCTATTTTCATTATAAATACATCATGAATACTCAGAACTTTTGATATTGTCATATTTAGTATTAATTTCCAAGATGTCATTCATTAATATTTTTATCTATTCCGTCAGGAGGCTCCACGTGATCACTGTGTGTGTGAGTTGACTAACTCAGAAAAAGTATTCCCACATGACAGACTCAGTACAGTGGATGACAATGTATCAAAATGTAACAGCAACATCACCCCACAGAAGGTAACTAGTCTGATGTTAGCTAGTGTCATTTCCTAAACCAGCCTGTAAAGAACATAACCTCACCTCACTCCCTCTCTCAACTGGAAAAAAAAAAATCTAACTTCTGTATGTATGCCCGCATGCTGATGGAGTCCTGAGCAATGTGTGAGCACAGTGTCTAACTGCTGTCTCTGCAGATTCTGGAGCTAGAGAGTCTGCTGCTGGGTTTGGAGCGGCGTTTGCCCCAGCTTCAGGAAGATGTGTCAATTCTGGAGAGGGAAGATGATGGCGAGCTATATGGAGTTGTCAGCCTGCAGGTGATAGAGAATGAACTGACAGAGATCAAGCAGCTCTTCAACAAGCTCAACATCACCACCTGGGAACACAAGCGCCTCAGCACTGACACCACTAAACAGGTAGATTCACACATGTAGATAATAATATGATATATGAAAGAAAGAAGACTTAGGGCCCTATCTTATGCTATCTTGTGCAGCGCAAGTGTCTTTGCTATTTTAAGACAGATGCAGTCATTTTCCCATCCAGCACCCATGTTGTTAAAATAGCACTGGCACTGGCAATATTTAATTGGTGTATTGCTATCTGAGGCAGCAGAGAGAGATTGAGTTATTGACCAACAAGGATCTGGTCTAAAGTCAATGGCGCAATGTTTCACTGTTATTTTAAGGGTGCATTATCAGGACAGTAATATGAATCTACACGGGCGCGTGCACAACATACACTCATTGTTACAAACACACAGGACTCACAGCAGTGCACAAACATGCAAAAGGTAACAAATGAAAGGATTACAAATGTGAAAGATTATTATTGTGTATATTAATATATTTTTTAAAAATATATGTCATAATGCTTAGTCATAATATTTATCATAATTAACTAATCATAGTAATGACGGATTAAATTGTTTAATTATTTGACCAAATTGTGGCAATACACGAAGGTATTTAACAGGCGGACAAAAACGGATCTGACACAGATCGACTTTCCTGATGCATCAATACATGAACTGACACATGAGGAAATAAATAAGATGAAAACAATGATTAAACTAAAGAAGGAAATAAGTCTGCACAGCTTCTAGCTGCTGCCTGCAGCAGGATCAGCACCTTGGAGAGCTGGTCAAGTCCTGATAACTGTGTTGATGATTCTTTACATGATTAAAATTAATGATTTAATTTTTGAACAATATTTAACAAATATTCTTCAAAATTTTTGAGTTTACAGTGATAAGGTTTCCATACTTTCAGCAATTAAAACCTCATTGATTTGATCTGTTATCTCATGACTGAACATATTTATTTTAAAGAAACAAAAGCTGTAATTTAAAAAAAATAGACCTTTTCAAAAACCAAACGAAGATAAATTTGCAACAAATTAAGGAACAGGATCTTAAACTGGTGGTCTGTGGCTGACCACGGGAGGGGCCGGGAGCAGTAGAGGCAAGTGTGCACATTATGGATCATGTGTTTTCACTTTGCACATGAGCAGATTTGCTGCCTCTGCAGAGAAGCACTCCTTGTTACTACTTGGCAAATGCACCGTCATAATAGCAATCCGCCAAGGTGCAAGCGCACCTGGCTCTTAAAGGGAATGGGAGATGACACTGTGAGTGGTTTATTGCATGTTACGCTGAAAATACACCCATGATTAATTAGGAGACTAAGGACAACCCCTTAGAACCATGCTCCTAGTGCATCGACCATTTTTCCACTGTTAAAATAGCAGAAGTGGATTTGGACACACCCTAAATGCAATTACGCCATGCGCTTTAGATCATTAAAATAGGGCCCTAAATATCTCGAATACGGTCAAAACCCGGATGAGACTCAAAACTAAATGCACTCAAAGAGAAATTAGACCTAACTACATTAGATTATCTGCCCATTTGTCACTCACTCACATCCTAAGTCTCTTTAGCTGAATACTGAACTGCTGTTACGTGCTAGGCAGGTAGTGTACAGTGAGTTAATCAGAGCTTTTTTTGCTGTAGCCCACTGCTGCTGGAAATGAGGTTGATGAGTTCATGGGCGAGAATGACAAAAACAATTAGCTAAACAACATTAAAATGCTAGCTATCACAGAGCTTAGAGGAAGTGCAGCATTATTTGATCAATTGTTGATTAAAAAAAAGATCAGTCCAACTTAAAAGTCTTTGTTAACTAATATTTAGTAATTATAGAAATACCTTTAAAAATGTCACATTTAGATCAGAAACAGCATTTTTGACCAAATACTGTGGTCTCTGCTGTGATGTTTTCTCAGCTGGAAGACCTGAGAGCAGAGATGAAAGAGCTGGAGAAGTATGATATCCAGCAATTGGTGAAGAGACAACAAGCTAACCAGCGACTGAAGAGAGACTTGGACCAATGCAAAAATGAACATCACTTCACTACCCAGCCCACTCAGCCTCCACATGGTATCACCCCAAATTTGGGATAATATGGGATTTTTGTTTCAGTTCTCTTTTACTTCCACTGGAAACCACAGAATGTCTATGGTTGTGTAGGATGTTTTAATTTTTCATTTCACCTTTTGCCTTCAGGTATCTGTCCCCATGGTGAGTTTTTGAACATTACTGGCCCCAGGGTCTACACAGCAGGTGAGTATCCAGGCTCCTACATGTACGGGGCCTGGGGTCGTGATCCAAAACCAGAGGCAGGGAAGGAGAACTGGTACTGGGTGGTATTCTTGACCTCCAGCAACGTCTACTCGAACTACATCCGTCTCTACTCTACCCTGAGCTCCCTGATCGTTGGCGTTAGTGTCCCAGGTCAGGAACTATTTTGTTTTTAGAAAAAAAACTGCACTAGTCACTGTAATTTTTTAGTAAAAGTAAATAATGTACTCAGTGAAGACTTTTTTGCTGAGGATTTATACACATTTATTGCTCTAGTGAGTATTTATGGCAGCAGAATGGTGTTTTGGACAATAAGACAATAACCTATGGAGCTCTACAGCACAGAGGAATATCTGCATCAGCCACACAGACAATAGTTATTAGTGGGATCAATTCACTGTTGGTTTTGGTCATTTCATGGGATTTGTTGACAATAGGAAAATAGACTGCCTTATTCTTCTTCTTACAGGTAATGTTGAGATCGATTCCTCTAACCCAACCACCAACACCATCCAGGGACCAAATGTTGTGCTGTATGGAGAGGCCTTGTACTACAACTGTTACTACCAAGATACTGTCTGTCGATTCAACCTCACCACCAAAACTGTTACCACCCTGCAGTTACCCAAAGGCACCAGGTTCACTGCACATTGTCTTAACTGCTGATCCAAGATTAAATACCTTGTATTCATGGCATTTTTAATATTTGTGTGAGCTTGTGTGTCAGCTAATTTTGTAACAACAACATATTCAATAATATTAAGTCGAGTGCATAACTCAACGTATGTAAAAAAGATCATAAATATGATTATGAATGTGTGCAATCCTCGCAGAACGTAGTAAGCCCATGGAAACAAAGAAATGTTTGAAAAAATTACAAATGTTTTCAAACTTCACTTATGTCCTGTGTTTTCTTCAGATTTAACTCTCAGAGTAACTTCTGCAATCTTGATCAATGCTATCCGTACACCGACCTAGACCTGGCAACAGATGAGTCCGGCGTTTGGGTGATCTACACCACCACCCAGAACTTTGGCAACCTGGTTCTGTCAAAGGTGAAAGAAGTTGAGCCACCCACACTCAGCAAAACCTGGCACACCTCGGTCTACAAGCAGGGAGTGACCAACACCTTCATGGCCTGTGGTGTGCTCTACGCCACGCGCTACGTAAACCAAGAAGTGGAGGAGATCTTCTACTCGTTTGACACCTCAACAGGGGTGGAGAAGTTCAACATTGGCATTTTCATCAAAAAGATGTCTCCCAACATTTACTCTCTGAACTACAGCCCCGTGGACCAGATGCTACATGCCTACTGTGACTCCTACATGGTCTCCTATAAGATTTTGTTTGGGTAAATGGAGACAACATAAGCCTGTAAAAGTAACAAATAGCAATAAATTAACAAATAAAAGCTGATCCCTACTAAAAGTTGGGTAAAAACATAAAGAGAGTTGGAGTCACCTTTACTATAATGGCTCACATAGTAAATTCATTGTAATATATATATGTATATGTTCACTGTACTAATTCCATCTATAATACAACAAAGTGATGCAATACTTACCAAACCACTGCACTGAGTTTTGCTCTTTAACAGAAGTTTTGTTTTCATTCTCAATAAATTCCAATCACTTCTCCTTTCACATCCTCAGCATCCCTACATCACACAGGTGTTTTAGCAAGTGACTACGGTGTTTCTGCTAAAAAACAAACAAACTGAGCAGCAGCCCTTTACAACATTTACAAGCTAATGTGTATGGCAGCTCATGTTGTTTATGTCCATGCAGCAATCCACTCCACTTAGCAGCATATATAAATTTATCAAAAAATAAAACTGAGGCAGTAAACAAAATTGTAAAAATAAAATACCATATGTGGGACATGTAAACAATGACAGTTATTGCACTTGCATTAATAATAAGCAAATAACACTCATTCATACAATATTTTTCAGGCCAGTCATAGCTTATTCTCTGTCAGTTTGTTGCTCTCTAGGGCCCCCTGGTGCTCAGAAACATGACTAACACTACCAAGATTTTGAAAGGTGACTTCAGTCACCCTTAAGGGTGCAACTGGGTTTGCCTGTGAGAACATCTTGTGATTTACAGGCCTCCTCAGGGAAGCAGGCACCTCAGCAATTGGAAGTTTAAGATTTAAGCTACGCCCCTTCTAACAAAGGACTAAAGTGTTTTTGTAAAACTGGAGACAGGAGGTGGCTATGACAACATGAATTATGAAATATTGCAAAGCCAAAAAACAGAAACCCCCATCAATGATCTCTGTTGACTATGTGGTCCCTGATTATAGCAGACACATAGCTCAGCACACAGCTTCTCTAGTCTAAAGCTCTAATTAGATACATGGACTACGTACGTCAAAACACACACTGAACACATGTTGTAGCAGTGGATCCCTCTCATGTGGGAGTATCTGCGTCTTTTCTTTAGGTTAGTTCCTTTATAGCACCCATGTGGCTTTCACATGAGACATTTGAAAATGCGTGCAATTGTGGATATACATATGTGTGTGTGTGTGCATGTGCATGTGTGTGCAGCTTGTACATCCACGGAAAGGGGTCAGGTTAATGTAAGGGAAAGGGAAAAGCGCCAATTTTTATCATAAATGATAGAAAAAGAAAGTTGCAATAAACACTAGTTTTCCTTTAACGTTACAGGTTTTTACACATCTTGGACTTCTGTACTGACAAAAAAAAACAAGAACCTGTTATGATGATTGATGGCAAGCAATACAGCTTAAACTGTCAAAGACAGCAGAGCTGCCAGTTAATATGCACAGACACACACACATTGCTTTTGACAGGTTAAAACACCACAAATTGGTACATATAGTTTATATCAGTGCAAGGTGTTGGGTTTGTTGTGCTTCAAGTAATTTGCTAGGTGTTGCTGATTTCAAAAATAATTTTATTATTAATAAAAGAGATTCAGCTTTGCAGTGCACTCTGGTGGTAAAATTGCTCATTGCTTCTTTTTCTCAGGCTTCAACTGTTTTTCACTGAGTTAATGAACATACAGTCTTGTCATGATCCAGTCCTGTCACTTTATATAGCCTGTGAGCCTTGTCTGATTGGAAGATTAAAATTTCATCATCTCTTTTTTTTTTTTTTTACCACTTATCTCTATGATTATAATTAAATTAAATCAAATCGACTCCCTGCTCCCTGCTTTGTTGCTTTGTCTTTGCATTGGACTGCCTAAAATAGTAGGAAGCACAGATGTCATCTGGAGGTAGACATGACTGAAACACATGCTTTGTTTTATGCAACTGACCCAAAATGACTCAGCAGAGTGTCACTTTTAGCTACTTAAGCAGTGTGAAAGTTCACTTGTGTCAAAATACAATCAGTGAGTTGATTGGTTCTGGCCCATGCTCTTTCTGTTTACTGTTTACTTCAGCATGTAAAGCTGTCATTGTTTAAAACAATAAAACAATGACATAATAGTCATTGTTTTATAATGCAGTCAAAAACAAATAATACATAATGAAATATTGTCCTCCAATCTTTCTCCACATCAAATTAATATGTAATACTATCATTCAATTTAACTAAATATTTGAGATTATAGTCATGCTAGTGGTGGGGTGACATCAGTTGTTTTACTGGTCCACCACTTTTTCTGCATTAATTACAACTATAAAATGGATTATCATGAAATTTGATAAGGACATTCATCTTGGCCACAGGTGGAATTCTAATAACTCTAGAGACTTTACTGGGTTTGTACTCTGGTTTGTACTGAGAAAATTGCTGGAAACAGTTTTTATTAGGTTTTTATTAGGTTATTAGGTTTTTATTTATTTTAAGCTTTATTCCATTCAAGGTTGCATTAGAAACATTTGTGACAAACTACTGCTGTATATGCCATGCCTCTATAAATCTTAACAGAACAAAGTATTTGACAACAAACATTGTCTAACATCATGAATCATCATAATTGTTTATTGCTTGCAATAGTATTGCACAATAGCTGGACTGTTTCCAGCTTTGCTTTTTTCTTGTGTTATGTGAATCAAATATGGCTGCCATCTGGATATTACAATAAATCACAAAAGTTTTAGATCAGAAGTGGGCCTGGTAGGCTAGAAGATATCCGTCGTTGTACATGTAGATCTGCCTGTTGGTGGGGTTGTAGCTCAGACTGGCCACTCCTTTTGCTACCTTCTGTAGTGGCAGTGCCAGTGAGTTGTCCTCTTTGCCTGTTGCTGTATCAAAGGCATAGAACACCTCCTCACGATATTCGTCCACATAACGAGTGGCATACAGCACACCACACACCATGAAAGCGTTGCTCACTGCCTTCTTGAAGAGCCTCGTCTCCCACGTCTGTGAGACATTGAGCGTCCCAGCCTCGTTGTCCCAGATTAGCCGACTCACCACTAGATTACCATGGTTACCAACAGTGGCATATAGGGCCCATAGTCCTGTCTCATCTGCCTCGACGTCCACATCACTATTGGCACGACAGTCATAGTAACAATATGGGAACTTGTTGTTGAAACCCACACCAGTGCCTGGAAGGGTCACCCGGTTGATGGCGTTGCTGTTCAGGTCATAGCGGCAGACATCTGCAGAGCGGTAGCAGTGATAGTACAGTGCTTCACCGTACAGGACAGCACTGGGACCCTCAATGGCATTAGCATGACTGTAGGATGCAGCAAACGTGAAGTCCTTGTAGTTGGTAGAGGCCATGAAGTCTTCATAAGTTTGGTATACACGCAGGGAGTTGTCCCAGATGTTGCTATTAAGTAGAGTCTGAACCCAGTAGCTGTTCTTCTGACCCTCGCTATCCATCTGGGCCTGTTTCCCCCACGAACCAGAAATATAGCTCTTACCACGTGGACTGACCTTAGTCATGACTGGATCGCTGATGTTGGTGATCAGGCCCTTAAGGCACTGGGCTGGAAACAGTGAGGGAGATAAGGGAGCGTAAAGTACAACCTAGAGCATCAATGTTTCTGTCTTTCCTCTTCTCACACAGTATCACACAGAAAATTGATATGTACAGAAGCATTTCTGGTTCAAAATTCTGGATTTACATATGTTTTATATTTACAATCTCAAATACAAAAAACAGGAAGAGAGCTAGTGCTTCTCAAATTTCATTTACCATTGCCCCTTTTGGATGCAGGAAAATTTTTTTATTTCCCTCACCTCTTTGTAAATCAATTATATTTTGTAAAACTCATAATAATATTGGGAAAATCTGTAGCCAAACTAAGTTGAACATTATTTCATTGAAATTACATTATCAAGAACATGAACTGTATGTTTCTTTCACCTTCAAGTTAAACTTTTCCAACAATTCCATTTTTTAGACACAAAATATCCTGCTGTACTAACAATTTGGAACACTGCACTTTTTTGCACAGCTTTCACTTCCTTTATCTACAAGCCCACAACACTGTAGCTAACACAATGCCTATATCTGTGTAGAAATAGATAAAGGTGAGTGTAACTGTTCACTACAGATGTGAAAACCATGTTGATTGGACAACTTGGGGGTCTGTCAAAATGAATCCTGCTAATATGTCAATCTTGATAGGTATGCTAGCATCAGAGCACCTTCTGTATGTTGTTCCTACATTTATTAAGACTCAACTCAAAGTCCACTCCACATTTTCTTCCTGTTACATGGGTGCACCGTACAATGCTACCCTACTGTCTGAGACCTACTGTTTTAAGCACATATTCCTACCAACTAGCAATAGAACCTTAACATACATTTACAATAACTTGTAGTGTATGGAGGGAATTCAGTTAAAAAATCTGGGAATTCATTTTGGAAGAATTTTGATCTAACAATATAACTAACTACCATAGCTAATATAACTACTTCATTGTTCAACAATAATTTAATTAGTTATTTAACTTACAAACATGACCATTTTTTTTATATCTGCAATGTATTTCCCTTAATATCTTTTCTACTAAAGTGCAGAAGTGATAAACATGTTTTATTTTGCTGGACAAAATGCACAGTTTTCCTTGGAGAGTCAGAGAATTCACTTATGAGTGCTGTCTTACAAACACATTCACAGGACGCACAATTCCACACGGCAGACTTACCTCGGAAATCTGTGGGAATTGTCCTGCAGGACTCAACACCATTCTTTAGGTAGCGCAGTTTCTCTTTTACAGTCTTTACATTCAATGTGTCTGCCATTTGCATCCTGTCTACATGTGTACGCAGTTTACCCACCTAACATGCGCGCACACACACACACATATACATACACAGAGACAGACACATACACATACACAGAAATACATATATTTATAACAATATACAGTATAAATATTCTGTATTTGTAAATGTGTTAAGGTAATCAGTTAAACTGAACTTTAAACAGAACAACAATTTTGTTACTTTTTTTGATTTTCTCATTTTGGCTTGTTACTGACATGTTACTCATGTATTACTGTGCATCTTTAAGAATCATTATGATGTCTTCACTGTGTGCTCAGCGTACCTCTTTGGAGAGTTTCTGTGTTTGGGCATTGTTTAACTGGCTGTGGATGTCACCGATGTCTGTCTCCAGCTGGCTGAGCTCCTGGCCCAGACGACGCAGAGACAAGGCTGAATACAGGCCCTTGTCATGCAGGTACTGGTAAGGCTCCAGCCGGGCTGTCACGTTCTTAACCAGAGCCTGAATCTGAGGGAGACGCTGGTTGGACAATTGCACCTGAAAGAAAACAGAAACTCATAAGTCATTTCTTGATAACTGAATGTGGATTTAAGGTTCTATTTTCAAAATAAAGTTCCACAGTAGCCACATTATCTATCTTTATATCCCTAAAATCGGTGGTGAAACTGGACTGGAATAAACTAGTCTGAATGTAAGACCAGTCTCAGTGCTGTAAAATGATGCTGGTCCACTTTAGTTCTCACCTGTTCCTGCAGGTTGTTCAGGGCGCACCCACAAGACTCAACCTGCTGCAGCACAGCCTCATACTTCACAGCAGGGAACAACCACATGGTGGAGTTCACCTCACATGCACACGCGTCTTTCTTCTTTTGGCCCACGACACGCTGAGCCTGACCATCACCCTGCATTCACACATATATTTAAAAAAACACTGATGTTGTATGGAGAGACTAACTAATAAAACAAAATGAACAAAATTAAATTAAAAAAAAGAAAGTCTGATGTCATCAAATGCTACATTTTGTTTTATCCCTATTTTCTCAGGGTAGACTAGTACAAGTGTAACTCACGGTGGATGCCAACAGCAGTAGGAGCAGCAGCAGCATGTTCAGAGCTGGAGAAGTGAGCAGTGTCTTGATGAGGAGAGAAGCTGTTTCTGAGATCACCATCCCTCCTCTCTCTCTCTAATACACTCCGAGACATAATCACAACAAACACGTACACATCATGCTGACTTCGTTCTCTTCACTGATGACTCAATCTCTGACTAAAACCCCTCATGAGGATGTGAAACTCTGAAAATGGTCAAATGTGGAATTTCTCAACAGTTATGATTTTCTCAGGTGTTTCCAACATCCCCCTTCCTTTATGCAATGGCTGTTCACCCTTTTAAAATATCTTCTGCAGTGTAATTTCCTTGTTTAAAAAAATACAAGACCAGATGATTGCAAGGTGTCAAAAACATTCAGAAAACTTCATAAATGAGTAATGTACTATCTTTGTACACCTGAATGTGTTGAAGGTATGTCAGATGGCCATACAAGTTAACTTTTATTGACACCTGCGGCTTAGTACTATGTTTACACTGGTTTCTTCAGTAAAACGACACCAGATGTGACTACTGTGAGATTTCCATGCATCCTCTGTTAAGTTTATTTTATGCAAACATCTGTTGTCTTTTTGTCCTAATACTTTGTAGGGAACATGTGGCTCAGGAAGACACTGAACCAAAATAGTTTTATTGTGAAATTTGTCAGAGCTGTACTTACTTTTTTGGCTGTACTTTGACTGCACCATGTAGGTTCTCTTTGTTCACGGTGTGGAATCACACCTGCACATCTACATCTGCATATCTTTCACAGCTGAGATCAAGAATTTTTGGAAAAACACTCACTGCTAGTGTTAATATGCTGCAAAAAAAAAAAACAAACAAAATAAAACACACACTTACCCAGAAAATCAGAGTGTATCCAGATGGGAGGATAACATTTTTACATTTACTGAGTATTTTGTCATTTGGCAGATGCTTTTCTGCATCCAAAGTGACTTACAAGTGAGGCAAGACAATCATGCATTAGAGGACAGTGAGCCATGGTACAAATTTTCAAGTAGCTGACCTGGTACAAGTGCAATGAGAAAGAGCACTATATAGCAAAAATGAAAAAAAAAAATAGAGTAATTAGAATACTGGAAGTAGACAAGTGATGTATAAATACCACAAACAAAAAGAAAGTAATGCATTAATCAACAAAGTGCCAAAAGATCAAAATTAAAACAATGCAAACATGATGAAGATAAATGTGTTAAATATGAAACTTTATTTCCATAATGCCTTGGTGTGGTGCCTAATAATGCCTTCAAAACCAGAATTACAATGTACTTCACAAGAGCACAAATAAATATAATCCCATAGAATATAACAGGAATTTCAGAAAGTGCTTAAACATAGAGAAATAAGAAGTAAAACGTAATCTAAACTGCCAGTCTACGCAAATGGGTTTTTATAAGCTTTTTAAAATGAAACACTGTTCTGATACTGATGGGGGGAATATTCTGTAGTGTTGGGGCTAAAACAATAAAAGAATAATTGGCCCTCATCCTAAGCCTCAACCACGGAACTTAAAGCAATATTTGGTTCACTGATCTGAGGGGTTGTGGTGTGGAATAAGAGTTAAAAGATGATGTGGGGATTTAAAAGTAATAATTCTGTATAATAATAGAATAGATAAACACAGAACTCTGAAACGAAAAGGGAGCCAGTGTAACTCAGCCAGGACTGCAGAGATATGCTCTCTACATCAGGTATTTGTAAGACATCTTGCTTTGGCTCCAACTGCAAACAGGTAACTGCTGCATCATTCAGGCAAGTAAATAAGTAAATTATTCAGCTTTGTTTGTTGTAAGCATCGGTTTAACTTATATTTCTGATTTGAAATAGCAAGACCGAACAAGACTCTTGATGTGCTAATTCAAGTTGAGTATAAATAACTCATTTTTTATCATTTTTTAGTTGCAGAAAGTTCAGTCACCCAGTGCTAGAAGGCAGCAAGTAAGGAAGTAAGCAGGGAATCCAGATTGTGATGATTTTCTGGACTAAACAGGGCATACAACTGGGTATCATCAGCGTAACATTGACAAATTACAAGATCAAGGAGTAGCAGTAGGAGATGTAAGCTGAACAAAACGTGGCAAAAGACTGAGCCTTGGTTTGCACCTCAGACACTTCCTGCAACACTTATTGGATCAGGCATTTTTTGATATAGGGGTTACTGAAAAAAAACAAACCATTGTTCCAGTGACCTGTGACTGCTGGCAACAGAGCAAAAGCCATCATGAGGGTCTAACCCAACAAAGTATAAATGTTTTATAAGAAGAGATAGAGTTCCTGGTGGGTACAGCATGCAGAGGTTTATTAACTTAAGTTGAATTTAAAAGAACTTAAACTTCAGTTCAGTTCAATCACCTAACTCAAAATTTTACTGAAGTTTGTTGGCTTGAAATTTCTGGCTAGAGTTTTCTTAACGTTTTCTTTTTTAGATTGCAGTGGGCCCAAAACTATTATACACAAGGAAATATGACAGAAAAGAAAAAAAGACTGATGAGATGTGTCTTCAGGTCATGTTTTTTCCTAACAACACCTCAAAGAAGTTTCATACAAAACAACACGTATGAGAATTTGCATGAAGCACTTAGCAATTCAGTCTCTAGTGAGAAACGAATTGCCACAGATTACACAATGGTCAGAGGCCCATGTTGGACACAAAAACACCATCCATAGATAGAAACATTAAATTAAAATGCTGTAAATTGGTCAGGGGAAATTTTCGGTGCTCAGTGCAGAGTTGTCACTTTCTGTTCCTGAATTATGAGCCTGCTTATATGACCATTTCTTCAGTTCACATACAATGTTTGTATCTTTTTAAATCCACAAACCAAAGGCACATATTAGTCATTGCTACCCTTCATCATTTAGATTTCCTTCCCATCTTGTGGTCACAGCACTGCAGCCTGCCGACATCCTCCAGTTCCTCCAGAGAGAATAGTTGTAAAAAACAAAAATGAGGATATTAACATTATAAAAATACAGAAGTTTTGTCAGACAAATATACTTATACAGACAGACTTGAAGGAATGAAGTTCTTAGGCATTGTTGACCATGAAACATATAACCTTTTCTAAAGAGTTTGGACTCCACCAGTTGACTGGCAGGCAGATCTACAAGACGTCCAACACCATTGTAACCCTCCCCAGGAGTGGTTGAACGACAAAAATCACACCAAGAGCAAGGTGTGTAATAATCCGGGAGGCCACGAGAGACCCCAGGGATATATTTAGGAAACTAAAGGTCTCTCTTGCAGTGGCTACAGTCAATGTTGGAGTACATTGAACATCAATAGTATGCATGGTAGAGTTGTAAGGAGAAAGCAATACTCAGCAATACTGTCTGTGATTGGAACATTGTTCAACAATGTTCTGTGGATGGATGAGACCAAAATTGAACTTTTCAGCTTAAATGAGAAGTGTTATGTTTGATGGTGAGCAAACACTACATTCCAACATAAGAACCTTATCCCATCTGTGAAAGATGATGGTGGCAGTATCATGGTTTGGGCCTGCTTTGCTGCCCTGGACCCCGACAGCTTGTTATACCAGCCAATTCTACAGAAAAACGTCAAGGTATCCATCTCTGAACTGAAGCTCAACAGAAAGTGGGTTATGCATGAAGACAACAACACTAAACACACAAGTAATTCTATCAAAGAATGGTTAAAGCAGAAGAAATTTAATGATTGAAGGACCTGAAGTGGGCAGTTCATGCAAAGAAGCACACCAACATCAAAAGGAGGATTGGGCTAAAATTCCTCCAAGCCAAAGTGCAAAGCTGATGAACAGGTACTGGAAATGTTTGATCATCACAGCAGAATGCTGGGAAGCAAGAGGTGACTGGCATGCTGCTTCAGCAAAAAGCAGGATCAGTCAGGAGTGCAGAACAAGGAAGCCATACTCTGTGCCATCTTGTAAATGCTGTAGTTGGTATTGGGTTTGGAATTTCTTCAGTGGAAATTTTCAGCATTCTGTGCAGCGTGATCACTTTCTGTTCCCGAATTGTGAGCCAAAATAAAGCGTTTGCATTACCATATCTTCAGTTCGGGTGCAATATGTGCATTTCTTTAAATCTGCAAACCAAATGCCCTACCATTTAGATTTCCTTCCCGTTTCGTGGTCAGAACACTGCAGTCTGACCAACATCCTCCAGCTCCTCCAGAGAGAATAGTTGTAAATATACTTGAGTAAAATATAATAGGTAAAAGTATGTTACCGCAGAAAATAGACTCTTGTGACTGATATAATATGTTATTAGGGATGCACGATATTATTGGTATGGGCCGATAAAAGCTCTAAAATGAAATATCTGTATCAGCCAATTAACATTAACATTTTCTGCTGATTATGAGCATGATATGTTTCCATCTCCTCCGCAAACTGACTGTGCTTCCCTTTGATGGACTGTTTCTCCCTGTTGTTCCGGTGCTTCCTCCGCAGGCTCCACTTCACTCAGCTGCCTGTCAGACCCACTGCTTCTTCCCACCTTAACCTGAATAACAAACCAGGGCTCAGTGCTCCACATAGAGTGCCGGGGATGACGTTAGCCGCACAGTCAATGTTGATCAATAATTCTGGCATCAACGGTTAAAGCATCTCACAGGGGGTGAGAAGCACAGTTGATTGAGGGCAACAATTAGTAATTATCAAGGATAATCAATGATTAAAAATTGATAGAATTATTAATATGAATTAACAATTACGGGGCACCACCCGGAAACCGGGACCAATAACCAAACAAGGTAGTCTCATAAAGAGTTCACGTGGTATATCGATATCTGAAGGATATCGATATTCACAGATAAACAAAGGGTGAAGTCGAGCTCTGACTCTTTCAATCAGCCACCTTTTAACAATATGTTGCACAATAATCACAGACTTCTCTTTAAAGATAAAACAGTGTTTTATAAAGTAAGCAAAATCAACAAAGTTAATGAATGCTACAGTTAATAAACCACTAGTCTACATCTAATCTACCAAGCAAAACACAAACAGCTATATACAGGCGTAAACACATGTATGAGAATGTGTGTGTGTGTGTGTGTGTTAGAAGAAGAGAGGAAGAGAGGTGTGTATGCCAAGATGGCGACTTGGCCTGACGTTATGACGTCAGTGGTCTGCGACGCGGACGTGACTATGGGAGGAAGTCACGTCACGGATGGCGGAAAGATGGCAGTGTTTTGGTCAACACTGTTGCTGTCGAACACACACAACTAACACTGCCTCTGCCCAGACTTATGCCTCTTATGTGGTCGCTGTGGAAGCGAGGGTATGTGGGTGATCCGACTGTCGGTCCGGCTCGGTTCCTCGGCACGGATGCTGACGGCGCCGGTCTTGCACTGTGGCAAATCTCTTGGTGGGCTGATCCTCCATGGCATGGCGGAGAAAGCAGCAAAGTCGACTCGGTCGGTAGTCCGCGGGGCAGAGAAATCTGCGTCTTCCTAAGAAACTCCGTTTCTTACTTTTGCAGGTCGTGCTGAGCGGTCGCTGTGTTGCAGCACAGGCGACTCTCACGGATCTGGAAGGTGTTCAGGTGAACACGGCGAAGTCTTGTCTCGTCCGGCGAGGGGAGTCTTCGGTGAGGGGGAAATCACATGCACGTGGGTACCGCCTTTAGTCTGGCTGACTCACTGGAGGACGCTATCGCTCCAGAGCTCACCGAGACGGGAAGGCAATGCTTGTGGGCTGTACCAGGATATTTAAAGGGGCGATGATGTCATAGCTGCATCAGGAGGACCCTCCGCTGTGAAGGAGTGTCTCTGCCAATGAGCAGTGGTCCCATGCTGAGGTGTGAAAACCATGTAGCATGCTGGGAAACGTAGTCTGCAGTGGACTCCCATTGTCTTAAGCAGCATTTGGCGCTGTTCCTTTGTCTCAGGGGGACAAAGGAAAACGTGGTCAGGCTTTTCACATTACATGTAGGCCCTCTCTGTGTGACCCCATGCTGGTTACATCACTAGATTTATGTGACAGCAATATTGGAGATATAAGATTACAATTTTACGTACAAATTAAATGGTTGGCTTATAAAACATTCTGCATCATTTCATATTAAATTATTCAGGACTATACAAGTCCCATCTATAGCTATAGCTGTACACATTAAACATTTATTTACTCTTTCTTGCTACTTTTTTCCCCAAATGCTGTATTTTTATAACTTATTATCTTATATTCTCTGCTTCTTGTTTTTATACTAGTTTATTACATTGCTCCACTTCTTTTCCTGATAAAAAAATAAATGAAATAGATCATTAAAAGAGCTCAAAGTTTTTCTCTGTGGGTTCATCACTATGAATGGCACCTGTCCCATTACACATGGACATTTGATCAATTGATTATATAAAATTTTGATTAGTGCAGCTTTTTTTTCGCTGCTGATAATACTTTTGCAAATACCTAAGTAAAACTGTAATGCAGAAGATTTGCTTGCAATGGGGTATTTTATATTTCATTTCAGTAATGGATCTGAATACTTCTTCCACAACTTTGAGCTCTCAAGACATTCATGGTGCAGCTACAGAGTCCAAGACAAATTTCCCTGAGTGGGACAATAAAGTTTATCGTAACTGACTTTAGTGCTTACATGTTATTTCCAAAAGGCTTTTCTTAAATTATCCCCTCACTAGTCTGGAACTTTTACTCAAGTGTCATACTGCCTTTACCGCACTTGCCTTCATTATATAAATAAAAATCCTTGTGCTGCTGAAATCTCAACCACAAGGAGGAAGTAATCACATTCAGAAGGAATCATGATGCACACACATTCACATGCATGCAGAGGTAGAGAGGGAGTGTTCACAAGTTAGAGGCTGCTGCCACAGTCTGACACATATTCAAACTGTGTTCAGGTACTGTTTCATTTAGCTGTGCTGTCTGGATCCACCATGAAGCTGTGTGTGATCATCCCACTGTGTGCTCTGTTCACTCTCACCCAACAGGTAAGAAAACACACAAAATTCCCATTTTATATATTCACATTATTTTTTGTTCTTTTTTTTAAATACACATTTAAATATTACACTGCCTATTTCAACAAAACATTTTTTTCTATTTTCATTACAAATACATCACAAATGCTGATCTTTTGTTATTGTCATTGTAGTATTTAGTATTCATTTTCAACATGTCATTCATTAATATTTTTATCTATTCCGTCAGGAGGCTCCACGTGATCACTGTGTGTGTGAGTTGACTAACTCAGAAAAAGTATTCCCACATGACAAACTCAGCACAGTGGACGACAATGCATCAAAATGTAACAGCAACATCACCCCACAGAAGGTAACTAGTCTGATGTTAGCTAGTGTCATTTCCTAAACCAGCCTGTAAAGAACACAACCTCACTCCCTCTCTCAGCTGGAAAAAACTTCTGTATGTATGCCCGCATGCTGATGGAGTCCTGAGCAATGTGTGAGCCCAGTGTCTAACTGCTGTCTCTGCAGATTCTGGAGCTAGAGAGTCTGCTGCTGGGTTTTGAGCGGCGTTTGCCCCAGCTGCAGGAAGATGTGTCAATTCTGGAGAGGGAAGATGATGGCGACCTATATGGAGCTCTGAGCCTGCAGGTGATAGAGAATGAACTGACGGAGATCAAGAAGCTTGTCGACAAGCTCAACATCACCACCCAGGGATACCAGCAGCTCACCACTGACACTACTAAACAGGTAGACTCACACAAGAAGAGCCAACCTCTGGTCAGAAAGTTAATTTGCTTATTTCTATATCATGTAGTGTACAGAGGCCAGTTAACTATACTAATCAATGTTCCTTTGAATCCTACATGCATTTGAAACTAAATTTTGAAGCGATATATACTGTAGTGCTATGAATCCATCACTCAGAGCTCATCAGGTAGCTTAATAACCACTAACACTTTGGTTGTTGTTAACATTATCACCTACTCACATTCTGCATAGGTGAAAGTTCAAGATTGCACCAAACTTTATGTGGCAGAAAGTTTTACAGTTCAAAGTGTTTTTCAATTTGAATCTGTTAAAATGACTTAAGTAATCCCACATTAGTTACATTTGTTGGCATTTTGGGAATAATGAAACAAGCTTTAAACACACAACATTAACATATGAAGTTATGCTGTGTTTGCAAACAGTTGACTCTTTAAACATCCAGCAAACATAGAGTAAGAGTGAACATTAATTTGAAGTTGTATTTAATGCCACCCAATGAATGTAAATCCAATATTCACTCTCCTTTTAATTTGGTTTGGTCTCAACCAGTTGCTGGGAAACATTTCTGCCTATTTAACTAAATGCACTTTTTACCAGCTTGTTGCTAATTTGTTTGGTAATAGGGTGATAGGATGGGTTTATCAGAGCTTTTTTTCTGCTGTACACAACTGCTTGCTGCTGTTGAAAGTGAAGTTGAGAGGAACTGCAGAGTAGGGTGATCATACTCTGCAAGTTTGTCACAACAAGTGAAACCCTTCACATTATACATCGTCATTTGATCAATTGGTTGTATAAAATTTTTGATTAGCTAAGCTTAAAAGTCTTTGTTCATATGTTTAGCAATTATAGAAATACCTGGGAAAAATCTCACATTTAGCTCAGATGCATTATTTTTTGACCAAATACTGTGCTCTCTTGTTTTCTCTTAGCTGAAGGACCTGAAAGCAGAGATGACAGAGCTGGAGAAGTATGACACCCTGCAGGTGGTGAAGAGACATCAAGCCAACGAGCGTCTAACAAAAGACCTAGACCAGTGCAGGACTGGACTTCACTCCACCTCCCAGCCCACTCAGCCTCCACAAGGTATCATCCAAAATCGCACACATCACAGCACACCAGAAAGTTGGGATTTTTGTTTGAGTTCTTTTTTACTTCCACTGGAAACCACAATATAGATTAAAAGGACATTTCTGGTTGTGTAGCATTTTTAAAATACTTCTGCAAAATTGCTCTGTCAACCAACGGAAATAGACTTGCTCATCATCCAATCATAGACAATGGTACCCCTGCAGAGTATGCGAATAAGACACAAATACTACCAGTCAATTAATCCAGATGTGTAACATTTTTGTTCATAATGAGTTGCTAATCTTTTGGAGTTGCTTATTGAATCTTAATTATTCTCTAAAAGAGAGCCTGCCACCTATATGTTTTCCATTGATTTGTGCGAAGTGATAATGGAACCAGCTCTCAGAACTGATCCCTTATTTCATGTGAGCAAAATCAATTCAGACCAGACCTTTGCCTTAATATATTCTGCCCCTAACTTCCAGCGAACCTGAACTAAAACACAGGGGCTACTCTGGTTCTCTGCCTACCACATCTTCAACAGAAAGTGGCACTTGAAGTGAGGTGTCAGCTCTGAAGGGCTCTTCTCACTAAGGGCTAATGCGGGGTATAAATTAACTATGGGAAGCTCTCAACACCAATCACCACAATTATTTAATTATTATTTGTTTAATCTTTATTTAATCAGGCAATCTAATTGAGATCTCTCTTCCAAAAGAGACACTAGAACATAAAATTAGGAAATAATTATCAACCAATGGATGACTCCGTCAACCAGCTTATTTGAGGTCTTCCCATATGAACAAATTCTTTATCTGTGTTTCATTTCACATTTTGACTTCAGGTATCTGTCCCCATGGTGAGTTTTTGAACATTACTGGCCCCAGGGTCTACACAGCAGGTGAGTATCCAGGCTCTCACATGTACGGGGCCTGGGGTCATGATCCAAAACCAGAGGCAGGGAAGGAGAAATGGTATTGGCTGGTAATGATGACCTCCAGCAACAAATACTCCAACTACGTCCGTCTCTACTCCACCCTGAGCTCTCTGATTGTTGGAGTGAGTGTCCCAGGTAAGGAACTGTTGAGTACTGGTGTTTTACTGGTTAATCTTAGAAAGGCACTACCTTTCAGTTCAGTGTGTATACTATACAATTCAGTTTTCAATCGGCCCAAGGCAAGCCTAGGTGGCCCTAAGTATAAGCTTTATCAAAAAAGCAAAGTTTTAGCCTACTCATAAACACAGAAAGGGTGTCTGCCTTTGGAGGATGGAACTGGAAGATGGTTCCACAGGAGAATAGCCTAATAGACTCTGCCCCCCATTATACTTTTAGAGACTCTGGGAACCACAAGTAAGCCTGCATTCTGGGAGTGCAGTGTTTTAGTGGGGTAATAGGATACTCTGAGCTCTTTAAGATATGATGGCACCTGACCATTAAGAGCTTTGTAAGTGAGGAGAAAGATTGTCAATTCTATTCTGGATTTTACAGGGTGCCAATGCAGAGAAGCTGAAATTGGAGAAAATGATCTCTTTTCCTAGTTTTTGTCAGTACACGTGCAATTGCATTCTGGACCAGATGACATATCTTAATCAAAGATAACTCACAGATTCTTTACAGTGATGCTGGAGGTCAGGGTAATGCAATATCATTAGGTAATGTGTTTCTAAGGGGTTTAGGGCCAAGCACAATAATATCAGTTTTGTTAGAGTTTAGTAGCAGAAAATTGCAGGACATCCAGGTCTTTAAGTCCTTAAGGCATGCTTCGAGTTTAGTTAACTGACTGAATTAATCTGGTTTTATTGATAATTATAACTGGGTATCATCTGCATAACAGTGAAAATTTATGGAGCATTTACAAATAATATCATATAAAAAGATCATATATATAAGGTGAATAGAATTGGTTCAAGCACAGAACCTTGTGGAACTCTTATCTGTATCTAACCTTTGCGTGCATGGAGGATTCATCATTAATGTTTACAAACTGAAAAATTAGATGAAGAAATTGTTCAAGTTTGTTTAAATATATATCAGGTCAATATATATCAGTGTATATACTTTACAGTGTGTATAAACTGTATGCTGAAATGGAAAGGTTGGTGGAGGGCAGATTTTTTTTTCATAGTTTGGGGAAATGAGCAGTGCTGGAATGTAGCTGTGAGACGTTTTATTGAAATTGTCTAATTCTTTTTTTCTACAAGATTTCCCCTACTGAAATTAGAGCTACAATGTGATTTGTGGTACTGAATGTTCTATGTTGCACTTATTACTCACTACTACTCTGCTCTCTTCTTCTTCTACTTCCAGGTAATGTCCAGATCCATTCCTCTAACCCAACCACCAACACCATCCAAGGACCAAATGTTGTGCTGTATGGAGGGGCCTTGTACTACAACTGTTACAACCGAGATGCTGTCTGTCGATTCAACCTCACCACCAAAACTGTTACCACCCTGCAGTTACCCAAAGGCACCAGGTTCACTGCTTCACATTGTCTTTTACCTCATTATTTTAACTGCTGATGCCAGAATAAATATCTTGTTTTTACAACAAAAACACTCATTTAACATGTGTGTAAAAATGTTAACATCATTGCTCTTTATTGATTGATTGATTGATTTATTTACTTATTTCAGATTTAACTCTAAAGGCAACTTTTGCAGTCTTGAGGAATGCTATCCCTTCACCGACTTAGACCTGGCAACAGATGAGTCCGGCGTTTGGGTGATCTACACCACCACCCAGGACTTTGGCAATCTGGTTCTGTCTAAGGTGGACGAAGGTGAGCCACCCATGCTCAACCAAACCTGGCACACCTCAGTCTATAAGCAGGGAGTGACCAACACCTTCATGGCCTGTGGCGTGCTCTACGCCACACGCTACGTAAACAAAGAAGAGGAGGAGATCTTCTACTCGTTTGACACCTCAACAGGGGTGGAGAAGTTCAACATTGGCATTCTCATCAAAAAGTTGTCTCCCAACATTTACTCTCTGAACTACAGCCCTGTGGACCAGATGCTACATGCCTACTGTGACTCCTACATGGTCTCCTATAAGATTTTGTTTGGGTAAATGGAGACAATATCAACTTGTAAAAGCCGGTATTAGTATCATGTCATGAACAACAGCATGAACAAGTAACAATGAATAAATAAATAAAGGCTGATCCCTAATAAAGGTTGTGTAAAAGAATTGATGGCAATTTTGAGTCTTTTACTATAATGGCTCAGATAGTAAATTCATCTTAATATACATATTCACCACACTAATTCTGTAACTTACACAACACAGTGATGTAATGCTTACAAAATTGCTGCTCTGACTTCTTCTTTTTGACAGATGTTTTCATTCTCAGTTTCATTCCAGTGTGTGTGTGTGGGTGTGTGTTACTTACAAAATAGAACACTCGAAAAAGTGAGGCTGTTATGATGAAAAAAATCTCTGTAGTTGACAAATCTATTTGGAGTGGATACATTGAATTGGGATACTTATATACCTGTGAAATTTGCAAAATCAGTCTTTATGGGGTGAGATACAAAGTACTCACAATACAATGTCAAGTCATAGTTCAAATTCTTTAAACTGTTTTAATTTTACATGCTAATGTGTGTAGCAGCTGATGTTGTCCATGTCCTATTAAAATGTGTTCCCCAAGGGAAGTGTCTTTACATTAAATATCTTGAAATACATCAAGAAAATGCGATTTTGTAATAGCAGAGTTGAGAGATGCTCACTGTGTGATCAAAACAGATGTTCATATAACTTCACTAAACTTAAACTAAAACTAAACTTAACTAAAAATGATCCGACACCTGACTCTTCAAATTCTGACATATAGTCTTTATTTCTCACTTGTTACTTGATCAGTACATGGACAGAGACAGCTTACTTTGTATATGTATTTATATATATTATATTTCAACTTTACAGTACACATTTGAATGACAACAAAGCAGGTAAGAGTCCATCTACTGTTGTGAATAGAAACAAGCTCATAGGGAAGACTCCCACAATATGAAACAATCCAAACAAGAAAAAAAGAACTTATTGCTCAATACAAATCAATCATAATGGCAGTTAAGAAGAAGAATAGTAGTAGTACACATGAACCAATATCATTATACCAAGATGAGGTTATATCCTATTGTTACCTATAAAAAAGAGAAACTCCAAGGGAAGAAGAACAGAAATATGTCAAAGATTTTTCACAATACAGTAGTGTTAGTGTTTGGTTTGGGTAACCTGCTCTATAAATAAAAAGTATCTACAAGTGCAAGGAGGACCAAGGTCTATACAACCAAACTGATCCAGTGCCAGCTTATAAGAGCTGTCGACTTTCACAAATCGCTACTGAACTTCACTATTTATAAGCCTTGAAAAGGGAGCAGGAAGGGGGCTGTGTTTTCATGTACAGGGTGAAGATGTGGGGCCAGGGACAGAAGTGAGGGGGTTCTGCGAGGATGAGGCATAGGTTGACAATACTGTACAGCACTTCAAAAAAGGGACAAAATACATTCAGGAGCCCCCCCCAGGCAGTTTGGGTAGAAGTTGTGTTGGCGGAAAACCAAGTGTAGAAGGCAGAAACTAGTGCAGTGAATAAAAACACACTGAAAGATGATTGTATACAAACTCATTTAATTCATGGATGAGGTTCTGTGAGGAGTGACTGAGGTGTTTGTTCTGACCGTCCAATATCCTCTCATAATCTCTCCTTTCCACATGTCAGGATTTTCTTTTTCAAACTATTATGCTAATTGGGTACAATTCACCAACAATTAATCTCTCCAGCTTAAACAATATGACATTCTTTTTCCATTAGAATTCATTCATTCACTATTTTTCAGGCAAGAATCTTACTACATTTTTCCTTGCATAAAAAAGAAAACCAGTCATAGCTTATTCTCTGTCAGTCTGTTGCTCTCTAGGGCCCCCTGGTGCTCAGAAACACAACTAACACTAGCAACATTTTAAAAAGTGACTTCAGCTGATAGCCCTTTAGGGTGCGATTGGGTTTGCCTGTGAGGGCCGGGGCACATTGTGATTTTTTTAGGGGAGGGGGTAATTTTTTAAGGTGGCTGGGGGTTGCCCTACATTCCGAGCTTGGCGCCCAAATGGCTCCAAAAAAGCCCCGCCCCTTACAGGCCACCTCAGGGAAGCGCACACCTCAGCAATTGGAAGCTATGCCCCTTCTGACAGGGGACCAAAGGGTTTTTGTAAAACTGGAGACAGGAGGTGACTATGATACATGAATACTGTACATTACTAAGCCAAAAACCAGAGGACCCCAATCAATGATCTCTGTTAACTAGGTGGTCCAGGATTATAGCAGACAACAGCACACAGCTTCTCTAGTCTAAAGCTCTAATTACATACATGTACTATACTGATGAGATTATGATTACACAGCACATCAAAACACGCACTGACCACACACTGTAGCAATGGATTCCTTAGTTCCTTTACAGCACCCAGCCCGCACAGCTTTCATATGACATGCTTGTGAAAACATGTGTGTGCATGTGAAAGTGTGTGCGGTTGAGGACATATGTGTGTGTGTAGCTTTGGTACATCTTCAGAGAGGGGCTGGGTGTTGTAAGGGAATGCAGCTGCAAGTTCTCTGGTAGCAACCCAGCAAATAGAGCCAGAGTCGTGTCGGCCTGGTCCCACCTCGGTCACCCTGGTCTGGTTTGGTTTGGGTCAGAGTGTGATTGTCACGTTAGAGACCATAAAGAGCCGACTATGGCCAGAACCATGTCCATGCACTGGAGTTACAGACTGATGATGGCGATTGCATTCATGGCTCTATTTAACTAGCCACATTTAAGGTGCCAATGAAGAATTCCCTAATACTAGACACTACTCAGATACTAGAATGCCCTAATATTACTGTCACATTCACATGCATATACATGTTAATAAATACTTCTTGTAGCCTATATTCATGTAGTGGATTATCTTGGAAATGTAAAATGACACACAGCTTAAAGCTGCACTCAGCAACATTGCTCTAATGTGGTTTCAAATGGCAGTAATAGGAAGAAATCTGAAGACCCCACAATCAACTGCTCAGCCTGTCTGAGATTCTCCGTTAGAGCTTCAGAGGTTTGGTTTCATCACTTGATAGATGAAGAAGTGACCAAACATGGCCGCAGTTGAACATAACAAGTGATTAAATTGGGAAAATCTGCACAGTCTCTATTGCTGTGAATGGAGTGCCTTTTTATATTGCACTCTCCTTTTCCAAGTCATACAGATACTATATATTCTATTACTAGACATATTTTGAATTTACATACAGTCATAAATGAAATGCATAAATCACAGAAAGTGAATATGGGTGAGTGATTCAAGTCTGGAAATACAAGTACCACCTCCACCAGTTTTCTGCCAATGAAGTGCTTCATAGTAACTTTGTCGCTACATAGGTGACATAAGATTGTGCATTTATAATATATTTATCATTTTATTATGCTAATTTGACACCAAACACTAAATGGACTCCAGTGGCTCACAAATAGATTGTCCATAGTCCACAGATTGATATCCAAACACAGGTTTGATTATTTATTAAAAGCTCCCTGGTGGTGTAGTGGCTAGGTTTTACTGCAGGTGGTCTGCAGTTTAATTTCCTGTCAGGAAGTGATAAAAACTTATAAAGTTTGACCAGTAGTGTCTCAAATATTAAAAACTTAAATGAAAAATCTGTTGATATTGATGTGCCAATATAGTCATTTTTTATGATGTTAATACAGGTCCATCTTTATAGCAGGCCCACCTCGCCATTTGTAGTACACCACCTCTGTAGCAGTATTCCCACAATGGTATTGTGAGGAAATGGGTACACTCTTGAAACGCATGTATGCTGATGATATCACTCTTTTGTATTCTAAATGTGGTTTGATACAAAACTTACAAAGTGCAGCTTTAAATCAGTGTGGTGTACTCTAGCTAGGCTCTTAAGTCTAAAAAAGCTAACAGATCCTCTCTAAGCACTACAGGTGCACTCAGCTACGATTGGCCGTGTTCTGCTGTCTGTCAAATCCTGAACACACCCCATCAGGCGCTTGCCTGTCACTCATGGAGAGAAATAACTTTTACCTTACAAACAACATAGAGAGAGATACTCGCACAACAAAATAATAACCTGCTTGCAAAATATTGATGCATTACACTTTTTCATTATGGCACCCCCTAAAAGTTTTCCTTCCCGTATCCTGTACCTCCACCTTCTCAAATCAGATTATTAAGCTCTAGATCACATACTACCATGTGGATTGTTATTTTCTCTTTTTTTTGGGGGGGTGGGGGAAGTGGTGTAAGTGGTTTAAAAAGGGCACAGGCAAAGAATGAGGAGACACTTAGCAAATACAAGAATGACACTTCAAGAACAAAAACAGTTGCCTAAATCTTTAAGTGCTGGGTGACATGGGTGGGGTTGAGGTGGATATATGAAGGTGTGGTTGGGATTTTTTAGTAGCAATACATGTGGTATTTTACAGTGGAGGAGGGAAGAAGATGGCAGACAAAAGGGATCTGGAGGAGATAGATGAAGACAGAGAGCTGTCTCCACCTCGTCCATGAACTTCCTTTTCTCTTGTCTCGTTATTGTCTTGTTGTCTCTATCATGTCTAACTACCTCTCTCACACCTTCAAACCTTTACTTTTGTTTTCCAGCTTTCCTCGCACCATTACCCCTGTCTCTCCCTTCCTGTCTCTCTCTCTGTCCCTCCACCCCCTCCCTCCCTCCCTCTATGGCTCCTCAGCAGGATACCTCCATGGTGTGGGTGACCGTGCCGACTCCCTCGGTGCTGTCAGAGTGGGTGCAGGCCCGAGAGCGGGACCCATCCATGGAGCTTGCGCTGGTCAGGGAGGCCGTCCTGGAGCGAGCCAGGCGAGTCATACTGGCAGAGGGCACTGAGAGGATGAGGATAAGAAATGAGGAAGATTGGGGGGAGGGAGAGAAAAACAATCATTCAGCATTACATATGTGTTAAAGTGTATGATTAGTTAATGTTGGGGAGATGTGGGGAGGACATGCTCATGTGAAGAACTAAAGATCCTTTTTTGCAGCTGGTGAGATAAGGTGGCTGACTGGCTCACACAACAATCGTGGATGGCTTAGTTTGAATCAATCCTCCTACAGCAGTATAACTTAACTTCAACCTAAAAGAAACCTCTGCTTATTACAAAGAGTTCAAAAATGTCCAACCTAAAAGTTGATCTGTTTTAGTCAAAACCTGACCGAGACACAAAATTGTCACTACATGCTTATGAAATGGTATTAATTCTGTTTTTTAATACAGTATGTTTAAGTTTGGATTTTACCAACATCTGAATAATTCAGCAAAGCTTTCAATAAGTTGATGCATTAATGCGGTAAAACTGTATTTGTTTTGCTGATATTAATGTTATTATTCAATAGCTCTTTTGTAGGTAGATATTTATCCATGTAACGTGTTTGAAAAGTGTTTTTTGCGTGGTGAGTTATGGTCTTAAAGCTGCAAACTTCTGTGTGTGTATTTGTAATCTCAGTAACTTCCTTAAACTGCTTGTCCAGCAACCATTTTAGACAATCTGGCAACCCTTGTACATAAGCTCAGCTAGGCACAAACTTTGTCTGTCTGCTGTTTAGTGTACAGTGAGTTTATCAAAGCATTTTGCTAAAAACAGCAATGTAAATGAGAGTAGAGTTTACGAGTTGGAAAACCAAATTAGCTGAAAGAGGCTAAAAAAAAAGAGCTGAGAGAAAACTGTAGAACTGAATGCTCTGTGGGGTCCTAACTTCGAGGTACCCTTTTCACATTTAAACAATGTTGGCATAAAGATATTAATTAGTGCAGCTTTAAAGAGCTGATTTCCTGACAGATGCTGTTTTCACACTGACAGGAATAAAACCCAAGGAAATAGTGAATAAAGTTTATATCTATATTTTCTATAGCAATGATACTGATTAAGAACACAAAATAATGATTACTAGCAGCTCTAATACAAAAACAACAAAAACATAGTCTCGACCTTTATATAGCTTCTATCAGTCAAATTGAATGCTGGATGAGTCTTGTTTAGTTCTTGTAAAAATGTTAAGCTCTGCTTTAATTGAGGTTTCAGAGTGTCAGTCTGTGACAAAAGCCCTCAAAGCTCAAAGCCTTTAAGGGAAATTTTAAGTCTTAAAGGTACACCTGCAAATGTTTCATACCATATATTGTGCTTGTGTGGTTTTAGATCAGCAGTTTAGTGCAGAATCTGCATAACCCTGAGGACAATTTTACTTTTAAGCCTTGTGGTTCAGTCAGCAGTTTTAATAAGCTTAAGTTACATGGGAAAAAAAAACTTACTTGCCAACTATTTTAAGACATTGTGCATTTGTTATAAACTTAATAAAAAGACATTGCTCAAAGCAAGCTGAGGGCCATGCAAAGAGCAATATTAAAGATGCAATGGTAAGGGAATGGGGGGAGGGGAAGTAAGGGCAGCATATTTTTCCATTTAAGGAAAAATTATTTTTGAAAAAGATGAGGGTTAATGTCTATGGGATTAAAAAAACACCAGAAATGACAGCGAAAGTAAAAAGTTCATAACAGCCCAAAATATTGTATTTATAACAAAATGAAATTAAAATAAATTTCAATATGCCAATGTCATCCAACAGGGCAGCAATAAGAGGTCAGAGGTGAACGGGGAGGAGGAAGTACCTGGCCCTCCACTCAACCTCCGATCCTTCACATAAGCGACTGAGAGAACGGGGCAAGGGAGACAGAGGGCAAGATTAACACAACTCATGTCCCTCTGCATGAAATACAAAACATGACAACACATTCACTCATAACTTCAATGGTACTGCTGCTGAAATAGTTATTTTTATACGACAAATTACTGAAAGATAAACCAGGACAGAGACACAAATATACACATAAAATCTTTCACTCACTCACTACAGTCACTTGTATGTTGTGGATACTTACTATAGCCCATTCCCTGCAGGAAGTACTTGAAGGCTTCAGTCAACTTTCCAGGCTGTAAAACAACACATCAGGGTTTTGATGGTCTGTGTGGATTTTTTTACATTTAATTTGATTGCATTGGGTTCTGTGTTGGTGTGTTACCTGTGTAAGCTGAGGGAGTCCACCGGAGTCAGCCATCTGTCAAAAAAGAGTAAAGCCATTAGCTAAGTTGCTAGTCACTGATAACTAACCAGAGTTGAGCAGCGTTGACTCACTTGAGCCCCAAATGTGTATCAATCCACCACTGAAAATAGGTCCGAACAAATGCACTTTCTTTGTCCCGTTTGATTAAAGTTTTCTAAAAACTACAGTGACCAGCTGTTTCCGTAAGTTACTGAGACTTTTACAATAAATAAATAAATAAAACTACATATTTGTGACCTGACCTGATTTTTTAAAACATACATTAACCTTTAATAAGGTATGAATGTATTCTTTGTTTTTCTTTTGCCTTATGCATTACTTGCATTACTGTCTCAGAGAAAGCCTTACACCATTGTCTCTCCTCACCAGCCAGTCTCTCTGTCGCTCGCTCCTGCTCTCAGCTTGCTTGCCCTCCCTCTCTTTTTCTCCTGTCTTTTTAAAAATGAGCCAGGAAGCTGACAACAAAACCTAACTTTTAACATTATCAAAAAATAAGAGAGATGTCCTCCCACCTCTCTCTCATGGCAGGGTTGTATAGCTCTGATCTCCGCCTGTGCTCATGACATGCAATCACGGAGCCCTGAAGCTCCGCCCTGCTGCAGCGGAGTGGCTTGCTGTTTGCTTGTTTGCTCAAAATATCTTATCAATATTGAACATGTCAGGTGTCCAAATTTCACCAAATTTGACACTGCACTTCCTTGGGTCTTCAGCAATACATCTGCCAAGTGTGAAGTCGATCAGATGAACAATAGTCGAGATATTTGAAGGACAAACATACAGACAGACAGACAGACAGAGAATTCTTCCTTTATAGTTAGATGTTTTTAGAACAATGTTTTTTTTTATTAGATTAAGTGGTAACTTAAAAGTACATGCTAATTTATTTTCATTAAATTCTGCTAATTTTTAAGATAAATAGACCTTTTAAATACAATAATTGAGAAATAATTTGTTGATTGATTAGTAATTGATAACAGACCTGTTTTTATTGACTACTGAAAAGTTAGACTTCAGGGATGATCTCAGACTCATTTTTTATTCATCACCTGATCCAATATTGTTTAAGGATAATCTGTTATATTTGCAGAAGATGTAGTTGTCAGAGACAGTTACCTTTAGGAAGGTGGTATTGGTTGGGTCCAGTTTGGAGTTGCACTCGACCTTGAAGACAGAAAGAATAGATTGAACTGAATAAGCCTGCAGTAACAAGAAACTTAATGACTTCATGTTGAGTTAAAGATAACTTGGAGAAAGAGGACATGGGGAGAAGAGTGGCTGTACTGTATGTATAGACTATATATGGATACCACATCAGTATGTGTGTATGTGAATGACCCAGATACTGCAGTGTGCTGCAGAGATGAGTCACTCCAGCAGGCTGAGAGCACAGCCGCAGTGCACACACACACTCTCATACACACACACACACACACACACACTGTAGACAGATGAGAACAGATACACAGTGCATGACCACTCACACTTGTGAACACACACAAACACATACACAATGTGGATTAACACACAGTGTCATGCACACATGGAACATGATTTCTGTTGCTTCCTGCCCTGCTGCGTTTAATCTTTAATCCTTCACGCAGGTTGCCAAATTACACATTTTGCCACCCAAAACATGATAAATATGAAAACACTACAACTAAAATGTGTGTATTTGTGTTTCTACTGACTAAAAGTTTTCTTTGAAGAGCTACATCTGTTGATACAGTATCACATAATTATTACAAATTACATGCAGGTTTGCAAATTTACAAAACAGTTGCAACATATACAAATGTGGTGAGTCTAAAATGTATGCCTGTCAACACATTCCACTTCCTATGCTCGCTCTTTATGAAGGAATGTGTCATGTAAGTGGGAGCAAACACAGCAGCCTCAAAGGGTCACATCAGCGGATATGAAATATTAAAATGACCTCCATCTGTCACATTCAATAAAACAATCTTTGATTGCATCTCTTGCCTCCTCACGCTGCTTCCATTTCTCTCTTTCCAAGAGGTTTGGTAACAACATCATACCCCACCCTCACTTGCTTCCCTCCATCTCATTCCTCCTCCATCTGATTTGATTCAGGTTTGAAAATGTGGCAGATTAACTGGTGCAGAAGCATACATATCTGGGCCACTTCAAACTGTGAAGCCCCAGAGACAGAGCGAGGCCATCTGGCCCCTGGAGAACACAGACACCTATAGTATCAAAGGCATGTATTGCACACACACAGACACAGATGGACAGACAGGGAGACACACATCCAGTCCCTGGGGGGAGGGGGGGGCTGAAGAGAGAGTGAACCAGATCTCTGCTGGCTGACCTGTTTTTGTTTTATTGAATGACAAACAGTCACTAAATGGATTTACATGCCAAGTACAAAACACTGAACAGAGCAGGAACACTGCGAGGAGGGGAGGGGAGGGTCTGCTAGACTAATATTTCTTTCTTAGAGGTAGAACTCCTGTGAAAGAAGTCATCTCAGTGTGAGAATAAAAAGAGTGAGGTACAGTAAGGAAGGAAGGAAGAAAACAGAGGCACTACATGATGGGACAAAGAGTCTTTTAGAGCATGTGGACAAAGTCAGTTAAAAGAGAAGAAAGATGATGGACTCACCACTCCCTCTTCAGCAGGGGCGTTGTCTCCCACAACCAGCATCACAGGACACCTAAAGGAAACCATCAGTTTTTATGGTGAACATTGGCTTGATTTTAACTTCAATCAGAACTGTGGGTATATTTTAAACTTATTCATAACTTTCATCATCAAAATGGTCCTGCTATTGTTTCTATAAACCAACTAAAAACACAATTAACAGTTAACATTTCCCAGAGCCCCAGGTGATGTCTGCAAATTGCTTATTGTGCATGACCAACAGAAGATATCCAACCTACAAGGATATTAACCGGTAAATTTCGCATTTAGCAGCTGGAACCTTTCTGACCTTTTTTTCCTTGATTATTACTTAAATGAGTAATTGATGATCATAATTGGCGATCATTCTGCTAAGGAGTTCATACATCACTTTGTTGCGAAAAGTGTGTCTCTAGACTCACTTCAAGGTCTTGGCGTTGAGCACTGTCCCGCTGCGGTTCATATCCAGGTCCCTCCGACTGAAACAGAGAAGACATTGTAAATGATCAGATAAAGTATTTGTGTATTTATGTGTATGTGGACGAGGTATTCCTCATGTTGTAGGGGCATCAATCTGTTTACAAAGTCACATTGTGGGAACTCATCTCACTTTTAGGGACAAAAAGCAAGTCCCCATAATGTAAATCATTACATTTTAAAGACTTGGTTGAATGATAAGGTAGGGTTAGGGCAAGGTTAAGGTGAGGTTAGAGTAGGTTTCCAGGAAATTAATGTTAGTCAATGTTCTCTGCTCCAAGCTCCAAGCACTTTGAATTGCCTTGTTCTTGAAATGTGCTGTACAAATTAACTTGCTTTGCCTTGCCTCACCTCTGAAATGGTATGTGTGTGTGTGTGTGTGTGTGAGTGTGTGTGTCTCCACCTGTTGTACATGTTCCAGAAAAGCTGCAGGTTGAACTGGTTGACGGTATTGTTGATCTGTTGCCGGTAGCTCTGCACCAGCTCCGTGTTGTTCATCAGTTCCTCCTGTGTACATACACACACATACACACAGAAACTGCTCACTGGCTTGGCAAAGTTTGCTGATTTTAGACAACAAGGTGAGAAATCTTGCGAGACAACTAGTAGCTGTGTGTCTACTCTTATTCCTGGACTCTGAGCTTACCTGGCTGAAAAGATGTGGCAGCACAGTATCTGGCAGGGCGCTGGTCAGACCTGACAGCTGGGGGACAGATGAGGAGATTATTATTGAGAGATAACAGAAATCTGCATGTGTGAATATGTGCGTTATCTCCCCAACCCCGACAGTGATAGTCACAGATCTGAACTCCTATATACAGGTACCTTGGTGGCAGCCCAGTCAATCCAGCCTTTGCCATTGGGGTCGATGTTGAGCAGAACCAAACCCTCCACCATGTCAGGGAAGATCAACTGAACAGAGTAGTCATAAAAACAAGTCATTGAGAGACTTTTAAGACTGTTCTTTGAATCAGAGGTTGTGCACTTTGACAAAAAAATATATAGGCTGAATATCTTATCCAACAATATTCTGAACAGGTAATCTGGGTACAGTGACTAGTGAATTTATTTTTACCTACCAGTTTACTACTACACTGATAAATGACCTACAAAGCAGGAAAATCCAGATGTGACTTACAGCTAACTTGGCCAGAACATAAGCTCCAGCTCCAACTCCAATCCCAACGATGCTCTTGAATCTAAAAAAGGTCATCACTCAATTAGATCCTGTGTAAGAAAGGATTCTGACAGTCTGCTGTGCCTGTATCATGTTACAGAACAGTATTATCGGTAGCAAGGACTGAATGGATGCTCATGTAGAGCCAAGTGCTTGTACATCTCAGCTGTGGCTGGTACTGTGTGTTCAGGCTAAAATTACTTCCCATCAGCAGGAAGCAAGCTGGTCTTCAATCAATATTTTGTGAATCTGCAGTCTACTGGAACGGCTCAGGAATCAGAGAGCCTACACTGTGTTTAATGCTTTAGTCAGAACATTAGAAGTAAAGATGGATCATACAAATAGGATGCACAACTACAGTATTTTTAACATTCTGAAAGGTTTAAGTACAAAAACTGGTGAAAACAGGAACATTTAAATTATAGAAGCCAATGCTGTTTTGTATGTGACACAGAAGGAGACAGATGTAATCGATCGCAACAGAAGAATATCTTGTCTTTGCCAGCTGGTGGAGTGAAAAGAAGACATGGTGTCCCTACAGATGGCTGGTATTAAAACAATGTCTGTGTTGGCTCTCTGGTTAAGTGTGGAATGTGTAATTTGAAAGTGAAAAGCACCAACCCAAAGTGCTGCACCACAGTGGGAAGCATCCCGGCCAACTGGTCCATGGTAGGGTACTGGTACCTGTGGAGAGGGCAAGGACATGACTTCTAGCCATCACTGCTTCACATGCTGCGTGTGTGTGATCAGGATATTGCAATTATCTGTTTCTATTTTAAAACCACAACCAATTTATGGTTATTTATGAATACTCTGTTTGTGGTAGATAGTTAATACTAAATTATTCACTTGTGTTTTTAAAAGTTACAGTTGTTTCATTTCAAGAAATTCTCTCAGTCCATGGAAACAACTACTGCATTAACTATTCATCAGTAGTCTATTCCTCTGACAACCACTTTGAGGTGTGCCAACCAAAAAAACAATAATTAACACATGTTAAATAATAAATAACTTTCCATTTGTTGGTGGTTATTACCAACACATGATTGCATTTCTGTGTGTGTTTCGTACCCTTGT
Source organism: Euthynnus affinis (assembly GCA_029490765.1). Taxonomy (NCBI): domain Eukaryota; kingdom Metazoa; phylum Chordata; class Actinopteri; order Scombriformes; family Scombridae; genus Euthynnus; species Euthynnus affinis. The sequence goes on along the minus strand of CM055844.1, from coordinate 31,428,532 downwards.
GGCAACTGTGACGCGCCAATCTGCTGTCCTGGGGCATCGACGTGGCAAACCACAAAGTGCTTGGTGATCTCCTGCATGTCCTCATTGTTGAAGAAAGTGTTGAAGCACAGCTTGTCTGTCGGAGGGCAAGAGAGGAGAGGAAATAAACAGAGGTGATAGAGAGGATAGAGATTGGGTGTTTGTAGGTACAGAACATGAGAATGGGGAGGGGAGGAAGAAAGCAAAGGGCAGGGCAAGGAGAGTAGAGGGAAGGGGAAGAGAGGAGAATAGAGCATACAGGGATGAGAGCAGAGGAATGTGATTTGATTAAATATGCACCACACTCAGAGAGGACATTGAAGGTGGCCATCTGTACAATTGATCCGGTGCCAGCAAGGAGAAGGAAAAGACTCCTTCCAATGATATACAACATGTTCACCCTCACTTTAATAGAGGACACGATGAATAATCTATGATTCTGTATGTTTTTAATAAGACAGTCTTTAAATAAATAGCTCCGACACAATTGGTCATAAAACCTCAATGTCGTACTTTTCTGTTTGTACAGTGAAAATCTAACATGATAGAACATAGGACAACTTTGACATTTTGCTGGAGGGAGTATTTTTCACTTTTCATGAACGTGGGCTAGTTAGTAGGTGGTAGCAAGCCTAGCTTTGTGAATCTTAATGTGAGGCTTTGTTCATTAAGTAATTGTTCTTTCTTTCACTAATACACATTTGGTACTGTAAGATGTTTAGGATTCAAATATTTTGCCTTCTGACACAGTTTCAGATCTGTCTGAGTTTTAATTTGAGATGGTTAATGATACAAATTAGAAGCAACTGTGATCTTAGAACTTGGGTTTTTAAAATGTTTTAGTTTGCTCACACTTTTATTTAATGCTATTTCAGCTCTGTGGCTCAGTAGTCTATCAGCTGATAGAATCAGCTTTTCTATAGAGAATACAGCAGTGTGAGGCTCCTTAGCTAGCTGATTCAAGTTAGCAAGCCAACTGTTAGCAAATAAAGCCACTAGCACATATTTACACAGTAGCACAGCGCGTATAACAATCATAAAATGGCATGTATTATGTTACTATCATCATCACTGAATTATTGTTACATTGTCACTACATTTGAGTATGAAGCTTGATAATTGGACATTAAAATCACCGTTAAGATGTAGAGATGATAAAAAAAAAAATCTCTTTTCTGTTTTAGAAAGGATTTCTTTTTGACAGCGGCTCATTGAGGATTTCTCTCAAAATTTAGAGTCCCATTTTCTGAGCTAGCATAACATTGAAATCTGAAAAAGCTACATGTATAATAGATGCCAGCTCTCCATTTGCCCTCCTTCTCCTGGCTCTGTAGTTGGCCTACTTTCAGCCCGTGTGTGTCTGGCTTGGTGGAACCACGCAGCAACATCGTTGCCTCCTCGGGCTCTGACTGAGCCACGTTAATTAAACAGACCAATTAGCATGACAACTGGGTTATGGATGAAAAGTGGGCAATGTCGGGAAGCTGACCTCTCAATCTTTGCCCCAGCGCCAGTTGGTCCATTTTATTATGTACACAAAGAATAGCGATGCTACATGAGGATTGAGGTGAGAAGATTCTCCCGCTTGCTCATCGGTTCACGCTGAATCATCGGTCAGCAGCTGTCTTGTCTGCTCTCCTACTGACTCCGTGACCCACTTTCTCCCTCTGCTCTTTCTTTTTTTTTTTTTTTTTTTTATCTCTGTTTCATCTCTCTCTATCGCTTCTCCTCTTTTTTTGTTTTCTATTTTATTTCCTCATCCTCCTCTTCCTCTGCAGTCATACCAACCAAATAAAGACAGATGCCTCCAAGTATTACTTTACTTTCTCCTTTATTTTCTCTTCCATGACCTCTTTTTCTACTTCTTAAATCAGTCTGCTTGCCCTCTTCTTTCACTCTAACACTTTTAATCTCTTTCTCATCTTTTTCTATTTCTATTTTCTCTCCTCCCCCCCCCTGTTCTCTTCTGTTTTCTCTACTTCTCTGTTTTTAATCGGGGGACTGGCAGACTGCTGTGCCATCTGCGATTGGGAGTCATTTTAAACTGGACAATAAACTCCCCACCAGTTTTCCTTTATGTTTTTTTTTTTAGCGCGACTACCTTCATGCTCCTCAGCTCACTCCACACCTTACTGCTCTATGCTGTATGCTTGTGCCTCACGGTTGAGTGATTTAGTGACTGGCTCTGAATACTAATAACCGTGTAGTTCTGCTGCAGCCTGCAGAAGCAAAATACAATGCTATCCTGCTCTGTTATTTCCTCTAATGTCTTCTGCATTATATCTAAATGCCATATGATTTTCTTCTGCTGCAATGCTGCAATCATTTTTATTCCCTATTTATTGTATTTTTTTTTTCTAAATGAGATGGATAATCAGTTTAATCATAACAAAAAAGGGGATAGGACCAAAAGAAAAAGGCAGCGGGATTGACAACATAAGCCAGATATGTGCGTCAGAGGATAACACGCTGTCCTGCGACACCCTCCCCCTCAAACTTCCTCCATCCCTACCCCACCTCCTCCGCCCATTAAGGCAGCGCCGCATTGCCGCTGGCCCCACCCCGCCTCCCTCCGCAGGATGGGGATGTTTTTCTGACCTACATTTCATCGATGCCTCTCGTACTCGCTCCTTCATCTGCCTCACCATCTCCTCCTCTTTTCTATTTTTGTCACCATAATTTAAGACCCCCCCCTCCCCCCGCCTCCCCACACACACACACACACCTTGCTCCCTTTATTTCTCTCTCATTGCTTTTTTTTTTCTTCTTCTGTGTCTGCACCTACACACATGCATGCGTGGTGCATGCTGTGACTTTGTAGAATGACATGAACATCATGACAGGCAACAGCAGTCAACATGCTAGACTTAGCACGCTGGATGCGGTGCTTGATATAATTTTTCATGTTTTGCATTGTCAGAAATCTTATTGAATTCATGCAAGACCATTTAATAAGATGTGATGTTTTTGTCATCAAGGCCATTTTGACTTCAGTTGACCTTTTCCGATGCAAGTAAGTGCGTTTCTGTAAGCTCCTGATAAAACACGCGAACATGCTCAACACTGAATTGGAACAACTGCATGACCGATTTCTGACTTGTTTCTTCCAATTATCTGTAAGGCTGTGACGCTGGTGACAAGCACCTCCTACTGGAGATGATAATAAAGTGTTAGCGTGTGGTGGGGTATGTGTTGGGAAGAAAATGGTGTGGTATGGAGGTTGATTATCACCTCTGATAAATGCAGAAACACCTCACCAAAAAGCCCGGAACATCTGTCAAGACAAACACACTTTGTTGTGGATACTCACGGTTCAGTCCCACATCGTGATAGGTGAGGATGGCGGGCTTGTTTCCTTTTGGCGCCCCACGGATCACCACATGCAGCATCCCATAAGGGGTCTCAACATCATGTTCCTGTGAAACACAAGAAAACACGCTCTCACTCACCTGGTGATTTGCACACATTCGCACCTTTTATATATATAAAAAAAAACATTTGTGCCTGAATCCTCCCAGAGCATACAGAGTGTGAGGAGGAGATAAAAACACACAGCCACTGATCAATAATCTCAAGGCGCATCCATCTATCTTACGAACCGTGCACTCTAAGATATTTATAATTTAAACAGTTTTTTATTGAACTTCCGTCAAATGCTGCTTTCACATTAACAACCAATCTATGCAGGGATGTTCCTCATTAATCTTCATTGTCACGGCTTCTTCTCACAGTGTGATGGAGTTGCAGGCTCTCAGTCATCGATAGGCTGGAGGTTGGTAATTAGTGTGAGCATGGACCACAGAGGAATCATAACAGTAAATTATTGAAGATGGATAGACCCAACATGTCGTGCTATGCAAAGTTCAACAACAAATGGCCTATAGGAATCTAGAGTCTATAGTAAAACGAAAAAAATAATCATTTTAAAATCCGCTGCGACTAAAACATGCCTGCAGACTTGTGCTGTCTTGAAACAGTTGACTTGTTATGCTTCCAAACCTCTCTTGTTATGACCCACATTTTGTCAGCATCGGTTGGTCAGAGCCAACCCAACTCAAAATGGAGGTAGGAGATGTGTGTTTCCATTGAGCTGCGCAATGTAGGCGCACACACAAAACCCACATACAACCACGCAAACACTTGGAGCAGAGTAGTGTTTTGGGGATTATTATGTCTGGTTTAGGCGTTAAACTGAAGTGAAGCCTTTATCGATGATGCTGACACTTCTGTCTATACGCTCCGCTTCATACACACACATCCAGCACGCCTTCGTTATTGTCCTCCGCTCCCTTCAGCGTGTTTTCTCGCCGTAATCTAATTCAGAAACACAGAAACAGCTGACTGAAAAATCCTTTGTCAATCTGCCGCTGTCAGTCTGCAGCATCTCTCAACAGCCGCCTGCTATTTGTAACACAATACACATTCACTATGGAGGTCTCTAAATAATAAACAGTATTTATAGTTAGAACCAACTCTCTCCAAAAACCCCCCCCCCCCCCCCCCCCCCCCATCCCCAATCCCTGCAGCAGACAGTCATGCAGCCATCAGTTATGAGTTAATCCAGACAGATTATCTCTCTGTTATTTCAGCATCAACATGAGCCTTATCTTATCAATCAGCATTCTAATTTGAGCCATCAGAAGCTGCTTTGTTACCGTCTGTTTTAAGTGACTGAAATTCTGCAAAATATGAGGAGACATTTCGCAGACACATGATGACCTTCAAATGTGCAGCAGGGAAACACATTGAGAGGAATTTCAAAAATATCTCGACATTTGAGTTTTCAAAATAAGATACTGCATTAATTTTCTTTCATTTTTACAAACGAGTGAAGGCCCAAAACCAGCAAACGTCAGGAAAAAAATCTTGGCTGCGTCACATTCAGCAAGAAACACATGAAGCTGCCTGCATCAAATCGTTTCCTTTGATTTATCCTCCCTCCCTTCCTCGCACACACACACACACTCATCCGATTCAAGGTTGTTAAAATGGATGACACTGCAGAAGGATTAACACTTCCTCTACACGCTCATGCACGCATACACACACACACACACACACACACACGTTCTAATGTATTTATCCGCAGAAGAATGCGCATCGGTGCATTGCACAGCATCTGTGTTAGCGTGCTTAAGTGTGTCAGTGGGCCACAGTCACAGAATGACCCATCATTTAGCTTTCTCAGTACACAACATAAAGACAAAACAGTTTCCACAACAGCATTGCAGCACAAATACATTTTGATGACTTCGACAAAATTTGCTCCACATATTTTTTGTTTTTTTTTTTAAAAAGAAATACACTAAATTCATCATTTAGATGTAAACACAAGCAGCTCGAAAACATCATGAGAAAATGTTCTAAGAAAAAGACATTCTGATTATGCTGATGTTGTTGAATATATATATATGTGTGTGTTTAACTCACACATACTATATGAATAAATCACAGTCACACTCAGTCACAGCATAACATCCTTCCATCACAACTCACCCCATCCCAGCACTCAGGCATGGCTCCACAGTAAGTGTTTTCTCTCAGCTGACGAAGAAGAGGAGGAATAAGAGGGTACAGACAGGCAGACGAGCAGCCAGACCTCTCCTGTTTTAAGGGACTAGGTCCTGGTTAGCGCTCGCTGTAGGATGGATAGCTGGGTAATAGATGCTGCAGGCTGCTGCAGTGTTTGTCTGTTGGGCTACACTCCTACACAGACTCTTAAACTGGAGCTGCTGTCCTCCTCCTCCTCCTCTTCCCCTCCCTCCCTTTTCCCCTCACACTCTATAGGCATCTGAGACAAGGGGACGGAGCAAGCCGGAGATGATTGGCTTAGAGCGCTGCCTCCCCTATGCAGGATTGGTTGTCTGTATTGTCAGTCCTCAGTCTGAAGGCGCTCTCTCTCTCTCTCTCATCAGCACCACTGGTCTGGTTTTGTCTGCTTTCCTCACTGACCTTGTTATGTTTCTCCCTTTTGGCAAAAACAAAACAGCTGCTGTTCATAAATTAGCATTAATGAGGCCAAATCTTCTGTTGGAAAGTATTAGGAAACCTAAACTGGAGCTCTGCGGTCAGCCTGGACATGACATGTTGTGCAGCAAAAGAGCCCTTTTGTTTTCATTACTCTTTTAAAGGCCAGGTCACGGCAGCACTTAAAATACACACTGAAATAAAGTAACTTAAAGGAAATCAACGTGATCTGTGGATTTGCTTACAAATTCTTTGCAATGAGTTCAACTGCAACTTTGCATCATTAATCAAGAGCAAGCTGACCTGTATTAAGTTACCTTAAGACTCTGGAACAACCTGCCTGTGGAAATAAGACTGGCTAAGTTTGTATCTTATTTTAAATCCCTGTAAGTATTGTGTGTGTATCCAAAGCCTCTAATATATCTTTGCCATAGACCTCCTTTGTCATCCAAAAGCTATTAAAAGCATGTCAGTGACTACTAAAAAATCAAGAGATTGTGATATCTAACATACCCAAATTCTTAATAATGAAGGAACATGTAGATTTTAGACAATGATGCAGGTTTACAGCGCGAAGAAAAACGCTATATCAGGCTTTGGATACACACACAATTATTGTTGGTTCGGCTCTGCGTGTGAAATTTGTTGATGACAAGCAAAAAAACATTTGCAGCGTTATTCTTTACAGACAAACTAGTCAGTTAATGAAGATGTTGCATCCTTTTACACACAGACAGATTGTTCCTTTTTAATTAACGCATGATAATTTTCCCTTAGCGCAACATCTGTATGTTGAGTGCAACAACACCTTTTTGACAAGTGGATTATGGTCTGGTAAATGGTTTCTCCATGCTTTCATCACGTGAAAATTGAATAAACTACAATATTTCTTAAGCAAGAAATAAACTCAATCATGCACCAGCAATGGTTGATATAATACAGTGTCCAGTATTAAGTGTCCCATCTGAGAGGATTTAGGTTTGCTAGATATGATTTGTGACCAGAAAAAGACTTTAAAAGACCCTCCTCTGTTGAAACAAAATATCATATTGAGGTTTGGTGAAAGGTGAAAAGCATACGTGCGTATTCACATGACTCTGATGGTGTCGCCACTGTCACTTACACACACACACACACAGTGGTCCTTTCTCCCTCTCTACTTCACCCTCTGGTGTTATTCAGAAGCTCGGCTCTTTTTCCTGCCTCTTCGACTCCATCTCTCTCCCCTTTTCTCTCCCTGTATCCCCTCTTTTCTCTCTCCATCATCCCCCCCTTTCCTGTTGACAGATCACTTGGCGTGCTGACTCAACTTGAAACGCCACTCTTTGCTTTCTCTTCCTCTCTCTCTCTCTCTCTCTCTCTCTCTCTGTGACTTTGTCCCGCTCTCCTCCGCAGAGATTAACTCTCTCCCTGCTGATTCAGCTTGACACTGTCTACTTTAAACATACAATCTCCGCCAGCAGGAATCTGACAGACATTGACGTGCAGGAGGGGATTTTAACAAATATGATATCATGGTACATGGACGTTGCTTTGAACAGATATCAGAAGGATACTCAAGACCTGACTTGACAAAGTGGTGCAGATAGAAGTGTAGACAACGACTGTCGTTGTCCATTTTATTTTATTACATCTGCAGAGTTTTTAAGATTCAATTAAAGCATATACTGTACTTCTACATCAAAACTTCAGCTGGGTTTTCTTCTCTTTTATCCTCCATTTAGGCAGTCATATATTTTAAGTACCTTCTCCAATGCCACATTTCCTCTCCTGTTAACTACTGTATATGCAGTGCCATAATGCATAAGCACCCCTCCCCCAATCACACACACACACACATGCATTCCAATCACACACACACATCACTGGTTTCTCCTATTTTCTTGGCTCTTTATGTAAATATGATATACTGTGCTTAGAATCTGAAGGAAGTAAAGCTGTCTTCTGGCTGTTTAATATCTACTTTTCATTTCTTATATAGACATAGAGTTGCTTTACATGCTGATAATACTGAGCTTAGTGTATTTGCACCTACACTACCTGTGTCCATGACTATGACTACTATTCATATTTAATTAACACCTAACCATTTTTTTGTACAGTCTATCTGTCTTTGTCTGTCACATGCTGCCCTTATCATCACTTAAACCAAGTCTATCAAAGCATGTTTCGTCTTCATGACTAATAATCACCTCATGACATCATCTGTAAAGCTCTATTGTTAATAGAAGAGTAAGACATCATACTTGCTTGCTTACTTTCTTGCTGAGAGTTACATGAGTAGATTGATACCACTGTCATGTCTGTGCGCTAGATATGGAGCTAAGATAGTTTAGCTTAGAATAAATAGGGGGAAACTCACTTATCACGTTGTATCCTGCATTCAGTTATTTAATAAAGTCACTAATGTTGTATGCACAAGTGTGTTTGACAATGTGCAATGTTTCAGGACTGTGGAACGCTAATTATTTTCAGACAACATAAAACATCACCTACCATTGTGTGCCTCCATAACATTAATTAGGAGTGTAATTAAACAATTTATTACAAAAAAATTGTTTGATTAAGCATTAAAATGTTATAATTGTTTTAAGAAAATGAAATCCCCCTCATTAATATACAAACATACACGCATAATCCTCCAGCTGCGCATGGAAAAATGTAGTTTCATATAATTTCATCATTTTCAAAAGAACAGTTCTGTTTTAACACATGTGAACGGCGCTTTTCGCAGATTTACAGTTTTCAAACCTGACACACTATTTATAGCGTCTCCCCTTGATCGGGATTGAAAAGATGTTGACTTTAAACTCTCACAGCTTTTCCCGATGACACATTCTGCTGAAGTTCTTTAATAACTCGTGAGCTCCCCTGAGCCGTATGCTTCCACAGAATAAGATCATTTGTCTGTCAAGATTTTTATAAATAACTGCATGATGAGGTCACCAGTCTAAGGTGTCTGAGAGCTCTTTCAGTAGAAAACAGAGACAAAATGTTGCATCATTAAACAAGAGCCTTGATGTGTTCAGTACGTGGACTACATCTGTTCTTCTTCAGAACAGAGAATCATTTTCATTTTATGCAACTGTTACAGTTAAGCTGAATACACATGGATGTCTTTAAAAAGGTATTAATTACTTCAAGAAATCATTCTTTAAATAAGACAGTGGCAGCCAGAAGGCAGATACAGCACCGCTCTTCAAATGCAGCTTATTTTTTTCGAGACCCTGAAGTAGGTTTAAGCGTGAAAGTGAGAGCGTTTCATTAGAAACGTTGCATCACTGCTGTCTGACACTAAGCACACGTCTGACTAAAATAAAGCAGCGGAATTGTTATATGTGTGAAGCACGACTTCTTAAAGAAAAAACCCAAAGGACTTCACAAACTGATGGTGTAATGCTTCATACAGGATGAGTAATTAGACAGTTGGAGTTTAAAACTGATTAAAGATCAGTCATGGTACAACAGTATTTACTACTTAATTTTAGTTAATATAACATTTTGTAAAGTACTGATTTTATGATTTTATTTGGACTGTGTACCATTGTCACACTCAGCTATCATACACACTATGCTAAAGTTAGCGTGTTCACATACATTAGCTCTGTTAACATGCTGATATTAGACTTAACATTAGCGTGTTAAAGTGGGGACTGCTCATTAGTCTGACAGCCCATTATCCCAAAAACAAACACTCATCGCTCCAAAAATACACACTCTGACTTTACTACATCCAGACTCTGATAACATATTGCTCTATTCAACAGATCTGGGTTGCCTGTTACACAGATAATCCTCCTAAATCATCATGTATGACTTTGTATGTCTCTTAAAGAAAGACTTTTCATTTGGCTGATATTCAATGTTAACAGCTAATAACTAAAGTAAGATGGAGACATTATGTGCATGAGGATTTCATCATTAAACCAGAGTTCTGCTTTGTGCAACATGACACTGAATGTATCAGAAGAACTGAATGACTTGTGAAAAGTCTGCGTGATAAGTTAATTTACATTTTAAATGACTGATGCCGAGGCAGCGATACAAACATGCCAGTTTTTACTGTGTAGTTTGGCCTACATTCAAAACGTATGTAACAGTAAACAATTTTATCGGTTAAACATATTTTGCTGTTTCCTATTGTCGGAAAAAAAACCCAGCAATTTTTAGGGTAGATTGCCATTTTATCACAGGGCTAATATATAGACATTCACAATCACACCACAGAGGAAGTTATAGTTGCCAGTTGACATAACACACAAGTCTCTGAACACAGACACAGAGAGATATGAAAACTAAACACATAAAGGCTTATTCCTGCACTAATAACTCCACCACTGTTGTCATTTTGTGCTAAATAATCTTTTTTTAGCAGTATATTGGAGTCATAGCCGATATAGCCCTTCTATCTTAAGATAAGTACGTATAATCCCTGTTATAGGTTTAGCCTTATGAAATGACATATATTCATCTTCCATCATCCTCTGTCTTTTCTCTATTGGCTCAGGCATTACTGTTTACTCAAGTGAGCAAGCGAGAAGAGATGACAAACAAAACAAAAAAAATGAAGGATGATAGACAGCAAGAACACAAAAGACAAGGCGCAGTGATAAGATGAGAAAAGCTAACAAAGAAGACAGATGGAAGCATTCTCAATCTCGACATAACAACAGCATCACACACATCAGATCATACCTTCCAATCCCCTGCTGGCATCAGCTGCTCACAGCTCTCCTGCAGAGAGACACAGAGACGGAGATAGAGGACAGGTAGACAAGAAATTAAAATTGGAAGTAGATAAAGTGACACACACACACACACATGTTCCTTCATATTAAAGGGTGAATCCATTGTTGGAGATGAAGGCCACTAGACTCACAGAAGAGCTGCACAAGCTGTGCACTGTAGGTCCAAACCACAGACAGAAAAACCCAGTTTCCCCAAAGCACCTTAACAGTACACTGTCATGTTTAAACCGTAGATGAGATGAAGGCATAGTTTTGTCTAAGCCAGAATTTAGAAGTAAAATTCTAGTGTATGCATACATACTGTGTGCAAAACACCTGTTACACCAGTGTATCTCATTCTAAAAAAGACAGTTAAGATCATTTACTGAAGTGCATGTGGGAAAGTGGGAAAGAACTCAGCAGTAAAAAGTGAGGGAAGATGGTGTTTTAATACAGGATGAGAGAGAGAGCATAGTAACCAGATCCCCTTCCCCTAAAGCAAGTCACCTCAACAGTCACCCACATCTGTGAACAAAGATGAGCTGGGTCATATGATTGGGGCATAAAAATAACACTTTTGTCATGTGACCACAGCGGCAAGGCGAGTCAGAATCCCTTCAAGCCAGTCTGACTCCTTGACTCCTTGTCAGAATGGACTGAAAATTTCTCAGACATTGATTGATGACAAGCTGGCTTCAGTAGATGTGGCAGCTGGGCCAGCGTCAGCCAAGTGTTACAGTTTCCGAACACTTTGAATTTAATGTCAGAGAAAATAGCGTTTGGATACGTTTTCACGTCGATGAAAATCGTATCGTGCGGCGGAGATGCTCACTTTTCAGGTGGATTCTTAGGGGAATCTGGATCTGACTTTTTCTTGAAGAGGAGATGTATTGAAATAAAACAGATTTTTTTAAAAATGCATACTGGTGTGCTGGAAAGTAACTTTGCTTCGTTTTTATGACTGGTTTTGTTATTTTTCAGCACAAGCGCATTCTAACCTGTGTTACTTCAGCACATGTCATTTAAGAGTTTATTCCTGCTCTGCTGCCCCCACAAAAAGCTTAAAGCAGAGCAGGAACATCTGGAGATCTGGACGAAGAAATTTCAGGACATGCACATGAGGTTAGACACCGGTTAGAAGTGTCAGACAGATGCCTCTTTGTTACGCATGCAAATGTAAGGTCTTAGTTTACAAGTTCACACGGGGAATTTCTGAAGAGATTTCTGAAAGAAAATGTGACAGGATTAAAGATGGATATATACAGTAAATACAGAGTTTAAAGGAACAGTGGTGGATTAATGCAGGGGAAGAGAGATAAGAAAGTCACTTTTGTGTGTTATTAGCAGAAAAGAAGACTGGAGGGAACAAGGTCAGATCAGGGACACACCTAGAGAGAGAAAGACATCACTAAAACACCAGGACCTCAAGCTGCCCTATAGAGGAATATGACAACTTCAAATAACATTAAAAGGAGCTGCTAAGTTTTGCAATATGTTACTGTATCACCAGAGCAGCAGGGGATGTAAAGGGGAAGAAATCCAATAGATTGATGTCTCCTCTCAACTGAGATGTGCAACTGAAAGGGCAACTCCAGTCCCTGTGGATTTTCATGCAAATGGTTCTTTGTTGTCAAAGGGAAAATATTAGTGGTGACAGTACGGTGGTCGGACCAGCAGGTGGCACTCTTCTCTTTCTTATCGCTCCCACCCAGCGGTACAGTGCTCAGAGGGTGTCCGGCAGCTCAGCTCAGTGAGAAAGAAGATTGAAGAGCTAGAGAGTGTGTATGGTCTGAATGAAACGTTTGTCAGTTTTTGGCAAAAATGTGCTTTCATTTAGTGAAGTTTGTAGCGTTAAGAGGATGTGAGGAAGAAATTCTCCACTGAAATCAATAGAAATGTATACTTGAAAGTGTTGTGAACCCTACAGGTTGTGTACAGCTGCATAGGCTGCTGTGAAGATGCGATGGACGAAGCGGTGGCTCTGTTGTGACGTAATGTAAAGTGTTTGTTTCTTCCATCTCAGAGCTCTGATCTCTGAGTCTCTGTGTCTGGAGGTTTTTTTTTTTTACTGAATGTAGATTTTGGCCTAGATTTGAGGCTTTTAAAAAAAAAAAGGATTTCTGCTGGAAAGCAGAATTACAGCAGCAGTAAATTTAATTCATCAGGTCCAGGAGGATCAGAGGACTGCCTTGATTAAGTCTGATCCTAGAGACGTCATGAGTGGAGATGTCCAGACTCAGAGGGGAAAAAACTTTTGAAACCAGAGCATCAAAAGGCTACAATACTATAATACCAAGTTTAGCAGAAGTGTTGTAGAGTGGATGACTCTTTCTGTTTTGTGTTGCTGTATTTAACTCAAATTCTACTAATATTGGTTGCCACCAACCAGTTGTTACTATATTACTGTATCATATTACTGTATGTGGTCAGTGTGGTGCAACAAAACACATGTAAACATATAATGTAAAATGTTTAAATATAATAATAAACTGGTGTTTTATCACTGGATGTATTTTTAAGTAAGATACTTTATTGTACTTTAGTACAATTTTAAGTTATTTGTATTTTACTTGAGAATATACATACAAAACATATGATCATTTTATAAAATATGATGCTTTATTATAGATCAATCTACCCGACTACTATAGATTCACAATGACGTGCCACAATATTAAACATTATACTTACACCTTAATGTTTCAGTAATATTTAGATTAGATTTCTCTTTTTTTTTTTTTTTAAATATAGTATGTCATAATGTAACACTGACAGGGGTTGTTCTGCTGCATAATGAGTGCTACTTTAAGTACATTTTACTGATAATATTTCTGCACTTTTATTTAAACAACATTTTGAATGTAGGATTTTTTTACTTGTAATTATTTATTTATGAAGTGTATTGCTATTTTTACTTAAGGAAATGATTATTTCTTCTTGACTACTTCTTTCGCCACTAAAACTCACAGTGGAACAGTAATGTTTTTCCAACACTTTACCTGTTTTATAACAGTAGATAATGTGTGTTCTCTATTAGTAGTGATGAGTGACTATCAGCAGGCATGTTGGGATAGAAACAACTAAACACACATTCTGCACAAGAGCTCAGAGGGAAAGCTGGTCACATTTTTATTTGATTTTATAAACTGCCTAATGTACTTTGTTTGGTTTTTGCTGCATGATTTAGTTCTTTTTTTAAAAAAATAAAATGTCAAGTGTCTAGAAAAGTGGTTAGATGAGTGCTCCAGCGGTCTCATGTTTCTGGTGTTTCTGGTAGTTACCGGGAGGACCCCGCTGGTCCGACGGCGGGTCTGGCGGAGCCAGTGCCGTGCGATGACATGCCAGCGGTGAGTGGGGCGGCTGGGGGGAGGAGGGTTGTTAAGGGGGGCAGGGCTGGCAGGGCTGGCCGGCCCCCCTGACGCCTCCTCTCTTTTATCCTGCTGTGTTGTGAAACAACAAGCACAACAAGGTGGTTACTGGGTGAAGACCAGGAGCTACACAACAGCAAAATACAGTAAACATACAGATCATTCATTTTCTGACGCAGAGTTTATGGAGGACCTAAAAATGCACCCCTCTCTTTCTAAGCCTTTAAATGTCACAAGAAGGGACCTCTGTCCTCTCTTTGCGTCTTTTCAGTCCAGCGGTAGCACAAAGGTCAAGTTGACACTTTCCTTTAATTGGAAGAGAGGAACAGGTTGTGGGTGGAGAGATAGAGGAAAACCACGGATCAGACCGCCACCTGCAGCTCTACACCAGAAATATGCTGCATTCATTTCACATGCAAATTACTATTCTGAGTAGGAAATGCTGTAGCTGGTGTGCTACTTTCAGGGCCGTAACCAAGATCCTGGAAAGACTGAGGCCATGAGTCCATACAGGTATGAGATTAGTTTCAATCATCTCATCAAACTGTGCAAGAGTAAGTGAAAGAAATCATTTTCCAAAATGTTGAACTGCTGCAATAAATAAGTCAAATTTAGATATATGGAGTTTTAAAGTAATGGAAACAACCTTTAAATATCGACCATGGTAAATTAATGTCCTCAGGACATGACCTCAGTGTCCTCAGTGGAGCTACGGCCCCTGTTTACTTTAAAACATATGGTATGGTCTGTTAATACAGTACATACCACACTTTACTATTTTGTCATAATTTTTACATTTTTGAGATATAAATCTGAAGCAGTGTCAGGAATTATATATCTACTGCAAATAAAATTACCCAACTGAATGATTAGGATGTGCCTGTTTGGACACTGCAAAGTCCAAAGTCACCTATCAGTTTACGAGGGCTTCAGTAAGTGTGATAACTCCCCTCCTGACTTCTGACAAATAAAAACATGTAAACTTCTTGAGTTGTAAAACATCTCTGTATGGAGTGAATGCAGCGCTAACCCAACACGACTTGCAGTGAGTCAGACCGTTGTTTTACCAGCGTTTTGTGCCAAGAGGTAATCACTCAGTAACTGCACTTAAAGGTCACTAACACGCTGTTGCACAACACCACAGCAACAAGACCTAAAACAAGCTGGAGGAAGAGAGAGGCAGCGGATAAAACCGCAAGAGCATCTGAGCTGCATTCACCTTCGACAGAACAATGAAACGAGTGGCCCGTTGAGTCACGCAAACATGTAACTGGATCGATTAGGCAGTCGATGGCTTTGATTATTTACGAGCAGCGGTACGTAATGAGCAGACCTGAACGACTTTTCGCTGGGTGAGCGGATCAATAGCAGGATTAGTCATTCTTATTGACGGGCGACATATCAGGCTACTTCTAATAAGCTACTGAGTCGCAAAACCCCTGACCCACTGTGTCTCCTGTTTCATTTCTGACAACCCGGCCAAGTGAGTCATGGCTAATGTGTTTAGTCAGTGGCTTCATTCACGCTTCACACTGATTCCTCCGGCAGAAATAAGAGGCTTGTCAGCAGCAGAAGAATACTCCACGCTTGTTTATGGTTAGCTCAGTATGTTTTCATGCTATTCTGGGCAATAATGACTTTGTTGCCTGTTTGCTTCCCTGAATGATAAAAAAAAAAAAACAGCATTTGCTTCTCATAATGGACTCCCATTCATTTCTCTTTGAGCTCAACTGTTCTTCTATATTGGATCAAGCACCATTTATTTACTTTATTCCACTCCCTTCACACAACTTCCAGGAACAGTAACCAACTTGTTTCACTAAGAAATAGCTGAGTTTAAGGAGAAAATGAGTCTTTTTCAGGCATAAATCTTGCTTCTTCAATTTGCTTTTCCACAAAGTTGATTTGGCATCTTTGCCGCTTCCATCTGTGAGCGGCTCTGAAACATTCAAGAGCCCCTGATTCAGCCCCAACCTGTTGCTTAGGCAATAGACGAGTGGACTGGAATAAGTGGCCTTTATGTAACCGCCCACTGCCTCCTTTCTGCCTGTTTTTGCCTCTCTCTTTGTCCTCTACCACTCTCTCTCTCAGCTTAAAAAAGCTTTCATCTTTTCATAGTGTTGTTATCAAAGAGTCACGGTTGGATGGAGTTCATTAATTTCCTCCTCTGCCGGTAAACAAGCACATTGTCTAATTATGAGCCATCACAGCTAATGAGTGCAAACATCTCCTTCTTAATACAGCAAGAGTTTCAGAGTGTTTCATCGTACACACACTGATCAGCGTGAGGACACCCAGACAGGACACACACACACACACACACAGTATGTAAAGCCAACCAACTGACCAAGTCTGAGTCCAGTCCTCTCTGCTCCGGCAGCAGGGGCTTCTCCTCTGTGAACTGCTGCTCCTTCATCCCCGCCATCCTGGACAGCAACCTGCAATCCCCATGGCAACAGAGCACAAACATACACACACACAAACACACACACACACATATCTAAGGTTACATTATCATTTCATCATGCGGGATGTCTGTGTTTGACCTTAAAAAAATACGATTCATCTGCATTTGAATCGCTCCCGGTGTGTTGCATGAGGATGGCAGTTCAGTTTCGATAAAATGGAATGAGTGATGTCCTTCATGGAGTAATTTCCACAAAATCCACATTGTGAAATTACAGAAGGAATCAGTTGACTGACTAAACTACTGAACTGGAATAATCTAAAGAGCTGGCAGATGAGGAACTGATTTGAAACGGAGGAGATGAAATCAAGATGGGAATTTGTTTTGCTGTAAACACGCTCCTGTTTATTGGAAGATGGTGAAAAAAAAATACACATATGCAGCTACAGTAGACATCAGAATTGAGTGAAAAGTCACTAAAAAAAACTAAACATACTGAACCAGTGATGCTTCAGATTCAAATTGGAGGTTGATCCTTCCAAAAAAATGAAACACTCTCTGTTCACAAAACTCATTCTGTGTATCCCTGGTAACTAAAACACATGTTACATAAGTCCTATCAGTCGCTTCACTCATAAAAACATATATCTAGTGGTCAAAAGCTCCACACAGTGCTTTCTTTTAATTGTGCTAGAATTTGTAATGTGGAAAGTGAATAAAAAAAAAGCACAGTTTGTCATTTTCCTGCAGTGCTTCTAGGTGTTTGTTCTACCGATAAAAGGAAAATTATGAGGCACTACTGCTGCGGATAAGACAGTATTTTCTCCGTTTGCCCCCTCCCCGCAGTTCAAAGTATCTGCAAAAACATAGTTAGGTGAAGTGCTGTTCTAGTTTGTGAGATAACAAAGACGTACTCTAAATTGGAGTCGACATAGATGCTTACTGACCGAGATCACTCTGTAAAAAAAAGTGAAGCTTGGAAATGCAGAATCTACTGCCCCAAAGATAACAAAGACACTGAGGTTGTACTGAAGTCTAATTAAACCGGCCTTTTGTGTTTGAGGACGCAGAAACACACAGGAATACACATACACACACACACACACACACACACATACATATATAGACAATCATACACAAGGACACAAACACAGGCCAACATATCAACACACACATAGTGGGGTCTGACAGTGTCAGTACAATAACACCACTCAATGATGACAGTCCACCAACGCAGGAACACTGAAGAACACAACATAAACATCACTACACACACACACACACACACACACACACACACACACACACACACACATGCATACACTAGCTTGCCCAGGGCTAACTTAGCATTTTGTTTTGTTTTTTCCTTAAATAACACTCTCAGGAACTACTTTTTCTGATTAAACTACAAGTTAGAGAGAGGGATGATGTGTAAATATAAAATCACTGCACAACCAGATAACCTGTGATTTATTGTTATCCTGTTAGGATAGCTCTAATTGACCCAAGCCCTGAAATTCAAAGTAACTTTTGAAACAGTGGGTCTTTGATTTCAGACAAAAGCAGTGAGGTCTGTGGCCTGTCCAGAGTAACATTAACACTGTTACTGCATTGCTTGTAGCAGCACAAACAACATTACATTCACCTCCACTGTATCAGGGCGGCAGCAAAAGGCAAATATCCCCAAACCCTGACAAATACAACCAGACCTATCTCCATGAATGATTTTTTAGTATTATATTGATTTGTGAAACTGACCCTTAAAGGGCTTGCAACACCTTCACTGTGGTTATTAAAAGTAAACACAACACACCTCTCTGCCTCCTCTTTTCTCTCTTGTTCCATCATTTTCCCCGGCCCCTTTCTGGGAGTCCTTCAGCGTAATCTGTGTTTTTATCCGACACCCTTAAAGAGACAAAGCCCAGATGCCACTTCCAGTCCCTCCCAGCAGCTGATGAAGTGTGTGTGTTTGTGTGTGACCCTGGAGTGTCAGAGCCAATATTAATATGGGAAAATCTGCCCTAAGAAATTATACAGCACATCATTCGGGCACTGATTTTTTTTTTTTTTTAAAGTAAATACCCACCTGTCAAAGATATAATATGTGACTAATCTGTGCCACTGGCAACAGGACACAAGGTGACTTTGTGAGCAGAGATGGAGCTGGCCACAGTGTGTACAAATGAGCTGCATTTCATAATGGTGCTAACAGCTCTAAAATAGACAATGGACTCAAATCACCCTGAAAAACTGGTTCAAGCATCCAAGTCTTAATAAAACATCCAAAGTCATAAAATCAGGTATAGTACCGTAAATTTTAATGTAAGATGGATTTTGGATTTAACAACACTATCTTACTGTAGTGCTGAAAGGATTAGCCATTTAGCAAACTTGATGTATAAATTGTTATATTATTACCTATAAATGACCAAAAATCTTTTAAAAAAATGTTCCATCAAACTTTTAATTCACCAGAATTATTCTTTAATGCCCCTTAAAACGTTTCAAATCACAATTATTTTTCTTTAACTTTTAAAAAAAAATGATGATCAAAATGAATGATCAAAAGATCAGGGGGAAAATCCTTTGTAATTATTTAGTAAGAGTTTGTTTAACATTCATAAACTCAGCTAAAGTGTGTCATCAGGACTGTGTGGGTGATCATATTTGATTGACAGTAGCCTGATAACATAAGCAACCACACACCTGTCAGCACATAATGATTCAGATGTTAAATTCTGATTGGTGCTACGTGTCATCACCTTTTCCCCACTAGGTATATGATTTTGTTAGTGCTGTTCCAGAGACACTTCAATCCTGATAAGATGACCGGAAAGAACTACTTTGGAACTGTCACATTTAAAAATATAAAACATCATAAAATATCAGCTGTCAACAGCTGATAAAAAAACAAGTCAGTCAAACCTTAAGAAAAGATGTAATGATTTTGTTCTTCTGTATTGCACTCCTTCCCCGCTCTTTCTCTCTCCCTCCCATCATGACCAGTTTAATAAATGGGTGAGTGTGACCTTTCTGAGGCTACTGGAATGGAACCATGAGGAGTATTAACATGAGAGCACAGATCAAACAACACCACCTCTCTTCCTCTTGCTCCTCACTTTATAGCTGTCTGCCTGCTGTTTTTCTCTGTCATCACCTTAACATCCACTTCACTAATCCTTTGTACTCTCCAAAAATAAAAAATCAGTGACATGTTTATATCCATCACATATTTTCCTGTTCTGTATTTCTGAGTGACATCACTTTGTGGTAATCTAACATTGATGACAGCTGATGATGGGTTTTACATTTGCTGTACTAAACACCATGTCTGGAATACGTGAAAACCAGTTTGGTGGACAAAAAGCATTTAGTCTTTATTTATTTATTTTAGACATACAAAAAAAAACAACCACATCACAGCTGCCATGACTGAGCACCACACACTAACTTCATCCACAGATAATCCAAAGAAAATGAATATTACTGCCCACATTGTTCAGAACAGCACAGAAATGAGCACAGAGCATCAAAGATGCAAAAACAATAGAGAAGGGATCTCAAGGATTACCTCTTTACCCTTATTTAAAGGGACAGTTCACACCAAAATCAAATACATATTTTTCCTTTTAACTGTGGTGCTATTTATTCTTCTAGATTATTGTTTTGGTGTGAGTTGTCAAGTTTGGGAGATTTTGGCTGTAGAGATTTCTGCCTTCTCTCTAATACAATGGAACTAGAAGGCACTCAGCTTGTGGTGCTCAAAACGCCAAAAGACTCAACAGTAATGTCTCTTTCTTGAAGTCATAACCTGGTTGCCCAAGATAATCCATAGATTTGTTGCGAGCAGTTTCACGTAGGAACTATACTACAACTGAACTACACCCACCAACTGTCTCTATGTAGAACAAAGTGTGTATCTACTCCTGGTTAGCAGGTGTAGTTTGGTATAGAGAAAATAAGCTGATATCTCCAAAACTCGGCAACTCACATCAAAACAATCTAGATGGATAAATAGCACTACAGGTAAAAAGAAAAATTATTCTGGGGTGAACTGTCCCTTAAACCTCCATAAATTCCTGTTTTTTCTCTCTTTAGATCTCTTACATAACTGCTTCCAGTGCTTTATAATGTTCCCTCTGGAACCATCTGTGTACATCTGACTGCATTTTTATGTAAATTTGCATTGCTTTGAAAATGTTTTCACCCCCAAAGGCTTTTTTGTTTATGGACTATCAGCGCAAAAAACAGTCTGTACACAAGGCAAAACAAACTGAGATACATACAACATTAATTATGTCTTCTATCACTGCATACACACACACACAGTAGCAAAATTCTTGGTTCAGATCTTACTCAAGTAAAAGTAGAAATAGCCTACTGTTAAACTATTCTGTTACAAGTAAAACTCAAATTGAAAAGATTACTTAGGCCAAAGTACATAAGTATAATAAGTAAGTTTTAAAGGACCAGTGTGTAGGATTTAGTGACATCTAGTGGTGAGGTTTCAGATTGCAACCAAATGAATACATCTCTCCCTTCCTCCCAATAATTTAGGAGAATCTACCGTGGCTACAAAACTCAGAAAAAACATGAAAGGCCCTTTCTAGAGCCAGTGTTTGGTTTGTCTGTTATGGGCTACTGTAGAAACATGGCGGTGCAACATGGTGACTTCCATGGAACAGGACCCCTATGTAGATATAAAGGGCTCATTGTAAGGTAACTAAAACAATGATTCTTATTTTCATGTGATTATACATTAATTAAAACATAATTATGAATAAAATATTGTATTTCTGCCAAGTCTGTTCCATTAGCAGCCGCTAAATTGTACACACTCCACCTTACTTAAAAGTAAAAGTTAGGAAGTAAAAGTGCAGGAAAATGACCTCTGAGTGTTAAACAATTATATATTAGATCAGATTATTATTGCTGTTGCATTAATGTGTAAGTAACATTTGTTGTTGTAATTGTTTGAGGTGGTAATATTAACTATTTTATATACTGTTGGATAGTTTAATCTATAAAAATAAATCATTATTCCATAAACTCAGCTTACGTCTGTATTTAAAAATCTTAATTTGCATTTAGTAACAGATGTCTGATCAATTTAGTTTGTAATCATTATGTTTACAAATTTAGTGCAGTAAAAATACAATCCTTCTTAATTTTAGAGTAAAAGTATAAAGAGGTATGAAGTTGAAATATGCAGTACCACCGCTCTGTACAGTACTTGAGTACATGAAGTTATTTACATTCCACCACTGAGGACTGCACAGCCGGGTGATCATTCAAGCTCTCATCATCTCATACTTCTTTTTTTGTCTCTGCTTTTTACAAATTCATCACTACTGTTTGACAGTTGTTTTTCTTTAAACTCCTTTCCCTACACCCTCCTTTTCTGTCTTCTAGCATCTCATCCCTTCTTCCCACCACACCAGCATATTTCTCTCTTCTAAGCTCCTGTCACTCTCCATTTCTGTTGCTCTCATTCCTCTTTCTATTTCATCTCATCCTCCTATCTCTCTCTCTCTTGATTCTACCGCGCCTCGTCCTTCTCTTTCTAACCATATCTATTCAGTCCGACATGCTTATGTAAGGCAAGCTGGTTGTGAAATCAATTACCATTGCATTACACCGGCTATATTTGGCTTCATGACGCCACTGCTGCCAGTGGAAAGATACCAGTGTTGTCCTTCTCAGATTCAACGCTTTGACTTGTGTGCAACTTTGCCTCTATGATGATGTTTTTTTTTTTGTTGCTTTAATAAGAATGTTGATACATGCTGTTCAGAAATCATAAGTGATTGTGTGTCTCCTATAAGTGTGAACAGTGTATGAAGGTGTTGGCTTTTCATTCTAGTCAGTCTGTTGCGCATTTGGTCTGCTCAATACTTTGATCTGTGGCAAGAAGTCTCAACAATTACTGTTCAGATTGTAATGAAATTTGGTAAAACTAATCTTGGTACACAGAGGATGAGTCAGAATTATTTTAGTAACTGTGACATTTTTTCCAGCGCCGCCATCAAGTCAAAATTTCCACTTGACACAAACGCTTTGGTCCCTAAGCAGCTATACTGAAAACTCCAGCCTGATTTCTATGGAGATTGCTGTAGTCATGGTCCTCAAGTGCCACCATCAGGCCAAAGGCTTAATTGTACACAAGATATACCAAAATCAAATGGGCAGATTGTTATGAAACTCATTGAGCACAGCCTTTGACCTGTGCTCTACTGCCACCTTCAGAACTAACCTTTTTCTTTCTTGTCATTGCTGCTACAAGTAAGACTCTAAGAACAGTAAAATTATCAGTATGCTGTTGGTTCTATTTCAAATGTTAGTTTTGCAGTGTATAATGAACATTACCAGTTGTACGGGCTGCTAGCATGCATTAAGTTTTAAGTCCTCTTTGTACAAGTCTGTATGTTCTGTCTCTGCATGTGTAGCCTAATGGGGAAAATTTGATAAGGTGGATATTTTCTACAATGCATACAGTTTCATATTTGTCATGTGTGTCTTGAAACACCACACACATGTCCATATGTACATTGAAAGCACTGGTGGTCACTTTAAGAATTCCTGCTGTCAATAGAGGGAATCAATTCAAGTGTTTTCTTTCCCCAAAGTCAGTCTTTTAGAACAAAATTCACCCTTTTTGTTACTCTCCGTCCATCACAGCTTAATACAGAAATACTGTCACAAGTAGAGAGAGAGAGAATTTGTTACATACTTCTTCATATGTATGAAAGAGTTGCAGGAGCAATGTGTTCAGATAGTCCAGACTGTGTGTTCAGCCAGAAAGCAAACCAAATTGTCACCTCACATCATTCATGCAGATTTGACTTCTGGACCATTTGTGTTTATTCGCCCCAGACAGTCAATAGTTGGAAGCTAGCTAGCAACAGATGCACTGACCATCTCTTTGGGAGTGTGCCTATGTGTTTGTGTCATAGACTGTATAAAGATGGACATAACAAGAAATCCATTCAATGTTTACCCTGTATTCATGCACCGCCGCTACAAAATTATGAGCGCTGCTGCTAAAATTTTACACGATCATTAATATTAATGGGCCACTAATAATTTTCACTCGCACACTGTACAAGCACAATGACACCCTGCGTTATTGTTTAATTGTTTGGAGTCATCCTCCCTCTCTTCAGCAAGTTAGCAACAATGCGTTAGCCTAACCTGACCAGTCTCACTTAAGGTGGACTGACCTTTAAGGTGGACCAGCAATTGTCATTTTAGTGTCAATCTCTGCCACTCTTTAACAGAGAACGGAGAAGTTTTTCATAAGCCCCCACCTCACCTGGTGGTACCATCCCCCATCGCCCCAAAGCAGTCATCCTAGGGGAAACACTAACATTGGTTTGACCCAGTTTGAAGTCCAGACTTGCAGCTTATGTTTGGCGTCATCTATTCTGAATGGAGCCAGGACCTGGCTCCAAACAACACCAGGCAGGGTGTTGCCTTTCACGCTCTGGAAACACACCCCACTACCTCGGACTTCACACTTTGGCTAATGTAAGCTGATTTAGCTAAATTGTGCTAACAGGGCAGATATTGTAGTCAAAGAACTTTAAACTTTAAACAATAGCGCAACTCAATGGGAGTCCTGGAGTCGGAGAGAGCAGCAGGTGAACCAATTGTCAATCACGGCTGTCAATCAACGCCCATGCAGCAGACATCAAAGCTACTGTAAGTCTTCACATCAATGACAAAGTCTTCAAAATGGCCACCAGCACACTTAAAGTGGGTTTGAATTTAGATATTGAGACCATAATGACTTGTTGGAAAAAATGACTGACTGACTGACTGACTGAGAGAAGTTGATGCTTTTTGAATGGGAGTCAATTAGAGCATGTAGTGGCCAACTGTGACATTGCACTTTATGTAAAGTTTGGAAGCAGATTCAAAAAACCTAAGATATATGTAATTTTTTTTTTCCGCTCAAGTTGGAACATTTCCAACCCATACAGGTGTTTCTTCATGTCACTTTGCACCACCACGGACAAATTTGTGTCTAATCGCATCTTTCCATTGACTTTATATGCAATATATGCCACATCAAATTTGCTACACATTTTGCCTGAACACACAGTCTGATAAGATGACCTCATAAAAATTTCAAGTGTACGTATTTTGATAAATTAACCATGTACTTCCACATAAATCAAAGTAATAAATTTCGCCTAAAAATAAATAAATAAATTTGACAGAATAACAGTAGCATAAAAATCCTCAGCCATCACAGCTGGTTGATACAGTAGTTGTGTGAATTTCACACAAGAAGCTAAAAAGGGAGAGGAAAGAACACCTTTGGACTTTTCTACTGTTCTTGGTTTAAAGTGGACTTCAGGAGAATATTTGATCCATGACTGCTGATGTTTTGCAATTCAACAATAACACAAATACAAAATCCAGATTGAGAAAGGTCAAGCTACCACACAAGTTTTCCTTACATTATCCTAGACAGCTAGTGTGTTTGCATATATGTAGACGATGTTGTATCTTGTATACATTCATATACATTTTGTTTCTTGTGCATATTCTTGTTTCTTCTCAACCATGGATTCTTTATGTTTTGTGTCATCTCCTTCTTCAGCAGTGTTGTGCATCTGACACCAAGCACTGCCAATAAAAAAAAGACACTGAGTTAAACAGTGATGTGTGTGTTCATTACAGTCCACTCTCCACAGTGGAGGGCCTAACTTCAAAGCCTCTCTTCATCCCTCTACCAACTGTGGTCACACAGCCAAAGTGTCAGTGGGTGAGAAGTTATGTCCCAGCCTGTTTTCTCCGTCCTCTCTCTCACAAAGGAGCGCTGCCAAAAAGAGCTTTTTCTTTCCAACCAAAGAGGTTTTTTTTTCTTTTAGTTTGGGGCGAAAACAGTCTGCTTTTACATCAGTTTGATGAGGAAAACAAATTGAACCTGTCCTCTTTTCTTTTCTCTCCCTCCTTCGCTCTTTTTTTTCTTTTTAGTTCTGCCCAGACAGGGTTGCTATGACAACCCAGCTTAGTCCCATTGGGTCTGGCTCACCTTCTACATGCTGCTTTTTTTCTTTTTTTTTTTTCCCACCATCTCATAAGACCATCTTGCCAAAATTTACAAATCTTCTGTGTTATCATGTTGCTTTCATCTGTTTCTTACTGTCAGCTTTATAATAAATCACATTTATTTCTTTGTACTTGACTTCACACTGCATTATTCATAAGCATCCAAAGCAGAGCATCATAGTATGAACACTATCTTTGTATTGTCGTTGTAATAATTCTACCCTTTCTATCCCCTGCTTTGAATTACACATAGTGTCCTCTTTTGTTCTTCATTCACAAGAACAACTTGCTAAACTACACATCTTACAGGCGTGTAGTAACCTTTTCTTTTTTCCATTCTTTTTCTTTTCTTTTCCTCCTCCTCAGCATCATACAGGGTTATGTGGCTCTGTACATGTCTTTGATTTTCTCTGTGGTGCTCAGACGCAGGCAGGACAGATTAAAGGTGGGCACATGTTTCGTCTTTACAATGATCAGCACTGCGGCAGAGGCAGTGATCCCAACCGCCAAAACGACCTATGATCTCCTTCAGCCTCACATTTGAATAGAGACCATGTCATCACTCTCCAAAACACAACTGAAATTAAACCTGCTGATGCAAATAATTATCATGTTCTCCAATTTCATCTGACAAATCTGAATGACGTATTTTTTTCCTGGTTATCATAACTCATTGTGAGTGTGTGATTAGCGGCATTTTTAAAGCATGTGAGCCTAATCTAAGTTAGACTGTGCTATTTTTAGTTTCAACCAAAATTAACTGTTGACAGCCAATAACAAAGCAAGAGATCAAATCTCAGATCTGTAGATATTATTCGGTTTTTTGGAGCAAATGTCACATACAGCATTTTCATCAAGCTGCCAAAATGTCAAATATATAAGCACAATGCGATCACATGACCATCAAATTCAGAGACATTTACAAGTAAAACGTTAATTATGTCAACTGCAGAAACACAGCGCAAAAGGCACATTAATCAGGGGTAAACCATTATATTCCATAGTGGCATATACCGTTGATATACTATGGATTATAAATATTGTAGTGGGAATATAGTAAACACTAAGAAACTATTTTTAAATGTACCAGAATTAATAAACAATAAATAATAAACTAAATATTGGTGGAGGTCATGAGAATAAGTAGGCTATATAGGACATATACATATATGCATTATATGTTGTTAAATAAAAAACATATAAACTAACTACAAATTACAATATATATGCCAGATGATAGTCATTTCTTTTAAATTAATGAAGTCCATTACACCACTACCAAACTAGTTTACTATGATGCTGGAAGTAGTTTAGATTAAATTGTTTTTAAAGCAGCATTGATTGATTTTTTTTGGCCACCTGGGGGCAGCAGAACAAACTCAAAACACAATATTGACCTATGCTATCATCACATGACTAACATATTAGCAAACAGTGACCTATTTAAATCAGAGATGGAGCAACATTAACATTCCCTTGGAGTCATGTTTCTAGCCACCCAATCCCAATGGTAAGTCCAGTAATGCAGTATTCAATTTGTTAGTCTAGCGCTCAGCAGGTTTATCAAAACTTTTCCAATGAACAGCTGCTTGCTGATGCTGGAGACGAGGCTGATGAGAGTGGAGTTGCCGGCAAACAAAACAATGAGCTAAAAGAGACCAAAATCCACTCAGAAGGAGGGGAACTACAGAGTTGGGTGCTAATTCTTATATATATAAAAATAATGATCAGTGCAGCTTTAAATTAGTTTTAATTTTGCTGCGTAAATATAAGAGTATTCCAGTCTTTAAATCTCAAATATTATTCTCGTCAGGGTAAAAGGCCTCTGAAATATCAATAAAACCCAATTTCATGTGTGTTTATTGCATATGCCTCTACCATATACATAAATGACACCATTTATGTGTTATGTGTGCAGGGGTGTACTGGGAAATAAATTCATCCCTGGACTTATCTGCTGGGACCAGGGGGTGGGTGAGTTGGGGGAGCACTTTAAGGGGATGTAGGGATAGTAAAGAGGTTCAGAGAGAAGTTTCCTGTTGGACAGGAAATCAATTACACAGCCATGTGGAGGGGAATCATCTCATCTAATGTACAGTCATTGAATCAATACCTGGAAACTGGGACAGCAGATAGAGAGAGAAGCAGAGAGAAAGAGAGACAGTGGAGGGACGAATAAGACAGAAAGAGAGAAAACTATGACAGAAAACAAGACAGGTTCAGAGTGGTTTGTCCAACACAGAAAAAGTAAGAAGGTGCCTTCATAAGTGTCATATCGAATGTACTTCTTTCCTTTTATCTCTGTAGTTTGCTTAACATACCACAAAAGCTACAAGGTCAATGATTCCAACATGATGAGTAAAGCTGCTGAGGCTGACCAACCTCTCTTGTCTCTTCTCCAGCTCTGTCAGGCTACAAGGTTACTAACTCTGCTCAAGTGTATTAATTAGACATATGGCTGCCACACTTCAAAGAGGATAACATCCCTCTAAAGGATATGGATATGCTCTCTCTCTCCCTCCCACTCCTCCTCCCTTCAGTGAGATCACAAACCATACCTGCACGCTTCTGCAGCTTGATGAAGAGCCTGAAAAAATAGAGTGACTGAAAGCACATGCAACAAGGACACAAAAACAGACTGGTACAGATACGTGACATCAGCCAGAAAATAAAAAAGAAATGTTGTGGAGTCAGCTGCAGCTTTGAAACTAGTCTTCAGTAATGACTAGCAGCTTTTTTATTAAGATATAAAAGCGTATGTGTAAAAGCACTGTGGTTATGTTAACAGCATATGTTCTTGAGTGAGCTAGCTAGCTTTCAAGGTGTAAGCAAGGTGGGAATAACTCCAGAGTTGTTAGGTAGCTAGCTGTGTACCACACCCTCAAATAAAAGACAGCAGTCAATTAAAAGCTCCGATAATGTCCAGGGGCATGATTGACACCAACAAATAAAGGCCAGCCACAAAAACAGGCCATGGATAAATACAAGGGTGGATAAACTCCTGATGCTTGTCATATAATGTGCATGTCAGTTAAAGCTATAATAGCTTTAACTCTATAATTCTAATTAAGGTGAAGGTCTGTTTCATTTGGTCACCTGTGAATGGCATTATACCCCGTCTACCAAAAAGTATACGCACCCAAGATAATACATCAGTGTTGTGGCCTAAATTGACTTAAATCAGTTAAGCCACATTTTTATAGTAAACTTTTTACATCCTGGTAATTTTTATATATATCGTTTAACTGGATGAAGGACTTTAGTCATCAGATGTCTGGATCTAAAGTTATCAGAGAAACAAACTGAGCAAACATTAGCAGCAGCTTGGCTCATACAGAGCCCCTACTGGACATCCTCTGTCCGCAGAAGAGCGTCAGTGAAACACTGATTTTTAATGTGAAACTGCTTTATTTTGTTGAGGAAGATATTCTGCAGATCATTTGGCTCCTGCTAAAAACCTCCTGAACGATGAACAATGAAGGAATTCTAATCAGGAGAAGCTGGTTGTATAATAATGACAACAACTCCCATCATCCCACACTACTACACAACATCATCAAGCTGTCTTTTGTAATTGTTTTGATTGAGAGACCCCGAGCCGCAGAAATGACATATTGTGCGTTTAAGCATAAATAGTAGTTACCTGTATGTAACTAGTCCTGAGTACATGTGTAGCCCTCTAGCTGTCACAGAGAAGGAAGGGGCACGGATAGGAGATGCAATATTATTTAAATACGGGGACAATGGTGCATGTTTTAATAACAATGATGGCAGCGACCATACATGAGCATGGTTTGGCTAAGCCAGCGAGCATACGTTCATGTGCTAAGTGGTGCCCAGCTAAAACGTTCTGGGTGGAACTCAAGCGTTGGTTATTGTTCTCCATGACGGAGTGGGTGGATTACCAGTGATGCAGTAATATTTAATACAGCAAACGGAAGCAGATCAGAAAACAATGAGGCTTTGTACTAAAATATGAGCAAATATACTTATCAAACAGAGGGAATTCTAATAAAGGCATGGCTACCATCTACAATTGAGGAAAATAAATGCCCTGGGCATTTCAGGAAATACGGTAGCTCTAGGGATGGCGATTACGGTCAGTCAGTCCACCACTTTATTCAAGACAGAAATACAACAACTATTGGATAGATTGCCATGTAATTTTGTACAGACTTTCATGTTCCTGAATACCAACACCAAAATTTTTTTTAGTTCTTCGGTTTATGACAAAATTCACGTTTAATGCTAATTATCAGTATTAGTATGCTAATACAGTAAACTAAGATGGTGAACAAGATAAACCTTACCTACTAAACATTAACATGTTAGCATATTAGCATTTGGCTCAAAGCACTTTTGTATCTAAGTACAGGCTCACAGAGACATTAACATGGTTGTAGACTTTTTCATGGTGCTACAATACACTAAGTGAAAATGTAGTTTTGAATGTTAGAAATCAATAAAACAAACGCTGTGTCTACAGTAGTTCTGCTTTATCATCTTCAGTGAGCTTTTCTTCCACTTCATTTCATGGCAGTGTTCCTTGTGTCAGCAACTTCAAGCCTTAAAATTGTGAAACAAAGCGCAATACAGAGGACAACATCACAACCTTATTCCAGAAAAAGGAGAATGGTAAGCTTGGTTAAACCAGCATAAACCGACTAATGTACAAAAAAAATCTATACCATCCAGTTACAGCAGTCTTCGCTTTCATTTATCTGTCACTGTGTTTCCTTTCTGTTGACTTGATGTCTTTGAGTTGGTGTTATTGAAATAAGTGGATGTGATTCCTGGAGGAGCTTCCTCCAGTCAAGCGGAGCTGAGATGTTAATCCTGACTGACATGGCCCAACATTTACCCCTACACATCATCCCTCCCATCACCATCCTCCAACCTGTTGGTCTGTGGGCACATGCTGGAGTGCAGACATAAAAAAACAAACCCATACATGTCCTGCTGACATGCATGTTCTTACACACCATCGAAAACAGTACTACAATCACGGCACTGCTTACAAATATTTTCAAATCACAGTTATCAGTTCAGGTCTTTCCACCGTTTGAAATTAAAGTTTAAATTATTAATAGCTGCTGAATGTCTAGAGGAGTCTTCTGTGGCTGAGAATCTACCCAGAGCAGAGATATCAGTGTCAGAGTGGAGGATTAAATATTAAATATCAGCTATCAGCTCCAGACCTTCTCTTATGGCAGAAAAAGCTTCCTTGTCAGTGCTGTCAGATGAAAGCTCTTTAAAAAGTGTTGCACACCGCATCCAAGAAGTCAGCTTTACAGGCTGCAAGAAAAGCGGCCTTATTTTTAGATTGAACGCCTTGAATGTGAGCATTCACATTACGAGCGTAGCAAGACTATACAGGTAAAACAAAAGAAAATAAAGAGGACACAGGGAGTGACCGAGCTCACGGTGGTAAGCTCACACTTCTGACAACACACTCACTCAGAGCTCTATTTTGGCCCCAGCTCTCAGTGGTGGTGTCGGAGTCATGCTGTGAGAGGGTGGCGCCCCCTAAAGGGTCTGACGCTCTGCTGTGAGCTGGACTCATTACAGCAGCCACTGTGCAAAGGTAAAGCTAATGTTAGTTTCCAGCAGACAAGATGTGTGCAGAGAACACATCGCTGAGCCTCCCTAATCTGCACTCTTCTTCTTTCCATTTACTCAGGGTTTTGGCAGACAAATGTAAAAGCTTTAAGGACCTTATTTAATGCTACCTAAAATCCAATTGTAGACCAATTTAAAACCCAGTAATAACACCTGCAGTGTGAAACTTGTACATTTAAATGAATGTCCATTACATTACATTCAAGTCCTTGCCAAATGAGTTCACACAATGTTGATTAAGCCTATCACTGCTAGATAAATCTCTCAGTATTTTAACAGTATGGAGAGTTTTAAAATCTGATGAGGAGTGGGCTGAAAAGGTCTGTAACCTCACTTCTTTCTAACTCCACAACAGCAAATTTTTGTCATTTTCAAACTTTTAATCTTCAGAACCAACCGACTGGAGACACATAAGACTTTATACAACATTTTTTCTTATATGCATATCGCCCAGCGCAAGTAATGATTTAGATTCTGAGTTGGATCTTTGGACAGTTTAGAATCACCTGCAGTGACTACAACCAGCATGCCAAGAATTATTTTAAACATAACTCAATCCTACTCTGTGTCCTGCTTCATATCCTATAACATGTTCCCAGTTTTGATGGAATGTGTTGGCTCGATGAAGAGCTGGCACTACTCAGGTGTGGGCAGTGATTAAGGTGAAGCCCATTCATGTCTGGGTTTGCATATAGTTACTTGCCTCATTAATTCTACCGTAAGTGGGACCATGGACAAGAGGCCAGTGGTACTCTGTCAGTCATTTTCACCTTATTTTAATCAGCAAAGGCTGAGCACACCTGTTCTTTTTAATCATCACATTATTTAACAGTGTGTTAAGTTTGATTGAACAACTTGTACGAATGCTGAAAACCTACACAGTCCTGTGTACTGCCAGAATCAAATCTAAGACAACACTCTCAGTCCACTTTAGCTGTTATCTCCTTCATTCTGTGAGTTCAGGCTCTAAATATTAACATCAAACTACTGCCTCATCACAACATCTGCCTTTCATTCATAGCTGCAATATAAAGTTGAACAAACTAAACAGCCTGTGGACAAAGAGCTATTCACACCAAACCAAAGCATGCTGGTGTTTAATATTAAAGCCCTGTAGACTGCTCCCCGGAAGCTGCTGATTTAGTCAAGTCAGTGTCTGAGTACACCTGGAGGGCAGATTGAGCAGGACTGCACCAGTGTTCATGCCAATTCCACCTCCTTAACTACAGCCCTTGGGTGGAAAGCTTTTGCAGTTAATGTCTAGGAGCAACAACAGCTGAGCCATGAAGTGGTAGGCCAGACAAGCTCACACAACCAAACTGTGTTGGAAAACAGTCTTGACAAGAGCTGTTTGTTGGGAGCTTCATGACGTGGGTTTCCATGGCAGAGCAGTGGCACTCTTAAGATCAACAAGAGTAATGCCAAGTGTTGGCTGCAGTTGTGTTTAGCACACTGCCATTGGACTAGAGCAGTGATGACACATGCTCCACTACCAATCTATTTTGGTGGATCCCAAGAGAACACTACCTGCCTGAATGCATAGTGCAAACTGTAAAGCTTTTATGGGAGATAATAATGGTCAGGAGCTGGGGTTTTTGTCATGTGGGCCCAGCCCCTTTGTTCCAGTTTAAGGGAAATTTGCTACAGTATTCAATGCCATCCTATATAATAGTCTTCATACAACTTTGTGGCGAGCATTTGAGGAAGACTCTTTCCTATTTTCCAAATGTAGAGTAAATTTTAACAGAATTTCCAAAGGAAATTGTCAAGAGGAAATGTGATTTAACTTTCATCCGCTACTGTTGTCAAACCTAAAACAAATGAATGGAAATATGGTATTTATGTTTGTTTCCTGTATTTATTTGAGGAATGTTACAGATTAGAAGCTTGAGTGATCTTTAATTCACATGTTTCTTATACATCATGATGCATTCACTAAGTCTGTTTCGATAGCTCTTTGTCACATTTTCTTGTCATTGATACACCAACTTTTTCACTTCAGTGTAAAAATTTTGAGCAATATATATGACTTTTCACCAGCTTTCTGGCATTTCCACTTTTTTATGCGCAAATTGAAACATGCATATCAAAACAGGTGGTTGGAAAACACACTTAATAAAGTTGGGTCCATTTAGAAATGTGTGAAACAACTTGATCTCAAACCCATCCACACCATCCACACCTTTGGGATGAACTGAAGCGTTGACTGCAAAGCAGACTTTTTATGAACATACAGCAATGATCACCGATGATCTACAAGTGTGACATTAAGCTTTCATCTATCCTCATGCTAAGGCCATCAGCCAAACATCTTAACCTTATTCACCAACATTCACACAACATGATTTGTATTTATTTGGCTAAAGCTGAATGGCACAGTTGGATTGACCGGCAGTCGCACTGAAAAATGCAATCGAATATCTATTCTATAGGTTTTGTTTCTATAGTCTGCTCACAGGGCTACAGGGTGGATGCCAGCAGGGCAGACGGGTAGACAGTGTGTGGCTACCAGCAGTACACTTATGGGAGAAGGGAGTGTTTGCCGGACTCCTTCCTGAACCGAACAGAGAACCAGGTGTCGAGTGGCAAAGCTCAGTGAAGCACGCTGAGGGGATGAATGGTTTCCGCAGTCGCTTCCTTCACAAACACATGGTTTTCACTAGAATGTCCACTGAAAAAGAGGCCATAACCCAGACTAGTTTGTATTTTATTTCTAACTAGGACTGGAGGTGTAAAGCCAAATCATGCAGAGGGGATAAAGGTTATCATTCCCCAGAAAGAGCTTTACAATACATCTCATCAATAATAAATCAAGATAAAACAGCAAAAACAAATAAAATTACAGGTTGGACTAATTTAAATCCCACCATAGGAGATAAGATAAGATAAGCGCTTGTAAAATGGTTAGTTTGTCTGACCCATTACATCTCCTGTTCCTATCAGTAAGGCTAATGTTATTGTATTTGCTAACGGAAAATGGAGAAAAATAGCCAGCCATGTTGAACAGATAATCATGGTGCACTTGATATGTGTGAGGAAGGATTTTGGATTCATGACCATTGATTAAAAAAAATATAAAAATAAAAAAACTGGTTGTGGGTGAAATTTTGGCTAGACTGTT
Organism: Euthynnus affinis; assembly: GCA_029490765.1. Classification (NCBI taxonomy): domain Eukaryota; kingdom Metazoa; phylum Chordata; class Actinopteri; order Scombriformes; family Scombridae; genus Euthynnus; species Euthynnus affinis. Next base: position 31,394,245 of record CM055844.1, on the reverse strand, counting down.
GGCCGACTTTGTAAAATCTGTTGTTGTAACGCTAACTTTTCACAGTAAGGCACAGGCCATGAATTAATTAGCTGTAAAATGTAGTTTGAACTTGATTTTTTTCAAAGTGACAACTCTATAGTAGCATGGTTTTGAGAAATCCCACTTCACTCTCCACATCAATACAATGCAGCTTAAAGGAATTTTGTTTTTTAATGCTGTGAGCACCACAAAAGAAATTACATGTACCTCCATTCTATTACGTTTGGGGCAGAAATCTGAAAGAGAGATACCTCAAAACTTTAACAAATAAAACCAAAACAAGTGTGCAGTTTGGTTGAAATATAATACAGTCCATTCAATTAAGTCATCTCTATTTCTCACCAATTTATTATTAAACTAGTAGACCACAATATTATATGTTTCCAGCACTAATTTCCATTTGTTACACTGTATTTAGTTAAGTTAAGTTAGTTTAGTTAATTTTGTAGCTATTGCTAACATCAGATTGAGTCTTTTTCTCGTTATTGCTGTTCACAAACACTCATGTTAAAACAGAGGTGAATGTGCAGAGGTGATATGAAAATACACTGCATGTATTTTCGGTTTGATGGGTTATGATCATGCCACTGTTTTTCTTTTGCCTAAATAACACACAATCAGATGTTAAGAAATGACCACATTTCTATTTCAGTATAATATCTGTATACACATTTGACATCATTAAGGTTTTTAATAACAGTTTGTCTTGAGGGCAAAAAGCAAACTCATGTTTCCACACGTTATATGACGCTGTTGCCCCTGGTGTGCCATCCTCCATTTTAATAGAAGTCCTCCATTAGTGACTACAGAGCAGCACAGTGCAGACATTCAATAACCAATATGTCAGCAGCAGCATCCACTTAATGAACTCTACACATCATGACATCCTGTGGCCCTGAACACATACTGTCCATGAAGTTTTGTTTGGTTTTTCTGCAGTGACCACATAAACACAAAAAGTATTTCTGCCTTTTATGATATGATGAATGTGTTGGACTCTTTCCAAGGCAATGATTATCACCATTGCTCTTCTAAACCTTTTTATATAACTATACTGCATACACACTGAAGCTCCATGACAAAGATATAATAAAAAGCATGCAGAGATGTGTAGAATCTGCAGTTCTTTCCAGAATGACTCAGACAATCACACACAAACAGCCATCACCCGGGCTGGCATTTCAAAGCTGATGGGCGACAGTAATAGATAACACATATTGAGAAAAAAATAATATGCGTATGTGTGATGACAGGGCATGCTGCTATGCTCCATTTCTATGTGAATATATTAATCAAGTAATGTCAAGTCTTTTTGATGTTGAGAAATGGATCCAATGTAAAATTTATCTCACGCACAGATGGGATTTGACATACAGGTGTGGTGGTAGGGGGGTTGCTAACCAACATGGCCTTGAAGTTATATGGTGACATTTCACCAAAAGACAATGAGGGATCAACAGTGTCACTGATAAGCCTGATCTCAAATTCTATTGTGCACCTGATGAATTATGACAACAACAACAACAACAACAAAAAACAGTGAAGGTCAGCTCTGAACCCAAAATGGAAAAAAAAGACAACTGATCCCAAGCCATTGTCTACTAAAAAAATAAAATTATGCATGTATTCTGTTGCAACTGTGGTTCATGATTACAAGTGAGATTATTCCAGAGCAATTCCAGCATGAAGGCAGTTTTTGTTCAGTTTACCAATCCTTTTTTACCAGCACAGACTGTCATTTTGAAGTAGTTTCAGTTTTGTAGTTTTTATGGATGCTCAATTTGAGACAAATTAGTATCAGATTTGAAGGACAACAATTTGCCATGCCCTATCTAGTCGAAGGTTAGGTCTGAGAGAAGCTATTCTGTACAACTATAACCACAAACAAACCAGCACTGTTGAACTGGAAGCACATTTAGCAATCAATTCTGAAGATAATCTAGCAATGGTGTATATTTTTCCACAAAAATATGGCCTTATAACTGTTAGGTGGTGGCTAAAAAGCATTTGATATGTGTCCTTGTATGAAATTATTAGAATTGTTATTAATTCAAATCATCATAATGACCTAAATGTGGAACTTCCTAGTGTGCTAGCAAGAGGTCACGTTCTGTAGCTTCAGAAAAAGCTAGCAAGTGGACCTTGAGTTACTTTCTTTAACGGCAGAACCAGTCCTACAAACCTTAATGTCTGTCCGAGTCCATAATTGACTGAATGATTGATAAATTTGCACCACTGGTAGGCTGAAGGCAGCTGAAGCTAAATATCCCAGAATACATTTCGCACTAATTAAGAGGAAATACAATGGCAACACAAACAGATTTCAGACACAAATGTGACAATCCTCGGATTCCATGTGTCCATTTTTATATATTCAACTATGATATACACCACTGTCATGCCACTGCTGGTAGACGTTCCTTCCATGCACTCGCCTCAACATCGCCACCAGTCTCTCGTCTGCAGTCCCAATCAATCGTATTCAAATGTCCACACAATCCGGTGGCGACAGAATGGTAGACTGCTCCTTCTCCTTCCCCTGGTAAACCTGAGATAAGCTATATCCACCTCCTGCGATGATCGGCTGGTCAACATCCATCGTCATCCCCAGGAAAACATGATCCAATGAACTGATCTGTTCAGCTTTTTGGTCATTTACTGCTGGCTCAAATGTCTCCATAGCATTTTGATATATTAATTCCTTTGGGAAGTTAAATGTTGACCTCAGAGATGAATTTAACATACCTTTAATAAGCCACATATCGTTTGGATTTGTATTATAGCTATATTACAGACTGAAGTTTGAACTTGCCAAGGCTGAATTTGGCGTACATGGTTTTGAGAAAGGCCCTTTGTCAAATTGGCTTCAGTCAAAGCCTGGCACACTTCCTGGGGGCCTGGTCGCCATGTCTTGCCACTTCCTGTATCTGTCATTTCAAATTAAAAGCCCTCTAGTGTTTCATAAACAGTCCAGCCATGTACTAGGTTTTGAGCTAGTCTTGTTTTTTTGTCAGCCAACTTTTTCTAACGTCAAGAAATTTCACCCTCAAATAAGTTATTGTATAATTGTTATTGATTCTTCAAAAGTAAACATTTTGAATGAACACATTGCAGATATGATCATCTCTATCTATTCACGTAAAAAAAGACAATTTCATTTTGTGATTATATAAAAATCTAGCATTTTACAGAATGTAACTGGTGAAAGTCTTGTTTTGGTTCTTCTTTCTTGAAAAGTGACTGATACAAGGCAGTTGTAATCACATTATGAGCATGAGCTACTGGTTTCAAGATTTATTCTGGAGAGGAAAGGTGCAAATGGGCCATGTTGTCATCTATTTCCACAAGCTAGTAATTTGAAACAGTGAATGACTTTTCGAATGTATAAGTTTACTGCCTGATATTACCAGTGTGATGCAACTTAGCAAAAACGGAAGTGTTAGCTTCTAATTTTCACCTGCACAGACTGAGTTGGAGTTGTTTTCTGGACTGTATTAAATGGCAGTAAATGAATCCAAGAGGGTTGGCAAACATATCTTAATTTGTGTCATATAATTGTGATATAATATTAAAAACATTCACATGAAAGGGACCACTACCAAACCACTCATGCTGGAATAGTCTCACCGCCACAGTGTGTTACCTGGAACAGGTTGCCGCCAAATGTTGTCGAGGGAATTTTCGGTTTCAGGGTCTGGCTTTGCTCCCAATCTAATTCCCAGTATCTGATCCCAGTATCTGTTGATCTGTGATTTAAAAGGCTTTTCAGATGACAGATGGACTAAAAAGAGGTCTTGTTGCTATCCTATGCATGTTTGTTTAATGACTGGATGATGAATTTTCATTGGATTTGTGGGCATCATTTGTCAGCTGCTGCTGCAAGAATGAATATATGAAACACTGGACTGACTGGTTGACAGAATGGAACGGATGGACGGAAATGCCAAAGATAAATCCACACAGGCTGGATAAAGGAGAGACCTGTGTGGCACGGTATGGTACGTTATGTGAGTAGGAACAGTGGCTTCACGAATCCTACGTACATGGTCTGCAGGAGGCTCTGTGGAACCGTGCAGCCAGCCTTGGGAGGGAAGTTCCAAAACAATCCAGGCCCCATCTAGCAGCGGGTATAAAAATACAAGAGACAAGATCTACTGTACTGGTGTTGGTGCATTGCAGGTGCAAAGGCAATATTAAGATTCACAGACTTATAAGAGGAGACTTCATGCAATAATACTACATAGACCAGACTGTAGGTATCATTAGGAAGGAGGAGCCTTCCTAAAAGACGAGGGAGAAAAATGTGAGGGTTAACAATTAATAAAAGAAGACTGGAAGAATGAGACCTTTATTCCACTACTGTAGCTCTTAGGTCTTAAAATCATTTTTAAAAAAAGAAAGAAAAGTATTATCTGCAGTTCTTAGAAAAGTCAGTGTGGGTCTTTAAAGCTGGATTAAGTGACTTGTATTAGCCTGTAAAAATGGCCAGAAAGAAGTACAATAACACACACTGTAATTAACAGAAATAATACTATAGTCTCATTTCCCAATAGACACAAGGAAGCTAGCTAATTAGAGCAGAGATACAGAAACATCTAGCAAAGCGGAAATATATCAGCATGCAAAACACGGTAATAACAACCCTGCTTTTCTAGTGGCTCACTCGCAGTGCCAACCTCCATTGTTTAAGCTGTTGAAAATGCCAGGGAGTGGGAGGGCGGAGGGGACGGGAGGTAGGTGGGGGCTAAAAGTAGGGTTTATGGACTCCAAGGAGCAAGAGGAGTTGTTTCAAAACAGTAACACAGAGAAAGGTTTTGATTTACTCAAAATCTTCAAAATCATTGAGTCACCAGTATTGATCAGCAACTGTATGAATCATAGCAAACAGATTAGCATCATTTTCTTTAAAGGAAAGCTAAAACCTCACTTACGGCCTCTTGAAGTCCCTTGAAGTCAAACTGAAATTTGAATTCTCCTTACATTTGGGTGAGGAAATATAAACTATATGGACACTACAGCTATTTATATTTAAAAAACAAACAAAAAAAAACGGATAAAACAGACCACTTTTTGGATTTATGAAAAAACTTCAGGGGTGGGCGTTTCCCATGATAGCAGTTGACTGCTTGGCTAGCGATTTCAGTCGTCTACCCCTTTACAGCTTTCAACATTTAAGAAGCTGTCCTGTCATGCTCACATGCTGTTAAATTTGCATTTAACTTGGAAATCTGAAGCGAGCTAGACCAGCTAGTTAATTTTTCATTCATGTCATCTCAATACCCTGCTTAGTTATCGGCAGCTCTTGCATAGTCAGTGTTATGTTAGTTCCACATTATAGAAAGGAGGCGTTCTAGCTAGCATTAGCTGTCTCTCTGCCATGTGCCCAGATCTGGTGATGGCAAATGACCATATGCCAAAACTCACAACAACAGGTCGTCCTGTGACTTCAGCTCTCTGTATGTTACCTATGACTCAAATGAGAACGTATTGTGGTGCTATCACTGCAACAGAAAAAAAAATCTTTAATTTCTTATTTTTTTCTAGTTGGAATGAAAAAAACAGGAATATACAGACTTGAATTTTAATTTCAGTTTGACTTGGCTACCGCTACCAAAAATGAGAAACCTTGACTCCCATACATGGTCTAACTGGAGCAGTGATACGGCGTGTGAGCTAGCGTTGCTGTGTGGCTCCACGTTGCTCATGTAGGAACAAAAGCAGGAGTGTATTGCTCTTTGTAAATCTATTTATAAACCCCCCGAGCTGAGAAACAGACCCGCTCCCAACGGGAAGACGGGCTCGGCTTCAGTGACTGTTTCATGTGCTGAAGGAGCAGCAGCAGCGTATAGTGAAAAAAGCCAATAAGTTTTATAGCTTTAAAGCAGAATGTGAAAAAACACTCCCTGCAAGGAAACGATAAGGGAGGTGGAGGACTGGATCCTACGGAGAAATTATGTAAGAGGACCAAGCAAAAATGGGACATTGTCAGTGTCACCGTAACAAAGGTTTGAAGTGTGATCTGACAAATAATGAAGTTTGTTTCATCGTTCTGCTGACAGTCTAGTTGTAGTTTAAAACATCCAATCACTGGAAAAATATAGAATTTTTGTGACTCTTGGGTTTATTATCCTTTAAATGTAAAAATACGATTATCCTGATATATTTAAGTGTTTTTAAAAATGCCTTGTTGGATCTTTAATTTTACAAAAGAGCACCCAACTGTATTATTTTTTTTCATCATTGTGCTGTCATGCAGCCTCAATTTTTCAGGTGTTTTCAGCAGCATTCAGCAAATGCAGGCACATTTGGGGCACCGCTAACCTGAGCCTGCACCAAATTCAATCAACTTTTATGACTTCCACCTACTGTAGATTCATCATCCGCTCGCTTCAGTCTGCTACAAAACCAAACATCATTTTCTTCAGCACACCCTGCTCCCTCCTCTCTCTGCAGTTATACACCACTTTAGAATCGGATCTGTGGTGTTTACTCAAAGTACAGAGACTTTTTTTTTTTTTTCTTTTTGAAGCAGCAACTTCAACACAGCATCGACATCAACCCAACTTTATTTCATGCAAGTAAGGAAAGACATCATACGGGAGATTGTTGATAGGCAGCTCTGCTCTTCTTTACAGTAAACGGCACATTTTGTTTCCTACGGGGTCGATAAATTCAACTTGTCGACATCCTATTCACGCCAATGCAGAGGCTGCCAGTGGGAGGTGTGTGTGTGTGTGTGTGTGTGTGTGTGGTGAGGGGGGGGGGGTATAAAGTATAGAGTACAAAGCCTCAGCAGCAGTTTTCACACACATCGTGCCAAGAATCCTGTCCTCATTTTAACATCCTCCTCCTCCTCCTGTAGTCCTCTAACACAAAAACAGCTACAGCGCATGAGAGCTCTGCTCTTACTTTCCTGGACAGATAATAAATAAAAGTTCAAATAATATACCCATGCTTCACAAAGACTTTTAGCCTTGATTTCAACACAAAAAACATTTCAGAATGACTGTTTTACACACATTCTCAGGCAGAAACAGTTCAAATGAATGTCATGCTCCAGAGAGACATAGCTTTACTGTACCTGCGGTGTAGTTCAGAGCTTCCCCGGGTGGTTCGGTCTGGTTTAGTTGTGGTTTTGGTGTCTGTGTCGGGGTGTGTGCGTCCCTCGGGCTGCTAAGAACTGAAAGAGTGAAGTACGTTGGCGAGTGTGTGTGTGTGTCTGTGGGTGCACTGGATGAAATGAGAGAGAGAGAGAGAGAGAGAGGCAGTCTTTCTCTCTCTATCTATCTTTATCTCCCTCCCCTTCCTGATGATAAACATAGAGCACGTGGCTTTGCCAATGATGCAGCACACTGAAGATGACAGAGAGAAGTGACAAAGGGAGGAGAGGAGAGAAAAGAGCTAAAGAGAGAAGAAGAAAGTGATGGAGTTGAGTCTGGTGAAGAGAGAGAGAGAGGGAGAGATGTTGCATGGTTGTATATTCCACTGTGTGTGTGTGTGTGTGTGTGTGCGTGTGTGTTCTTTTGTTCTTGAAAGCAGGACACTGCAGCTCTGAGTTGGCAGACGAATGCATGCTTTGAAATTACTCATGCTTTTTAAAGCACGCTGGCAAACTGAGAACGAATTCATCCAAATCAGAAAGAAAATATCCTCTTTCGCACGTCAAATTCTGACACGCTGTGACTGTATATCGGCTCACAGATATCCCCACTCTCACACAGACGCGGGCAGACCAACACAACAGCCTGCAGGCGACCAGAAGAGCTTTTCTGTCTGGTTAAAGCTACCGTCAAAGGAACTGACCATGTTTGGGTAACTGGGGCATGAAGTGATGGAACACTGATAGCAACATCAAACATGTGGCCCCGACAGATCAATGGCTTCAGAAACCCATGCAACAACGTCAGTGTGCATTATGTTGAATGTAATATGGCATGTTTATGAGGACAGATATTTATCTCCAGTTTTTTGCACAGCTCTCTACATACCTTTCTTTTCTTCAGAAAAACAAAACTTGTTCGCTACTGTCAGTTTGGGATGTGCAGAGTTCCTCAGAAGATGCAGGAGAGCAGGGTTCAGTCTGATCTACAAGGAGAGCCATATTTGCACATTACACTGCTGTCGCAACCTTGTTCAAGCCTATGAATCTCATATTTTGTCAGTGTCTCAAGTACATCTGGCGTTGCTCTAGTGAGAGGCTGTTTCCAGTTGAAGGAACAATCTGAGCCAATCAGAGGCAATCAGAGGCTTTAAGGGTAGGACTGAAGTCAGTGACATTATCGAGCTGTGACAGAGTCAGGGTGAAGACCCAATGAATGTATGTAATTCTAAAGCCACCTAAGTCCACCTTTGTTCATTTTTTATGAGATAAAATTGTCAAAGCAAGGTTGTTTACTTATACAGATAAAGATTGCGTGGGAGCTCTGGAGTGATTTGCTGAAAAACAGAAAAATAAAATGTGATGCAGTGGTGGGCAATAAGGTTTAGTCTTTTCCAGTTTGGGATAAATGTCTATGGAGAAGAAAATTATGAGTGTAGTTTCTTGGATTTCTTTTTTTTAGTATGAACCTTGTCTAAAGGATTACAGATACAGAGTGCTGCTTAGCACATTCAATTGGCAAATTGCTGGAGAAAGTCCAGGTTGCTTGTTTCCACGATGTTAGCTAATGACCAAGCTACTTGCTAGCTTGTAACTATTAAAACCAGGATCCCAGACACAATGTCAGGCTGTGAAGCCAATTTGTGGCCAAATCGTGTAATTACAACTTCATGGTCTGTCACATGATGCACACTGGCCCAAAAACCCTTTCATTCTGCACACAATCACTGAAAAAGGAGCATCACAACCCCTGTCAAATGATCTGTTTTATTATCAGAATTTGACCCATTCAGTCTGATAACACTTGGAAACTCTAAAAGAGCCACACAATTAAATTATTTTATCCCCATTGAAGTGAACAAAGAGCCAATCAGAAGTCAGCAGTACCTAGTTCTCCTTAATACATCCATGGTTGAAAAGTCCACAGCCACATGCTAAAAAATGGCACTGCTGCGTGTTGTGATCACTTCCAGTTGGACTTCACCATCAGATAGGTTGTGACAAAGCAAAAAGAAAATTGGGATACCTTAAACATAGTGTTAGTACTGAGTAGCCAACTGTTAAATCATTATTGAAAAGGCACTTACCCAGGATATTGACCTAGCTAAACTGCATGCAACCACAAAATATACAAATTAAACATGTCCATAATCGCCTTCCTTTTTTTTTTTTTAGCAGGTTGAGTGTTGTACAGTAATAGCAGATACAGTCTCTTCTGACTGCACTCACTTTCACACTGATTGGCACTAACTACCATGTTACATCATAGGTATCTCTGTTTACTGTAAAAACCATGACCAAAAGGTGACTCATCGACAGCTATGCTAACTTGGCTCATTATCAGTCTGCTCAAAGGATAAGCCATTAGATTAGGTTAAATAGGCATCAAGTCATCAATCAATCTTTGTAACTGCCTCCTTGAGTTATTTAAACAAAGCCAGTGCCTGTCATGTGAACAAAACCATTTAATAGCCTCATCATTAAGTTAGATCATTCAGGTGTTCTTGCACAAAAAAGGTGGAGAGAACTATTATTTTTATTATTTTCCTATATCGTGATTGTGTGTGAACACTTATCTAAACAGCAAGCTGTTTTCCTATAATTATTGTCAGATTTAAATGTGTAATTTGGATATTATCATTGCCAAAGTTAAAGGGATAGTTTGGATTTTTTGTAGTGGCTTTGTATGAGGTACTTATCCATAGTCAGTGTATTACCTGCAGTAGATAGATGTTAGCACTTCCCCCAGTTTGAAGAAGCAAGCATGGAAGCTAAGCAATGTACTGCTGAGGACAGGAGCAACAGAAAAACCCACCTAAAAAGATCAATATCAGTTTAAGTGTATGTTATATTTAGAATATTTTCACTGCTTTACCTTGCTGTCGGACAGTTCTATGGTTGAGAAAATTTAGTGCCAAAGGAAAAAGCTCTGTGATGGCGAGGTAAAGTGGTGAAGATTTCTAAATTTAGCATGCTCTTAAACTGATATTGATTTTTTAGGTGGGCCTTTATTTAGGTGGCAAAAATACATTTTGCTGCTGACCCCATCCACAGCAGTACTTTGCTTAGTTTCCATGCTGGTAAACCTATATGTTTCTCCAAACCAAATTTACTGGAGGTTATACACTTGGCTATTAATAAGTACCTCATACAACCTCACTGAAAAAAATCAAACTATCCCTTTAACTGAAAATGAGTCTCTAACATTGACAGAACAAAATCCCATTCTCCCCCAACAGAAATATGACAGTGTGTACAGCTATTTTGGCTACACCCATACGTCTTCCTCCAACTCTACACTCCATATTTTCATGTGGTCTAACTTGACAAATCTGACCAGTTCTTCCTAGCTTACCTCTGATCCCAAGGGTACTTACTAATTGGCATAATTTCTTTGGAGATTTCTTTCCAATTGCCTTGCTGTTGGTTATTGGCAGAATTCTCTTTTTTTTTGGACAAAACGATATCTGAATTTGTATTTCAGCCAAGAGTGGCAAGTCATGAGTGTCAGTGATGTTGGCGTATTACATATTGCTAATAAAAAGAGCCAGTTGAGCCAAATGAACCAGCTGGCTCTTACTGCTACAAAGTAATGAAGAATAAGTGAAGAGCATTTGCTCCCTATGGGCCATGGCTAATAAATGGAATCAGATTGCATTATATCTTACTTTTGACCTGTATATGCATTCCAAATCTACATGCAATAGGAATATGTTAATTATAGTCAATTTGAGTTATAATTACGTACATTTAGGTAGCTATTATTTTGTCACCATGATAATGTTTTGTAATGCATATGGAATTTTCAAAACTTTTTCATATGTTGTTAGTTTTCAAGATTCAAAATTAACTAAATTAACTAAAACTAGGCTACGCACAACGCAGTTTCATCAGAAGTTGGCGGTATAGGTTACATCATACATGGCTGTAATAAACAGAGTAGAAGTAGAGGTTGCAAACCAGAAACAAAATCAGTTACCTTGGCCATCTACGAGGGAAAAATGGAGATAGGTCTTCAGAATATTCAGGAAGATGCTGACAGCTGAAACGGCTGATCAGTCGCATGAGTTAAATGTTCGCTGCATCGAAACTTATTTGACAAAGGTGTTTCCATCTCCCATTATCTCTTTTTATAAAAAGGCAATCACCATCTTAAGCAAGCTTAAACACTTTTAAAAAGTTTTTTGCCGTTTCCATCAACCTCTTCTAATGCAATACTTCAAAATACACATAAAAATACGTCGATGGAAACACGGCTAGTATGACCTACTTAGCACACTACAGATTGACTGACTAGACAGCAGCTTCAGACTGATGGAGAACTTGCCAAAAACGCTCTCTGCAATCTAACTCATCTTGATCAAATGGCGCGTAACGATCACTCTATAGTCTAATCTAATTCAAATGTATTTGATTTAAATAGATGTATGACTCAATAAGCATATGCTATGCCACAAAATGAAACATTCATTATGATTCAGATAGAACTGTTTAAAGGTATATTATGCAGGATTTGTAGGTTGCTTTTTGTAAACACACCATTCAAAGTTGTATTCATTTGTATTTGTGTGTACAGGAAAATCATGTCTTCATTTTGCTCATTGAATATTTCCTCTGTATTTGGAGGTATTGCAGTAGATGCTAACAGGCGAATTCACTAGGTGGGTCACCCTGCAGTGAGGCCAGAGACTGTCACTGTTCTGTAACTAGACACGCACAGGCTCAATCTCTGCAGTCTCCCAACAGTCAGCAGTCGTGTATCCTACAAAAATGGCCTGGAGCCAAAGAACGAGGCCCCATCAGTTTACTGCAAATTTCTCTAGACGAGTGTCTGCTAAATGCATAAATTATGAAATAAAATATACAGTAATTTCAGAGTAAAGGTAATAACCACTACTGCAAATGACGTGCAATGCTACGTGACGAACATTGCTCTGGGAGAAACGGAAGTCTGAAGGACGAGACATGGGATCCTTCATAAACCCAGTGACAGCTGGCAACAGCTTTTTCTGATGCGTTTGTGTCATGTGGAATCATTTGATATTGGTTTGACAGATGTCACATGCTTTTAGATCAAAGTCTCAGAATTGCCTTGTTCACCGCCCCGGCAAATTCAACGTGGTCTTTCTCTCACAGGCTGCTTCCATCACACGACTAACAGAGACCATCTTTTCCACTGCCGTCGGAGTCAAGCATTGTGATTAAATGTGACAGTTATGTAATGCAAATTAAAACATCATTAACACACCACAGAATATACAACAATCCAGTCTATTGAAATATTGAAATATGTATTACTCATTAAGTTTCAAACTGTTATTATTTCCAAAGAGAGGTTTGATTTGTGTATCTGCTGTGTCTAGTGATCTATATTGATCGTATAGCTTGTTTAGAAATGGTTCCAGGTGCATTTGAGGAGGCATTTCTTTGCTAAATACATTATTTTCATGTCAATCCGACACACTTGCATCATGGAATTGACCATTTATAGCAGTTCTTTTAACAGCTTGGCTTTTTGAGGGAGCTCCCAAACACTCCGAGCAGCAAGGAGGAGTCTGCTGGGAGAGCTAATCCTCTCCAATAAACACATACAGTACATGAAAATTAAGACTTGGTAAAGTAAACAAGACCAAAAGCTTAGCACACAAAGAGGAGGCTGGGGTATTGGAGAGAGGTGCAACAACAACAAATGGCGTTGGCATGAGTGCATGGTTTTAATGGGTGAGCTGTAGGCCTGCATGAGCGTGATTGGACAGCACGAACGAACATCGGGTTGCACTAAGACTGACTTTAAATGTAGTTATAATAGTTCTAAAGCCTACACACGCAGAGTGAAAGTGTCACAATCAACACACAGGCAGGGGTTTAAAGCTCAGCATGGGCCAGTCACAAAGACAACCCTCTCCCCCACCCCCCCCCACCCCCCCACCGCCCCCTCATCTGTCCCCAATGTTCATCCCCATTGATCATTGATCCAGTCTAAAAAGCAGTCACTCTGTGCAGCACTGCCACAGGAGCCCACCATGTGCCTGCTTCCAACAGACAGAGAGACAGACTGACCCCTGGGAGGTCTGAGATGCTGTTATTATTACTATGAGTCATCGCTCTGTTATGCTGCAAATTGGCCTCTGTAGATTTCCATAAGTGTGCGTGTCTGTTTGTGTGTAAGACAGATGCAGTCGAGGGTAATTAAATGAGTGAGGGAGTGAGTTGCTTGTACTAAGTATTGTTTTAAATGGCAACCTACAGACAGAACCGGGCAGTGGCGGAACATGATTAAGTACATTTACTTAAGTACAACTTTACTTTCCATTTCCATTTTTCCATTACTTTTCCATTTTACTTTGCACTTCTACCCAACCACAGTTCAGAGGGAAATGTTGCACTTTTCACAATTATAGATACAGACTACTATTTATATGAAAAAATATGGGATTATCTTAATAAAATAACTATAAAATAGCATTGTTATATGTTAGACTACCCAACAGTACAAATTGTTAACATTAGCTCTACATTAAAATGCTACTTACATCTACAGTACATGTCAATAAATCAGTATTAATATTACAATATTTATGATAAACATAACACTCTAAATGGGGACAGTTTGCATAATGACTACTTTTACTTTGAGACTTTAAGTACATTTTGCTGCCACTACTTCTGTGCTTTTACTTAGGTAAATTTTTTTGAATGATTAATGATATGATAAATTTTTTACTTAAGTAAAAGATCTCAGTACTTCTTCCACCACTGGAAACAGGGAATTTGTAGTCAACTACAGGAAATACAGGAGATATGGCTTTAAATGCAATATAGAATAAAACATAAATATGATACATGATCATGGAATACCAGCTGAAGCCAGCTGTCCACCAAATACCATATAGCTAAGCTGTGGCTTTATGTTACTGACCTGTAATTTCTTAAATCTTCTCATTAATCTCCTCTGAAGTTTCCAAGTTATAGGGAAAATAAGATTTTATTTGAAAGGAAAGCCCCATTTATGCATATTCAGTCATTTAGTCAATATTCAGTGTTTAAAATTGGAAACGTTGTCATCCCAAAAAGCTACTTGTAGACAGACTCCATATTTTTGCATTTTTTGTAAAGCCCTTTCTTAGTTGCACTAGAAGTTAATTGTAACTAATAAACTGGAAGTGTGCCAATTGAACATTGTCTATATTTTCCCTATAATTAGTATCAAATTACTTTTTTCCCCCCAGGAAACATCTTAGAAATTATTAGTTTAGCAGTTTTGTTGGAAAGAGAAGTGTCCTTTGCCAGCAATTTTAAGAAACTAAAGAAAACGTTGTGTAGTAATTAAATAATATTGACAAAAAAGAATGATGAAAAAATTAATTAAGTTGTTACACTGAATTTTGTGTCAAGAAAAATAGTGGAGGCTCACTGGAGCACTTCTTAAAAGCATAAAGTCTGAGTTAGCCTCTGTATCGTTAGCCTCTGCCAGACAATATGCCTCATGTGGGGTTTGCTTCATTGCTCTTTCTAATAAAAAACTTAATTATGAAACTGTGCTAAATGGACAGTGGAATTTTAGCACCTAATCATATTTTAGGAAGATAAAACTATATTTTTATTAACATTCAAAATACACAGGCGCGCTAGAGGCAAATACAAAGAAGCAGGCTGACTCTTGACTCTCATGAATCTGTAGCTTTTGGGTGTATTTTCTAATGAACATATAATTTACAGATAGTTATCATCTGTTTTTTTTAGTTATTTTCTGACATTGCCACTAGATAAGAAAGTTGTTCATTTCCCAAGTAACATTTTTCCACTCTTTTTTTTCTTATTAAAGTTATATGATAGAGAACTGGGGACCACTGTCATCAGTCTTGTGTTCATTTTGATTAAAGCTCCTTTATGCTTTGGGCTGGAAAACACCTCTGTGCTTCCTGAGGTTCAGTTCACAACGATGGTCATCCTGTCACTTCCGGTCACGTCAGACTCATGGGAGCTGTAGGTGCTCAATGCTACGTAATAACTCATTGATTTGAATGAATAGATGGAGAGACAATAGAGGATGTGTGAGTTCAATACACTGTCATACTGTAGCTTCTGTGTGAGCTGTACATTTAATATCCTGCATTTCCTGGTACATATAGTTAATTACAGCAGTTAAATATGTACTCATACTTCATATCTCTCTCTCTTCACCAGCACCACCACCGAGACAAAATAGTATGTCTGATTTCTGAGTCTGATTGTCATCTGTATTATAAAAATTGCAACCCATGTCAAACCATTGATTGTTTCAAATGTCACATGAAAATCCACCTGGTCTAAACTGTATAATTGTGAGAAACAGGCTCAATGAATTGAATTCTAATGAATTGAATGTCATCACTTTATGTAACACTGAATTGGTTAACATTTGCTAAAACCTCAGTGCGCCACCTGAGCTCACTCCAGGGCACCCTAGGGTCCAGCTAAAATGTTGTGTTTCTTTTTCAGCTGCCTGAGCAAAATTTTATATTGATGGATGTGAATAGATTTTTTTTTTCTTTAGGACTGTAAAGAGAAATTAAATAATTATGTTCTCACATTGCAACCATCCCTCCAAGCTACAAAAGACCTCCTTGATATGAGGTGTGCTACTTTACACAGCGACACACTGATGCTTGGGCTCATAGTCATGCTGCTTTTGATGTTTATTTGGGTTTTTGAATCAACGCTGGATAACTGAAGAATTTTAAGGATGTACAGACCATATTATATTTTCTTCTTTATATGGAGTTTGCTCAGTTGTCATGGAGATATCTGTTGACATAGAAGCTCAGAAACAGTAATGACTTCATCTATAGCACTTTTAGGACATTGCATCTCGTCTAAAAAATAAGCATGAAAGTCAAAGAAGAATGATTGACAAACAATTGCTACTCAAGGTTCACTTACTAGCTTTTTTTAATGGTTTTTAACCATATCACACAACCTTCACCATCCTGGATATGTGTGTGATATTGCATCAGCATTGCATGATGAGAGTGTAATCACTTTTAAAGCTGCATTCACTGTTGTTGTTTTTTTTTTGTCATCTCAGGGCAGATGGGGGAATGCATAAAGAACAGTATATAACTGGGTGGATGAGGACGGGCAATGATTATTAGAAGCATGGCTATTTCATATTTGAAATTATATTTATAAAATCATTATATAGCATAAATTGGTAGTAGGTTGCAGGCTACTAGGCCATCTTCATGGTCAAACAAGGACAAACAATTTATAGAAATGAAATAGTCTTATAACAATAAGACTAACAATAACAATATGATTTGTATAATTAAACCTGGTAAAACAATGTTAAAGCTGAGGGTTGCTATTCTCAATACTCACAAGGTCATCTTCAAAATCTAACAATTACAACAAAGTGCAAACAATTTGGATGAATAAATCGGCCTCTAGTGGTGGTTATTCTCAAAAGCACCAATAGTATGTAATGTTACACAGGAATGAATAATCAGAACTTCAAAAGCACATCATTTTAACTGACATTATCTCAAATCAAGGAGTATTTTAATGCACAACTCAGAAGGTGAGTTTTGCTCCTCAAGACTTAAAAGGGCTATTTTAGTTGAGGGCTAGACCTTACTGTGAAACCACCCCCTTAGAGTAAACTTGCATGAGAAAACAAGAGAATAATCATAATAATGAAAGCACAGTCCAGAGTGGCTGGATGAAAGGAGAGATCATTGCGTCCTCGTATTTAAAAATGTCTAAATAAGTCACTTTTCATCACTGGACATTTGACTGTTAATTCAGACCAGTGGCGGCTGGTGATTCAAAAAATAGTGGAGGATGGAAGGAAAACTAAGGAGAAGCTCCTTTTCTCTCGCACTGTGCTGTCAGTGTACCCTGATCAATCAGCGACGGGTTCGACCGGACCAACTCAAAGGTTGGTCAAAAATGTTTGATTTTTTTATTACTTGTTTCATGTCAGTTGCTTAAAATAGTAAAATAATCATTGATATCACCTGATTGCAGGGACTGTGTGATGATAAGTTTATTTTTAAAAAGACAAAAAATGGTTTAACATAACTTTGCTCCCCCTAAATGAATTGTGAGGATGCATTTGCTCAATTTGCTCGTTTGCTCAGGCGCCTATGAACATTTGCATTAGTTTGGAGTCATATTTCTGGTGACGAAAACAAATATAATAATCCATAATCCACTCTCCTTTTACTTCTGTTTTGGTCTCCACCAACTCCAGAGAAAATATGTTTGGCTTTAGTGCTAAATGCTACACTGTGTTCACTATCTATTTGGTGCTGGGTAGGGAGTGTACAGAGGGTTTATCAGAGCTGTGCCTACTGCGGCTTGAAACGGCTGATGAAATAAGCGAGCCTAGCAGTGCGTCTGTTGAGTTTAAAACCGAAACAATGAGCTGAGAGATGCTATCCACAACATTGGACCCATTTTTGTCATAAAAATATTGATTAGTGTAGCTTTATGGTCCTTAGGAAACAAATGTAGTATTAATCAATTACTGTATGTGTATCACTAGGCTACAAAAGGAGAACGATAACCAGAACAACAACAGCTTTTCTCTCTTTTCTGTCATTTCCAAAGAACAGAGTCCAAAAACAATCATACAACCCTGTCCAAATACTTGTATCACTATTGCATAGTCAGACACATATATCATCAGCTACCAAATAGCTGCCTATTTTTTCCTCGCAACTGCCTGCCACCTGCTACAGATAATGAAGCGAGGCCTAAAGCATGTTGGACTCCCTCCTCCTACCAGCCCTGACAACATGGTATTGTATGAGCGGTTGCTCTTGTGCCAACACAGTGGAGGGTAGGTGTGGGGGAGGGAGGGGAGGGGAGGGTGGAGATAATACTCATTTGGAGAGCATAGCGGGGGTGTTGCTTCAGATACAGCTAATCCTCACACCTCATCGCTGAGACATGGCAGTGTTTGCCTCTGCTGTTCCTTTTCTCTTTCTCCTTCCTTCTCCTAATTCTCTCCACTTTCCTGACTTTCAGTCCATCTCCTGCTGTCTTTGTTCTCATCTCTAAGCCCTCCTCTCTTTTTCTACTCCTCCCGCACTTATCCCCACTTCTGAGGTGAGAATATAAGGGGCAAAAATGCAGGGGGCTTTTTAGAGAGGAGAGGAAAAGATAGTAGAGGATTTCAAAAATAAGAAAAGTAGATTAAAAAAGGAGATGAGCAGAATATAACACAGCAGGAGAGAGTAATGAGAGATTCTACCCTCATGTTTGTATGCTACATATAAGCTAGGTTAACTGTGCTAGCTTAGCACAAAGACTAAAACAAGGAAACAGTTATCTACCCCCCCTGGCTTGTTTTACAGTTAAAAACCTATTTATCTTATACAGACCCTTTATTAAGGCCCACAGTTGAGCTTCTGTCTGAAATAGGTTGTGCCGACTCTGTTCTGATTGGCTAGCTCCTGGAAGCTGCCCATCAGCGGACTTCCAGCGACTCAAGAGACAACATAAATTGGATTTCTTTTTTTTGTCATTCTTTACTTAAAATGGAAACTTCTTAAAAACGTCCGTACATGATCGAGCCTGAATCGGAGATTTGCGAGTAGACGACGCCCAACAACCCATGGCACAACCTTAGCAACAAAGGCTACGAAACGGACAGCTGTTTGGGGGCATGCGCAAACAATCAAGGTTGAAGCCCTGGGTTTTGATTCGCAGGGAGAATTTTACATACATTCACCTCAGGTTTTGGACCTTTGACCTGTTTGGACATCTGACATCATAACAGACAAATCACAAAAAGCATAATGTGTCCCCTTTAAATACAGAAGAGAGATTGCTGTGTGGTTGTTCTGAAGTTGTTAAAGGCAACTTTGACAGAGGTAACAAAAGTAATGAATTATTTCTGTTGCTGAGTGATAAGTCAAATATATATAATAGCTTTTCTATTAAGTAGCCAGAATGAGCCCAGAATATAACATGACCTACTTTTTGATTGTTGCCACTACACCAAAAAAATCATTGCTCAGACTAGACTGCAATTCCTCAGACACTGGAATTTATGAGGTTGATGTTTTTATCCTGAGTACAGTAGCTTGTCACTTCACATTGACAAAAACTTATCGGGCTAATAGACACACTCAAACTGGCTTTTTCTTCTTAACAAGCCAAGAAAACACAGAGCTCAGTGAGTTGACAGTTTGGGTATATTTGCACAGTTTGGGTATCTCCTGCAGTAGGAGCCATAAATCAATATTCTAGTGCAAATCAGCAAGTTTACAATGTCTCCATTTAGCTACAGAGGACTACAAGTACGATAAAAGTGCAATAAAAAGAAAGAAACTCAATTTATTAGCGATGTGGAACCTCGTAAAATAACTTCTTATTCTTGTAATTCAATCCAGCATTGGTATAAACTGTGGTTGAGTGAAGATAATCAAACGTTAATTGCATGGTAATATTGTCTATGGTGTACTGGTGGCCACGCTTAGAATAGAAACTGCCTGGACAATGTCTCCACAGTGAGAGAAAGTGATGAAATTACTCGTTAGGCTAATTTAAAGACACAGGGACAGAAAGCTCTGTGAATAAAACGAGAACAGAAATGTCATTACAATTTAGATACTTAAACGTAGGAAATGAGAGACAAACCAAGTGAGAGAGGGAGAGAGAATAAGCCTTGGGCTCCTCTCAGCATTTTATCGTGTACACAAATGATTTCCCAACAAATACCAAATGTCAGGGCCCTTTAAAGTAGACAGAAGCCAGAGGCAGCAATAATGTCTTGTATGTCAGCTTCCTGGACGCTCGCCCTCAGTCTGCCCTTTGCTGCGGCTAAACCTTTGGCTGAGACTGCCCACCAGGATCCACAGACAGACGCAATGAAAAGCCTGTAATAGATCTGCCTGCAGAGACATGTAATCAGCCAGTAATGGTTAGATCCACCAACAGAAATTCACACTTACCATAAAACCTTACCCTATGGGAGAGATTCATTTCATTGTTCTTTGTGGGTCATGACGTAAGTGCTGAATTTATAATGAATTCATCCTTAATTTTATAGCTGATGTGACTTCTGTTTGAATCTCAGGAGCAAGGATCAGTGTTGAGAGCTAATCCGTAGAGTTTTAATTGATTTTCTCAAGGCAGCGCCACAACAGGAGGCCAGCCAGCTTGCCTTTGGGTGTTGTTGACCAAATTAAAACTCAAGCTACGTACAGGTCATCCAAATAGGTAATTATAAGAAAAGGAAGGTGTTTTGCTCCAAGGTAAGCTACAGTAAAGGCTTTTCAGATGTGGAGATTCTATGTTTATCTCTGCTGTTTGGCTTTACTGCTGCTTTATAGGACTGTCTGGATAGAAGGAGTTCATACCTGTAATGTTGATTTAAATATTCATTGCCAACCTGTGCTCTGCATTTTTATAAAGAGAACGTCTTTATGCTTTTTGTTGTTGTTGTTGTTGTTGTATGCAGAAGTGGGACACTGACTAGGTCAAGTGCAAATGGGGCTTGGGGAAGAGGTTTGGATGGTTGCTTGGATCAAAAACACAGAGTTCTCAGCCATTAATTTGAACACTGATTTCTTATAACCATGAAGATCATCACCTGACTCTAACCATGACCACCATCTTTCCATATCTGTAACCAAGTCGTTGTTGCTACCTTGGAAATACACCAACCAAAGTTATTTATTTAGTTTTATTAATGGATTATTACTGCTCTCTAAAGCCTTAATAAATGATTATAAATGATACATAAAGCCAATAGTAACAAATTATAAACTTTTAAAGAGGATGTTTTAATGGAAAGTACTGGCATTTTTTGTACAGCGGTTTGTTGACATTTTTCTCTGCTAATGATCCAAAGTTGTCCAAATGAAAAACAAAGACAAAATGTTTGCTTATGAAGATTTTTAAGAATCTGAGGAGGGATCATGAAAAAACATGTAACAGAAAGAGTCTGAAAAGAAGCAACAACATATTTATTAGACGGTAAAACAAATGTTGTGAATTCTTTCTGTGCAGGACTATCTGCCAGGACAACCACAGACCAGGATCAATAGTTACAGCCCAGAGGCACGTCAATATGTTCATCACCAGGGACCTGTGTCCCAACTCACCGACCCACATTTAACACATCAGCAAGCAGCTAGGCCTAGGCCACCCCCAGACAGTTTGATAACTAATGCCTTTTCCACACAAACCCCACGTATGACCAATAAAACCAGTCTATGGATTATGGCTAAACATTACAAAAGTTACGCAAACAACAGACCGGGTTTTTCTGGGTCGTTGTCCGTTTTGGATGTATATATATATAAATAACACTTGCTGAAATGATGGCAGAGAACTTGATCAAGAATTTTTTGTGTATGATTTAATATAAACTCCTGAGACACTGTGAAATGTGTATATGTGTTATTGACTGTTCCTGTCAAATAAAATCCCTGAAATCCGTGTAATTTGCAGCCAAATTCTGTGTCCCAGTTCCATACTATTTGTATAAAGAATATACTATATGCTTATTGTCATAGTATACTGTTTTTGTAGCTTGTATACAAGGAAAAAAAATCAACACTATTTATTGTTTTATTCTTAATCTTTTCATCCATGATTACATCCACACAAATTACATTTTTGAAAATACATTAAAATTGAATCTGCTTTAATTTTTATTTGTTTTCTCTCCATCACTGTCACATTTTATGTTTATTTTCGTACTGCTTGCATTCACACTGTTTAACACTTGGCTGTGGTAAATTGGGAGTTGAAGTTTCTTTTAATTCATGAAGTTTTTTTGGAAAATAAAATAGTGTCTTTGGAATGTCACTGACAATTTAAGAGAATGAAAAATGCTTTTTTCATAAATGTAATACTTTTTTGTGTGTGTGTTTGTTTTGCCGAACTTGCAATTTTTTATTTTTTTTTGCAGGCATTAGCAGCTCTTCTGTATCAATTGTTACATTGCTTTGGGAGAACGGTCAGTCAACAGCACGTTCAAAAATCAAGCCTTTTTGGTATACACACTACATTCACTACTGCAGTCTCCTTACAATGACTGTGTAGACTGGAATTAGGACACAGCTACTCATAGCACTTCAACATCTCTGACTCTGACGTACTAGTATCAAAAAAGATACAGTGGCACAAAGTCAACAGTGCACACCAGAGGAAACATTTAATCAGATTAAATTTTTCCCAAAGCCAAATAAAATGATAGGAGTGGTTTCATTGGAATGTGACACATGGATTTCCAGTAGAGGAAAAAAAACCCCAAGACCCTTTACTACAAATAGTAAAAACACAAAAGCCTCTCCAAGTCCTGCATTTAAAATACAATAAAAATACATTTGACTTAGCTGAAAAGAATTAAGTGATTATACAGAAAGACGTCCAAAACGAACACGCACAGATGTCTCAGTGTCACCTCTGGATAATAAACATTGCCACTGCAAGCTAATGATATCAGCAGCTAAAGGCCAACACACTCTCACACATACAGTATAGAGGGGGTGGACAACATACCAGTAACACCATGCAAAATATAGCCCCGCAGTCAATACCATTTTGTTTTTTTGTGTTTGTTTAATAGAATGTCAGAGGTGATTATTTGAATCAGTTGGGGGATTTTTTAAAACAAATGTTCTGGTAGGCGTCAGTGTTGTTGAAGGTGAAATTATGACAATTGTTCCTCTTTGTATTATTCCTGTTTGGCATGCGTCATCATGATTTTTAAGTCTTTATTTTGCCACATTATTTTATTTTTCGGTCTCAGTCATGCAGCGTTGCTTCAGGCAGTGATTAGTGTAAATCAGAACTACAAAGGAAGCTTGCACAAGTGAGTTATTAAGCTGAATATCAATAAGAGGTATGAGTCAGCGCTAACAGAGGACTTAAAGTTTACCATTATCAACATTACCATAATAATCACGACTATCTCGATGTGGTTTACTTACAAAGCAGCTTTCACAATAACACAGGAAGAGATAAAATGTGACAGACATAAATACAGATGCAGCAAAAGAGTGGAAGCTAAACAGTGACGAGTCTAAGTTGTGTGTTGCTGTTTGATCAGAGGACCTTCTGTAAACTGCTGGTGATACTGGAGGCCAAAAGAGGCCAGATAGTCGCTGAACGAACCACCAGTGCATGATGAAAACAAAATGGGAAACTCCTCAAGTAAAGAAGACTGAAGACAAGTGGACTCTCAGCTACAAATTACTGCCTCAGAATTTACTGAGCTGAACAGACACTTCTGACGGTGTGAAAACAACCACACAAGTTTTATTGGAAATGCAATTACTGCAGAACTAGCATACTGTATCATGTTTCTGATATAATATTCTGTCTACCTCCTATACGTGACAAAATAACTGATGGCGATCTCCACCAAATTTGCACATCAAAGTGTTTCCAAGTGATAGGGAGTATTACTGCACATGTGGAAAAAAAAAATAGTTTAAAGCCATTTATGTCTTCAGAGGGATCTGTGTGAAATCTGATAAATTGCCTTTTCCATTTGGAGCCAGGACCTTCCAGATAAGGAGTGCAGGGTGTTGCCTTTCAAGCTCTGGAAACACGTCTCGCTACCTCAGTATGAAGCTAACGCTAGCTTACTGGGAACACTGAGCGCCGCATACTTGAGCTAACATTAGCTACTTTAGCTAAATTGTGCTAACACAGCAGGTATCATAATCAAGTAATATTAAATTAAGTGAAGTACTGTGACAATAATCTGACTCAGTGGGAGTCCCGGAGTCAGAGATAGCAGCAGGTGAGCCAACTGTCAATCACAGCCGCCAATCAATGCCCACACAGCAGACACAAAAGCTACTGTAAGTCTTCAAATCTTGACCACCAGCACTTATTAGAGGGCCTAAATTTAGTGATTGAGACCATAATGACTCATTGAAAAAAAAATTATTGATTTAGCATTTCTAGAGAGAAGTTGTTGCTTTTTGAATGGGAGACAATTGGAGCATCTAGTGACCACTGATGACATTTTAAGGATGGACAGTTTTTGAAGTTGTCCATCATGAGTTTGACAATGTTACAGGAGTGTAATGCTGTAATGTGTAATGTGTAAAACTCTCTTAATGTACAGGCTTCATAGCAGGAAAAGCACAGGTGTAATTGATAACACTGACTGCATTCCATTCAGACATGCTACTTCCTGGGCCTTGCTATTGCACATGCTGGCTCACTGGAACATCATCATTAGTGTTGTGGTTTTCCTACTGTAAGTCAGAAAGTTTCCTGTGAAACAGTCTATAGCCTACATCATCTAAAATAGCCACTGACTGTCTGATATTCAGTACATTACAGCATGCCTTTTAGACTTACTATCAGATTTATAAATAATGATACACAAAAGAATCATTTGCCTTATGTCTACTACATGTTGCAATGCTTATTTCACTCACAAACACAAATACTTACATACCGCAGTTACCTAGGACAAGTGAATCCTGCACCAGCAGGGGACAGTAGAGTTCCACAGGAACAAGGTCTCCAGGAGGTGAAGTCTGCATTTGAACTTTCTAGCATCTACCCAACTACACCCAAACCATGCCCTCTTATCATATCTTGATATCCTTTATCTCATATTAGGCATGTTGAGACAGAGAAAGCAGAGGAAAAGTTTTTACAGTTTGTGGTTTAGACCTAGTTGAGTAGAGGAATAAGTAGAGGAATAAACAGCTAATCAGCAACCAAGCTGCTAGATTGTTTAGCTTGGATTCACATCAGCTTGTTGGAACATTTGGAAAGACCCAGTACTGTTTATAAATGCACACAAAATGTTATCAGAATAACCGTGTCAGTGTGTTGAATGACCTATAATGATAATTTAAAAAAAAAGACACATTTTACCAGCATTTCTTTCTTTCTTTTGTCTCTCAGGTGGCTACATTTTGCTCACTAATGTGCTGGGAAATACAGTGTACTACAGTAAGTATGTAGAACTGATCTCAGTCTGCATGCTGATTCACTATATAATGTATACTATCACACATACTATTAATATAATGAAGTCCAGGCAGTAAACATTGTGACAGCAGGTAGATGCTGACATCACTGACTGCAGCAAGATCTCATGCAAACATCTAAAAAATATAAATTCAAATGTATTGAGCATGATATGGCAGATGTTACTATACTGTTTGTACTAAAGTAGCAATGTCTTTACACCAGCTCCTATTAGGTCTGGTAGGTAATTAGAAATCATTGAGCAGGGCTTTTTTATGGTAATATTGCTATTTAATGATATAAAATTATATAATACAAGACAGATAATTTGATCCATATCAGCCACCCCTAATGACCATCAGCCAAAAATCCTAAAGTTACCAATCTATAATGATATAAAACAGAAAGAAAGCAACTAGTAACTAGTAAGTCTTCACTTGCTATATAATAAAAAACAAACAATCAGAATTACAATAATCAAATATTCATAGATCAGCTGAAATATTTAGTGATGACAAAATGAACACACCATCATACTGTTGAGTTTATATCAAGTTGACAGAATAAATATGAACAAGCGTATACTCCATGCAGGATTGATTGACTCCCAGACAGACAAAGATTTGTCCATGGAAAATGAAAATGCAGGTAAGCCGAGTCTCTTGCTGCCGTGCTCTTGGCTGAGGTCAGGACTGTATGTCAGTTATCTTCCTCTTGCGGTAGTTGAGCACCAGACTGGAGGCGGTGAGTTGTGAGGCCTGACCTTTCTCCCAACTCTGGAAGCCGTTGAGACCGCTCTGCCCCGACTTGAACAGCGCCTTCTCCAAACAGTCCATCCGCTCCACCAGGGCTGACGTGTCCTCGTTGTAAGCATTCTGGGAAGAGTCCATGGTCCGTCTGAATCGACCAATGAATGTCTGGACGAAGGATGATATCCAGAGTTTGTGAGCCGTTAGATTAAAAAGGAAAAGGGAGAAAGACCAGATGGAGTATTGTAGTGAAGGTTTTTTTTTTTTTTTACATTAAGGCCTGCTGGTTTTTAAATCAGACTGACCTAGTTCAGCCACCTTTGATAAAAAACCTAATGTTAAACCTCAGATATGTATATTTTTTTACAGTTTGAACTTCCATTTTGAACTTCCGAGAACTTAAAAAAAAAATCTTCAAAAATATTAGAAACACTTCAAACAGAGTGTGTCCAGAGCTGGCCCACATTATGATACACTGAGCTCTAACACTGCTGGCATGTAGTCCACAACCATTCAAGTCATCATCTAGAAACCTGCAATCAGGTGACATTCTTCATTTCCATTGGAATATTTCTGTTAGCACAGTCCTAAAGGCACATTTTTACACAGTGATGCAATTGTGTATCATTTATATAAATGTAGGGAGCACATGATAAACAGGCTGCATGCAGCAAACAGGTCTAGATAACATGATGTCACCACTTTTATTCCTGGTAGACTAAAAATAAATAAAGTAAAAAAGAACACTTAAACGCAGCAGCTGAGGGAATGTGGATGAGATCAATCACAGATTTTCTTCAGAAGCCCGTGCAGTTAAAAACAACCAAGAGACCAATTAAATGATGAAGGAGGAACCATCGACCGCCATAGTTATTCATCATTCTTTTATGGTGAAGAACCACGTAGTGTGTCAGGTCTACGGAGAAAATCTAACAGTGTGTAACTGCCTTGTTTGTGTTTCTGTCTGTCAAACAATGCGATTAGAGTCAATCTGCCTGGTTACAGCTGCAGCAGACAGCCAGTCGTCTGCCATGTTTTCTGATGTGATTGCACCACCTAGTTGTAAAGTTTTAAACCACACTGGCTGGATTTGTTACAGATTGATCTGAAGGCATTTTGTAGCAAAGTGTTACGTGTATTAAACATTCACAGTTGTGTCAATACTTCAAAGAACCCAACACGCCTGTCTGTCCTGGGAGAGGTGCTAAAGGATGTTAAAGGGTCTTTCTGAGGAGTTTTAAAGGATCTAAGGACAGAGGTGCTGTATGCTGCACAGACTGTACAGCCCCTTGAGGCAAATTTATGATTTGTGATACTGGATTATACAAATAAAGCTGACTTGACCACTTTCAACATATACATATTCAAAATAAGTTAAATGAAGCACAACAAGCTGTACACTGTCTATAGACAGCACATAATATTTAAAGAAACAGTTACGCTGCTTCTGTTTTGTTTTATATTCTGCATTTTAAAGAAAATCATGTTTTTATAAATCACATTAATTATGGTACTTTTTATTCCTTATAGATATATGACAAAGAAAAGCAGCAAAGTGAGGCATTTGAGCAGCTGGAACTATCAAATATTTGGCATTTTTGCTTGTAAAAAAAAAAAAAAACGGAAGCCAATAAATTATCAAAATAGCTGCTGACTAATTTTCTGTCTGAATGACTAATCGTTGCAGCTCTAATATAAATATATCAAAAGAGTCTGAGTGTGTTGACCTTTCAAATCAGATATATGCATGTAACTTTCCAGTCTTGTGCTGTGTTCTTCCACATCTTTTTATAGTGTATCAAGTCAGATCCTGAACATTATAAATAAATCTTCCCAGATGCCTTCAAAACAGCCGTTGTAACACTTATTAAAAAAAAAAAAAAGTTAGACAGTAATGTACTGACTAACTATAGATCCATATCCAACCTTCCGTTCATTAGTAAGATACTTGAATAGATAGTTTCAGTCCAAAGAAATTCATTTCTCAAAGAAAGTCCGGCTTTAAAACAAACCACAGCACTGAAACTGCTCTCACCAAGATAATCAGCGACGTCAGACTAAACCATGATGACAATAAGGTTTCAGTTCTTTTCCTTTTAGACCTAAGTGCAGGCATGATTGACCATGATAATCTAATCAGTCATCTTGAACAGTGGGCTCATCTTTCCAACTGTGTGTTGAACTGCTTCAAACATATCAGAAGCAGAAAGTTCTACATCAGTTTGAGAAATATGACCACTGCTATTGGGTTGCACAACGGAGCTGCCTCGCTCTATTATTATAATTCTCACTATACATGCTGCCACATGGTGACAATGTATGTTTCCATAGTGACGCTGATGATACACAACAGTACATCTCCGCTGAACCAAATGATATTAACTCCATCACCAACTGTCTATTAGCTATAAATAAATGGATGAGCAATAATGTCTTAAAATTAAATGAGGATAAAACTGAAATCCTACCAGTAGGCCCCCAAAACAAAAAGAGAAATGCTGTTTAATCCAATTAACTCTCTGGATTAAATCTGAGGTCACAAGTCTCGGTGTTGTCTTAGATTCAGATCTAAGCTTCAGTTCACACATCAACAAGGCGACAAAAACATACTTTTTTTCACCTTAGAAACACAGCAAAAGTGTGACCATTCATCAATCAAGATTTTGTATGTTTGCGAGATACATTCAAAAGAAGTCTTAAAACCTTTTTACCCGAGCATTGAAATAGATTTGCATTTGCTCTCTGCTCAGCTGTTTAATGATCAGTCAGCTTCACACTAATGCCCTACTGCACTTCTTTTAAAGTCTTATATTTTATTCTTTGATTATTATTCAGTATGCATTCTATGTATTTTAGTTTCACTTTCTCTTAAGCTTTTTTTTTTTTTTTTTTTTTTTAAAACATGCTTTTATGTTCATTTATGTCCTTTTCGTGTAAAGCACTTGGTGCATGTAATTTCTTTTATTGTAAAGCACTTTAATCTGTATTACTTGTATGAAAGGTGCTATACAAATAAAGTTATTATTATCATCATCATTATTATTATGATCTTTTCAACATGAAACAACACTGAATGGTGTTTAGTAAGACCTAAGCGCAGACCTTGCACAAAGTTAAAGAGACAATTTCAAATTGTACTTATATATGGTCTTTTTAAGAATGTATCACCTTTAATGCAGAGTCTAAGTCTACTTAATATCTTCAACAATCAGAAGAAACTATTCTTTCACCTCCTGCAGGTTTGTCTTACCTGCCAGAGGTCACTGGCACGTACTGTTACAAAGATCCATTAAAGAGTTTGAAGAGACATACTGTGTCCCTGATGAAGGTAATACATCATCGTAAACGACAAAGACAACTGGCAAAGAAGCCCTTTCCAATTTATCATTATCTGTTAATGGTTGCTCAGTGGTAGACTATGTCATTGTTATCATAATACCAACACTTTTGTTGGTAGCTCCCTATGTTGAATGAACTCTTCCGTGTTGTGTGTTTGTGCGTGCTGTTCACCTGCAGCAACGTCTGTGCGATCTCTGGGTTCTCTGGGCTGTCAAAGTGCAGCATCTGGGACCCCAGGCCGTAGTAGTAGGGCCCCATCTTATGCAGGTCCACCACATTGGAGTCGGCGCTGAACACGGTCCTCCAGCCCTCTTTGTATACTTTAGGAAGCTCGACTGACAACACCCTCCTCTTCCTCTCATACAGACCCTTGGACAGCCACAGAGGAAGCTCCATCTTTGTGCCCTGAAGGATGAAGGAGACAAGCTTCAGAGTTGGAGGAATTGTCAAGGCTCCTGCTAGTAGGGTCCATAATACAGGTAAACCAGTGTTTCTCCCCTAACTGTACAGGCCTGGCTGGCTGTAATTTTTTTTTTTTTTAATGCCAAAAATATCACCAAATATCCATTAATTCAGAAGTCAGTAGCATTTGGGAGCATCTGTGCAGAGCTGTTCTGAAATGTGAGTTAACCTCTGTGTCGTTGCCTGGGAAACTCTTGGTAGCATAACTGCTTTTGAGCAATAGGGCTGTGAGTAATGTGTGTGTGTGTGTGTGTGTAGAGTGAGTGGTTAAGGGCGACAAGAAGGACTTCTGTACTCTTTGACTGAAAGAATGAGCAACAAAAAAGTGACTTGAGTGAATGTGAGTGAAGCAGAGGAAAAGATTAGCATTAAGTTGTCAGTCTGGCAGTAAATGTACAGTACAGACGACAGAGTGTCAGTTAATAAATGCGGTAGCTTGTCAAGACCAAGAAAAGTCATGTCTGTTGTTTCCCCAACTGCTGGAAAAGTGAAAGGGCTTAGCTCCAAAGTTAGCAACAACGGGTTAGCCTAGCCTGATGACGCTAATGAAATACTCTTAATTGAGTTCAATAACTGAACTGCCAGAAGTAGGAAAAGCGCAGGTCTTGCTAATAACATTAACTATGGCTCTGTTCTATTCATCGTCCCAGTAAGTCATGACAGTGTTTTAGTGAGCTAGTATGAACAATAACAGGACCTGAAACTGAAGCAGCTAAATGGAATTCAACTATCATCTATTTTTTTATCATTTACACCTGTGCTTTTCTCAAAGGTGAAGAAGGGCCTCCATGATGTGTTTGAGTGTGTGTAACATGAATTAAATTACTCTTTTAACTCTCTGGTGAATTTAAAGTCTAGCTTTACTGATGAAGTGTTTCATTAAGTAAAATATATCTTGTAAAGTCAAATGTAAATCGCGTATACATCTCGATGAAGTGTGACTAAAACATTATACTGTATGGTTAGAAGTCAGGGCTCAGACCAAAACATATTTAACAATGTTTAACTTGCACAGCTGGATTCTAACTATTTACAATGTTACAAAAGTTGCTTAAGTTAAATTATACTAACACGACTCCTGTCTTGCCGAATGCCGAACTGAAAAGTGGGTCGTGTTTGTGCTTTAATAGTCTAATTATTTTTCTACCTCATGTGTGCCCTTTCCAGTGAAGGAAGTAAAGAATAGACTACAAAATATTGAAAGGGCTTTGGTGTAACTTTCCTTTTATAACAAAAATACATATTTATTGACTCCTTTTGAGTGAGGCTCTGGCAGAAACGACTGTCTTAAGGCGAATTAATTTACAGAAATCTAAACTGTCACCACTTTTCACGTATTTTTTCAGCAATATGAATAACTGCCCCAACCTCCGGTATGTCCTGTGTGTCACTCGACTTCTCCAGGAATCCAAGCCGGGGAAAACTGCACTCTGTCCGGATGGGAAGTCTCTCATGAGACAACAAAATATCATCGAGAGACAGGAAATTTTCCTCCATCCCCACTCCAGGTTGTACGGGAAGATACGACTGTGTATCCATTTTTCTGCCTATACGAGACCAAAATCGGCTGTAAAGTAGATAAATGCTGAAATGTTCCGCAGAAACTTCCTCCTCCGTTATGTTTACAACTCTTCCTTCTTGGAGTTTTCGCGCCAGGACTTGACAACCAATCAGAGCGCTGCTGTGAAGTCTAGACCAGACCAGAGCAATCGATTCAATCTGAATCGAACCAAACCGAAAAATGTCATTTGTACTTTTATGATATGTTTGAGACTTTATGTTTTAGTTTATTCTCATTTGTTTTTTTTCTGAAAGTTCTTAAGAGTTCTGTGGCCTTTTTAAAGCCTAGTTAGATTTTAAAACTGTAAATGACATTTATATGAATTTGAAATGCAATGCGTTTCATAAGGGGAACATAAAGCCATAACCAAAAGTTATTCTATTATTAAATTAGTCAAATGCATTATGAAATTAAATGTACCTCTTTTCCATTAGTCACTTGCAATTATGAATTTAGCCATCAGAGGTCAGAATATTACCATTACAAATGTAAAGTCCCCTTTCTGTCCTGTTTGCAGTCAGCACCCTGGAATCTATAATAATAATAATAATAATAATAATAATAATAATAATAATAATGATGATGATAAATAGTCAGCATTTCAAACAAGCACTGGAAAGTCAAACTTGAAATGCGGCATGCTTCTCTCTTCCTCTCTCTGTCTATCTTGATCCACATCACACACAGCTGTCATCACATTTACCAGTCGATAAATGAAAAATGACAGCTGGTCTATACTGTGATCTTGTATTTTCCAATCTATCAGGACGCTATCAGTTTGCAAATCTAGAAAACAGGAAGAACAGGTCAGTCATCTTTCTTATTTTGACATTTTTTTAATATTATAGATTATTATATATGTCATTATTATTACTCATCCCACAGATTGCACATCAAAGTCATCAGACATGTTAGTCGGCGCCCCCAAAAAGCAGGCTGCCATTCACATCCTCAGAAAGTAAAATAAGTCATGAACTAAAAAGAGTCAAATGAAATAAAGCAAAATGAAGGTACTGTATTCTTTTAGCCGTGTGTCTGAGCTGAGTGGGCAGGCAGGCAGTACAGTGGGCCAACTGTCGACTGTGGCAGCAGTCTCAGACACTCGTTGGATATTTTCACCCTGCAAACCAGACTGAGGCAGACGTCATTTCCCAAAGAGATCATCCCCCCTTAGCCCCCCACCCCCACCCCCATTAGTTTCAGGCCAGGATACACAGGGGACATTGTGTGTCACACAAATAGACAATGAGGTTAGCAGTTATCGTTATTATTTGGCTTCTTATGGCCCACTGTTATGCACGCTGATGTTGATCCCCCGTCCCTGCAGGAGTGAACACTGTCCTGTGTTTCAAACCCTCCATTGTGTCATGGCCTTAACAAGGAACAGGAACGATCTCAGCACTAACAGGCTTCTAACACTTTATTTGAAGTGGTACTCACGAGGCATCATAACCACATTATGATTACATGTGCTTTAACGTTAGGTGTGATATAACAAGGAAAAGAAACTCTCTAGTGGGATTCAAGTCTCTCTGCTGAAAAACAATTTCATACCAGATTCAAAATCAGCTAACAGCTTAGACATTATCACACCATGGCGGCTCCAAATGGCAGCAAGAGGCAAGTGTGTAATACAATTTGAAATTGAATCCTCTAAAGTGACCAACTTTACCAACTCAGCCAATGTGGGATGCTTTAAAAACATAAGACAGCGACGTGATTATGTAGGGAAAAGATTTCAAATCTAAACTCTTTCATTTAATTAGTCACTAGCTGGATGACGATGTGATCATGCCCTGCACAGACATTTCTTTGTTAACAGTGTTGATGTGTCGTTTCTCATATACTGTATGCTGTAGAGCTGAGGGGAACTGTAGAGTCGGATGATAGTTCTTTATGGGTTCATCACAACAAGTGACGACTTTCACATTACTCATTGTAACTTCGTCCAATGTTGATATAAAAATATTTATTAGTATAGCTTTCTGGCTCTTCATTATCTGTCTGTGGTTTGGTATGGTGGATTTATCAAAACCTTCTTTACTGTAAACACCTGCCTGCTGCAGTTGGAAGTTATTCAGAAATGCAGGAAAAAAAACAAAAAACAAAACAATGAGCTAAAAGTGGCTAAAACGCTCCATCCAGAGCTAATGGGATAAGCAATACTTGCTTCTGGGTTCATAACTAAGAGTAGCCCCTTTCACATTATACATAATAATTTGATCAACTGTTTATATATAAATATCCATTAATGCGACTTTAAGCTAACATATGGTAGTGCATATACACATATGTTTACAGTTCTTATAATGCCTCGTAATGAACTTCAAGTAAAGTTCCATGAAAACGCTGTCATGATAAATATCCCCCAACATGGACTCCGCTGACTCCAACATCCGTCTCGGATGGATGGATGTTAATTGGCAGTATGACAAGCACAGTTTAAGTAAAGATCAGCCCTGTTGTGTAAATGGTTAACTCCCACCTTATCAGATCAGAGGCAGTTTTCCTGTAAGCTTCAGAGCACTACAGAGGCCCTTTGGGACTTGACTGCATTAAATTGTGTTAAATCCGATCCTTGCTGGTATTAATGACAATAAAGGTGACAATGGAGCAATAAAGTAAAGGGATAAAAGCAAGGGGTGACAACTCCAACGCCCAGTAAATAGGCTTTTTTTTTTTTTTTTTTAGGTTAGTGCAAAGTTATACCTCAAGAATTAGAATGATCGATCAATTAAAAAGATTAAAATACAATATATGTGACTGCCTGATACACATTGTTTTCACACACACAAACAGATACACTTCCAAGGATATTGGCTGGATTCCTCAAGTTTTGCCCCAAACAAAAGCCGACAGATGATGTAGCATCTGTTGTTGGTAAAAATGAAGGATAATCGTAGTGCTCTGAAGCTGTTAGGAAGCTCCCAGTTCTGATCAATGTTTTCCTGCCAACATTCAAGATTTGGTCTGAAAAGTCTCCCGGAAGCTGAGTTTCCCCAAAAGCATCTTAGCTGTAAGTCTGTCTCTTACACACTTACTTACAACAGTAGAACAGGAGTCGAGAGTGTAAGAGTGAGACCAACACGCCATTCTTTTATTGTTTTAACATATTTTTGGTTCAAGAATGAAATACTCAAGGAAAAATCCACACTTAAATGTTTCAACAGAAAAGAGCAACATCAACTACAAGGTGTATTTCTGTAACATCCGAACACTTAGCTTAAAAGTTACATGCACTGCTTGATTATTGTTTGTTTTTCTTTATCCTTTATTAGTGGTCAATTATCGCTTTTAATATTTTATTTCATTATTTTCATTTTTTCTTCTGTCTGTTGTTGTTCAAGGATTGTATTGTTATTGGGTTTTCTATGATATAGATTGGTGCTACTGAAAATTTAAAATTCAATCAACTTCAAGTCATAAAAAAAGTTACATGCACTGCTAACATTTTATTTTCAGCCTGTTAACATTCAGCAGTTGGAAAGTTCACCTTCAGATTCTGGATCTATAGTGGAATTTTGAATTTGCCAGAGCGCTGATTTATGTCTCGGACTCGCTTCTTCTCCATGGCAACAACGTCTGAGGCTCATGGGTGGTGAAGTATTTAAAGCCATCCACCATGACAGAAAAAAATGCCATACTACATACTAATTGTATACAGTATATGTATTACATACTAATCTTCATAGTATAATGCTTCTGCAATTACTATACAAGAAATCATCACCATCTGTTGCTGTTACTAACAGCAAATGATGCAATACTTCACTGTTAGATTTCAATCAAACTGCAACTTTAGAATGCATTGCAAAAAAAAAAAAAAACCCATTGTAATTTTCTTGTTTGGTTTCTTGCAGCTGTTTCATCACCGACCGCAATTAGTTTGAATGTTTTCCAGCTTTGAGCAGCTCCCCCAATTCCAAGTGCGTTGCATTGTAGCAGATTACATCACAGAATACTCAGATATATTAAATATATACATATATTTAATACCTCACCCTTATACACATGCTTCCTCTGTGTTTTTCTGAAGGCATACATGTTGAAATGTAGGAAAATAACTGAATGTGAAGTAGACACACACACACACACAGCCTATTTGGAGAAAGTGGATACATCACATTCAGTCCTAAAATAACTTGTGGGGTGTGTTGAACATTTCTGACCTATGTAAGGGTGGAAGTTGATTCAAGGGTGGATTTTTCCTTTTGAAGCCATGTTACATGATCATTCTGCAGCAACAACGAAAAAAAGACCAACTGTTGCTCCGTGTCTCGTTACTATGCAGGTATATTACATATTGTGTATCGATAGGATTAAGATGTTTTAACGGGAAACCCAGTGCTGGTCTGTTTGTATAAGTTGTATCTGGGCCACTGAATGAAAGTTGATCATAGAGTCTGTCATCTAGCACAATTTATTCCACCATTTGTTTACAGTAGCTTTGTAAATGCAGTTGTTTGTATGTTGATTGGTAGTAGTCGTCATACATCAGCTCTTGGCATTCTGAAGAGTGAGTAACACCTCACGTGATTGGAATATTAAACAAATATTGTTAAATATGAACAAATGAATAAATAAGCCCCGTTTAGTGGATCCACAGTGGGACTACAGAGTCCTTTTTTCCGGGTCGGAGCGGGTCACATCTCCAGTCGGCCACACACGCAGTCAGCCAGACCTACTCTAGCAGAAACACAATGTGGGGAACCGACAGTAGCATTAGACCAAGAGGCGCCTTTTGAATCACACACACACACACGCACACACCCACAAACATACACACGGACACACACACACACACACTCTTGAGGCTCTCACGAGAAAATGACTAATCCATGATCACATGAAAAATCTGGCAGGTCTAAAAAGAAAGAGGAGATGAACTGAGAGAGGTTACATGTGTAATTTACAATATGTCATGTCGCTTCTCTGTAGCTGTAAACATCAGCAAAGTAAAGGGAGGACTGCCAGTCGCACACAGGGAACATGGACATCTAGACTGTAAACATTTCAATACACACACACACACGCACACATACACACACACACACACACACACACACACGAGGCTTCAGCAAAAGCTATGTTGTCACCATTCTAAGCTCACGCACCCACACTCACACACACACACACACATACATACAGTGTACGTACACATACCAGGTGAAGCCTGACACACACGTTACACAGTCGTAGTGTAAACTACATTGCTGGCCCGTCTTATTCTCCCCCCCCCCCCCCCTCCCGATTAGAACTGAGCATGCTCAGACGGCTCCTCTCCAGCCCCAATCCATCTTTAGATCCCCCCCCCTCCACATCCTGTACATACAAGACAAGCTGACATCCCAGTTTTTTTTTTTTTTTTTTTTTTTTTTTACCTCTATCCCTCCCTGCCTGCCCAGGTGTGCACTCTGGTGTGGAGGATGTCTCAGAACCAAATCTAAGAAGCATTTTGGGGACTTTTTAACCGGATTATTATTAGTCAAATTGGCAAGGAACAGCACAGAACCGAGGCAGGGACTATAAGAAAGAAAGCACACCAGGGTCCAGGCTGTTATGAGAGGACGTCACCGAGTTGGAGTCCTGTTGTGAGATGAGACCACCAAATAATGTACAAGTTAGTCTGGTCTGTTTCATGTAGCTTCTGCAATTCAACAATCCTCCATTTGTCGGTTTCCTCCTCATTCTCATCCTGTTCTTCTTCTGTCTTCCTTGTGTGGTTTCCTTCCTCCTCCCTCCTGCCCCATCGCCGCTCTGCTTCCTCACCTCTCTCCAGTTAAGGCCATGGGAGGGCTGGACACGAATGACTGACGGGCCTCGATCCAGATACAAGAAGGAAGGCCAGCGGCTGGAGGCCTGCGAGGACCTGAGCACGTCAGGGAGGCGATTGGCCTCGGTTGAGTTAGGGGGGGGGGGGGGAGGAGATGAGACCGGTGAAAGCCCTTTGAGGGACTCTGTTAGCCTGGAGGAGTGGGAGGGAAGGAAGGGAGGGAAGGGTTGTAAGCAGCCTCTTCAGCAGACATAAAATGGAGGGCTCGGGAGGGGCCCTTTAATGTACGATGGCGTCGGTTTGACAGTCACGTTTTTTTTTGGTTCAGTTCACGAGGAATAATTATCTTGGTTAGGATGATGGATTCTGTCAGGATAAGTATGTGTTGATCGCTTTGATTGTTTCTTCAGATTTGGTTGCGCCTGTGTCCAGATATCCATGGCAGGACCATGAGATGTCCTGGAGACAGAGGGGAGTGGGGTGGGGCAGGAGACAGGACGAGAGATGGTGAGAGAAAAGAGGATGCGTTATGTGTGACTGTAATGACATCAAAGATGTTAAAATGATTCAAAGTCTTGTAGTTTCATGGTCTATTAAGCAACATATTAAAGGATGAAAAACGGTGGCTTAAATGACAATAATGTGCGTCATCTTACACAGTGTGTCAGTGTGAGAGGAAGTGTCTGAATATGTCTTTTTTAACTAATATGGGGTTTCAAGGCAGATCACGCCATCCAAAATCTTGATTTGGAACAACCTATAAAAAGCCCATTTACTGTAGATTGAAGCCCAGGACACTACTAATCCTAGTGCTAATGCTAAGGCAGTATTCAGACCAACATTAGCAGCCCTATCATTCATTTGCATGGAGCCAGTCGGTGGATGCATCAAGGGGAAAAAATGAGGGTCATCAAAAGAGTTTAATCAGACCCAACTTTTGCATCGATACCATTTGACATCATCCAGCAAGGCACTGTGTTGGCCAATCACATACATGCAAGTGCACATTCCCGGTGGATTACGTTATAACAAAGTGTTTCTATTGTTCAGCAGACATTAGCATTCATTTAAACTAGTGTTTCTGTCTGCTTAATGAATGGCCAGTATTTACTCTTCTTCTCGTTCGGTTTTGGTCTCCACCAACCCCTGAGGAAAAAATCTGTCTCTTTAGCTGCTAAATGCTCCACAACACTAATTACTAACTTTGCCTGTTGTTTGGTGCTGGGCAGGTATATATATATATATATTGTGGGTTTATAAGAGCTTTTTTGCTACCGCCTGCAGAGTCAATGAAATCTGTGAGACAAAACAAAAACAAAAACAGTCAAGTTGTTAAGACCAAAACACTCTGCTGAAAGATGCTAAAATGCTCTACAGGACTGAAGGAAACCGCACAATCTGATGACAAATCTATGTGAGTTTGGTTCTACATGCGACCCCTTTCATTTTACACATGGTCATTTGATCCATTGTTAATATGAAAAAATATTGATTAAGGCAGCTTTAACATGCAATAAAGGTATTTATCCTTTCCACAATGAATTAGAATTCAATCAAAATGCATCAGATCCATCATGTCGGTGACAGAAGACATTGATTGGACCAGATATGAATTTTAATACAAAGTCAATATCTGCTTTTGTATATTGGTTACATATACAGTTTTACCTCGCCATAACTAGCATTCAGAGTGTGTATGCGCTGTGCGTCTTACCTTGAGCAGTATTCTTAGTGGGCCTAGTGGTCAGTCAGTCAGAGGGGTGTTCAGGGCAAGACCGATTGATCTCGAACCATGAGTCTATACAGCTGTGCACACACACACACACACACACACACACGCGGGCATTCAGTTATTTCGTGTAACGATGAGTTCATACAATACAACTGCAATACAGTGGACACTTTCTTAGAACAAATAATAGAGAGGTTCAGAGTTCATTAAGGAAAAGGTCGGTCAAAATAATTATAGAAGGAGGAGAAATGATAAAAAAAAAAAAAGCTCAACAGATAACTGGATTCTAAAATTCTCATTCAGTACAACAGAAGATTGTTGCTAAAGTAACATGTAGGCATGTTGGATGGCTTCCATGCACGCCCACATTAGCGGAACATACACAGTATACTGTATATAAATGAGGCCCAGGGTGAAAAAGCAGTGTTACAGTTCACTCAGCATGTACTGTACATTAGTTTAAACTTATACTTTCACATTCTTATTGTGCTTTAATGTGCAAAATGTTTTCTACTACACCCCCAAAAGCATAATGTACATTAAAAAATCAAAAAATACTCATGCTAATATGAATGTAATTCATTCTAATAAGACATATCCACTCATACATGTGTGAAATCTCATCAGTCTTAGTTTGAAAAGTCACAGTATGTCTTACTGAAATGTAGTGGAGTAAAACATAAAGTGGCATCAAATTGTTGTTCAAGGCAGATAAAACATTCAAAAAGTTTTAGATGAACTTAATTTACGTTGAAAGTCAGGATACTATTACTAATTCTAATTCAAATCAAATACTAATGGCATGAATAGCATTTCCACTTCCTATATAGAAGTGTGAAATCCAGTCAGTCTTAATTTTCAGAGTTATTTCCACCGTCAGATAAATGTAGTCATGTGAAAAGTAGCAAATTTCCCTCTGTAGAAGTGTTAAAATGAAAATACTGAAGTATAGAATTTTCAAATTGTACTGTGGATGTGTCTTTTTCAACCCATACAGGTTTTCAAGGCAGATAAGCTTCCAACAAGTTTTGGGTGAAACCCTTAAAACCAAATTGGTACAAAACAAGAAAAAGGTGGTGTTCGTTCCGGAGCCTCCCAGAGTCTCAGATGATGGCAGATTGTAGGAGTGTATGGCTAAAAGAAAAAAAATATTTCCTGTGTGTTTATGCTTTTTGTTGCAGCGAATGGGAAAACCAAAGAAGCAATATCTGTTTTGGGACAGGAAACACAGAGCCGATGAGAGAAATACCAACCCGGCTGTAGGACTTTTGAGAGACACTAGCAGCTATCAGTCGTCTCAAGCCTGCTCTTGTTTATTCACGGTAATTATCCTACGCTATCCCAATTAATCTGACAGTGATATATCGATGTTTAGAAATGCTACACGCAGCACCTTTATTATCCAGTGATATAATATGAATAACCTCTAAATCAAATGCAACGAGTACTGTCCATCTTTAAGGAATGTCTTTATTGGAGTGCAGTGGATTTAATTAGAGGAAGTGCAAAATTATATAACGGGCAGTGATTCAAAACTGTGTGTGTGTGTGTGTGTGTGTGTGTGTGTGTGTGTGTGCGTTTCACCTTTTGTGGTAGATGCAGAGGCACGGCAGTCTGGCTATGGTGTCTCCTTGCTGCAGTTCCTCTAGACAGATCACACACTCACCGGCATCCCTCGCCAACACATCATCTAAGGTGGCAGGCATACACACACACACACACACACAAACAACAAGACATGTCAACAGTATGCACCAAAAACAGTGACAATTCCAGATTCTGTCAACATATCAAACACAGCAGAGAGCAGTAGGGCGAGCAGGTTGGAACATTACACACAGTAGATATAGTGCTTAGTTTCTGCTTGTGTCATGAATTAGGAGCCTCAAATCTGTTTTCAGAGTAGAAGTGTAACAGCGTCCATCATATGGAAATTCACCACAGAATATTTTTAATTCCATCCATCTACTTACCGTGATGAATGCAGGCTCTTAAAGTCTGGAATGGCTTATGTATACAGCGTTGAAAAGTAAACATATTAATCAATCTAAAGAGATTTTACATTCAGTCAAATGTAGCCGAGGCTTTGCTGAGAAGAAAGGAAAACTATGGCAATATGGCAAATGTTGTGTTATGCTAATGTCATGTCACTAATGGCTGTTTTTAGCTGCACATACACCACCTGACAATTCAAAGTTATCTTAGTGGTTAAATTGCATTTATATGAAAATTCCAAGCCTTATTTAAACAGTATATTTTAAGTAAAACCTGCAGGTATCTTGTTTATTATAAAGCCAATAAGGACCAGGGCCACACAGCAGCGTTTCACAAAGTAGGTGCTGCAGCACCCTGGGGTCCCTTAAGGACAAGCCAAGGATGCCACAACATTATCCAGTACTACAATCATTTTACTGAACATTTTTAATAACAATTCTCCTCATCAAAAAATTGTTGCAACAACTGTGTTTTTATGCTATGTTCTCAAACATACAAAGAAATAATCAATACACACTGAAATCACCACATTAAAAATGCTGTTAAGCATGCAAGACTGCTAAGCTAACAGTTGACGGTTGTCATATCAACTCATGCATGCAAATATTCCAAGAACACGGCAGATAGAAAAAAAAAGTGACTGTCCGGGCAACGAATGGAAATATTTGTCACTGTAAAGTCGGCTTAAAGAAATGTTCATACGTCTCTCAGCACAGTCTGAGATGACAACAACAACTAAAATTAGGCTGTAGCCTACAGTGGAAAGGGAAGCCAGCTGGCCTACAAGTTTCGTGGTATGTAGGTGGTACTGTATGTTGAATCAGGAGACATGTTGACACAAAACACCCCCTGACAAGACACTGAATATTTCAGGTGACTATGAGGAGTGAATACAACAGAATGAATGCAAGATGCCATTTAAGTGCATATTTTTGTCCTTGAAAACCTCAAATTTAAGCTAATTTGATTTTTGTGCTGAACAGAATACATTTTATCCAATTAGCATACTTTTTTTTATCATTTATTACTTGTTTGGTTAAAGTTTAAAACCTATTGGCAGAGCAACATACATCTTACTAGATTCTTTATACTGGAGGCAGTGTCTGTCTGTCTTTCAGTTGATCAGTCCAGACTGAAATATCTCTATTACTATTACTATTACTACTATTATTAACTATTGGATTGATTACTGTTATATTTTGTAAAGCAATTCATGTTCTCCAGAGAATGAAACCCACTGATTGACTTGATTCCCTCACCCTGAGTCCTCTGACACCAGCATGGTCACATTTTTGTTTTTAGTGAATTATCCTGACAACGTTTGGACAGATTGCTGTGAAATGTGATATACACATTCATTCATTTCTCCTTCAAGATAATTCGTTATAACTCTGGTGAGGTAACAGACTTCTCATCTAGTGCCATCATCAGGTCAAAATTCTCTGCTCTAATGCTTTGATTTTTTAACCAAATAGCTGCTAACACACAGAGACCTGCAAAACATCAGTATAATAGCATTGTTAGCATTTATGCATATGATTTGATCCATAACACACTGGTGCATTAATAGTGCATGATGTGACAAAATAAAGTTTTGAACTCTGAACTTGAAATATATCCAATAATATAGTTTGACATCTCACTGTAACATCAAGGATTCCTTACACTCAAACTAAAAACATATTGATCCTCAAAATCTTGAAGTCCCTCTGTGGGCTGATGGATCCCAAAAAAATTCATAACGCTTCATTTCACATCTGCCACTGTGAGGCACAACTACAAAGGCTCTGCAGCCTGGCTGCTGCTCCAGTTTGAGAGTGGCTGGTTGGTAAAGCAGAAACCCGGCTTCTAATCCACAGTGAGTCAATTAAGAGCCAAGCCGGTCGCAGCTTGTCACCAATTATCTGCTTGTTTTGTTTTGGGTTTATTTTGCATGTCATCTTTGGTGCTAAGCTGACTGGGTGTATTTACTGCATTTGTTCCTGCTTTGACTGCTTATTATTACTCTTCTCTTTGTCTGTTCACTCATGGTAGGAATTCAATTCAAATTACTTTATTCCTCCCTCAAGGGGCAATTTGAGGCAAGCTGGTTTGCAAACATAAAAACAGAAACACATACACACACACACAAAAAAAAATCATTCAGATGCATAAAAAAAAATCAAAACAGATTACGGAAAAGAGGAAAAGAGAGTGGCCAATATATTGCTGACCAACAGTGTCAAACACCACAAACGTAATGTCAAAAGTGCATTTACATGTGTCAGTCACACTGAGCATCACTTATTGTGGCTGACTTGTCTTGGCTTTTGGTATAAACCAATCTTCTTTCTATTTGTTTTATATACAGGCTAAAATATGTTCCTTGTGGCACACAGAGATGCTTTTGTTTTGATCATTTCTACTGCTATTTCTTTCAGGTCAAAAAAAAAAAGACATTAACCAGCAAATGAATCAAAAAGTAATCTTCCACTAATTAGTTTAAAGTACTAACTAGTATAAAACTAATATTTCTGAGCGGTAAAACTGCTGCTGGTATTGTAAACTATG
This sequence comes from Euthynnus affinis, assembly GCA_029490765.1. Lineage (NCBI taxonomy): Eukaryota > Metazoa > Chordata > Actinopteri > Scombriformes > Scombridae > Euthynnus > Euthynnus affinis. The sequence goes on along the minus strand of CM055844.1, from coordinate 31,351,018 downwards.
TCTGTGCTGTGCAAAAATGATAAGCCTGACTGGTGTAGCAACAGTAACTAGCAGGGTTTAATGAACATTTACTATATAAGTCCTTTACTCAAGTAAAAGCACCACAATGTAGCCTAATAATACTGTAAGAATTTCACCATGAAATCTTTTACACACAAAGTTATATTTAAAACTGTAAAAATTCACAGTAAACCATATCAAATTATCAAAAAAAGGTGTTAATTGTAATAAATAAATGCTTTAGATGTAGGAACTGTAGAGGCAAAATGATCAGTCAATAAAGCTGTCAGGTATGTGTAGTGGAGGAAAAGTAAAGTCTCATAAAATTGAGTAAATTTACCAACATCTCTGTAGGATAAAGGTTCAGTCACTAGTACTACAGCTATCTGCCACAGAGGGAACCAACATGAACATTTATTAATGTGTAAATGTCACAGATTATTGGGTTGATACACCTAAATCTTAACCGCAATTATTCCTATCCGTCAAAGGAAATATGAATGTTGGACACTGCAGTTCACTCACACTGCTGAGTGAATACGAATCTTATAATAAAACATATCACTCTGATTACTGACTCACAGAGAGTAGACAGAAGGTGTGTTGCAGTGTTACAGACAGTATGTGGGGCAGATAAGGAGAAGGGGGGGGGTAGACTGTGAGATGGAATAAGAGACAGGAGACATATGCTCTGACTGCAAATCAGCTTAGTTCCTCAAACAAACTCCCATAACCCTACTCTCCTCCTCCTCCTCCTCCTCTTCTTCCCTCTGTCTCTATCTCTCTCCTCTCCTGACCCCCCTCTCCTTTCTTCTATTGTTCACTGTAGCACATCCCTCCGTCCCTCATCCTGTCACCCCCCGTGAAAACACCCAGCATCTCTCTCCGACCGAGCGCTCCAGATTAAATCGCAGGGACACGTCTAAATACACTGTCTGATAACAATACAGCGGCTCTGCCCTCCTCCTCCTCCTCCTCCTCATCCTCCTCTTCCTCGACTTTCCTTAGCAGACAAACCCAAGCAGGAAACATTCAATCCCCCCCCCCCCCCCCCCCAAAAAAACCGACGCGATTTTGCCAGTTTGACGGCGAGCGCAGAGTGTATTAAATCTAAAGTCAACATCTGACCTGAGCTTTAATAATCAAGTGAAGAGGGTGGTTCAATCTTGTTTCCCCTTCACCTGTGAAATGTTTAAAAAATGAGGTCATTTCTCTCCAATGATAGTGCCCTAACTCATCACAGTCCTGCCTCAGCCAAAATTTCTCTACATCGATTGCAGCTGGTACAAAATGCAGCTGCGAGGCTTTTAACTGGATCAGGATAGGAGTGTATCACCTCTGTTCTAGCTAACATCCACTGACTGAAGTTTTTTTTTTTTTTTTTTTTATTAATTTATAAAGCCTTTCATGATCTTGCAGCTACATTTGTGAGCTCTTAACCCCTCATGTACCAGCGCATAACCTGAAATTACATTTCCCAGATTTGGAACTAGGTCATTGCAGTAAAGCAGGGAGTAAAAAACACTGTAGTACCATGAAGAAGAGTACAGGTTTTAAAGAGCTGCCAGAGGTCGACAGAGGCTTCATTGTAACACCTCACAATATCAAAGTGTGGAAGGAACCAACAAAATACTGAATTTTGTATTTGGTATTCTTCGAGGACTCATTGGATAGGACAAAGGTCATTGGATATCAGAAACGGGAAAGGTTGATCCTCTAGAAAGCATGATTGTGGTCGGAGGGTTTCAACATAATCTGTCCTTTCCATTGTGTTATTGTTGTTGTGTACAAAGGGAAATTGTGGCTTGATAATAGTGCTGGAGGAAAGGTTAGCCTGTCATGATCATCATAATGACTCGGCCTCAGGGGGCCATGAATAAAGCTGTTGTAGCTGTTGAGATTTCACCGCCTTCATACTGAATTAAGACTACACAATGTTAACGCAATGATAGCCCAACTCAGCTGGTGTTGGGGTGCCTGGAATGAAAATGGGCATTACAATTACTCTTTATTTTCAGCTAAGTTTTTCACAGTGTAAGAGAAGATACTGTGTAGACACCGTGTTTGTTGTTGGTGCTGTCAGGTGAAGTGATAGTAATAGTGAATAGTGTGAACATCTTCACACTATTCAAAGTGACACTTGCCACTGAGGAGGCTGGGTAGACTTTTTATTTGCCATGCGCTTGTTATGCTTTTTCTTATCTACAGATATTTTTCATATAAATAGTCAACATTATTATTACTAACCCACTATAACAGCCTATGCGAGTCTCATGTTTTACCCGTAAGACATATTTTAATGCTTTTATTAATCACACGTGATGTGAAGAAGTCCACACAGTCGAAGAAGTGAAATGTGAGAGTCCTGGTATGAGTTCAATTTTAAAAAAACCTAGCGCACCATGGAGCGTGGTTCCTGTAGGCTGCTGACAGTGCTGTCAGCTGAGAAGTCAGTCCCACAGGACGGCAGTAGCATGCGGTTAAAAGCAGTTTAGTTGACGTTGCTTCCGTTCAGCACTGGAGAACTGGAACAGAAACGAGTCATGCACCGCTCTGCATCGCACTGTCCTCAGTTACACTGTTGCCATCAGTTATGTATTACATAATTCTGAAACAAGACTATTTGTAAAGTTAACAGCCTGTCATGCTGTTATCCTGTGTTACAATGATGCAGCTAAAAAAAAAAAAACAACAGCAACTGTGATTCGACTGACAAAATGTGAGTCAACTCAGGGGACTTCTCCTCTGATGATTCAAATAATTGATGTTCAGAGGGCAGCTCTACACTCCTGTACAGTACCGCTGGACTCCAGGAACATGTTTCAGTTTTTTAGAGAGACAGATAAACCAAAAAAACTTGACAAAATACAATAAGCAACAAAAGTCAGTGGAACACAATCAGCACCCTTTATAACATTGGAGGAACATACAAATACCTACTAATATAGAACAAATAAAAGTCATTTAAGATATAAAAATCAACTATAACAAATATGGACACGAGGAGACAGCACCGATCATGGATGTGTGCTCTCAGGTTGAGCAGACTTCCCTCGGTCTCTCAATCATCAGCTCTCTCCTCACCTGCCCCTCTCTCCCTCTTGACTTTCAGCTGTCTCTCCTGTTTGCTGGCTTGCCAACAGACATTTGGCATCCAGCACCTTCCCATCAATTACGAGTTAGGCAGAGTTGCTGCCTTGCTTCTCTGAATCACAGCACTAAATTCCCTCTTTCTTGTGTTTTTTTTTTTTTTTTCGGTGTCCTCCATTGACCTGAGCTTGCGAGAGGCATCTTTTCTTTCATCTCTTAACCTCTCTCTCACTCCCTCACACACACACTCTTGCTTTCTGTGCCTCCATACCACCCCTGACTTCTATGTCTGTATCCGGCCCCCTCTCACTCTCAGTGCGACGGGCTATATTTAGCAGGAGGCATTAAAATATCATCATGCAAAGTCGAAGCCCAGAAAAGATCCAGTGGTCAGCTCACGTGGACTTGGTGCGCTACCTATAACCCTCACCTGCTCCACACAGACTCATGCACAGTACATCTACACTAACACATACACACGCACACAGTACAGTTTGCGCAGTACAGTATGAATCTGACCTCACTACATATGCTGCCTGTAGTGTTTAACCACCACTGTATGTGCTATACAGATAGATATGATGATGGTATATTATAATGATGTCATATTTATATCATTACATCAACATCTGTGTTCACATTAACAAGGAAAAGTAGCTTTTGTGCATTTCCAGTGGTGGAAAGTAACTAAGTACATTTACTCAAGTACTATACTTAAGTACAATATGAGAACTTGTACTTTACTTAAAGTATTTCTGCCACTATACTTCCACTCCACTACATTTCAGAGGGAAATATTCTACTTTCTACTCCGTCACATTTATTTGACAGCTTTAGCTACTTTTCATATGAAGATGTGACACATTGGATAATATAACAAGCTTTTAAAATACAACACATTGTTCAAGATGAAACCAGTGGCTTTTGACGTCTAACAAATTGCAGTGTGTAGTCGGGGTCACATTTCACATGTCTATGAGTTGTTAACAGCTCCACCAAGAAGTGATTTTTCCCTCTAAACTTCTCACATGGCTTCATTTCAATAAATGTTTAAATGATCCGATATTTCACCAAAAATAAAAGATTAAGAGAAAAAGTCCCAAAAAACTGAAAACAGATTTGTGAATCAGAACTTAGTTTTTTCTTCTTTTCCTCTCCCATTAATCATCTCATGACCCTTCAAATTTATCTGGTGACCCTTTGGAGGGGCCTTGACCCCTAGATTGGGAGCCACTGGACTAAACTAGCTAACTGTATATAAAGTAGTGTAAACTAGCTCCACCTGCAGCAGCTACAACAGTAACATGCTGCTCTAACACTGATGTGTCACCAATAATAATATAACGATGTCATATATAATAATACATCAGTCAGAGGGACCAAACCACTACTTTTACTGCAACACTTAAACTACATCAAGCTCATAATACATATGGACTTTTACTAAAGTAGGATTTTTCATGCAGGATGTTTACTTTTTACATTGTCATATTGGTATTTTTACTTAAGGATCTGAATACTTCTTCCATCACTGTGCGTTTTTCCTCCATTCTTGTTTACGTTGTGTGTTTCTCCTGCCAAATGTGCTTCACTGATGTGCAGTGGGCTGCTTGTAGCCACGCTGTGCCAAAAGTTGAAACTTTGAACTCAAGCTGTGTTTCTCTTTGTGAGTGCAACCAATGGCTGAAAGCTACTGCTGTTGCAATTAAAGAAAAATCAATAAGGTGTCTTTTCAAATGTATTGGTACTAGGGCTATAACTACAGACTATTTTAACTATTAATTTGTCTTCTAATTATTTTCTCAATGAACAGACAAATAGTTTTGTGAAAAATGCCCATCACAGTTTCCTAAAAGCCTAAGATAACATATTCAAAAGTGTCGTCTTATTCCAGCAGTTCCCAACCTTTTTTTTTTTTCAGATGTACACCGCACACAATCACTGTAGTTATACACAAACAGCTTAAGAAAATAGACTTGAAGCATAAAAATACACTTTGGAGAGTGTGAGTGAAATGTGAACAGATCTGCAGCCTGATTCGAGACAGCTGTATTGCTTAAAATACGACTAAAACACTTCCTGTATAGACACCATATTAGGAGTCACATAATGATCAAAACCTTAGCAAGGACAAAGAAAAACACACAAAATTAAGATTGTGTGTTCCAATTTTTGTCCAATCCTAGCTTTCTTGCGAAACAATGGATATCTTGACCTCTTTAGGCCTCTAAAAATAATAAATAATCTGAGATGAGAAAATCTTCACTTTAAAATCTTTGTTTTAGCTCTTTAACAACTAGCCTTTGCTTCAATTTAAAGACTCACAAGTCAAAGGATTTGGGAACCACTGCACTGTATCACAAAAGCATTACCATGTGCAGACAGGTAATATATGTACGCAGATGACAGGCTGCTAATAATGACACACTGACAAAAGTGACTACTTCCAGAAAGTTGGTGTAGTCTATTAAGTGCCTGATTATATTCCTGTATGCATTGTGCAGAAATTGTGCGTATGCGTAATGGCCTTGCTCAGAGATGTGCTGATGTGTGATAGTCAGCGGGCCCAGGTGATTGACAATAGACCCCTGAGCATGCTGGGAAACGAGATAAGCTGCAGCTCGGCCCGTTTTTTGTGGGTCTCAAAAACCCAGGAGAACAGAGAGAAAGAGAGAGAGAGAGAGAAATTACAGAGAGATTACACAGCGGGACAGACAGACGGACTCACAGAGGAGAGAGGGACAGAGGGGGAATAGGAGAGAGTAATTTGCTGGAAATAAAGAGTGACAGGACAGACAGAGCTGGAGAAAAAAAAAGGGGGGAATTATGGGAGTCTTTCTCCTTTCACCCTCTCTCCTCTCATCCGTTATCAGCCATCAGGGTACTCCATCACTCTGGATCCCATCTTCCTTAAGACAGTTTCACTCTCCTCTCTCTGTCTCTGTCACTCAATCTTCTTTTCCCCCCACAGTCTGAATTCAGCTGCAGGGTTGAAACTTACATTATTTTTACTGCACTGGCCTTGTGGGCCTAGTTGACAGCTATTTGTGGAGCTGTAAGATTACCTCCCTTCTCTCCCTCCCCCCTACCAAGTTTACATGATTCAATCTGTGTGGTTACATTATTGTAATCATCAGAGACACAACAACGGTGTCCCCGCTCTGCATACAGTATGAAACACAGACTCCTACAAGGTGACCTTCCGGCTTCCAGATCAGACGTACATGTGCACAGTCTTGAGTCAAAGAAGTAACTGTCAATCAATGAGTTGCTGAGGGCAATGAACAGACACGGCTGCTGTCAATCACATGTCTCCATGGAAGCAACGAGGAGCAGGAGCCCAGGCCATAATTAAAACAGCAGCCGGCTCAAGGAAATAAACAGCTGACTGGAAGGTAGACAGTGTGTCTGCGTGCAGTATTACTGACTCATTTCCTTCCTCTTTATATACATCTCTATTTCATTCATTAACCTCCCTGAGTATCACTATGGGCACAGAGTAACAATAAACGTAATGAGTGATACGCAGGTGTAACACCTCCTTCCAGCCTTCCAAGTCTTGGTGAGACCGTTTGATTTTTTACAAAGTTGAAATTTCGACCTTTATTTTCATGAACAGGTGGTTTAAACATCAGAACTCAGGCTGAAAATGTGCACCATATTCTGTTACAGTAGGACCAGAAAGGAGAAATCCAGTAATGTACACCTGGGTGTTCACATACCTCAAATCATAAATAATGTGTATATATCACTGTTATTTCATATAATTTCATAAACAGGATAAGAGGGATATTTGTATGCTTTAACCCACAGTGATGTGTCCATGCCATCGTGATCATGCTTGGCAATTATAGCCCGACTAGTATTAAAAGAATTAACACCAAAGCAATTCAAAGTTAATGAATTAACACTATGGGCTGCATTTCTGCATCGACCATCGCAAGCAGCGCTCCGACTCGTTGGCATTTTGCTGACCTTGAAACTCACTGTGTGTACCTGTGTGGTATTTTGGTGACCAGCGCAGAGCATGCAGTGTACGGTGGGATGAGAGGAACAGACAGCTGGGAGGTTCATTAAAATGAAGCAGCGCAAAGACAGTTTTTGTATTTCGGTTGAAATATGGTCGTAAAAACAGACGTCTCAGAACCACGTCTGTTTGTGCCATAACATCAATCTGTGCTGATTTGGTCATTTTATCAACAGGATCAAACTAAGTGCTTGCTTCAGAAATGCTGCAACAAGGATTTAATGTTTAAAATACAAATAATTTATTTTCAATAAAACACTCTCCAACCAAAACTGGCACAGAAAATAATATTTAATTCAGTTAAAGCAGGAAAGTCAGTAAATCAGTCTGCATTGATCTTTAAATGGAAGTGGTTGATTCTTACAGTATCTGCTGTTTTATCTGCTGCTTTATACCGTATGAAAAGCTCCTCCTCTAGTTCATTAAATCCCTGCAGCATCTGAAGGCAGCAAGACTGATATGTTTATAAATCTGCAGCCTCTGAGAGGTGAAGCACCAGCGCAGTGCCATTACGCACGGCTGTTCACTGTGTTTACCTTCATTAAATCACCTGATGACACCAGGCTGCTACAGAATAACCACACACACCGCTACACACATCAGACTGGTCAGTTATAACGTGACAGTCAGCTTTTTCATGAAGGAGATGTCGGGTTAGCCGTGCTCATCAGCCTCTTTTCCAACTTTCTTTCTAGCAAAAGTAACATCTTGTGTTTTATCCTTGATTGCAGTGCAAACGTTGTTGTGCATCATTAATTATTAAACTATGTGACTGTGTACAAGGTGATATATTATAATCATTGCTGCAATAGTGTTGATCTGATATAATCATATAAACAGCTTTACCAATTCAATTTCTTTATTTTTTTTAATCGTGATTACAGTAACTAACTGATGAAAGAAACTACTCCATCTATTTGGCTGCAGATTTGTGGTGATGTTTTTTTATGACCCTCTGAGACATTCAGACATTTCCTGAAGAGCTTTCCATTTGTGGAGCTGTCATTATCATGTTTAATTGTGATTGGCTCAGCTGTTTCAGAGCTATGATAGCAATGATGTGGCTGGCTGGGACAGTATTTAATAATCACCACACCCACCGATCTATGTTCACCTTCACCCAGCCCATTTGCACTGCTGCACATACATGAACCAAAATGGAGTGGCGCACGGATACATCCACAAAGCCCCTGCACCTAAAAGACCTACCACCTTGCGCTTGTCATTGCACTTGCGTGGTCAAGATAAGACCATAAAGTCTTTAGCTAGAGCCTTTGGTTACAGCCTATGTATCACAAACTCGACTAACTTGTAACAATTACTTTCATTTTTGAATCAGTTGCTTAGTTTATGATTAGTATTACATGAAGCATAATAGCCAGTGATCCAATGATGTACCCAGGACACTTGGATGATTTTGTTATCTCATCACTCATTGGTTGGTGGACCAATATGACATATTCCCAACTCCTTTAGGATTTAATAAAACTAATAGTAAGTATAATCCCCCCAAAACATGAAATGCACTGAGGAGTAATAGATCAGCAGTCATGAAACTGAATCAGTCAACTGGTGGTTGAGGGGGAAAGAGAGTGGGGCTGGACGGAGAGACATTGAGGGATGAGCTAAAAAAGCAACACAGCAGCGCCACACAGACGATCAATAAAACAAAATAAAAGACCTTGACATGTGTAGCTTCCACAGCCCTACACTGTTACACCATGGCTTTTTATATATCACATGGAAACCTCGTGAGACCAAGCTTAGCACTGAACATCAGGGTTATTGATGGTAAACTTCATTACATGTGTATGGTGACACACTACTTCACTTCTTCCACTTCACATGCTAAAATGATACCTCCAGCTTCTGAACGCAAACGTTTGGCAGGTAAGATGTATGAAAAGCAGAAGGGTCAGCGTATTAACGTTATTTTCATTTTCTTGGAAGTCCAATCTAATTAATTTGACAAATTATATTGAATAAAACTATATGCATGTGTGTATTTGTTCCAACAAATCATTTCTTATATGTTAAAGCATACAAAAGAAATCTCACCCTTTTGGCCCTACAATATATTTTCTTATAGAAGGTTACAACATCATACGTGTTTTCTTTTTGCTTTGGCCTATCTTATTCTAAGCTGATTGAGTATCTACTACTGTGTAGGGAAGCTGATTGTGAGCCCATTGTCATTTTAACCAGGGCAATACAAGAATTACTCTGTTAGCATTCAACAACAACAGAAAAGATTAGGTTTTGATATCGTATTTATAGTTACACTCACAGGAGCTGTAGTTGGTAAATTCTAACCAACAAATTATTGTTTTATTTGATAAATATGGCATGTTCAGATTTTGCAGTCCTGTATAGCAATTGATACCAATTTATCTTTTAATCTCTCTTTATCTCTACCTGAAAGCTAATGTTACTAAATAGATACAGATGTTATCTCAATTAGCTTAGGGAGAAGCCACCTCTAACATTCACTTGGAGCAGAACTTTGGCTCTCTATTAAGGGCCACGATGGATATTCATTGGTAAGAAAATGTGACGAAATCGTCACTTTCATTGTCAAAAGGTCACTTTCACACCAGTAGTTCAGTTTATTTGATCTGGACCAAGAAAAAAATAATATATTGTTGCCTTTTAGTTCTGGTTCATTTCACGCTCACACTGATTTACTAGATTACAAACAAACAAGGAGCTGTGCACTAAAAGTCACAGTGAAACAGAAGTTTGAGTGTCTTGAGTCTCAGTAATGTGACGCATGTCCAAGTGAAATGGTTTATGAGGGTGGAATTTAATTGTGAGACATTGAAGTCAAATCCTACAAATGGGATTGGATTGCTCAAAAGAGGCCATGGTTTAGCTAATACAGTGCAACATGGAGCTATAGAGAGATATGGAGCTGTTGGCCTCCACACACATTTCCCTCACCCGTGTTGTTAGACCAGGAGGAAGGAGGTACGGGTGTAATTAATAAATTTGATTTAAACCACAGTCTCTGGAAATGTAATCAAAGTTTTTGCCAGCTGAAATCCAAACACACACCACCTACTTAGATATTGCTCTGCTAGCATTTATATGGTGAGAGAGGTTAGTTAGTCACCAAAAATTACATTTGATTTAGATGCATTTATGTAACTGCCCCCAAGTTTAATATGAATCATTAAGAATATTTTTACATTTTATAGGAAAAGAAGAGAGGTAGTTTGATGTAGAAATATTCAAAAAAGATTTCTCGGACACATATATGGCATGTAACAAGAGACTGATGATCACAGGGACATTGGATTAGAACCTGAAAAATGTATTTCACTGTCTTTAAGTCATATGTTTGCATATATACACTGAGAAAAATCAAATTCTGGAGAGTGACAGCAAGTCATGCAGCACTTTACTGTGCCTTATGTGTTTGTTTATCTTCGCTAATGTCATAAAGCACAGCAGCAGAATCAAGAATTGATTATTAACATGAACAGTCCAAACTGCAAAAAGACACACGTTTCAGTTTGGTTGTGTAATCCGCACCAGAATTTGATTGACAGCTTTCACACCAGAATAGTGGTTGATGCTTTGTCAGACACTGTACTTTATACTGTAATGTTGGCTTCTTGCACAGTTAGACCTGTAGTTTGCTGCTCCAGTGAAGTGAAATCAAATATTTAAAAAAAAATACAGACATAACGGCCCCAAGGGACCAGTAACATCTTTTTTTTTCCAAAAGTGCTTGACTGAATATGTCAAGTTGTGTAAACTCAATTTTTGAATGAATTTTTATGACTTTCCTCCTTTCCCCTTATTCATATTTATCATGTTTTAGAAGGACGATCTTGACGACATGTGTCAGTCTGTAGACCCACCCACCTTGTCATGAATATTTATTAGCACAGCGGCAGAAACAGGAACCTTGGCACCACATTGGGAAGACCAATGAGAATGAAAAAAAGTACATAATCTTGAAAAACCAGGGCCAAAATCAGTTCATTATTTACTGGCAGATGCCCGAGAGCCTGGCTTTTACCTCCAATTAAAAACAAGCTTGCTGCCATGGCAAAGCAGAGGTAAACTACAGAAAAAGACAGAGGTGATGCTCACCGTTATAGGAGAGGCGAGGCTTGCTTAGACACATGATGAAGTGAACTTCCATTTCATTGGATGCCACAGACTTGGAGCAGACAGGACACTTGAATCCTAAGAAGAACAGCAGATAAGAAGGGTTAAATTCAACAAACTTATGTAATAAATGTCATTATGAAAACCTTTAAAGTTGCAGTATATAGGATTTAGTGGCATCTAACGGTGAGACCTGCAATGTGAGATTTCTGTCATGTCTGTTCCACTTGAAGCCACTAAATTCTACACACTGCGCCTTTTTAACCCAGATGCGTGCATAAGATCATGACAAGGCAAATTCCAATAAAGGGTGTAAATGTACGTGAAGGAAAAGCTCAAAAACGAGTTTCAGATTTGAATGATGATACACATTTATCCTCTTAGGTGATGATCTGAAGTCCAGGAGCCCTGATGATAAATTACCCATCAATAGACTTAAGTGCTGCTGTTTTTCCTCGGGGCTCCTGGATCCCATCTGATGTTAAATTGTGACAAACTAGGCGTGGATGCTGTTCCACATGTCTCTGTGATAGAAAGCACAGAGCAACCTGGACCAAACAGTCTCCTTTGAGGGTCAAGCATGGTGATGTTCATGTCAAATGCTGAAATGCAAATTTATTCAATGTTAGTAATATTTAATGTAGGCCCACTGTGGCCATAACAGATTTCAAAAATCTATTGTGAACCAAAAGTCAAAAGGAAAAAAGTCAGCATCAAAGGTACTTTGAGGCATTAAATCATGTTACACTACTCATTTTCCCATTATTCTGGAAAAGCTATTGAACCAGAAGGAATTCGAGCTGCTGCATTTCATACAAGCAAGTGTTAAGTGAAGCAGGAGAAAGGAGTTACATTCATCTAAAGGTCAGCACAATTATTGGAGATAAATACAATGTCAACACAGTGAAATGAAACAAGCCAAATGTGACAAGGAACTACTTGTGAATGGAAATCACTGTCCTCCAGCAAGGTGTGTAAATGCTTGTAGATCTGAGTGTTTGTGTTATCCTTTTTACAGCTAGTTGTTCAGTTATGCAATAGCTTTTCTTGGAACATCCAAACTTTAAATAGATTTGGGTTGTCAAGCTGGTATCTCTCAAAGGGTTTCTTTTTAGTATGTAATTCCCTCTTTGTGTTTCCACAGACAGCGATACGTCCCAGCAGTCACGTGTAGATTTGTTTGTCGGGACAATAAACTAACAGGATGTAGATACCCATTCAATTTGCTGAAACCTCATAATAGTTAGGCTGAATCTTAAGGTTTGTTCAGAACACAAATAGATGCAACTTGATCAAACATTTAGAACTTATATAAACCTGAGGCTAAAACAAGAGGAAACTGGACAAAAACGTGAGGAAAATAACAGAAAGAACCCACGCACAGCCACACTGTACACACACAGTCACTTCATATGTTGCTAGCTAGCTGAAACTAATGTCTGTAGAGTTGGTGCACTGGCTGTTTGGGGTGGATAAGCAAAAACATTCAAGCAGTCAAATTTCTTCAAAGAATTCCAGGTGGAAATTGGACAATAGTTTATGAGATATTTCAATAAAAACCATGAACCATGGATATTAGTACAACATTTTGTGCCTACCCATCAATGTTGCCATATTTCACTGAATAAGTGAAAACTTTAACCTGCTGGTGGACCTCAAGGAAAAGTCAGAGAATCACCAAAGTCATTAGAATTTATCCTCTATGGAACTTGAATGTCTGCACCAAATTTTAGGACAATACAACCAATAGTCATTGATATATTTCAATGGAAACCAAAGACATTAATTAACTCCATGGGACAAGAAGAAAAGTCAGGAAATACAAAAAGTCAGTCAGATTAATTATGCAGGGAACTTCTGTTGACAATCCATTCAGTGGTTGTGGGACTATTTCTATCTGGACTAGAGTGGTGGACTGGTCGACCAACAAACAAACTGACAAACCGACTGACATTGCCATCTCCAGATTGCCATCATATTAAAATAAACTCTGCACCTATTATTTCCCTGTTCCCCTAACCAAACATCTGTCGTCTTCAATATGACAAATACTTTTATTTGATAAATGTTTGAACATTAAATGAGTTCCTGTAGCTATTTTCCAGAGCATTTGTCTGCACTTGTTTTCCCACTTTTACCCTCTCTTACACATTTTCGCACACTGTCTCTCCTGGTTGTTTTATAATGTGTTCTCAGTCGTCCCCTCCTGTGCTGTTTGGATGGGACCCATTAGGCCTAACTATATTAGTTTAACACATAACAGATAATTAGATCAGCTACTGGGCCACATGAGCCGAGTTTGCACGCAGCTGAAAACAGACACGACTGTACTGTGATAAAGGAGCCTTCTAATCAAAACAGCAGCAATCCTTCAATCTAAACAGAAGTGGAGGATCAGATAGATTGTGATGTGTCTTATCTGTTTTTAGTCGTGGTTTTTTGTGACCCTATTATTTAAGCTCACCAAGCTTACTGTATGTTTAGTCACTATGCAAATCAAGTTTTGGTACAAGCAAGCCCCCCAAATACTGTACAAGCGAGCTTCATCATACAAATTCTTTTTTAAAACCTTAATCCACTGATGCCCTCATATACATAAGTGTGTTTTATCACAACCTCTTTGTTTTCACTGATTTGATTAAAGATTTGAAGGTAGGTTATGCTCTCTGGTGACAATGCTACAGTCTTGTTGTGATTAGAGCATCCATTCTGAAAATGTGCTCCAATCACGTGATGGTGTAATGAGATTATTTACATTTATATGACCAGTAGCTTCGCCAGCGTGTTTTCTATATGAGCAGTTTTTGCTCTTTAAGCATTTTACTTTTTTTAAGTTTTATCTCTTTGGGGATTTTTCATTTTTATTTTTTTCTCTTGGGATGTTTTTGGGAGTTTTTCTTTGGCAATGTTGGGCACTCCTGTCAGTATTAGATAGGTCTGTTAGTTTGTTTTGTCCTCTTCTTGCCTTTACTCTCTGCTGCAGTTTCCTTTTTTCTTTTCTCTTTTTTCTTTGTCCTTTGAGTTCTTTGCACATCAAGGAGTTGCATAAAGAAATTACTTTGAACTTAAAGGGGGCACTGCAGGGATTTACTATTGCACTACCATAAAGTTAAAAGACTTGCAAGGAACAGATTGTCAAAACTGAGGAAACAGAGGCCATGATGTCCTGACTTCAAGTCCTTATACTATATGGTAAGCTAAAAAAAAACAACTGTGAAAATCAAAATTACCCACCACACACTGAAATGACTTTACTGAGGTTTTATTAGGAGCCAATAACATGCTTCGCCTGTAGCTTCTTCAGGTTCACTCAGCAAAAAACTTTTGCTTCTGAGGATGCTACAGCTACCTAAGATGTTCCTGCTAGCACCTGATTGAACATACTGGCTATCTCCTACATTCTATGCACTGTCTTATATTAGACCAGGGAGGGGGGGTAAACATTTCCAGTTCCAGAGAGGCCTTGAAAACTTTTTTTTTTCTTTAATCAGCTTCTTACTATGATGGGGTCCTAAATGAACACACACATTTTGGCCAAAGTTAGAACAGGTCAAGGACTCTCAAGGGCAATGGCCAACGTTGTCTTTGAAAGATTCCTGTATTTGTGTTTTGTCTGTGCTCTCCTCACTTTGTTTTAGGGGGGGTCAGTGATGTCACATATTTCCATGCACCAGTAAGGATTTAGCAACATTTGAATCAAATATGATGACAGCTGTGGATTTGTTTGCTTATGTTGCCACTGTCAATCAAATCTGATCAAACCACACCCGCACAGTCCTGATGAAGGAAATTAGCTGGAGGATGTTTTTTTTTTTCCATAACTTTAAATTTAATTGTTGATTATTTAGTTTTATTACATTTTATTTATCTTATTTAAGTGTTTAAGGTTATGGAAAAATGCTTGTCCTTACACTTTAAAGAAATATCATGTCATCAAATTAACCAGAGAACATTTCCAGAAGTTTTTTTCAATGCCATAACTCCTTATGTAATTTTTATATTCATATTTTTTGACAAGGACAAAAAACGTATAATTTGCTTGGAAAGTGCTGGAAACCTGAAGAGTGTCACGTGTATGGTGCCAACGACATGATTCAAGCACTGAAGGGTCTGTGTGATTGTAACCGCAATCAGTTGTTTGTGAAGTTTTGCACAGCACTTAAATAAAATAGGTTAAAAAAAAAAATCTAACATAATACTGTGACAATTTGTTAGATTACACACACTCATACAAATTCACTATACACAGAACCCCCTTCCACATGGCAGCTGACCCACTTTTCCCTTGGCTGCTATTTTCAGATGCTCCATAGGGACGACCAGAGAGATAGAGATAGAGGAAATGAGTGAAAAAGAGGTGCAGAAGGAAGGTGAGAGAGTTCAGGCATTTGAGGAGAAATGAAGGGTTATGATACATGGTCCAGCAGGACTCTAGCTGTGCAGGCAGGGAGGTGTGGATATGAGAGTGTGTGCGTGTGTGCAGGTTTGCCTTCAACTCAGCCAAGCACCACAAATCCTTGAAGACATTTCATATTCAAGGAGCGCATAAGGTCAGATAGGGACAAAAATAAATCATAGGACTGGATCATAAATTAATTATAGTGGTGCCTGTGTGAGAGTGTGTTGTGAGAGCGCACAAGGCATGTGTGTTTGAGCAACCTGTGCCAGTAATCCTGCACTGTACACTCTGAGGATTTGGTTTATGTCAAATTGGCACATTTCTCTCAAATGTTTTTTTTCTCGACTATCATCGCTGTGAACTGCAGGTGATGTCGGTAAACTGCACGCAGCACATTCCTGATCACTTACTGTGGTACACTCTAAACCGAACGACAGTGAAGAGACTGAGTCCAGCTTTCCTTGGACTGAGCACAGCTGAGAAGACAGATTCGATTTTGATATTATAGTTTTTAGTATCCAGTGTTGAGAAAAGTCCAAAATCCAGTTAGGGTATCTACAGTTTGGTAATAAGTGAGGATGTATTAATAATAAGGAGACTGGATATACTGTATGTTTTTTGTGCTGCTCTGTCATTTAAACAATTAAATGAGAGTATTTTTTACATAAAAATATTGACTCATACAGTTGCAGTAAATTAATTTTTAATTAAAAAAATAAGAATGGCATTTATACTAACAAATAAGACTAATTACTGTTTTTATTTTTACTAAACTACTGGACACTAAAATTAAATAACACTGAAAAACTAAAATAAATGTCGGCTGAATTCCATTTAGCTGCTTCAGTTTCAGGGTTCTGGTATTGCACATGCTAGCTGTCACCGTCACACTGTCGTGGTTTACAGTGACACTTGAATAGAACAGAGGCATCATTAATGTTATTGGTGACAATTGTGCTTTTTCTACTGTGACAAATCAGGTGCTGGTGTCCGGACGTGTTTAGCATAAAGACTGGAGGCAGCAGTAAACTGCTAGACTAGCTCTATCCATAACACTAAAATCCAGCTGCCGACACCTCTAAAGCTCACCAGTTAACATGTTGCAGTCTCATTTGTTTAACTGATACATGAGCAGAAATGTAAAAACAACAATTTGTGGTTTCGGGGGGAGTTATGTGTTGGAACTGTTTCGAACTAAGAACAGGCAGACACAGCTTCCAGCCTACCGGATGGAAATAGTGTTGTTCATTAAGAAATAGCTACAACTCAGCTCCATTAACTTTGACATGAAATCAACATTGCTCTTATCATACTCTTGGAAAGAAAGTAAATAAAGTTATTTCCCAAAATCCTGAGATTTTCCTTTCCTTTCCTACCATCTCATGTCACTTGTGTCATTCTAAGTCCACAACACACATCTACTTCAATTAGGAAAGACACAACAAGTGAACAATTAAGATGTTTGATAGAATCAAGAGACTTTGGCGATGGCCTCATCAGTTAGATCAGTTTACAGAGCACAAAATAGCCCAATTAGCCAAATCCTGGGTAGCATCTGCATATAAGGTTGTGGAATAGATGCGATGAATGTGATAACATGACAATATTAATATAAAGGAAGAAAGTCAGTGTTTGTTGGTACCTCAATGCCAAAACAGTTCCTTACTGAAGAAAGCTGTTGTAAATGTGTCCTGTCATTCACCTGCATGAGCATGTAACCTTCATAAAGGAGATCTGAATTTTACCCCAGGCTGCTGGGCCTAAGCACAGAGCTGATGACTGTTACACAACAAAACTAAACTTTTTAGCCTTTTAACTGGTTCATTTTCACAACATATTATATAAGGAGTAATTTCCATCGGACTTTTATTCTTGTCACAGTGTTAAAGCATCTGAAACAGATTTCAGACCATCATGGGACAGTCAAACTCTGCACTGAAACCTAGACTAATGGATTTATGGTTAGCAGCTATTCAAAGCCAAGCTCTGTAGCTTTGTGAGTGTTGTCAGCCTCTCAAGAAGTGAAGAGTTCTTCAGTTTTCTTTTTGCCATTTATCTTTTTGTTTCCCTGCCACCTCTTAGCTGCTATCTATCCTTTTTTTTTCTTGATTCTCTGTTAATTTTCTTGCCAGTTTATTCGTTCTCATTATCTCCAACAATGTCTGAATAAGTTGTACAATTGCACTGCCTTTCTCTTCCAATATGTACAGTAGCTGTATAAAGAGGGTATAGTTTGACTTCATGCTCATTATGTGATTGTATGTGTGGCCCAACATGCCCATCATCTATAGTGTGGGACTGAGACTTTTTCATAAAACGAACAAAAACACCCCAACTAACATTTTCTGTAGTAGCAGGAAAAAGAAAAAAAATGCAACTTGCATTTTTAATTTTGTTCCCCTTAGATCCATTTTCAGCCTGAGCGATCATGCGAAATATGCCACTTTTTGTGCTATACAAAACTCCAGCGTTCCCAAGCTCATTGCTATGTTCAAACTTAGCTAAGTTACAACACAAGTGTACATGAATATTTAAGAATCAATAAATTAAAACAGGACGCGCTGCACCAAGTAGTTCTAACGTAGAGATTACGTTAGCTTGCTAATGCTTAACGAATGGAACTGGGGAGATTTTTAAATGACATTTCACAAAAAACAAGAGAACATTTAAGAAAATATTATGCTAATACTGTTTTGCTAAATTAGCTAGGTTAGCACAATTTTATGTATATTTGTTTGTATGTATGTTTTTTGTGCTGTGTTAGTTTTATTTATAGTTATTTATAATTATTAAATTGCCAGTGAATTTCACTGTTTCAGTGCACTTATGTCTTTTTACAAGTGTTACAAGTGTTTACTAACCACATTAGAGGGACTATTGCAAAAAATGTGTGTTTATGCATATATTCTGTGTGTAACATTATCAGCCAGTATATCCACATCAGAATTGTTTTACTTCCTAATATCAGAATTGGCATCTGCCCAAAAAATCCAGTCTGGGTTGGGTCCTAGCAGTTGAGTTTGATAAATCATTTGGACTCCCAAAACTGTTATTTTGAGGAAGTTATGTTGTTGTGATGCTACAGTGACTTCCAGCCGTGTGACGTGACACGTTTTTTCTAGTAACCTATTTAGATCTGGCAGACTTAGTGATGGATTTGCAAATAGCTGGTGCTGGTGATGGTGGTGAGGAAACTGTAACTGGTACATCACTTAGATAAGGAATTCATTTATGAATAATAATAATCTTGATATTAAATTCAGACATTAAAAAAGCATCTCGGCCTTTCTCATTTGTTTTTGTAAGCTGCAGGTGTTGCATAAATTAGCTTTCCTGCATTGAGAGCACACACTTGAACTAAACTGGGTGATGTGTTATCTTGTTTTCGGTCAGCCCTCTGTGATGTTTTAGTGATGAAAAAACATCAGTGAATTAAAACTGCATAGAAAAGCAACTCTATGCTGCGATACAATAATTAATATACAGCGAGCAGCGGGGATCAAAGCTGGATAATGACTCAAAATGCAAAATCAGTTGTTAGGCTTCCAGTCTGGATTCTCCTGCAGCGGGCTCAGGACAATCACTTCTTACTAAATCATGATTTTTGTCAGGAGGACCACCACATGATCAGCAGTCATGCCTGATTGGTCACATCTAACTATGAATGACTTTTCATACACTGTAGCCAAACAAATAAAACATGTATGAAGTGTGAAGACTAGATTGGAATGCCACCAAGAAGATGCACGATATTGATGTTTTTACACCGACACTTGATAGTTTCCATGATATCTTTGGACAATTAATATCTACACATGCATAATGGTTAATGAAATACTGTTTATTGATATCCGCCAATTCATTACAGAACACAACACTGTTTCCAAGTGTCTGCAGTCACTGAATGAGATGAGCACAAATTAAAGCACTTGAAGTAGGAAAAAATGCAATATTTATTTTGGCAGAACATTGTCATCTATCTTTGTTCTTGGATTTTTTGCTACAGCAGATGGATCCTTGAAAACTGTCAGATGGGGAATGTCACACTCTTGCCTCAAGTGGAAACAAGCTTTGGTGAATATCAAAAGGAGGATATTTGCTCCCCTCAATCACAAAAGAGTTGAGAAATGTTTGAAGAGAAAGTTAGATATTAACTATATCCATTCAGCAATAGAAACAGCCAGTTATGTTGAAGTAATTAAAAATAAACATATGCACTTGTCACTATTAGGATTAGGATGTTATTCATAACCTCTAGGATGTTATTCATTAACTCTAACTCTGCATTTAATACAGTCATCCCCTCCTATCTGATCACTAAACTTAATGACATTGGCATTACCTCCCTCCACAACTAGACCCTGATCTGTTAGGTTAAACCATCTCACCTCCTCCACACTGACCCCGAACACTGGCATTCCACAGGGTTGTGTATTCAGCCCACTCCTGTTCACCCATGACTGCATTACCGTGCATGGTTCCAACACTATCATCAAGCTCACAGACAACACCACGGTGGTAACACCCTCAACACCTCCAGACTGGTTAAAAAGGCGCAGCAGTACCTTTACTTTCTCAGGAGGCTAAAGAAAGCCCTCCTGTCTCCTCAGGACCTGCACCATAGAGAGCATCCTGACCAAATGCATCATGGACCCTGAAACCCCAAACATGGACTGTTTGCCCTCCTCCCATGGCGGTACATGAGCTTTAATCCTTGATCCCATCAGGCACATTGCGTTCAGGCACCGAAGCTGATTGTGGCCTCTCCAGTCAATGCTTGTGATGCCACTAGACGCACTGGAACTGCAACACAGATGCACCTGGTGAGATCCATTTTTTCCATAACACCATAACCATGCTGAACTCAAACCCAGCCTGCTCCCCCTTCTCCGAACCTCAACACTAGCACCACTCTCCCACTCCCCCGTCATATTCTGTTGTTGTTGATGTCGTTTTATGTGGGTAATAGAAAACATGAAAATAAATTTAATGGGAATAGATTTTTGTTTGTTCAAGAGAATATTCCTTGCATTGTAATAATAAATCTACAAAATATCATGTATGTGCTTGCAAAAAAATCTTTTTCTGTACTCAAATTTCAGAACAGAGGAACAAATGCAATTCCATACAGGTAAGGGAAAGGGGGGCACTGCACAGAAGCTCCAGTGCAAACCTGGAGTCACTCTGTTTTTCAATCCACCTGTCTGTGGGAGGAATACCCTGAGAGCACATGAACAAAACACACACACTCACACGTGCGTGTGCATGCACACACCCACCCACACCTTGCATGACTATGCAATAACAACAGTGAGAGAGGCTGAATAGCTAGAGCCGTCACACACTCTGAGCTGAAGTGCTATTAAATGGTCCCATGGAGACTTATTCTTGTCAACCCCTTCACAGACAACACACACACACACACACTTCTCAGGCGAGGTCACTCAACTCAATCTCTGGCCAATGCATATTTCATCAACCCTTGGCAGCCCGGGCCAGCCTGAGACTCTGACGCAGCTCCCAAATAACCAGTATCTACTGACTGATGAAGACCTCAAGACTAACAAAGACACTTGTGCCCGGGCAGCGCCATGAAGTGTCTGTCAGCAGAAAGGAGGGCTACAGATTAACAGTACAGCTACAAGAGGTTGGAAATGTTTGCACAGATTGGTACTTTTTGTGCCCGTGCCGCTGAGAGTTATTTGTTACCCTTAGCTGAGATGAGAAGATTGATATCAATTTAATCTCCAGGACAAAACATACATTCAGGATGGGTATAATTTAGCACAAAGACGAGAGGAGAAGAAAATACATTTTCCTAGTGCCTTCCTTGTTTTAAACTGCTGTTGCTGGTAAAAGTAGGTAGGTCTAACATAGATGGATTATGTGTAGCTTGTAAGCTAAATTTGAAACATAATACAAAAGTAAATGCATAAGCTTCAATTAAAACAACAAGAAAACAAGAGTACACAGAAATAATGAGAAAGAGAGCTGAGACATGTCCTTTATTCATACCTAATTCAGTTTCAGTTCAGGAGAATATAGCATTATCTCTCCCTTGGGCCACAGCTAGTAGTGGGAGCAGAAAGGCCACACTTACAATTAATGGTATCTTATTCCGCTATTACCACTGAGGGCAATTGGGTCATCATCTAGAGTGCATAACAAGTGAACTCAACTACTAATACACATTAAATGGCTAATAACACTGTGGTAGCATTAGCTTAACTGGGCTAGACATTGGCAAACTTTCTCAGTCCTCTTCAAACCTTAGATATCACTTTAGCATGCTGGGTGACAGCAGCTCTGCATGCCAACGACGCTAACAGATACACTCTGGGAAAGAACAGAATGGATCATAATACTGACAACAGCTTTAGCAGGACTGTGAAAGTTAAGTTCAAACTGTTTTTTTTTTTCCAGTTTGACACTGTTTTCAGCAGTGTACTGTATAGCAGAAAAGGCTATTTATTAAACATGTGGTGTCACTGCATTTTCTGAAAGAAATGTTTGACTCTGTTTGACTGAGAATATGTTTGCTAGCTTGTTCCTTAATGCTTCCTAGTGCTAGCTTCTTTGAAACACTTATCTGACAACAATGACTCATACTTTAAGCCTGCTTTTCAACTTACAGCAGCTCTGTGTATTTTTAAAGAACATATTGGTTTGTGTGAGAAATTTAAATTTAGAGATTTGAAGATAAAAATGACACAAAACTGTAATGCTTTCAAGAACTATTGTCCCTGCTGCTGAAAGACAGAATGATTTTGGAGAAGGGAGATTATGTGTAATTCTAAAGTAACTGCTTAGTTGAAATGCTTCCAAATAATACACCATCAGCTACTGTATTTAGGCACAATTATATCTAAACTGATTCAAATAACAGGACATAAAAACAATAGTAGACCTTTTCTATTTCACTTGCTCAGAGACGTGTCACTTTTTGATTGTGGGAACCTGTAACAGTTTTTTGGTCAAGGGGTTTTGTAGCATCCTGTCATGTCTTGTTATATAATACCTCCTAAAATCTCCCACTTAATAATTACCCAAAGGTCAGAGTTGTAATGCTAGTGGCTATTATCACTATTATATGTGTGTTTTCAATCAGACCAAATGAAAAATATCTGAGCTGAGAAAACAAACTAGAGATGTTCACAGTAGCTTCTGTGACAGAGAACTAAGGACTAATGATACCTTTGAGCAGCAAGACACATCCACTAACAGCCAGATGCCGTAGTACAGCTGCTTCAGCCCAAAAGTCCCAGTTTTGTACCTCTAATTTTTTTTCACAGTAGTAGCTTGAGTGTTAATCTTTCTAAAAAAGTAATACCAATCATAATATAGATTAATTAATATAGCTCAATTGATAGAAATGGTTAAAACCTCATATAGGTTGGTTTCAATTGTTACTATGTGCTGACAACAATAATAAGATTAGTGTGCACCAGCAAGCGATTTGTGGACTCTTTTTCCCTGGTTCTCCCCTCTCAGGTAGGCTGCCCTAAACTTAGGGAGTGGAGCTTGTTGGGGACGTAAGTCACCTGACAAGAAGCTTTGCAGACACTATTCCAGACAAAACATGACTATTTTAACTTTCTCTGCATGCATTTGGGGAAAAAGCATTTCCCTCTCTTTATTTGCAGGTCAAAATGTATCACTCCATTATTCTAGTGGAAAGACATGACTCAGTTTTATTTTTATAATTTTTGTAATTCTCTATCACTAAAATGAAATGTATATTTCATATGGTTGTGTTTTAATAATACAGGAATCTAGGCAGAATTTATAATTCTTTTGTTAGACTTTTAAATATACAATGACCAATTTCATATATTATTTTAAATAATATAAATATATTATAATATATTTATTTGCAAGTAAGTATATGTAAATAAATAGTATTCACTTCTTTTCTGAACCCAAGCCTTGTATAGCATCACTTCACAGACCTGCAGTGATTTTTTTTTAAAACTATAACTGCAATCTTTCCATAAACTTCAACCAAGTGTTTTTCTCTACCTTACCCAGAGTTTATTGGAGATAACCATGATCTTTCCCTAATCTGTACCAGAAAGCAAACATTTGAAAGACGTCTGAAAGAATTGCTAGCGTCCTCGTCTGGCAATAGGGTTGGTTGGCTGAGCGTCCAACAATGCATGATGTTTAAATGTCAAGTATGGTCTTGTTGAAAAAGAGAAAATGTGGTCAATATACCTTAACAGCTCAAGTGGAAGCTGATCCCTGCAGCAACATTTGACTTTGGTGGAAAAATGTCAGTCAGCAAACACTGACTCATTCTCCAACTGATTCTATCACCAGTCGCACGGAACAACAACCAGTCTTTAGTGAAGACTGCAGCAGGCAATATGATTAAAACATAGATGATGTATAATATCCAGAGGATGATGGCTAGACTGTAGATAGCCACAGTCATCGAGAGGAGCCAGTCTAAATCAAACCAGTGCCTGGGAGCATATCGGCTGCACAAACAACTCTTCCAGATCAAATCAATAGCACTGTGAAATCCTGACTGTATTCAAACCTCACATAAAATATCCGCAGAACAATAATTACTGAGCCAATGAAGGCTCAGTTATTGTTTCCAGTCCAGGCAGTTATCTGTGTTAACAGTAGACGCTTTGGTTGATAAGTGTCAATAGCTGCAGAGGACAGACAGACTTCGGAGGAGGAAGGGGGAGTCTGTTTTAGCTGTGCAGTAAAATAAGGATCACAACAGTCCGGGGGCAGAGGGAGAGATGAATCATCCAGCCGTCTACTTTATGGTGCAGAAGTGAGGAGGAGGAGGAGGATAGGACAGAGCGAGAGAAATAGAGGGGACAGTAAAAAAGAGAAAAGAGGAAGGCGAGACGGAAAGTTGAAGGGGGAAATGATGAAAACGAGAGTGCACGAGGGAGCAATAGAGCGAGAAAAAAAGTGAGCATACTAAGACTAAATAGAGGGAGTGAGGCTGAATCATGGGACTGAGTAGGGAGGGAGGAGCGGAGGAGAGAGAGAGAGAGAGAGTGAGAGGTGGAGAGACACTGAGAGGAGAGATAAGGTGGAGGGGAGTCAAGAGGACAGGAGAAGGGCGGATCAAAACAGAGAAATAAAAGAAAAGAAGCAGAAAGCGAATAAAATGAGACAGATAAAATTCAGAAAGAGTGGTGGTTTAGTTTAGAAATGATTTCTGATTTGCATCTGTATCCGACTTCATATGAATCTGCCAGGTGACTATCAGTTCAAGCAGCTCTAAATAAGGCAATTTCCTCAAACCCATCACAGCGCAGTATTGACAGCTGTGTCATTCTTACATTTTACAATAGTAGCACCTGTGCACAATTTCTTACTCGCTTGAATGTAAATATCAAGCATTTTCCTTCAGTTGATGGACGTGTTAATCATCAATAGTCGGTTAGTAAATCAAAATTCACAAAACAAAATGCATGTTGGTCCACCACTTTGGTCCTGACTGAAATGTCTCCAGAACAACTGAATGAATACCATTTAAATCTTGTCCAGACATTTATGATTCTCAGAGGATGACTCCTAATGACTTTGGTGATCTTGACCTTTCCTCAAGTACCACCATAAGGTTGACATTTATGGTTTTAAGTGAACTGTCTCAACAGCTATTGGATGGATTGCCATAAAATTTGGTTCACACATTCATTTCCCCCACCAGATGAGCTGGTCCACTGGCGTTTCATCTAGCCACCTTCAACAAATCAGACTTTCCATTTGTACAATACTTACACCTAGCAGACACTTTTGTCCAAGTAACTTGCTTTCAATGTTTGAATACATTCAAGCTATGTAGCAGCAAGAGCTAGATAGGGAGTTGAGCTACCACAGGGTTCTTTTGAGTGATGGAAGGCCTAAACATCCAGAAGCAGAGGAGCACAATGGTCAGGCCTGGTTGTAGACTTTGACTATGACTTGGGGGTAAGAAGGAGCAGTTTCCTTCCCTGCCCTGTAGGCCAGTACCAAAGTTTTGAACTGGATGCAAGCAGGGAGCCTGTCTAGTGAACAGAGAAGAGGACTGGTGTGGCAAAACTTGGCAAGGTTGAAAACCAGGCAGGAAGTGCAGAGGCTCCAGCAAGGAGGTAGCTGCATTAGTCCAGGTGGGAGATGACAAGTGCTTGGATGAATACCTGGGTTGTGTCCCTGGTGAGGAAAGGGTGAATCTTCCTGATGTTGTAAAGAAAGAACTGAAAGCAGCAGGCTACTAATGTGATGTTTGCCAAGAACATGTTCATCATCCACGTTCACTCACAGGTTTTTCGCCATGCAAGTTGGCACCAGCATGGTGTTGTCAGTGGTGATGGACAGGTCTCAGCAAGGCGAACCTTTCCTTCATGACCAAATATCTGCAAAACTAATGACAAGTCTTATGGGTAGCTAACACACTAATCTCAGATGGTGAACATAGCGAATATATGTAATACCAGCTAAACATCAGATCAGCATGTTAATGTTAGTATTTAGCTCCAAGAACTGCTGTGCCTAAATACAGTCTAAATACACAGACAATCTGACATTCACACCCACTTCGCACAGTGATTGGCCAGGTGTGTGGAGGGGAGAAAGTAACCTCAAGCTCTTTTTTTTGATGTGTTACACAACTCCTGGCTATTTTTCATGTGAATGACCAAGTCCAACACTGTGAATCTCTTCCAGGAGAGAGTCTAAAAACATGCACTGTTATGCCCATATTAGTGTTTGTGTAAGAATTAATTGTTTTCTAGCATAATCCAGCCCTTAGTCTTGGTAAACTGTTGGCGTGGTGTGTAATAACTGCAAAATCCAAGTGCATAAATGATTTGAGCTATAAATAAAATTGAATTAGAATAAGAAAATTCACTTAAAATTGCAGTGCCTCTGCTCCACATATGACCTGTCAAGTTTAAAATATTAAATAGAGCAAATAATTCTGTGTAACTTTCAGGCTTCAGTGGAGGACCTAAAGTAGATGAGAAGTACATAAAGTAACACTGTGAAAATCTGATTCAGGGGAGATTCAGGCAGGCTCTGTATGGAGAACAGTGGAAGAGCAGCACTTGTTTATTCTTTGTGTGGCATTTATACAGGCAGTCAGCACACACAACCCAGTACTAAACTGAATAGTTAATTTTCTGACAGGTTCCATTATCATCATAAACACTGCACTAACCAAAGTTAATAGATTTTTTAAATTAATTAAATTATTAACAACCTTGACCAATAACTGATTTATTATTGGCATCCCTATATCACATATAGAATGTTTAAACCATCTGGAAACAACATCCACATTACTGCCAGTGTGTTTAATTATTCAGATGAAACTATTCCTAATTTTGCAGAGGACCTTCCTGAAGGCCCTCAAGGACCCATAGAGGTCCCTGGATGCCACTCTGAGAACAACTGCTGTGACAGATGTTATAGCACTGCTAGAGATGGGTACTTTAAGATAACAAAACAGATGATAAGAGATGCTCAGTATTGGGTAGCAGCCTTAAACACAGTGACACAGCAAAATCAGTAACAGAGTAAACAGCAAAGGCCACCATCCACAAGAAAAAACGTACCACTAGTTTAATCAATGTCACCTTGAGTGGACAAATGAAACCAAGTCAATACAGTTAAAGGAAAATGGAAAACATTTAGCAAGAAAAAATGTTGATACATATCGTAGTTGACAGGTTTTTAATTTCTTAAGTCAAGGATGCTGCTTCAAAGACATTTGTTCTTGTCATTTTGTCTTTTTCAGACTGATGTGAGCTCTTTTACTAATACCAGTGATGGAAGTAGACATCATTTTTCACTTCCATTTTCATACACTGTTTCCCCTCAACAGGTAGAAGAAGGCAGGTTGATGGATAGAGAATCCGGCCTGTTACTGGAAGTTGATTGGATGACAGAGTATTTATTATCATTCCTAAGCAAGGCAGTTAACCTTCATACAACACACTATTGGTGGACTTCTAGTCAGAAATGCACATAATAGCTTTTCCTAGCAAAGCTGACAAGAAGTAGAAGAGTCACTCCAAAATCAGACAGAGGCTGAAACTGCAACAATGGTCCTTTTTTTGTTTGAAATATAATCTCCCTGTTAAAGTGGTAACATATTATAGGAGTGGCTACATCTAAGGTAGTGTCATGCTAGATAGAGATAGCAGCTACACCCCATGCTACAGTATCTTACTGTACCTTTATATGGATGTATGACATCCCAAAATGTATGAAAATTAATTTGAATTTAAGTATTAACCTGATTTTAGCCAGTTTACTTGGTCTTAATTATTTTGACTTAAAAAAAAGTTTGGCTAAAGTTCAGTTCTGCTTCAGCTTTAAAAAGTAACATGTTTTCTTTTTAGCAAAGATAGCGACGAGGGGATACACCAAGCTAGCAGTGTTGATACAGATATTCATAGCCACCACATTTTACATTTACATTATTTTCAATTGGTAGACTAAATGCGAACTTGCCAAGCACGAGGCTAACATGAGCTGCCTAGCTACCACCGGTAGCAAACCATTAACTATCTGTCCATCGTTTATGCTAACTTGTTTTCACTGTTTGAACATTCAACAACAGTAAAAAAACTAACAGTACCGTTGTTATTCTGTCATGTGGAATTCCAATGTTTGATCTGTCACTCAGAACTATGAGCTAAAGACCTAAATCAGTGCTTTGTGTTTAGATATTCCGTGCAGGTCTCAGTCAAACGCACACACACGGCTTGTGAGTGTGACAATTTGTAAAGAACAACATCAGCTCTCACTGTTAGAGAATAAAAGGGAAGCTATCTCTCTCAACAAATGAACTTGAACTTCATTTACAACCCAATTAAAAATGTAAGAAGACTAAATACGTCTTTGTAGGAGCAGGAACAAGAACACATGCACAGAGACAAGTCACTCAACTCAAGGTAAGCTAAGGGCACGCTCAGCTCCACAAGCTCAAGAAGCTCTAATTCAGGAAAAGCAAGGACCGAGGACACTGGAGGTTTTTAGCTCTGTAGCAAGGAAGTTGGGAAGTGATTCAGCTGCAGATGCACACACACACACACACACACACACACACACACACACACACACACACAGCCATGCTGAGATTTAGCTCTACAGCAGACAGGCTGAAGGCAGAGATTCCACCGCAGAAGCACAACAAAGCCACTCTGGGGGTTTAGCTCTGTGGCATGGCAGACTGAAGGCAGAGATTTAACACACAGAGGCACTCTAGGCAGGCGGTGTCAGGCAGACAGATCAGAGAGGAGAGAGAAGACACCATTAATACTACAGATGGAAAGTCTGAGAGCAACTCTAGTCACACTGCTTGTCACACTGCAGAGCCAAGCAGGCAGAGGGATGGATGGGAGGACAGAGAAACAAGAGTTGGACTCGTCATGTTTAGTAATGACACATATTTTGTGAAAATGGCCAAAAATGCAAGGAGGGATACCAAGACAAAGGTATAGGAGGTATCTGAAAAGTATATATAATGTATGACTATAAAGTGTATAATGAAAGAACAAAGGCTGTATAAATTAAAATATCATACACTAAGTGTTCTTGTTGCAAGCTAGATGAAAGGAAACTTTAATTCTTATCACCTTTCACACATCTTAACTTAACTGCCCGAATTCATGAATTCTTGTTAATGAGCTTGAAAATGTAATCATTTTGTGTGTTTCTAAGAGAACTTTGTGTTCTTCAGCATTCCCCAACATTCAATTTTAGGTCCCATTCATATGTGAATATCCATAGACGCAAAACATCCTTCCAGGAAATTCAGTGTGTGTTGAATTTGACTAAAATAAACTCATAAACAGTATTATTTGGCCTTCTTTATGCCAGAAATATTACCAGAAATGTGTTAAAGCTAGACCGGCTGAATACTTTATATAACAGCCTGCCATCTTTGAAGCTGACGTTACCATTAACACTCAAGTAAAGAGATTTGCAGTCTTGTTTTGTTCACTTATAAATCGTATCTAAAATTGAGCAATTTCCATTGTTCATCTGTCCAGAGAAAGCCAGTCTCACTTTTGTTTCCTCTCACCCGGAGTACTCATCCAGCATAATGAAGTGTTTGGCTGATTTGCTAGGTTTAGCCCAGAGATGCTTGACTTTCAACACTTCTTTTAATTCTGAGTCCAACTAGGGCTGGGCAATATATCGATATTGTATCAATATCGTGATATGAGACTATATATCATCCTGGATTTGGGATATCTTAACATTCTGATAGGGTATGCCATATCATAATATATGTCATATTTCCAGGAAAACCAGGAAAAGTTTTACTAGTTTTAAAGGCCGCATTACAGTGATGTAATTTTCTGAATATTGTGACGATATCAATATTAAGGTATTTGGTTTGTAATATTTGATTCTGTCCATATCACCCAGCCCTAAGTGCAAAACACAAGCTTTCTTATCAGAGGTATTTGTTATATTTTTTGTAGCTTTGGCCATTGTTTCCATCATCATAACACTGCACTAACCAAAGTAACAGCTGGGATGTGGGAACACCGTAGCACTGCAAAACAAGATTAGGAGTCTACAGCCATGTTGTGAGGCTGTAATAAAGCACAGCAGAGCTTTGAGATAAACGCTGATGTCAGTATGCCGACATTCTGATGTTTAGCAGATATACTGTTTACCACCATCACCATGTCATTAGTTTTGCAGGTATTTGGTCATCAAACCAAAGCACTGGACCAATTAAAATGTTGGCCTGATGATGGCACTAGATAAAGTTAATAGAAAAGTTATTACAATTCATCCTTAGGGGGACGTCAAACATGAGCAATCAGATGACCCAACAAGTTGTAAACAAGACACTGGAGGTAAAACTCAAATAAAGTGAGCTGACCTAAAATGACGCTAATATTCATTCCTAGTGGGTCAAAGTTTACAAAGTAATTATTTTAGTATTCACCTTTGTTTTCTCTTCCAAATAAGTTCAGCTAACCTGAAGGTTCATTTCGAATCTGAGCGATGGTCTAACTGCTCGTGTTGAAGTCACCAGATCCCCAGAACACAACGACTACGAAAATAAGATCCAAACTGTAATCAACTACAACTGTCCTCTATAGGAGAAACAGAGACAAAGCCTAATGCTTAATCAATGTAAAGTGGCCGGCCCTTTGTCCTCACGACATCTGCTCTCAGTGACTGCAAGGTCAGTGTTTTGGTTTTTTTTTGTACTGATGTAGGTCTTTCTGCTGTTGTTGCACTATACTGATTTATTCCTTTTTGCCCCCTAACATAATCTGCGTTTCTTCATTGTGAAGTACTGTTAAACATTGGTGTCAAATAACACAACATTGGTTATTTTAGTGTAATTTTACTCCTTCTCCCACTTCTTGTTAGAAAAGGGTCACCTTGTCACCTCGGTTTCATTTTTGCCACCTTGAATGTGTAACAGCTTTACAGGTGCGTTAAGAGCTCTGCAAATAAAGCTATAAATATACAGCCAATGTAGATAATAACTGGATGAGACAGCAGTATTTGTAGTATACCTCTCTGTCTCATAAACAGTCAACACACACACACACAGCCTCCACCTCAGAAAGCTCTTGTGAGCCACAGTCAGACTGGAGGAAGCCTGATCGTCAGCAGCCTACCGCTGTCATGACCATAAACGGCAGCCCTGGAAACTGTTGGTTTGATTACATCACAACTTACAACTAACACAACTCTCGCCAACAAACTCTCCTTACCTTACCGGAAAGACCAGCAGTTTCCATGGGAACAGGACAGAACAAGAGAAAGAGAAAAATAGACAGAGAGAGAGAGATGGAGAGAAAGCGGAGAGGATGGATGTTGGGGGTGTAGAGAGAAGAGAGCTTACAGAAACAGGAAAGTGAGACACATTCTTTATTGTTTTGTTTGTCACACAGGAAGATAATGTGATCTTAGATGGAGGTGAAGTGGAGGGAGGAGAGAGGTGGCAGCACACGGAGAGGTGGAGTGGGAGGAAGAGGCGAAATGTATAATTAGAGGTAAAAAAAAAAAGGATGGGGCCACAGCTTGAAGACGGTGTGGCCTGTGCTTTGGGTCTGAATGATCCAGTAACACCAGGGGTTAAATTAGGTTGTTTGCGCCGAGAGTGTCCCTGAATGCTCAATCAACACCTCAGAGCCCGTCGCTCCAGAGAACACAGTGGGACAAGGATCAGAAAACAACACGGTGAATGTAACTGAACAACAACCACACACACACACTGTTTCCTCACCAGCCATCAGGTAAAGATGAGGTGTTACATGAGCAATACTGCAGCCAGACCGGCAAAAGAACCTGTTCTTTTCAAAATCACTTACACTGTGGATTATTTTAGCAATCAATCGATCAATCATTTCATCTAAACAAATTCCAAATCCCAAGTTGATATCTTCAAAGTCAAACCTTCATCCTATCTGGTTATATGGGTTGCAAACTGGGCTGCAGTCAAGACCACTTAAAGGAATAGCTTGATATTTTGGGACTCTTTATTCGCTTTCTCACTAAGAATTCTTTGGACAAAGGCAGGCTAGCTGTTCCCCCATTCTTCCAGTCTTTATATTAATGGCCAGGTTCACAATGTTTAAGTCTGACTTCAAACAGTCAGGAGCCCAAATGAACATTGAAACAGGTTTTCCTTGCTGTCATCCTCCTTCCACTTACAATTTAAGTGATGGGGGACAAAATCCATGGTCCTCCTTCTGTGCAAAAATGTATTAAAAGTTTATCTGAAACTAAGATGAAGCTTCAGTCATCCAAATGAGTCAAATCAAGTAGATATCTTTCAATGTTACAGTCTCTTTACTGCCAAAGTCCCTCTTTTTATTACTATACTTCCACCGGAGCTAAACAAGCTAACACTGTCCAAAGAAACACAAAGAGGGAATCTGATGCTAAAAAGACTGTAAATATGTCAGATATCCACTTGTTATGACTAACTCAGACTGCTGAAGCCTCATATATATATATAATATAAGCTTATTTTTAAGTGCATTTTTGCAATAAATGACTGCATGACCTCCATCACTTGATTGAAAGGACATTGCAGGAGAATCTTTTAATAGCCAGTATGTACAAGAGGAATGATTACAGTGGGGAACACCTCCTTCAAACAATCAATTGATCAATCAAGTTTGTCACATGCAATCACTGAGGTGCAATCACAGTGAAATGCAATCCTGTCAGTTCCTTTGAATTGTACAATAAAATAGATTAAATAAGTAATGATTAGTAATATTTAAAAAAAAAAAAAAAAAAAGTAAGAATATATGTGTATGTGTATGATTTTGGGCGGAGGGTCAGCCTTAGGCAGTGATCTCACTTCAGATCGTAGTGGCCTGAGGTTAGCTCATCCTGAGCCTCTCGGTTGTATCCTGGTGTATCCGCTACCTTCTTCCTGACCGCAGCAGGGAAGAAAAGGCCGTTATTTGTGTCATTGGGATCTTTAATGATTCTCCTAGCCTTATTCTTGCAGCACCTGGTGTAAAATTCCTTTAGACAGGGTAGAGCATCGCCTATTGTATGTTAAGCTGAACGAATCACTCTTTGCAGGGCCTTGCGGTCCCGTTCGGTGTTGTTTCTATACCAGGCAGTGATGCTCCCTGTCAGGATGCTCTCGATGGTGCAAGAGTAGAAATTCCTCCGTATCTGAAAGTATACCTGGAATTTCCTGAAGCATCTGAGGTGAAACAGTCTCTGCATTACAGTTCTCACAACCGAATCAGTATGCAGCCCCCAGGTCAGGCCCTTGGTGAGGTGGACACCCAAGTACTTGAAGCTGTCTACCCTCTCTTCCGAGGATCTGTTGATAATAAGGGGGCATAGTTCCTTCCCTGCTTCTTCCCAAAAATCCACTATCAGCTCCTTTGTCTTGGTGACGTTTAGGAGTAGGTTGTGATCCTGACACCAGCAATGGTGTTGAATCACTCAGTCCTTTGAATTTACAAGAATTTGAAATATGATAAGACTGATTTCACTAAAGAGTGTAAAATCTCCAACAACTAGAGTTATAAATGATGGTACCAACTGAAACACACCATGTAACAACCCACAAACCTCTGCCAATGTACATGTTGTCATACAGATTGTGTCAGATATGTCATGTCACGTCATGTCATGTATGCCACACGATTCAATGACATTGTGTTATGGTGGCTTTTGCAGTTAAAGTATGTCCATTTTAAATTGGAAATAGGCGTAATTACACAAATAACATGTACAATATACCGCTTGATTTGTTTCGAGATGTCTGTTGACCTGGGCAGGACTGATGGCGGGACAGATTTGTGGTATAATAATGTGACTTGACAAACATCTGACAGGGATTAAAACTATGTCTGTTTAAATAGAGTCAGTTTTCTGACAAACTTCCAAAATATGTAATTGTGTAACATGCTATATTAAAGTGTTTCATATATATATATATATATATATACAGACAGGTGACAAATTAAGGGAAAAAATGGTACAGGTCTGAATGCTTGACCCCTACAGTGAGGGGATCCGGTGGTTATGCTGTGGGTGGCATTTTGCTGGCATGGTTTCGGTCCACTTGTCCCCTTAGAGGGAAGGGTCACTGCAAATCAATACAAAGTTGTTCTGAGTAATCACCTCAACTTATGATGAAACAGTTCTATCCTGATGGGATGTGATCTCTTCCAGGATGACAATGTCCCAATTCACAGGACACGAGGGGTCACTGAATGGTTTAATTAGTATGCAAATGATGTGAATCATATAGTATGACCTTCACATTCACCTTAACACTTATGGGAGATTTTGGACTGACACGTTAGACAGCTCTCTCCACCACCATCATCAAAACACCAAATGAGGGAATATCTTTTGGAAGAAGTTCATCCCTCTAGAAGAGTTCAGAGACTGAAGAATCAATGTGAAGGTGCATTGAAGCTGTTCCGGCAGCACACAGTGTGCTGTTGTTTTTCCCTTTAATTTGTCACCCATCTGTATATAACCATTATATTAAGTAGTAGTATGTGACTTTTGTTGGAGCCACCATCTGCTTACTTAATTTCCCCCTGTTACAATGACATTAAGAACTAGCATGCTGAAACCAGCAAATGTTTAGCAATTTAGCTTGATAAACAAATTGTGGTTCTAATAAATTATTCAACTAATTGTTTCAGCACTAATTTCAGCCAGATAAAGCTTATGAATAATTAATTATCTCATGCAACAAGTTTGACCTTCTCCCCTGTTGGGTCATCACAAGGGAATTCTGGCAAATGCAGGAAATCTCCTAAAGTCCCCACTTCAGTAGAAATACACAAATGTAAGAAAACAGGTTCACCAAAAAAACCATGTCAACATTTCCTCAGAAAATGACTAGAATTGACTGAACTGAACAGATATGTGACACTGTTATGAGGCTGAATTTTTCTGTCAATATCACTGTGAGAAAGACATTCAGATGAGTCAGATGCAGTGCAGGAGTCTAGCCTGTAAATCTCACCGCTCTGCACAAGTCAGACATTTATCTTTAGAAAGTCTCTTTGCTCTGCCGTGACGACATTTAGTCACTGTCCATAGCAACAGTTGCTGTGCCCACCAACTGCCGTGGTGACCACTGGTGCCCTTGCTGCACGTAATTGGCCAGCCTGTTGCAGTTACAGTACATATGGTGCTGACATGCAGCCACACGCCTGATGCAATCTTTTATACCTGTTGGAATGAATGTTTCAATTGCTTTGAATGAGACGGTCAATGAGACAGAGACGAAGACGATTCAGACAGGAGGTGAGACTAGATAGAAAGAAGACGTACAGCATTTAAATCAGGTGCAAAAAAAGTGAGCATGTCAATAATCCATTCTCTTCCGGACTGTCTGCTCTGCCTCTTTTTCTGCTAATTCGTGTGTAAATAGCGTTTGTGTGGGTGTGTTTGTTTGTGTGCATGCGCCAAAAGTCAGCCAGAGAGGGAATAGTGGGGTCGTGGCGACATTTGCAAAGGTGAGGCATGTTTGTGTAGGAGCATGCATGCTCAGCGCTCGTATGTGTGTTCCTAGAAAAAACAGCAGTGATAGGCCGCTATGTGGTTGTCACAGCAACAAAAACCCATCTTCAAACCTCGCCTCGCAGCCTCTCCTCCATTCAACCCTCCCTCGTTGCTCCGCATCTCATTCTGCCCTTGCATGTATGCAGAATGTGTACGTGTCTATGTGCGTGTACGTGTGTGTGTGTGTGTGTGTGTCCTCATATGCCTCATCTGTGGATGCACTGCGCTGAGTTAACGGGGAGGAAAGAGACAAGAAAATATGGGGAGAGTGTGTAAATGTGTGTGTGTGTGTCAAAGAGGGAGACAGGCAGAGGAAACAGAAATAAATTGCAGTGCTGACCTATATTCTTGTATCCCGCAACCAGACAGTTCAGCGGCACAGATGTTCCTGCAATCCCCGTGTTCCTGAAACCCTCGGCCGTGAAATCCAGCCACAACACCCGACCCCATGGATGGGACTCGCTCTAATCGTCCCTGTACCTTATGCATCAGTGGTGTTTTTATTTGTTTGCATGTGTGTGCCGTTGCGATATGTGTGTGTGTGTGTGTGGGAGGATGTGTGCTGATTTATTTCTGAGTACTGATTTTAGCCTCGTCTCCATGTATACGTTATAAGAGTACGCCTATGGACGCTGTTATGCACTTGTCAATAATCTGCATCTCGTAGGAAGGCTCTTTTCATCCCTCCAAATCCTAAACCTGATGATGCAAGCATAGGACAAGCAGCAGCAATGAAGACTTATTTCAGGCCTCAGACCTCTATTAATTCCCTCTACCAG
Organism: Euthynnus affinis; assembly: GCA_029490765.1. Taxonomy (NCBI): domain Eukaryota; kingdom Metazoa; phylum Chordata; class Actinopteri; order Scombriformes; family Scombridae; genus Euthynnus; species Euthynnus affinis. The sequence continues at coordinate 31,314,600 of CM055844.1, read as the reverse complement.
ACAGAACTGGGAGACTGTTGTTTCTTGCACCAGCGCACTCCATGACTCAGAGTCAGACATACATATAAAGAAGGTTCCTGTAGAAAGTATTGGGGTAGACACAAAAATATGCATTTTCTGTCCATTTCTTTTCCAGACCATACCAGAGAGCTGTGATTTCTGCGGCTTTACAGTGTGGTGTGTGGTGTTTTTGAATTGCATGCAAAAGACACAAGACACAAGATTTCTGAATGGCTGGTCAATTCAAATCATATAGCATCAGTGCACAAGCTTAAAATAAAATGGTCGGTTCACCCAAATGATTAAATTACGTTTTCTAACTTGCCACTAATGATCTTCAACCATGCTGATAGTTTTAGTTTCACTGTCCAGGTTTTAAGAAACTGTGTCTAAATCTATCAATCTAGGGATCATTTCCAATGAAAACGTTTCACAGTGAGGACTGTGGGTCAGCCAGAGTAACAGAGACGTGGTTTCCAGAAAAAAGATGTCGATGGTAAAACTGTTTTCAATGATTTGAGCACCAGAACAGAAAACTCCAGTTGCCTTCGCTGAATTGGTATTGGTGTAGGAATCAAAGAGACGGATATATGAACATCTGTACAAATAAAACTTAAACTATCAGAATGACTGGATACCACTACAGGTAACAGAAAAAAAATCCACATTGACAATATGAGGTGAGTCACAGTTGGAACACTTCTATAGCTTCAATGATCTTGAAATTCTCCCAGTTCAATTACAGCAAAAGATGAGCAAAAAAATATCTGGTTCTTTGAGGAAAAAGTCCAAGGCACCAGCCTATGTACATAAAAACGTTAAGATGGTAAGTTAACTATGACTCTCAAGGGGATTTTCGGTAAAGAAAATCCAATCCTAGAGCTTAAAATGCTGTTATATGAGCTGCTAATGGTGGGCGGAAGCTAAAGATTACCATGTTGAGAAAACCTTTTCAAATGATGATGATATGATTCTAATTATAAATATAAAAGCTATGTATTTCATAACCTAATGATCCAAACAATTTGGTTTTCCTAGTGAAATTACAACTGTCTCCACAAATAGTCGTCTGTAGCTAATAAACATTAATAATTCAATGAGTAGCTGCATACCAGTGTATGTAATGTTTACACCAGAGATACAGAGACCCTAAAAGAAAAAGTCTACTGTGTTGAAGTTGTTCAAGACCATCATGGTGGTGATGAGATGCTTAACACATGGCTTGCTAGTCAGCAGCTAGCTAGATAGCTGTTAGTTGTTGAGTCTGGATACAGTGACCAGACGTCATATCTCAATATCTGTAAAATTGTCCTGGTTTTCACCCCAATTAATATACTTGTGTATATATATACTTGTTTTCAGCACTGACATTTATCATGTTCTGTCCCACTCCTTATTACCTAAGCCAATATAAAAACATAGACAAGGCACCAAGCATCTGAATTCAACACTGATTTGCCTATGACACTTGTAGCTCTTACTGACAGAACCTGTCAGTATGCTAACATTTAGCCGTCATGCCAAAGAGAAAGTCTGTCTTATCTAAAGAGCTCCAGGAGGTTTACCCCTTCCTTTGTAAAGTATGCAGCAACAAAAATGCTGCGTTCTGCACACGCTGTAAGAGTACATTTTCAGTCATGCACAGTGGAAATGCCGATATAATAGTTATTATTAAGACGGCCAAACATAAGCGACGGTTTCCCTGAGAGCTGAGAGCTCCAGAAAAGAAACTCTAACTAAGAAAAATGACCTAGAAGTCTTCTTAAAGGATCTTTTTCATTTTTTATTAACGAGATTCAGTTGTGATTTAATGTTTTGACATTTTAATCTTTGTAAGCTTGTGACCAGCTTATGGCATAGTGTTGTGAAGATGTAAGTTAAAGTTATTTTTTATGTTACAGCCTATAAACTAATTTATAGGCCACATAGAGATTTGTACCTTGTTTTGTTTAAAAAAAAATAAATAATAATAATAAAAAGCTGGCAGAGAATATGTCACAGTCGGCCATTTAGCCGGCAGCCTGCGCTGATGCACACTGACAAAATACCTTAGTGGATTCTGGGAGACAAAACATCATTTTTCGTCTGCTGAGGCGCTGTCCATGGTGTTGAAAGGTGAGCTCAGTAAGTGTGCCAAGCGCTGAAACAATTGTCCCCCATCCTGATGAAAACGCCTATGGTACCCCAGGACGCTTAAGTGCACTTAAGGGTCCCAGGTCTGTGTGACAGCCACAGCACTGGATAGAAAACAGTAACTGTGAACTATTAAGTATTTAAGCATGTCATATCATTGTTTTAAGATTATTGTGTTGATATCTCTAAATTGGAAACTTTGGGATTCAGGGCTGTGATGTAGTTCATCTTGTCTGTCGAGCTAACGTTAGCCCTTAATCTTAAATTTAAATTAAAAACAATTTTCTAATACTTTTAATATTAATTTCAGTCTTAAGTTTGTATCGAAATGAACAAAATCAGAAACAGGTTCTACAGTATAATACATATGTGTGTGTGAGTGTCCATGTGTGATTTATTTTACGATTACTATTGAAATTTAAATTAAAAGGTGCGGGTCTATAGAGATGGAAGATTTGCTTATGTCTGTAATCTGAGAGCAATAGTGTGAACAATGGCAGACTTCTGCTCCGTGAGAGATAGAGGGAGAGAAAGGGAGGAAGTGATGGGGTTGCTGAGTAATTGTTTTGCACCTCAGCTGGGTGACTGAACTCTCAGGCAGGAGATTACACCCAGCTTTGTGACAAGAGTCATTGGTTCACCCTCTAACCCGCCAACTGTATGCATGTGTGTGTTTGAAAGGCTTAACCATGTTTCTATGTGTTTGTAATAAGAATGCAATTGCTGAAATGTATAAAACGATGTTGTTGGGTTTTTTTCTCAATGGGTTTGGGCACTCCCCATGCTTCTCAGTAAAAACAGATCTTTGAAATGAACAGAATTTGAGAAAAATAGCAGTTATACTTAAATGGAATCAATGGAATCAACAATGTCAACAGTGTCCACACACTGCAGTGCAAACCGTGCTGGTATCAGAAAATCTATGTATGAACACAATATGTATGCAGTGTTTGTAAGAATGCAATTTCACTGACAATCATACCCAGCACGTTTAATTCTCCACTATGCTGCATCAACATGACTTCTTTACACCACCTGATGTAATGTACAGACACACTAAGAGAAACAAAAATAAAATGTGATGTGTGTGTGTGTGTCAGAAAGAGTAACATTATCAAAGACGGTGATGAAGGAGCAAAAAATTTACTCAATGCCTGTTCTGAACAAAATGTTGCACTCATACCACAGTCGTATTATGTTGTGTGAAACTTGTATTAAAAGGCAGTCAAAAGCACATTCTTAGCCAGCAATTTGTTGCAGCAAAACGAGCAGGGTGACACAAATCTGTACTGGCACGTCATAAAAACATCTTCATAAAATATAATATGATTCCACAAACACCATGAAAACTACCCAAATCCCCTCCTGACATTCATAAGAGTTAACCCGGTGTATTCATATACCAGATACCCTATTTATTAAAAATGATTTTTACAAGACTTTCCAAAATCCCAACCTGAGAACATCAAGATTTTAGAGCTAAGGACCTATTGAAATTCACACTAACAACTGAACTGCTGAGCCAAACTTAAGAAACGAGTCACTCTTGTCTATAGTGCAGTACAAACAAATGAGTAGAATGTTTGTTTGTATAAACAGGAAGTTTCCAGCTGTGGTTGACTGCACCATTTAAGTGTCAACTGTCTTTGTCCTGAGTTTATCTTTTCAAATGTGTTCAGTCACAGGCTTAACCGATCTGAAAATCTGATTCAGTTCCAATGGTGAACTGATTCAACTCAGCCGCTTAAAAGTATTGTTCAAATGAACAATTGATTTGTGAGTTGACCCATCACTACAGCTCCACCATGTCACAAACAGGCCTCGATAATGGCACCAGTTGTGGCTGCTGGGTAGATCTGTAAAGCAAAGGCCTCTATTGAATTGTATTGTATTGTATATTCATTCCTGCTCTATTCTGTTCAAACAGCCAATGTAATTAAGTGTTAAAAATGCTTTTCCACTTGCAAGGTACAGCTGGGGAATTCGCAGCCAAGGTCGGCGGGGATTAAACTTGTTGGTCAGAAAAAGAGTGCAAATGCTGTATTGATTAAGCACTGATGCTGTATTGACAGGCTGTGTCAATAAAGAGGCAGGAGGGTGGAGGGGAGGCCCATTGGTCTGAAGGGTGACTGATGGATATAATGATCAAAGTGCTAAAGCACTGGGCTGAACTGTAAAGTCAGTTATTTGTGTTTGGGTTGAGGGTAGGATCTAACCTGTCTGTCTCAGTTGGGTCTGATGTGTGTATATTAAGTGTATATTTCCCTTTAAAAGTCCTATCTTCATTCAGTTGTCTCATACCTATTTGTATGATCTCATAACTACACTGTAAAACTAAAGTGTTACATTAAAGTTACATTTAAATTTCAACATGAGAGGCTGCTCCCAGTGCCCTTAGTAGAATTGTAACCCATATCGTGGTTTGCATTATTTTTATCATCATGCGTGACTTATCTAGACTTATCTGTGTTAAAGACACAGCAAATTCCCATCATGTATGTTTTCTTCCAACTACAAAAGAAGAGTCCTTGGAGAAAAATGTAAGTTGGCTCAACATGAAATGAATAAAACTACACTTAAGTTAATGACAAAAGAGAGCTGATTGATTGAGTGTGTTGTTGTGGGTGAGTTCTGGTTATAAAGCTTGATATGAGTGTAAAAAGATAACCGAATAGAGTTCTCTTGGCTTTATTCTTCATTACCTCCCCACTCTGTTTGTCTCCCTGCCTCGTCCTTCAGTTACATCACAGTGATGCCCAACCACAGAGAGCAGATTTATTCTTTTCTGTCTGTTTCCTTTAATGATTCATTCACTCTGTCTGTCTCTCTCTCTCTTTCTCTTCCAGTCTATTCATTTTTGTCACATCTGTCTGTTTTTCGACATATTAATTACAGGGGTCTGCCTTCAGTGGCAGTTCTCCAGGTTTATACCCTTTTCAAACAGCCCAGCCTTTCATACTTCTCACTGATGACAGGTGTGGAACATCTGGACTAATGAAAGCAATCATAAACCTTTGTGCATATGAGACTAAAGAAATCAAGAAAGCTCATTCTATAAAACAAGATTTGGTTTATGTTACTGAACTTCAGTGAATTGTTTTAAATATACATATTTTATTTCATTTTTTGAATAAAAAATAAATTCAACCAGATGTGGTGGTAATTGCGACAAACAATACAGTAGCTTTGGCCAGTGCAAACATGTTGCTTTGCTCATACTGCTAAGGGTACTGGTCTCCTCATTTCCAGACAGAAAAAGCATGGCAGCTGTTAAATTTCTTCTAAATCAACCACCAATATAATGTTTGGAACACTTCCCCTGCCTGCCTGCCACGCTTATTACTGTACTAACCGGGATTCTGCTTAGCAATTTGTCTCACATTCCTGTTTTTATAACTTGTATACTGTACATCCCACACATTTTATTATTTTGTGAAACACATTCAGAAAACTGTATCACATTATCTACGCTATGTTTGTAGCTAAAGCTAAAGTGGCTAATGTTATGCTGCTCCTGTGGCACACAAGTCTAAGGTGCTAAGAGGTTGTGGCCATTTCACATATTTCTGTGAGATCATGCTGCGTTTGCATGTGCTTTCCAAAAATCACCATTAAAAAATAATTATATTTTAAGGTATGACAATGCTGTGGTTAAGGTCTGGTTAGGTTTCAATACAAAAACGGGCTGCTCAAGCGGCACACTCGCTCTTTTGGTTTTGTATAATGGGCTGCTCAAGCGGCGCACATAGCAACCAGCGATTTCTCCCAGCACCTCCGATGGCCAGTCTAACTCTGAATAATATGTAACTATGGCTAGATCTGTTAGCTAAGCTACCCCAAAAAGTGTAGCTTACTTTAATGGCAGCTGCCTAAAATTAGTTGTTTTATTCCACTATTACGTCATGGCACAGGATCAAGTGTTGACATCCTATTTTTAGGTGGTAAGTAGCAACCACACAGAGTTTATCATTAATAATCTAAATATGTTGGGAGGGAGTGGGTATATGTAAGTGGAACACTAGTGACATACCATTCACAAGCTGCATATGCCAACAGATCAGCATATCAATCATTTTTAAGCTGTTTGCATATTTCTAGGAAAATTCAATAGGCCTCTTAACACAGAAGACATTTGACATGTCATGGTAGAAATAAGTAAATAATAGGTGGTAAATAATAAAATCAATGATGACTTACTGAGACACTTGAATAGAATCAATCATTAATGCTATCAACGATGCGCTTTCCCTACAATGACAAGTCAAAATGTTGTATTATTGTTGCCAGATGACCCTATTCTTAATCAAAAACAGAAAAAAGTATGAATCAGTTCATGACGCCCAACTATGGTTCTTATTACTGCATACTAAATATCAACCTCAGACACAATACTGTCCCTGTGTGGTCTAATTCACACAGATGTGAGCAGCCATATGTTCTGTCAGCAGAGGTATAGTGAAATGGAGATGCGACCCAAAATAAAGCTGTTGTAAATACATGAATGAATTCTAAATCCCCCAACCCATTCATGTTCTTGAATCAAGCAGCAGCCATTTAATCCGCCCCAGCGCAGCTTGTTTGACCTCTACCTGCACCGCACCAAAGATGGATGGGAGGAAGAGGAAACTTGACTGCTGCTGCTCCGTGTGTGTGTGTGTGTGTGTGTGTGTGTGTGTGGACAGTATGCGTGCTACATTAAGATTGCAATTGCATGACTCTTACTGGTCTGTGTTGTGATTAACATTAGCCTAGATGCTCATCAACACACACTGAGACACACACTCTTCTGCATTTACCGCCACCCTTTATCTTGAATTTTAAAGAGACAATCTGTTCTTCCTTGTGACGATGATTTGGATTCTTCCTTTGCCCCCCCCGCCCCAATCTCTCATTCACAAACACGCACACATACACCAACCTCCCAAGGGCAAAAAAGGGGAGAGGCACCTGTGGCCTGCCTGATTAACAGCCATTTTACAAAGAAGCAGCAAGCATTTTCAGTACAGCAGTGATGTCTTCTGAGAATCCACGTCTTCTGAGAATGCATCTAACAATAAAACATGTGTGTGTGTGTTTGACTGTGTGTACGTGTGTGTAGTGCTGCGTAACTATGTCAACAACAGTCCCTCCCTATGTGAATTATAAAGGTCAAGGTCTGAATGTGTCTTGTTCTCTTTGTCTAGCACACACTACTACATATGAGAACATAATGTCACTGCGAGTGCACTAAAGGTTTCTTAAAAAATTCAAGCTGAGTTTCTGAGCATCATACAAAAAAAAAGATAAATTATAGTTGTTGTGCATAGCTGCAGAAAGAACGGCATGTATTGGATTATTTATTCTTTCATTGGATAGATCATCCTTTCTCAAAGAGTTATGCACACTGGGTTTGGAGGTTTGTGCCAACAGTTTTTGACATTCATCTTAACATGGATTGTCCTCTATATGGCCGGATATACATACAGGGAACCCTGGAGCAAAACCCCTCTCTCACTCCGTTTAATGTGTACAGTTGAGGGTCTGCCAGGGCCTCAAGAGCATGCACATACACTCAGAACATATTGTGATCAGAATGGGACCAGATTGGCTATACCAGCCATTCTCAACCAGTGGGCTAAAGTTATGGCTTTTTTTTTTTCTTATAATTTACAAAGTGTACAAAGCTGGTTATTTTTTATATCTAAATGTGCTCAATAATTCACAATCAAAAAAGAACATCAAATTAAAATGCATCATTTCAATGACCACTTACATTTTAATATCACCACGCCAATGATGACACATCAGTAAGTAGAGACAAACGTCTTTTGCCACTGTTAGCTAACTAGCTTTCTCTGTGGATTGAGAAGACATGTTTCTGTCCACTGTGATGGAAAATAAACTGATGGAACTATCAGCAGACAGCAGCCTGAAGGTTCAGCTCACACAAGTTGACCTTGCTTCATTCTGGTTACTGGCTGCCACTCAATATCCCTCTCTGTCAAAACGGGCAATCAAATTTCTGTAGCCTTTCACCACCACCTATTTATGAGAGTTAGGGTTTCCATTGTGACTGTCACAAAATCAAAGGCAAGGAACAAACTGAAAGCAACTTGGGATGCTACTCTGCACATCAGCCTCTCACCCATCCTGTCATGACTTTTTTTGTCATGTTTTTTTTTTTTTTTTCATTTATTTTGGAAGGTCGTTCTCAGAATTTTTTTAACAGTCAGAAGTGGGCCTTAAGTTACAAAAGGTTGAGAACCCCTAGGCTAAACCAGATCTGGAGGTGGTCTGGTTCATAATGTGATTGGATCTCAGCCAGGTGTAAATCCAATCTGTACAGAGTGACTGCATTCGTAAAAAGAACATTGACCCAGCAAGTTAAAAGATCACCTTCCTGCTTGCTTAAGCAAGTCTAGCAAAAGCTACTAGTCGGAGCACTAACTCTAAGTCTTCCCTAGCAAAAAAATAAATGATTTCCACCATCCCCGCTGACAAGTCCATCTAGCTAATTTGTATATTGGGATGACAATGCAGGTAGAATCAAGATAACACCAAGTGGAACCACAAAGGCTCATGGTCTGGATGTCATTACCCAGATAATATATCCAGATACAGATCACATATACCCGGCATTAATGGAGTGTTGCATATTCCCAAACAAAATTGTAATAAATTTGGCACAAACCAGTGGCCACACAGTAACATTGGACCTTTAGCAGTCCCTGGAGTTCTGGGGCCCTGGGGCAAATGCCTGCTTTGGCCAGTTGGTAAACCAGCCTTGGTCCTGTATGACATTAAATCTGTCTTTCTGAGGGAAAAGATCACACTGTGCAAATCTCCAAACCTCAAGGATTCAGTGAATGCAGAATTAATCTCCCAAATTCAATTAAACAAATAGAATGTGTGACTTTTCATGTGACAGTCTTGAGCTGTGCATGATTTAGCTCCCCAAAGAGACACTGAATGACTTTAGGAAGTGCTTCAATCAATCACAACTTGTATGCACCCACTGGATTTCACCAGCAATTGCTAGTCCACAAGCTAGCTATCTCATATGTCTTCAAGAACAGTCAGCGCTGGAATATTTACTAGAGCAATTAAAACTATAATAGCATCTGTAGCCTCACTTAATGTAATTTATGGGTCATCTATTTAATGTTTCCTGATAGGCAACCATCACTCTCACCTTTTCTCTGTAACATCCATGCCTGTGACTAACTTGAAAACTTAGGCTGAATTGTTATAAAATCCCTGAGGGAAGTCTGACATGGTGCTGTGTTTATAGATAATCCAGCCTTTCCTACAAAAATCACTATCATTCTGTTCTGTAGAGTAATTCATGAGGTCTACAATCCAAATGTAGAGCCATATTCATATATTTTTCATTGTAAAATTCAGTTATTACTCATATTACAATTCATAATCACAAACAACATGTGCCTTGTGTTCAACTCAAACAGCACTGCGCTTCCTATAGCTGAGTGGGATCACAGCTGTATCAGTCCCAACAGATTTGGTTTGGAAGTACACTGAGGAACCTCCCTGTAAGCCAGGTCTCAGTCCAACTGCTTTGCTCTAAAATGGACATGCTGAATTTGAAATAACTGCCAGGAAACAGGAAAAGACCAAACCAGGCTTGAAAAAGCAGCCAACAGCCTTACAGGCATTGTCTTGGACTTGATCTTCAGAGTGTGGGTCTTTTACTTTAAACATTTAACACCCAACCTCAGAGCCACCATATTTGTAAGGTTTGAGCACTCTGCTGTTTGTTTCTTTTCAAAAATGACCACAATGATGAAAAGAAAAAAGCCTTGACAATGGTATAGTGTGTTTGATTGTAGTGCTTCTATAGACATACCCTAGCTTGACTGTTAGCTCATCCTTCATTTCCATCGAAGTGTTTTCAATGTGTTTAGTCACAGTAGCTCTTGTTGGCATAATGTACTCAGGCTTGAGGTACAAATATAAATAATAATATGAATATAAGGCAACCCTGATTATAAGACGACTCCCCCTTTTCCAACAGCTGTTTTTGGAAATATAACATTACTATTTGAATATAACTTACATCATAGTATAGTTATATATTCATACACTCTCTTGGAAGCGGTCAAGAATTATTTTCTCCGGCATGTAGCATTTATAAGACTGTCTGTCTTTTTGAGCTCCTTATCATCTGTGACAGTGGTATTTGGCAGCTTAACATCTTCTGTTTCTGTAGTAGAGACATCAGAAGACCCTTTGGACTCATTTTCACTTGTCATGAATTTATTTTCCTCCGTGTCAGAAAAACACATCACACAAGCCTTCAGAAACTCCTGCAGGTTAAAGTGGACTAACAAAACACTTTTAGGGCTGACTGACACTAACACCCTGTCTATAAACAGACTTTAAGACACTCGCTAGACTGGCAACATTAAGGCTACCAAACAACCCATAATGCAATATTGTATGTAGAAGTCAGTTTTATACCTGTACTTCATCCATTCAAAAAGAATATCTGTTGATTTGGACACGTAGTTGTCAGGCCATTAGCAGAGTGTCTTTACAAATTAACCTATAGACCAACATGCATAACAGGTCAAAAATATTCTCGATAGTTAACCAATTAATGGTTAACCGCTGACATCCCTACACTGGAGGCTTATTTCATATTTGTATTCACCATATTGACAACACTTGCTATATGTGCTATATTAAGGGGCTAACCTGGCAAGTATGGTTTAGCTAACGGAACTGCCAAAGCTTTCTGGGTGGAACACTTTAGGATTTATGTTTGCCAACGGCAAAGTCATAAACTTTTGTTGTGTTTTAGGCAAATTCAACATTAATTTGGTTCATAGGGTATACCCAACCAAAGAAAGGTGCGGACCAGTAGTTCTTCTTTGAGACAGGATTGTACAGTTCTGGAAAATAGTCCAGTGACAATAACCAATGCTTGCAAGGTATAATCGGCACAATGCTACTGCAAGGTATTGCAGTTACAGGTATCCTTGTAACATACATTTTCTTGCATGTGCTAGAACAGCAAAATGGATGCTTGTTTGGAAGAGAGCTGTGCAAAGCAATCAGTTGCTATCCACATCTTTAAAATTTGTAGCATGTAGTGTGTATAGAAGTGTGTCTTCTGTCTGTGCGCAACTCTGCAGCTTGTTGCATCTAAATTGAAGTATGAACAAACCTCACCCAACGTTTTCTTGCCCTTTGCAGTGGCGCTGTACTGTGCCAATGTATTGGACTTACTGAAATAAATGATGACACTGGATTATTTGACACAATGCTATTGTCGTTCTGAATGCAGCTTAAGGCAGCCAATAAGTTTCCAGAAAAATCTTTCATCAACAGAAAACCCCTCTGAGAGAAACATTTCTGCCGAAGTTACAAGTGAAATGAAAGGTCATGCTAAGCAATCAGAGCAGAGGTCGAGATGGATGAAAAGGGGCAAAACTCCCTACAATAGCAACAAATCTTTTGTTATAGCATTAAAGATTTGACATTTTGGTCACAGTGACCTTCATCAGATACTTTAGATTGTATCTTATAAGCTCATCTGTCTCCAACCTTGCACAACGGTTCCAATCCTGAGAAAAGGACTCTGCAATATGCAACTTCTCTCACAGAGACAGGAGGAATATTATCAGTCTTGCCCTTTACTCCATCAGATGGTCAAGTTCTCACCCCAACACTTGTCACTCATCTTGATGGGCTGTCCGTCTTTTTTTTTTATGTCAAATTGCCTAAAGCTGAGGTGTGCAGCATCTATCACCAGCATCACTGTTCTTCCTTTTTCTCCTGCTTACCTCTCTAGTTGTTGCTGTGACCTCCAGTAATGTGTCTGCGATTAGCCTTACCTTTTTAGCCACAACATGCTAGCTGCTGACCACGCCCTTATGACCACCCCATAGTAATAGTGGGGCCAAAAATGTCATGGCCTTCACTTAAATACTAATTTGAGCCATAAAGGGGTGATTTTTTAATTAACATTCAGGTGTTTCCTGTATATCGACTATTTCCTGAAGGCCTTAGAGCTCAACCTCTCTTTCTGACATGTGTACCTTCCTCAGTTTTTTCGATCTTCCACCGACTTCCCCTCCTCCAACAGTGTTATCTCCTCTCACTGGTATGAAAGCACATCAGGGTCGCTAGGCAATGTCGGCAAGGATAAACAGCCGAGATATTGACGTTCAACTTGCTATTCTCCCGCTGTGAGCCGGTCAGGGCTTTGGTAATGAGAGCCTGGGGACCTGGCTGTGCCTGCTGTGTGTGTGTGTGTGTATGAAGGAAGAGTGTGTCTATAATCTTCCTCGAGGACGTTATTGCTTCGTGTTTGCATGTGTTTCTTTACATGCAGTCGGGTTGGAAACAGCTGTGGCCATGTGTGTGTACGTATATGCAAGTGTAGATGCGTGCACTTGAGGCTGATGGCCTGACAGGTTCTGTCACACACAGAAACATATTGTGGAGTGAGAGGTAAGCCAATGATAAGCATGAATAACCCTCCTCAACCCTTCCCTTCATCCTCTCCCTCCCCTTTTTTTCCTCCTTCCCTCCCTGCCTCACCTTCCTCCATCTCTTCTCTTCCTTCTCCCGTTTCTCCTCCCTCCCTCCCTCCTTCCCTCCCTCCCTCACTCCTCTCTAATCGCCAGGCTAATTGACTCAGCCAGATTTGGCAACAGGCTTATTAGTGTCATTTCACACAACAAGGAATGACCTATGCAGACAGTGCAGCAGTGACAGTCAACACAAGCGTACCCTGCAACGTTATGCTCACCACATCCCATTACAGACACACAGCAAAATAAAATGACCTATTAACAGCACTTATTATTGTTTCATATGACCAAAATGGCTGTTTGAGCATACTTTGATTCATTAACTTAAGCTGTAAAATTCAATATCTTAAATTTCATACAATTTTCTGCAGAAAAATATCTGGTGGCCCTCTGCTATTACTGTCCATGTTACCCACCTCAGCCAGAACAAATAAGACCCTGAGGGAAACATGCTGTTTTACAAACAGGTCCGCTTATTTTTAATGGATAAGCTGCGCCCCCAAAACTGGGCTGAACCTCCCTTCATAGCGTTGAAACTGAATGGCAGCGCCTTGGTGTCATTCAGCAGCCTACCTGCAGGTAAACAAGGTGTGCGTGATTGTATGTGTCTGAGTTGATTTCTGATGCGTTCATGTGTGATGATTAATCCGTCAGTGTCACCCAAATTTCTGCCTGATGGGTGTCAGAGTGTGTGTGTGTGTGTGTGTGTGTGTGTGTGTGCCGCCCTTACCGCTGTGCGCGCTGAACCAGCGGGGTGCGATGTGCAGGGGCAAGGTGTCAGCCAGCGACCCCCGGGACCCCAGATAGAGCACCCCGTCCGTGTGGTGCCCTCCGCCCCCAGTGTCCTGGTAGCCGGTACCGTGAGGGGCGGCGGTAGTGCCCCCTGACCCCCCTCCGGCTCGATCCGAGTCCGTCCCTCTGGGGGTGTAGAAGCCGAAGGGCACGGCGGGACTGTGCTCAATGCCCATCCCGGCCACGGAGCTCACCGAGCGGCTCCGCAGGCCCATGGTGCCGCTCGGCCGGTAGTGGCCGAAGTGGGCCGAGGGTGGCACCGCGCTGTCATCCGTAGAGACACCGGGGAAAGCACCCCGGGGCCGCCCCGCCGTGCTCTGCTTTCCCCCCATCCAAAGCGGGAGACAAGTGGGTGGGGGTTCTGGGTGGAAACAGGAGGGGGCTCGGCTCGATCCGCAAAGGGTCGAGAGAGCCGAAACAGGCTGTCGCCCCCTCCCCTCGCTCCTGTCTGTCTCTCGGCCTGCCTGCCTGTCTGTCCGTGTGTCTCAGCAGGCTCGTCAGCTCTGACTCTCTGCAGACGCAACAGCCCGTTTCCCTGCTGAGCGGAGCATGAGCCAGCCCTGACGTCTGGATTCACCTCACCCGCAGACAAAACCTCGACACAACCGGGGGGATGGCTGACACGCTGAATGACGCCGAAAGCCCAGAATGACAAACTGACGCGCACCACGCTCCCCTCTCTGTCCCAGGTGATTAAGACGGCTGTATCATTCCCGCCCGGCCCGGATCACAGCAGCGCCGCAATGTTCACTCCGCTGCTCTCGTCTCATCTGATCTCAGACATCGTGACAACTGTTGCTGTCTGTCTGACCGCCAAAAAAAACCGACGGTCTGTCTCTGACAAAAAATGACGTCGCCGTCCGCGCTGTCTCTACGGTCCGGTGGTCTCCCCAACCTTTTTCCCGGAGATCGGGGTCACAGTGAAGCCGCTCCCCTGCGCTCAGATGGGCGCTCCGCTCCTCTTCGCGCCGCCGCCGCCGCTGCCGCTGCCGGCCAGACAATGGAGGCGCTCAGTGCGCAAGCTCCGATCATAAATACAGACAGGACGGGAGACAGTGCTGGCAGATACAAACACACTTTGTTTTTATTCCTATTGAAGGGGAATGGGCCTAAAAATGATATACTTTGAGGGCTTTTGGATCATGGGACATTTGGGGCTGTGGCCATCTGGTAGCCTATTTTTACAGCCCTAACTCTAAAATGGATTTTGTAGTTTTTTACCATAATATTGTGATTAAGAGCGAAGAAAAACGTGCGCTTTTGTATTACTTTTAATCAATACATATTAATATCTCAAAGCTTGCACAGAAATTCAGTTTTTCATATAAGCAGGTTTTGGAAAATGCACATATTTAGAAGTTAAAGGGAATCTCCCTTCTTAATTTCTTCATCAATATGTTAAGTGAGGAAGAGACCTGCACGGTCTTTTTCATTTCCCATGATCCTGTTCTACTCTCCTACATTACAAAGTTATGCACAGATTTTTCCACCATATGCTAAATTATTGGGATTACTGGCTCACATGTTTTGTTGGGGATTACTTGGTCTAATCCTGTGCATGTGTGTGTGTGTGTGTTTGAGTGTGTGTGTAATTAGGCTGGTTTCATTCTGTTTGGTTCTTTGTTTCTTCACAATAACACACAGACAGCCTTGTACAGTCTCGTTGGCCTCGCTACCCAATAAGGTAAACTATGGTACTGTACTTACTGTGATAGGTGTTAATCTATCCTACTATAATGACAGCAAGCCTATAAATGGTCCCTTCTTGGTTCCTCAGGCATGTAAACACACACGCACACACGCACACACACACACACACACACAGTCAGACACATAAACCATATGGTTCTAATATAAATATTAGACCACAGGGAGAAAATACGGAAGCTGACAGGGCTGTGGGGCAACTTTGTTGTCTAGTGGTTTAATTTGAGAGCTTCCCAATATTATCATAAGATGTACGATAATACTCTGGAGGCTTAGCGCACATTGAAAATAGGGGATGACACAGACAGAATCCTGCCATCAGGTGCTGCCAGACTGTCCTCTCGCACAGTACATGATAAAATACATAAATAAATTGTGTTGTTAAATAAATGGTGTTATGTTAGTATTTTGATCTGTAAGTTGTCACGACCCCAGTAACTTTTGGGCAAACCTGTTATTAATGCTGATAAATGATTTATGAAGCATAAGCCATTACTTAGAGCTTTCCAAACCTTTATAAAGAGTGATTCATCACAGAGTGATTATAAAATTAATGGATTTTTTTTTTTTTTTTTTTTTTAAAAAACAGTCAACAGATTCAGCTGACCTGATAGAAGTCAGGGTGCCAGGGCAGCAAAAGCACAGTCACCTTTGGTTTTTAGTTTGGTATGTGGTATGGCCAACAGGTTTTGGTTGGAAGACCTAAGTGAGGTCTAGTGCCACTAAGCAGACCATGTACAATTTAATGAGTATTTAAAAAAGAAAATCACACAACTTCACATTTTACTTATTGATTGATTGATTTTTTTTTACTGTGGTAGATGATACTAAATGACTTTAATTGATATTTGGTTTAAAGTAGTCAAATTTTAAGATCTAATTATGAGAATCAGCTTTACCCAATAATTGTATAACTTTTCATCATGTCATGAACCCCCCTCCCCCCATATTCCATGAAATATAACAGAGAACTGGAGCTCATCATCTTCACGGTCTTGAGTGCAAACAGCCAACTATGTCACTGTCTTCTTTCAAACATCCATACATGTGACAGAAATTACCCCTGAAATAGACAGCAGAGGCGCCGAGGATTATGTAAACATTTTACAATCTGCACACTAATGGCAGATTTACTGTAGATCACAGATTTAATTCAAACCAGTTGAGTCCCACAGTGTAATGTCATTGAATTAAAACACTATAGGTGGTATGTACTCAATGAAAAAATGTCTATTAAGTGATATGCTGCGATATGCGAAGGTAGATCATTAAAAATGGAAAGAAATAAAGACTTTATTGCACCTCAGTGGCAGAATGTGTTCTGTTTATTCCATAATGTTCAGTTAATGGCTGCAAGCTGTGACAACAGTATTTACAGGCCTATCAGGGCGGAAATCTGTTAACACCATTTTATTTAGTCTATCTTCCAATGTGATCCACATGACTGGGATGCTGCATGTTTGTCCCCGGGGGATACACTGCTGACACTCTGTGGTGGAGCGGAGTATTGCTTCTTCACTGTGATACATGGGGTGACAGACAGCAGCGAGATCTTTTAACAGTCTGAATGCTGATTTGGCTTGTCTCTTTTTCTGACCAGTTTAATGTCTTTGTGGTCATGATGCTTGTGGTGCAAACCGACAGCTTGTTGACGTGTTCCCGTCAAACAGTCAAATCATTCTTAAGTAGTTTGTCCTGCAAAGGAAAAGGCAATAATGTCTCATAACCATCCAGCAATATTCTTTATTTTCTCAGGTGTTTCACTGTAACAGAGTGGTAAAGTGGAAGATCCTGTGATGTAGCTATATTTTGAATCCAAGATGCGTCTTAATTTTCTGTTCAAAGAAAGAGAATGCAAACATCATAGGTTTGTGTAAACTACTGTAGGACACAACTTTGTAGGACATGGGACAAACTAAGAAACTAAGAATGTTGGATGTTCACTTTCACTTGGACTGTGAATGTGTGTATCAACTGAAAATGATCCCAGTCTATTGCAGTAATGTCTCGAATAAAGTGATCGATATTTATGTTTTTACACTGCCTGATACTTGTGTATCTTGGAGGAAGATTGGAGGGATTTTAACCTTCCAAAGAGAAAATAACAGAATGGTCACTGAAGGCACAACTGGCTTAAAAATCCTATCAAGATGAAAGACAAATGTCAAATCTAGCAGGGATGATGATGTTTCAGTAACTCTGGTAGGTTCAGTAATAAGTTGAGTTAAATTTACTCCATCGAATATGTTTTTACCATTCGAAGGGGAACAATCAAACCAATTTACATTTAAGTCCCCTAAAAATAATTTTGGATAATTTGGATGGACAATTAAGAGAGCCAATTGTAGATCATGTGGAGTGCAGATGGAGGACTATACAGATTTCCTATTACCCATTTTTTATTGTTATGGAAACATATCTTAACAAAAAAGACACTCAAAATATTCAATTTGATGAATAACAAGTTGACCTCAATCTAGAAGTGATGTATGTTGCCACACCTCCCCCTCTACTGCCCCTATCTGTTCTGAACAAAACATAGTCCTCCATCTAGATTTCATTGTCAGAAATAGTCCAATGTCGTTGTGTTTATGCTGCTTTGTTTTACTGTGCATGGAAATAAATAAATGAATGAATACTACTGTTTAGTAATGTTTCAGAAAGAGTGATAACATCAGGTCTATAGTGAGAAACCCAGGCTCTCAGGGAGAAGGAAACTAATGTTAAGATGGAGAACTCTTAAACCTTTTATGGTTTTATTTATGTAAAAAATGAAAAAATTAGAGAATTGAATACATACCTATACATACCTCTGGTGCGTTGGGCGCCATGCGGTGATGCGGTGATGCGGTGCTCCGGTGATCGTGGGTCCAGTGATCCGGTGTGTCCCGATGATCCGGTGGTCCTGTGCTCGCAAACAGCCAGCTCAGCACTAATACCGCAGCTCCTGCCTCCACATCCACAGACGGATCCAAACGTCCTTGCGAACAGCCAAATAATCTCCAGGTGCTACCCTCGTCCTGTAGCCACTCCCGACAAGTCCAAAATGCGCCGAAGTTTACAAAACAAAAACCAACTGGTGCAGGATTTTTGACTAATATTGTAGGAGCAAAGTCTAATACTTAGCTACTGAGATGTTTGACCCAGAGTCTGGTTGACTCGCTGTGCATATTAAAATACCGTACGTTTGATGAAAGTGATGAATGAAAGTCCGGACACTTCTTCTGCAGCAACGTGATGAGTGATTTATTGTTCCAAAAATAAAAGTCCATATACTGATAATCAAAAAGAAAAACAACACAAAGAAAAACGCCGGCATTTACCGCCACAGCGGTCAAAAACCCTTTGGCCCTTCCGGGTCAAACACCTGACAACAATAGTGACGTGCACACCTATATGCAATACTGCCCAGGTAACCTCACAGCGACACCCATGGACACAAAGCGTATTACCAGGCACTTACTACATCCCTGTAACATATTTGGCTGCTACATCAACATCAATATCTTTAAAGATATTGATAACTTGACTGTGTAGCATGTACAGCACTAATAGAAAACTACAGTTAATACTTAAGTTACACTTTGTTTTGTGTGTAGTTTTAATTAATTTAAGTAAAATGACTGAAATATACTGAGAATGAACCAGGTCAACTCAGAAATATGCATCTGTATTGAAAAACATAAAAACTGAACACCAACAACATCTTTCATTCATCATCAGCCCACCATCAAAGAAATCGCCAAGTTCTCAAACTAAAGTGCTACAATTAAATTGGACATATATTCAAAGACAAAAGCTTTGGCAATCTGTCATAAACAATGAAACAAAATAAACAAAAAAATGTACATATTGTAACCACTTTACATCTTTGTTAGTAGGTAAACATGTCAGTTACCTGATGAAGAAAATACAGGAAATCTATGCTGACAAAAGAAAAAAGCATAGCGATGCAGGTAACAGGTGCTCAAGCTACAAACTTGTTAAATAAAATACCAAACCCAAATGGAAACATAGCTTTCAGAAGTCATCTACTTAGGTAGAAAAAGCAAAATGAAAACATTAAGCTGGTCAGTACGTGCAGCTATTTCACTAGGGAGCTAATTTAGCAGAAGGCTAGTGTGGCTAGATGTGAGGCCGGCCAGTTGGCAACAATCAAATTGGAGATGGTAAAAGAGCAGCTCTGTGGCTAGGCATAGCTAGTGTGACGAAACAGTCAGTGGTGCTAATTGTAAAGTGCCCATACTAGTCAGCATCAGGACCGATGGATGCTAAATAGCTCAGAGAAAAAAGCAGTGGGACGAGGCCCCTCAATGGATTCAGGTAGGTCAATGACTCGCTGGCTGATTGGAGTGAAATTAAACGTGTGCCTACCCCATCACACACAACCATAAATATATTCAATTTACAATAAAATAAAACAGTGAAAAGCAGAAAGTCTTTACATTTGAGAGGCTGGTACCTGCAAAAGATTTGTATTTTAGCTTGATGTCAAATAATCAATTATCAATATACACAGAAACAAAATGAAGAGACAGAACTTCATGAAAAAGTACAAAAGCAAGTCAGTTATTGATAATTTATTTACTCACAGTTAACAGGAATAGCTTTAGTATTTAATGGCAGTTCAGTCAGGTAAAGCAACCCTCATTCACACAGACATATACAGTTTTTGCACAATAAATCCCACATAGTGAGGAATTCCACCACAACATCACTGTTAATTAATGGTGATATGTACAATTCCCAGTGATTCCACAAATAAATAGCATCTTCTGTAAAATATCCTGTTGATTTATACATTGGATTAATCCCTGCCTGGATCCAAAGTCCAGTTTTAACAAGAAATAGCTACTCATAGGTGCTCAGTGACATTCCGACTGGCAGGATCTTCAAGGTTCTCTTGGGAGCAGAATTTTCCCAGGATTCATCAGGTTGTTTGGGTCGAGGGCGTCCTTGAGACAATGCATGACCTGGATGGCCATAGGTCCCATCTCCTCACACAGCAGCACTCTCTTGCCTAAACCCACTCCATGCTCCCCCGTGCATGTACCATTCATGGCTAGAGCTCGCCTGGAGGGGAAACAAAATGCCATGTAGTTTTCCAGCACCAAAAATAAACACTGACTTTCAACAAAGATATGTTTTTAAGGATACTATCCTAGTGGCAAGCATTTGGACTCCAGCTACAATTCTGCTGTATGTTTTGTGAGTGTGTTGTATTATGCTTTCTTCACCTACTCCCCCAGTAGAGCCGCTGGACTTTAAAGGGTTACAAAACAGATTTGGAGAAGCTCGTGTAGGCATTTTGCTGGATAGATCCCATAGTATCCAACATCCTTTTCAAACCTCATACTGAAAGTTTTGTACTCTTGAAATCAATACCAACTAAGCAATATGGGTGAGTGATGCCAAAAGGGAGGTGAATCTGTCTGAAGATAGACAAGCTGAGTGAAAAGGATTAGGAAAAGTGTGGGGAGGATTAAGGGGAAAAGAAAGGTGTTGAAGAGTGGAGGAAAAGTTGCTAAAAGGGAGCAGTGAGGCCTGTCTACCTGACTAAATGTGCAGAAGGCTTGAGGCATACGCACTTGAACGACCCTCAAAAAATCAGTTTATAAAAGGGAGCCTTGCAGAGCGAAGCCATGTCTGGTAGAGAGGTTTATAAAACGGTGAGGAGCATGAGAGGAAAGAGAGGTGACACGTTACCTGGCCAGTCTCTCAGTGAACAGGTGGACCCTATGCAGCTCTTCTGGGTCGTTGGCGTCCACCACCATCAGACAGTGGAAGTTACCATCGCCCACGTGACCCGCTATGGGACCTGAGGGCAAGACATTGTAGTCATTACGCTGAGGAACATACTACATGAATTGATATGAGGTATTTCTTTGGTGTGTCCCCTCTTCTCTTCTACTACATTTTTCGGGATAAAATTGCACAGATTTTTATTCAGACCCGTTAGTTCCCACCCCGAAACTTGTTTGTTATTCTGATGACCTGTAAACTAGGAATGGGTGCGAGATCAGTTGCTTACTAATGCAGTGTGCCTGAATTGACTGTTTTGGGGGATTAATTATCAGCCATGTATAAAACAAACTGTGATCAGAAGCACATGTGATGATTCTTAGAAGCAACATTAGAATTATTTGGGGGGGAAAAAAAATGAAAAACTAAGTCTGCAACACAAGCTGTGTCTCACAATACTTGCATCCTAGCACTGTCTCTAAAAGATGCAGATGCTAGTTTTTGACTTCATATCATTTCAAATGGCAATGCATGGATACTTTTGCTACTATTATGAGGTTTTGCTACTATTATTCTGTCCACTTGTCGTGGTTTTTATACCATTTTTTCTGATGCATCTTATTCATGACATTGGTGGCGTGGGATGCATCATATGAATGCAAAAATATTGTATATGTAAACAATCACTCATTTGGACTGTCCAAATGTTGCATCGATAAATTATTGTGACAGCTTGCAAAAATCTCACTTCTTTCTTTGTATGTTGTTTGGATGTGCACACTGACACTGTCCACCGTCTTTGCAGAAAATCACCAGTCTGCCGCACATCAGCCTGCATCTCAGCATCTGCTTTAGCAATGTCGCTTTTAAAGCGAGACTTCTGATATATAACTTTTGAAAGGCAAAATAACACATCCTTCTTTTTCTTCCAAATGAAAAGCTAAATACATAAGCAATAAAACGCGCACTTGCTCAATTAAACACACTCAGTGGTTTTGCTGCTACAGCTTTACTTGGTGTGACCAGTGGTAGCTGATGTTAGAAAACATGTCACATCATAGATCACAGTGCAAATGGCATTACTGGGTCTGTTTGCTAACTGCATGACTCTTCCCTTTTATGCCAACTGCTACTGTTTTATCATTTACAATTATCCTGTAATTAAATCAGTGCAAAAGTTACATAGTGACATTTTAATCCTGTTTTCTTGTTTGTTGTCGTTGCTGGGACCTCCTGCTTTGTGATCACTAGTCACAGTTTAATAGTCAGAATTAAGGGTGTGCTCCAAAACCCGACCGGCAGCACCGGTTTGTGTCGGCAAAACCAGTGCTTCCTTTGATCTTCCTTTCATTTTAATTCGGCACACAAAACAGCACATGCTGCTTGTGCTGACTTCAACTGATGGCTCATATATCAACAGTGTGGTTAATGATACAGACTAATAAACATGTATCTCACATGACTTGTTGCAGATAGAGAAAAAACTTCTGTATTTTCTATGCCAACACAACACAAAGCTGTGACAAGACGAAATTAAACTTTACCACAGCGCCTCCGCTACCTGCAACTGTTAAATCATCAGCTGATAGACAACAGCATTTCATTTACACAAATTCCCCTTATTGCCCTTGCTGCTACATAACAAGCAGCATGGACATATTAAATGGTATACAAACAAAAAATGTCCAAACAGCTGAATATTGCATTTTAAATATACTGATTATTGGTGAAGAAATACTTACATCACTGGCAACAGAAAACAAATCTGCCTTGTACTCTTTAAGACCTGATCTGAAGGTTATTTTAATGACTGTAGTTAGTCTGTTAAATAGACCATTTACACAATGCACAGTTCAAGAAACGAATCCTTTTTTAATAATTAGTTGAAATCTTATGACTTTTACTCAACTAACATTCTTTAGATTGTACTGTAGCACTGTAAGTGTTTACACTTTGTTTTAATGCTCTGATTGTAATAAGTAGATTTTGTATTATACAACTTTGTACTCATATCAAGCATTATTAACATCATTAATACGGAGTCAAGTGAACATCATTAATATTATTCTCTGCAGAGCTCACCTGTAAGTCTGTTCTTAATCAGGTCCTCCTTTGTCTCCACTATGATTTGAGGCAGTCGAGACAAAGGGACACACACATCTGTAGAGTAGGCCTGCGCGCACACACACACACGCACACGCGCATGCACACACACACACACACACAAGGAAAGGAAGATAAGGTCATAGAATTGGAGCTACATCGAGTGGTTGTCTTTTGCAAACCGCTAAGATTTAAAACGTTAATAAAATGAGACATAAAAGTGCCTCAGGATGGTTATGGTGTTAGTTTAACACAGAACAATCAGGCAAAGCCTTTCAACCACAGTGGTCATTAACTGCCTTGTTGATCATTGTTAAAAAAAAGGCAACACATTTATCCAGAAACTCCACTTCGAGCTCTGACAGAATGGAGTTTTTCACACGGCAATCACAGAGGACAGTAATGTAGCAGTGAGCGATGATAATATGATACAGCCAACATTGTTTTACCCCTTTGCAATATTACATTTAGCTGGCCTAAGGATCCTATTGCACAGTTACTTATCATCATATCTGTGCTGCTCATCTCTTTTGAACAAGCTTTGTAACCCTAGTAGACTTCAACTCCAGTGGTAATTTTAAGGTTCCTATGTTTTTGGCCATTCTGTTTCATTGAGTATTTCAGTGCTAAAACAAGCTTGTTAAACCTTGGTGTTTTCACCACAGGTAAAGTGGAAGGTGACTGTCTTTACCTTGCAACCAGGTCTCAGAGCCTGAGCAGCATACCAGGCGTTATGACGAGCTTTCCACAACCGGCCCCGTGTTTCTGCATCTCGAGCCCACTGGAAATCTGAACCTCCATTACTCTGCGTGATGTCCTCTGTAGAAACAAATGGAAATGGAATGTTTTTTTTTGTTGTTGTGACACTGCACTGGTATAATTTTCATACCTGTAGGATTGTTAGTCGAACTACCATGTCTACATTTCCTGTGGTTTTAATGTTTACAGCGTACAGCCTGAAAGTTACTGCTAACTGTTAAAAGATTTAAAAGTGCAGTGTGTTAGCTGTAATGTTAATTTATTAGTTGCAATAGAAAAGGTTTACAGCAGTGTTTCAATAACATTAAAAGGATTAGTGTTATTGCAGCCATGTGAGGCTACATTACTCATTACACACCAGTTAAGAGCTTAGCATGCTAATGTGCTAGCTTAAGTATGCACTTACTTGCCAATTCTGCTATTTATTTGTAACATTTCTCAGACAGACTAAAAAAATATTTTAAAGAAGCTTAAAGAAGAATATTTCATGATTGCAGGACAAAACAATCTAAAGCATTTTAATTTATATTCATAGAGTATGAAAAGCAATAGCATGTGACTTGAATGCTAGCTAGAAATGTATGACTATCACTGTTTGTGATTTGCACACTCACACACCAGTTGTGTTGACTTGTTCCTCCAGGCTCTGCTCAGAGCCGTGGAACTCCAGGAAGAGAGTCGGGGTCACAGGATAGGACAGAGAGCTGAACCTGTTGCAAGCATCTATCATCACATCATCTAGAAACTCTGGATAACACACACACACACACACACACACACACACACAGTCAGAGCACACAGAGAAGGAAGACAAATGTCAGTCTGATGTGTCTAAAGAGGTCATTTTTCTGACTTTTGTCAATGTTTGCTTAATGGTCAGATACATATTTTCCATCTGCCAAAAACTGATATTGATCCTATTATCAAATTTCATGATGTATTTTCCTTGCTGTATCCGATCATCCTCCTACTGCAGGAATCTATTTTCTCTAAAGGGATCAATAAAGTCTCATCTCTTCCTTGTTTTGTCCTTAAAGTCAATTCTCCTGAACCCTGTTCATCTTCTCTCCTCTCTCCATCTCGGTTCATTTGTTTTTAATTGCATCTTCGGTCTTGACCACAAACTGTGACAAAAGAAGCAGATCATTAAAGATACAATCTGAGGGGATGTCTTCCTCTGTGAGCTTCTACAAGAAAATAAATGTGATTTCGTTGTTCAAAATTGTCTTTGTACATCTCAGAAATAGAAAAAGTTCTTCAAATAAACTGCACTAGCTCCATTCACGATGTGTAGGGCAGCGACCTGCGCTTGTTCTAGCATATCCAGGCCGATCTTCAAAAAGGTGGATTAATAAATCCAACTCGCCCTGTAAAGAGTTTTTACGACACAGCATTATGGCGGCATCTTATTTTGAATCAGTCTGTTCCTGGAGTTTTCAATTAACAAGATTTTCAAAGTAGATTTTAACATCATCTATCAGTGACATGTGTCTGTCTTAAATATGCTTTAAGGAGGAAGCTGTCCAATCAGATCTCATCATCAGCTCATCACTTATTAACAGTCAGAAAGTGCTCCCAGGTTTTGAATACTTGGATTTTGACTCAAGATGTCAGTCAAAGTAAATTCATTTAAACAGACAGTTTGAGCCTTATGAAGACCAGAGCCAGATGTGGCCAATAAACAGATCATGACTTTAGGGGGGGGTTTCATGATTGATTACTTATCCCCCATTGCCCGAGTGCAACACACTTTAGTGGGCGTTTAAAGTCAAAAGAGCCCTGTGTTGAAAAATTTCAAGGGGCTGTGTTTGTGTGAGCCTGATGAATCAGATATCAGCAAGATGATGAAACCTGATTCAAGAAGAGATTTGTGAGTTTAAAGGCTTATCATACACCAAAACACAACACAGCGGTTTATAATATAGAGAGGAAGGATTTTACTGCTTTTTTAAGTAATCACAGTGATATTTCATCTGTTGTCACGATGGTTACGAGCTCCACAGCTGAAATATGCTGTTCATGTTATAAAGTAGTCCGTATCTGCAGACTCCTGGCCAGTTAGCTACACAGCAGGAAGAGATAAACTGAACAAAGTAGTATTTTAAAAAATGTCATATGTTATTTTATCAATGAGTTTGAGAACTAAGGTCATTACTTAAACTTTTAAGAGACAGATAACATTCAAAATAATAATGTGTTTTATGTGCATTAGACCATCACGCTTCCAGATAACTCAGTGTAATTGCCGTATTGGTATTACTTCCTTCAAGTTCCTTAATGTGCTTTTATCAGTGCCATTTGTAACTCTAATGCAGTCTAGTTGGACCTACTTATTGTTCTCAATATGAAAATAAAATATAAGCAACAAAGCTGTTATGACCCTGAGGTTGTATACTGATTGCCTGTGTGAGTGATTTTGTGATTGAGTGTGTGTAGGTTGTTCCAGCGAGCTGATTGTTTCCAGCCTGAGAGCTAGCGGTTTACAGGCCGACAAAATGTACTGAAATTTACCGACTGTCTTTGAGAAAGCTACGTGTGGTGAAGTCATCCCAACCTCGGCGTTATTTTGCTGCTTTCCTCACCGATGCGAGCGATGGGAACTCCGGCCTGTAGAATCTGCACAGTGCTGTCCACAGCAGCCTGGACGGAAGGAAAAGAGCAGACGGCTGACACCATTGCCTCCGGGATGCCGTAGAGACGCAGTGTCGTCTTGGTGATGATTCCCAAGGTGCCCTCTGACCCCACAAACAGGTTTGTCAGGTTGTATCCTGCTGAAGTCTTCCTGAAGATTGATAATAATGGAGATAAGGAATCAAGACACATGTGAGAGTCTTGAAACTACATGTAGCATATTTGTGGCTCCAAAAGGCAAATGTATACATCATATACATACAGAAATCCTGAAAGACAAACATTCATCAGAAAGAGCGCAATATTTCCTTTACTGCCCTTTTTTGCTTGTCGTTGTCTTACCTGGGACGTCGGCCCTTCCCAGCGGTGTGTATGATCGTCCCATCAGCAAGAACCACCTCCAGGTTTACGACGTTTTCTCTCATGGTTCCATAACGCACTGCGTTGGTACCAGACGCGCTGGTGGCGGCCATACCACATAGAGACGCATCCGCTCCAGGGTCTAAATAGAAAACAGGACATCAACAGTGCTTACTAAACCATTTTAAAGATGGATACAAATAGAACACATTACCAGGCAAAAAATACAAATCTGCTTGTCACACTGACATCAGCACCTGGCTTAAATTGAAGAAGTTATTAAGAAATGTAACTCAGCCTGTGCTGTTTTTTTTTTATCTTTCTTCTAAATTTAATCCTCCCCTTGCTTCTTTATGAAGTTGAAAACCCCTTTGGCCTTGTTAAGATTTTTCATCCAACATCGCCACCTGCTGGATAAATGAATTCAACAATTTTCATGACAGTTGGGGAAAAAAAGTCACATAGAATTGCCTTATGTGTTTGTTACATGACACCGCATTTTAAAAGGAATAAAGATGTGTATTATCACCTGCCTGGATTAAGTTTTCTGATATGACCCATGCTCTGCCAGCCAAACCAGTGGAAAACAAATGACATTACAGACTTTTACTCCCTGAGAAGATGAAAAAGTCCTTGCAGGGGAAACTGTTTCATATATATCCCTGGTAGATGCCAGAATGGAAAAGATTTATCTTGTAAAATGCTTTTTTAATGTGGCTGACCAACAGGGAAATAGAAAGGTGAGCGTATCCGCATGCTGGGTTGATGCTGCTGGCATCCATGACTGAACAAGCTGAGCTGAAACACACTGCCAAACAGACAACAGTGCAGACGGATGCTGCATGTCACACCCAGGATGTGAGGGATTGCCTGGGCTGGAGAATTCTGTGCCAAAACAAACCACCTGATAATCAGACTGAAATGCCATTTTGTTTCACTTCATTCATTCAGTCTAGTAGCATCATTAACATGTTAGCTAATTTCTTGTTTGGGTAGGGGGGGGGGGGGGGTCTTTTGTTTTGCTCTAATGAATCAATAGTGAGTGTTTTATTGGTCTCATTGATGTAATTTTAATTTTTCATGGAAGGTGCAGTAGGTCACTGGTCACAATATTAATCACATACAATTAATGTATGTTGATTTATAATATCTTGAAAACTAGGAAACAGTGCGACTGACCGACAGGAAACCAGAGGCCGGTGTCTCGCAGGTAAGCATTGAGGGCCTTCCGTGTCACTCCAGGCTCCACCGTCACATCAAAGTCCTCCTGGTGGAGATCCAGAACCTGGTCCATGTTCCTCAGACTGAAGCACACACCACCCTTGGGGCAGGAGAAACAAACATGTAGACATACAGTATATGAACCCAGAAGCACATTTTGTTGTCTATTTTTCATATTTATAGTGTGTTTTTTTATATGGCAGATATTCAGTTTCCCATTGTAAATGTTTTGCTGTCTCCATATGTATTTCTATACTTTCTATTCATTTATTTCTATTTAAACCAATTGTAGGAATATTCTACATGTTGAATTCAACAAAAGTAATCCCACCATCACTCACCTATTTGCTTACTGCATTACTATATATATCACTATTATTACTGCCATCATATCTAAGTGGGAGACAAACATAACTGAACACATCCAGTCACAGATATAGTAGCACTGGTACCTTCACTGCGCTGACACCTCCCTCCAGGCCAGTTCCGGTGCCAAAGGGGATGATAGGAAGGTGGTGCTTGTGGCAGACCTTGGCGAGGGCGCTGACCTCCTCCACACAACGAGGAAACACCACCACATCTGGTGGACGACATCTGGACAGTGGCAAAGCAATACTGTCACTAACTGTTCCCCATACTTCTCCATAAAGCGGCGTCTTTTTGTTATTACCCCGTGTCATGTGCTTTCACAAAGACATCTTTAATCTCCAGGAAACCAACATTGGTGCCATTATGGAGGTCCATGGGAGAAACTGTCTGTGTGTAAATAACCTCTGCTACAAGCAGACTAGAGGAAGATGTGATGAAGTAATCTTTTTCCAAAACTTTTTAAAATTACATGGCAATACTGGCCACTTTAAATGCACAATATGTAATTTCAGGCGTTACTGTAGACTCAATCTTGTTTACTGCTTATTCTTTGCTTTTTGTATTGAATTAAATACACCATAAACATGTAATATTAATCTGTGTGTATGTACACAGAATAAGACAGAGACTAACCTGTGTACGGACTCATCTTTGCCATGTTGTTCTCTGACAGCGTCACCCAATGAAACACCGTCCTCACCACACACAGACCTGAATGCAGAGAGTATGCTGTCCAGATCCGCACTCTGTACGGACACAGACACGAAGAATTACACTCACAGGAGGAGAATGATTCATCGCCACAGTGTGAGAGGAAAAGATAAAATATGAATTGAATAGTTCATCGTACAATAGTACATCTCAATTAATTAACCGTATGGTCCATGCATTGTCAGAAAATAATTAAAAATGCCTGTTATAATTCCCTTCAGCTAAGGGAGATGTATTCAAATGTCTTGTTTTGTCCTAAACCCTAAAAAGGTATTTAAAAAGGTATTTACTGTCATATAGTTGATTCAGAATGTCTTCAGACCTCCTCACTTTCTTTGTTTTAGATTTCATTTTTTAAATGTTTTAAATGGATAAAACTACCATTTTTGCTTATTAAGCTATACTCAATGAACCATAATGACAAAGTGGAAACATGTTTTTAGACATTTTTGCAAATTCATTAAAAAAAAAAAAACCCCAACAACTTCAATCTCTCATTTACGAAAGTATTCAGATCCTTTGCCTGACACATCAAATAGTGTTCAGCCTGTTTCCTTTAATTATCCTTGACATGTGTCTTGAACTTGATTGGAGTCCACCTGTGGCAAATTGACTTGATTGGACATAGTTTAGAGAGGTACACACCTGTGTGTGTATATAAGGTTCCACAAGTCACACTGCATGTCAGGGCAAAAACCAAGCTATGAAGACCAAGAATTCTGTGGATAAAATTGTGGTCAGGCATAGGCATAGGCATAGGCATAGGCTTCTAAGAAGCTGAAGTCAGGGAACAAAAGTCTCTGTTCAGAGTAAACACAAGAGATTATGTCACAGGCTGCACCTCTCCTTTAAACTTTGAAATATGAAGACTAGATATATGTCTCTCCATCCCGGCAGCGTGTTATTGCACATGTGTCCTTATCATCAAGCATTGGTGGTTCAGTGGTAGAATTCTCGCCTGCCACGCGGGAGGCCCGGGTTCGATTCCCGGCCAATGCAATAAGATTTTGTTGCTCTCTGTGTTACAGCAGAAACTTTCAAGACTATGGGGTACAGCTACAAATACTGCAGTTCATTGAAGCAATGACACCACAAAGCAGTTGAAAGTTGGAGAACTGCTGTTGCTGCTGAGCTAAGGTCTGACTTGTGATCTGGCCGAGAATTAGCAAGTCACCGTGGATCCTGGATCCTCTCCGATTGTACTCCCCTGGTATTTTTGTCACCATTATACGCCATTTTGTCAACTAGAAAGTTAGTGAAGAGGGGAAATGAAGTTTTCCAAGCTGACAAGCTTGCTAACTTTCAGCAAAGAAACTTGTCAGCTTTTGTCCAATAGGTGTATCTTCATCTTGGCAGCAGGTCATTGGATATTTCCTTTCAAATTTGAGCATTGGTGGTTCAGTGGTAGAATTCTCGCCTGCCACGCGGGAGGCCCGGGTTCGATTCCCGGCCAATGCAGCATTGTTTCTCTAACAACCTTTCCAGAAATGGGATTACACCAACTATGTAGGGTAGCTAAAAATTGAAGAGTCCACACCACAAATGATGAGCCAACCTGGCCGGGTGCTAGGGACTCATTGTGGTTCCTGTGGTTCTCCCTACTGTACTTCCTACTTTGCCATTGCGTTTCTTTCACCACTGCATACTACAAAGTTATGGAAGTGGAGAAATGAAGTTGCTAACTGCTAGCTGTCAGTTAGCTTTGCTCAAACACTAACAGCAAGATTAGTTTGTACAGTTTATTGAAAGGACGCATTTGTACTGTAGCTTTGTAGTGAGGTACTTCGGCTCATTGGGAGGAGGCCCTGTCTAACAGGCTGAAGTCAGGGAACGAAAGAGTAAACACAAAAGATTATGTCACAGGCTGCACCTCTCCTTTAAGATTTGAAATATGAAGACCAGAAATTGTCCAACTCCCATATGTATCTTCATCCTGGCAGCGTGTTATTGCATATTTTCCCTGTCATCAAGCATTGGTGGTTCAGTGGTAGAATTCTCGCCTGCCACGCGGGAGGCCCGGGTTCGATTCCCGGCCAATGCATAGACACTTTTTTTGTGCAACAGCAGACACTTTTTAATTATAGTCATCACTGAGCTGTGAATGATTCACTACCATGTGCTCTGCTGAATTTATATTCTGTACAACATGACACACAATAATTCACCAACTAATAACAAATGAATGACATATAAGTGCATGTGTCGTTACAATTAGAGGGTCCAACGTCAATTTAAAACAGCATTGTCAGAAGTGGGATTCGAACCCACGCCTCCAGGGGAGACTGCGACCTGAACGCAGCGCCTTAGACCGCTCGGCCATCCTGACTTATCTCCAGCAAGTGCATTTTCTGGCCAAATACCAACAGATTGTTGACTTGTCAAGCAATGGTGGCTCAGTGGTAGAATTCTTGTCCATTCTGAGAGATGCCTGAAGAGAAACTGTCTGAAAATGCCCACATTTAAACAAGTATTGTGTCTCCATCTCTCCATGCCATGTGGCTTTTCGCTCTACTGTTGGAAATTTGCTGTTTGGAACAGCTATAAACACATTTGTCTTCCTCTGTGGTTGGACATCATCGTATGGACCAGTCTTTTCTAGCATGACCCAGCCCTAAGACTGTATGGCCATCCAAACTTATTTCCAACAGCTGTCATTTTCAGAGATATGACTCCAAACTTACCAGAAAGAAGAGGTTGACAAGTTCAAATACTCAGCCATAACATGCAGTTGGCAGGAGGTATGCTTGGATGATATCAATGGGCAGGTGAGTGGAAATGGTCGTTCGGGACAAACTTGACATTCAAGTGGGTAGTAAATTCCCCCGCCCAGAAATGAATTAATGCATATTTGGTGGATACCTCAAGCATTGGTGGTTCAGTGGTAGAATTCTCGCCTGCCACGCGGGAGGCCCGGGTTCGATTCCCGGCCAATGCAGCACTGTTTCTCTAACAGCAGAACCTTTCCAGAAATGGGATTATACCAACTATGTAGGGTAGCTAAAAATTGAAGAGTCCACACCACAAATGATGAGCCGAGCCGGCCGGGCGCTAGGGGCTCATTGTGGTACTTACTACTGTGCCATTGCATTTCTTTCACCACTGCATACTACAAAGTTATGGAAGTGGAGAAATGAAGTTGCTAACTGCTAGCTGTCAGTTAGCTTTGCTCAAACACTAACAGCAAGATTAGTTTGTACAGTTTATTGAAAGGACGCATTTGTACTGTAGCTTTAGTGAGGTACTTCGGCTCATTGGGAGGAGGCCCTGTCTAACAGGCTGAAGTCAGGGAACGAAAGAGTAAACACAAAAGATTATGTCACAGGCTGCACCTCTCCTTTAAGCTTTGAAATATGAAGACCAGAAATTGTCCAACTCCCATATGTATCTTCATCCTGGCAGCGTGTTATTGCATATTTTCCCTTTCATCAAGCATTGGTGGTTCAGTGGTAGAATTCTCGCCTGCCACGCGGGAGGCCCGGGTTCGATTCCCGGCCAATGCATAGATACCTTTTACTTTCTTGTGCAACAGCAGACACTTTCTAAATACAGATATCACCAAGCTGTGGATAGTACACTACCATGTGCTCTGCTGTACTTATATTCTATGCAACATGACACATAATAATTCACCATCTAATAACAAATTAATGGCATATAAGTGCATGTGTCGTTACAATTAGAGGGTCCAAAGTCAATTTAAAATATCATTGTCAGAAGTGGGATTCGAACCCACGCCTCCAGGGGAGACTGCGACCTGAACGCAGCGCCTTAGACCGCTCGGCCATCCTGACTTATCTCCAGCAAGTGCATTTTCTGAGGCAGTACTCCAGTTTTGCACAAAACAAGACAATGATGGCAAATTTAAATCCATAACATGCAGGTGGAAGGAGGTATGCTCGGGTGATATCAACAGGCAGGTGAGTGGAAATGGTCGTTCTGGACAAACTTGCCCAAGGCTTACTCGAGTATGTTGACTGATTGGGAGCAGGCCCTGTCTAACAGGCTGAAGTCAGGGAACGAAAGAGTAAACACAAAAGATTATGTCACAGGCTGAACCTCTCCTTTAAGCTCTCCTTTAAGTATGAAGACCAGAAATTGTCCAACTACCATATGTATCATCATCCTGGGAGGGTGTTATTGCATATGTCCCCTGTCATCAAGCATTGGTGGTTCAGTGGTAGAATTCTCGCCTGCCACGCGGGAGGCCCGGGTTCGATTCCCGGCCAATGCATCATTGTTTCTCTAACAGCAGAACCTTTCCAGAAATGGGATTATACCAACTATGTAGGGTAGCTAAAAATGATGAGCCAACCTGGTCTGACTGGCTGGGTGCTAGGGACTCATTGTGGTTCCTGGACTTTCTCCCTACTGTACTTCCTACTTTGCCATTGCATTTCTTTCACCACTGCATACTACAAAGTTATGGAAGTGGAGAAATGAAGTTGCTAACTGCTAGCTGTCAGTTAGCTTTGCTCAAACACTAACAGCAAGATTAGTTTGTACAGTTTATTGAAAGGACGCATTTGTACTGTAGCTTTAGTGAGGTACTTCGGCTCATTGGGAGGAGGCCCTGTCTAACAGGCTGAAGTCAGGGAACGAAAGAGTAAACACAAAAGATTATGTCACAGGCTGCACCTCTCCTTTAAGCTTTGAAATATGAAGACCAGAAATTGTCCAACTACCATATGTATCTTCATCCTGGCAGCGTGTTATTGCATAATTTCCCTGTCATCAAGCATTGGTGGTTCAGTGGTAGAATTCTCGCCTGCCACGCGGGAGGCCCGGGTTCGATTCCCGGCCAATGCATAGACACTTTTTTTGTGCAACAGCAGACACTTTTTAATTATAGTCATCACTGAGCTGTGAATGATTCACTACCATGTGCTCTGCTGAATTTATATTCTGTACAACAGGACACATAATAATTCACCAACTAATAACAAATTAATGGCATATAAGTGCATGTGTCGTTACAATCAGAGGGTCAAATGTCAATTTAAAACAGCATTGTCAGAAGTGGGATTCGAACCCACGCCTCCAGGGGAGACTGCGACCTGAACGCAGCGCCTTAGACCGCTCGGCCATCCTGACTTATCTCAGTGCGTTATCTGAGGCAGTACTCCAGTTTTGCACAAAACAAGACAATGATGGCAAATTTACACTTACTGAAAACAAGTCAAGTATTCTGAGAGAGATGCCTGGGGTTGCTGGAAAACTGTCTGAAAATGCCCACATTTAAACAAGTATCGCATCTCCTGCCTCTCCATGACACTCGCTTTTTCACTCTGCCGTTGGAAATTTGCTGTTTGGAACAACTATAAACACGTTTGCCTTCCCATGTGGTCAGACACCATCATACCAACCAGTCTTTTCAAGCACGACTCAGCCCTTAGACCGCATGGCCATCCATTCAAACTCCAACAGCTGTCATTTTCAGAGATATAACTCCAAACTCATCCAAAAGAAGACGGTGACAATCAAACGGCAATGTTTGCAAAAAAGGGAAGTGAAAATACTCATACAACATCCATAACATGCAGGTGGAAGGAGGTATGTTCGGGTGATATCAACAGGCAGGTGAGTGGAAATGGTCGTTCTGGACAAACTTGCCCAAGGTTTACTCGAGTATGTTGACTGATTGGGAGGAGGCCCTGTCTAACAGGCTGAAGTCAGGGAACGAAAGAGTAAACACAAAAGATTATGTCACAGGCTGAACCTCTCCTTTAAGCTTTGAAGTATGAAGACCAGAAATTGTCCAACTCCCATATGTGTCTTCATCCTGGCAGCGAGTTTTTGCATATTTCTATTTTTCATCAAGCATTGGTGGTTCAGTGGTAGAATTCTCGCCTGCCACGCGGGAGGCCCGGGTTCGATTCCTGGCCAATGCATAGATACCTTTTTGCTTTTTTGTGCAACAGCAGACACTTTTTAATTATAGTCATCACTGAGCTGTGAATGATTCACTACCATGTGCTCTGCTGAACTTATATTCTATAGAACAGGACACAATAATTCACCAACTAATAACAAATGAATGACATATAAGTGCATGGGTCGTTACAATTAGAGGGTCCAACGTCAATTTAAAACAGCATTGTCAGAAGTGGGATTCGAACCCACGCCTCCAGGGGAGACTGCGACCTGAACGCAGCGCCTTAGACCGCTCGGCCATCCTGACTTATCTCAGGCAAGTGCATTTTCTGAGACAGTACTCCAGAAGTCTGTCCAAAAACAACCATGACACTGTTGACCGGTTGCAGATGGCATACTGCACAACAGGTGGTTTACTGGGAGGCAGTGATTCTAACTTGCTGACCGGAATGTGCATGCGAGCTCAGGCTTTACTCAAGCTGTGATGTATAAGGATTCAAATTGGCCAAATAACAAATTGTCAACTTGTCAAGCATTGGTGGCCCTGGCACCTGCCTCAATCCCGGGCCAATGCATAAATAGCTCTTACTTTATCATACAACAGCAGATCCTATTGAAATATGGAGTCATCACTGAGCTCTGATACACTAACACGTGCTATGCTAACCTGATACTCTGTAGAATATGACAGCTATAAACACATTTGCTTTCCCATGTTGTCAGACAACACAACACAGTAGACTGTAAGGGCTTTCAGTAACCATTAATCAGTTGAATTGGTATGAAAAGTTATTCTCAGGGTGTTTGTTTTCCTATACATACTTATGAGTAAAGATGTCAATTAGTCTACATATTGAAAAAAGCTATGTTTATTATTATAAAGAAGTTCACAATATTTACATATACTACAAAATCAAGCCTGAAATTTCATATTGGTGTATCTAAAGTCTTCATGCAATGACTGCCTGTTGTGCTTAGTAGTACCTCGTTCATTAGCTCCTCATTTTCACTGTTCCAACTGTTGTAATTAGACATGGACTAATTGTAAACACATGTGAACACTGTTTGCTTGCTTGAAATTGTATGAACAGGTTTGTAGCCTCAAAATCAAGAGTTCACCATTTTTAGACAAATCAGGTGGTTGGTGGTAGACTTCTCGCCTTCCACGCGGGAAACACTGGTTCGATTCCCGGCCAATGCAATGTTTTTTGTTTTGTTTTGTTTTTGCACCCAGACAAGCATACAATTAAATATACATTCCTAACAGTTAAGTAATTAATAGACGGAAAGCACCACCAGTGTATCAATTATTTAACACCTAACAGCAATCCAGAAGAAGAGAAGAAGTCAGCTTAGTAGATATCACAACTTGCATTGGCATTAAGTTCATATTTTGCCTCATATATAGAAACTACATAAATCAAGCAAAGTACCACATACATACACACACACCAGCCACGCAAAGTGTGCCGAAAGAAGTTGGCTAAGTTAGCTACCATACAATATAAACAAGTCTGCTTAATGCTAACATTATCCCAAAACTAAATTGTAATACTTTCTACTTCATAGTCTGTAATGCTACAAAAGGTTGGTACTACAACAACTAAGCTTGTAACGTTAGGTATGTCCAAAATGCTATTAGGTTGCGTACTTTATTAGCTACTTTGCAGGATTGTTAAAATGTTAATAACTCCTTAAAATATACGCAGAAAGCGTAAGCGCGGTGTCCTCAGTCTCTACACCAAACAAACTAAACCTTCGACCTGCTGTCGCAGCACGTGACCTCTTATAACGATACACTGAAATAAAACTCTTTATTTTAAAAAGCACTTACTCTGGCGCTGATTCCTGATTTTGTGTTGTGACATTGCAGGAGGCAATGCCTAAAAGACAGCAGCTGTCTGCTCCGTTTCAAGCCAAGCAACATAATTTACTAATGTGTTGTGTTTTGCAAATGTAAATAGTAAAACATTAGGCAACACAAGACTTCCTTTCAATTCTTTTCAAAATACAATACAGCATATACAGCCAACTTCATGAAAAAAATGTTTTATTGTAAAAGGTAACAAGAACCTCACCAAATTTAAATGATAAAAGTTACATTTTGGTATAATTGGGATATATGTTGTATTGGTCAAAACATTTCAGCTTTTATCTTTATCTTTTATCTTTGCTGTTGTTTAGTAGAGTCATTAAACATAATTGTTGTTTCTTTTAGTACTTATTAGGCAAAAAAGGCTGGAGACCACATGCCTGTGCCATGATGAGAGGGGATAGAACCAGCATAGCATGATATGTTCATAATGACAATAAAACATAAGTAAGTAAATAGCAGAAAATATGAGCTTATTTATTGTATATTCCCTGATTTTGAAACTCAATTAGCAGTCCGTAAACCTCTGTGATGTTACATTGTATATGCCGACCTCAGCTTCCCACATATTTAATCATACCAACAGTTCTGTTACATGAAGAATATTTCTAAAGTTTAAATTTGCTTGTTACGGTCAGGTTGTGAAAAACTGGTGCACCTTATTTCCTGCATGTTAGAATACTGCCATATTCTCTTGTCAAAAAGACTTGAGGCTGTTCATGCAGACTATGGGGCGCCTACATGGCTTATCTACAATTCCACTGCCAAAGTTCAGACTGAGACATGAAAACTTTTACACCATGACACTGAGCCAACCAGGTGTTGCAGTGTCATTTGGCCCTTTTTGACTATGCTTTTGTGTGTTCCCTTGTGTGTTTATATAGGGAGTAACCAAACATTTATTATGAAGCACTCAATTTAGGACCACAGACCCGTGTAAGACGATATTTATGTGATCCACCACAAACAAGTGGGTTTGAAAGTTCGTGTAGGAATTGATGTGACATTAACCATATCATATCATAAGGTTTCGGATGCCTGTTATTTTGAGGTTCATCTTCTCAGTTTCCGGTCTTGTCGTGGCTCGTGCTTGACGGACCTTGCAGCGGGACAGACTGACGTAATGCGTCTCTCCTGTCAGAGGGTGGCGATGCAGGTCAAAGAAAAACGAAGTCAAGTCGGTTTTAAATGACATTTAGGGAAGTTACAGGTGGAGCCGAAAGCCATTCCTGTCTACTTATGTGAGACTCTATTATTTGCGTTACTACTGAACGTATTAAGTCGTAACGTAAGTACCAATTGAAGCTGTTGAGGTTTAATACGTACGTGCTTTTAACGTTTCAAAGGGCATAGCTGTATTAGCACATATTGTCAGCCTTGTATACAGCGTAACGTCTTATCACTTCGAACCCTTTCTGAACCACCAAAAGTAATACATGAAATTAAAATATCTTGCTAATGTACTCAAGCGGCTTTAAAATAACTTTGAATTGCAACCATGGAGTGACGTACACCGAGAATGGACTTCGTGAGTTGCGTGTGAACCTGAAAGTTAATGTTTAATTTAAAAAGGGTCAGCTGCGTTAATTACGGTAACTCACGTGCCGAGAAGAAATTTACAGCTTGTTAAAGACAGTACGTCACCTGCTACTTGATTTCCGTGAGAGCAGAACCAAGGCAAATTTAAACTGCCAGGAATTTGAACGTAGTCTGGTGGAAAAATGGGACCAATAGAAGCTAGACAAAATACAGTCAGAGGTGATTGTTTATTAGTGCAGCCCGGCAACAATTATGTTTCATAAGAGGCACATTTCTTGCTTGTTCATGTTTTTAAACCATTGAAAATGTGTAATTACCCCTTAAACCAGCTGTATTCCCTTAGAGAAGGCCATGTACCCTGTTGACCTTCCAGCTGTGGATGACAATGACCTGAGATCAGCATCTGAGCAGTACTTCTCTTCTCTGGAATCCAGACATTGTGATAATGAGTGGTTTCAGTCATCACAAACCTTGAAGGTACTAAAGCAAATTTGATGTCCCTAATTTTTCATGATTTTTACTGTCTCAATACATATAGGAGCAAATTCATCCACAAACTTTTGACATTGTTTTTAGGGGGGAAGTTAATGTTTTGGCCCTTGAGATGTCGGTAAAATATTAACATTTTGTAGCTACTGTCGTGGTCATGTCAGAGAGTGCAGATGTTGACAAAGTGGTTTTCCTTTCTCCCAACTCAGGTGGCAATAACAGCAAACAACGTTAGCCGGTTGCAGGTTTTTGAAGATGACCAACCTGAATGTACAGTGCTGGCGCTTCACTCCCCTGATAATCCAACACAAGGTCTGGAACCGCACAGTCATACACACACACACACAAAGACATACTGTATGCACAGACTCCTTCTGACTCCTTCTCCTCTACCTTCCAGTTGTGGCTTTATACTTGCATGGGAAGTGGTGGTGTGTGGACGACGTCTTACGAACATCCAACAAATCTAGAAGTGGCCTGGTGTCGGTAACCTGATTTACCCTCTTGTACATCTGTTTTTACATCGACGTCACTACAACACAGCGATAAACAAACTTAAGTTCCTCAGTGTGGAAAGAATTAGAATGAACTAAGTTCCAGGTGTTGAACGGTTGCAGAAAAGATACAGAAAGAAAGGTCTCCAACTATTCATTACTTTCATTACTGATAAATCTGTCAGCTATCATTCTTGGCTAATCATTTAGCCTATAAATGTTACAAAATAGGGACTTAAGATTGTCCATTTCCTTTTGGTAAGTTGAGTCAGTGCCCTCACGAAAGGGGAAACATTTTTTCTCTGTGATCTTTTGATTAGATTATTCTCACATAAGATTTATGCCCAATTATGGAACATGTACAGTATGTTTGTCACTAAATTGTAGAATTTCCATGAGTGGCAAGCAAATAACTGTTCTCTCGCTGGGCTCGTTGGTCTAGGGGTATGATTCTCGCTTCGGGTGTGAGAGGTCCCGGGTTCAAATCCCGGACGAGCCCTACGAGTAAATGTGTGGCAAAGAGGGAAGTTTTTAAGCCTAGACTCAAACACCGTATGTCAGGCTGATGCTGTCAATTTATGAATCACAGTGCACATCCCCAGAATTTAGCAAAGTATCCTAATGATCATGATATGAATAAAGGTGAAGTGGAAGTGAATTTATAGATGAACACTGATGTCAACAAGTCAAATACTTTGACATGACAGTGCAAGAAAGTGTGTGTCTTTGGAGTGACAGTGTCGGATGGCTTTGCATGCAAGTTTTAAGACCCATTGTACGGAAGTCAAGAGCTGCCATGGTTGCAATGATTTTTTTTTTCTATCCCATCATCTTAAAATCACAAGTGAAATGTCTTCTTATCTTTGGATAACAAACTTGTTTTTTCATAACAAGTTAATTATCTCAAGAAAACAAACAGTGTTTATAGTTTATATTTTCATCTTCTTAATTTAAAGAGAAGACTGAAGCTGCAGCTTTACAGAGGGATGTAAAGTATTTGAGTGACCCTAATTGATAATTGTTCATTTTAAAATACTGTTTGAGAGGTTCAGATTATCTGAATTAAATGTTAGTTCCAATATATGACCTTTTGTTTTCTTGTGATAATTAGATACTTGTTCTGTTTTCTCAAGAAATTAACTATTTGTTTTCCTGAGATAACAACACAATTAACTTATGATCTTGAGAAAAAGAAATTTTAAAAAAATGACATCTATCTAACTGTAATTTTTCTGATGAATGTTGTGATGATGATTTGAACGTGATTATCTTTTATACATGAAACAAACTACAGACTTGTGTTTGTGGTCTATATTGTATTAAATAAGATATGAGTCTCAGGGTCCTTTTTGAAAAACTATCATTCAGAGAAATTTTAAGTAAACTTGGCCAGTTTTCTTCCAGTTTGGCTTACATTTCAATAGATATTACATGTTGTACATGTTGTTGACATTACTTAATGAACTTATACTCAGATATAATCATGACATTAAAGTTGAGTGGAGTGAAATTTAATGATAACTGCTGCATAATCACGCCTTATACAGAGTGATGCATCTATCTATGGCTAACTTGTAAATTGTACACACAACCAGTGACAATTTCTATTTTAGGCTATGAAATTTGAAAGTTGCTCAATTTTTCACATGCTACAGCATGACTGATAATGATAATTAAACTTAGCTCTTGTAATTTGAAAAATGCACATATTGAAATTGTGATTTTAGTATAAAAACAAATACTATTCAGCTGTAGCTGCAAACATGGCAGCTCTCAGTTTCCGAACCCTTTGTTGTTTATAGGTGTAATAGGCACAAAAATAAAATTCAGCAAGAAAGATGCCGTTTTATGTTTATGTGTTTTTAACCAGAGCTGTGTGTGGGTGTGTGTTTGTTCACTTGTTTGTTTACTATTTGTTTTCATCCATGCTGGTAAGCTTCCTAATTTGGATTATTTTCCCCAGGTGCAGACAATTATGGAGAGAGTGATTGTGTTCCTACTCAGTCAGGTAGTGGAGAGGCCTTCACAGGAGGAAGTGTTGTTCTCCCTGCACCCCCACACAGAGAGCTGCAAACTGCTGTGGAGAGACGGCCAGGCAGTCGGCTTCTACACAGTCAAACACAAAGGTACAATGAAGGAGGAGGAGGAGAGATGTTTTACATGTAAATCTTGCCTAGTGCAGTTTTAACAGAAGTATTTGTTCCTCCAGAAGGACAAAATCTATTTACCACATGTTACCTCCACTTCACAGTAAAGTAAATTTACCTCAAGCACAAAAAGTCACAGTAAAACAATGTCCATAAACCTGTCTTCAGGTGATTTACATCCGTACACAGCATTTATATTTTTATCACCTATCTCTGCAGCTTTACGCAGCTTTTTAGCTTTTTTTTTTTTTATTAGTTCCCTGTTTTGGTTTTATGACATCCACAGCCTTGTGTCCAACAGCAGCAGACAAATGTTTCCAGCAAAAAGCTCGGATAGCCCTCATTGTACACTTCCTGCCCAGCACCAAACAGATAGACAAAAGGTCAAACATTTTACTGCTAAACGACCAGATGTTTTTCCCAGGAGACCAAACAAGAGCTAAAAGGAGAGTGAACATTACACTCACATTCATTAGATGGTCAGAACGTTCTGCTGTAACAACTTAATAGGGCAGTAACATGTCAGGGCTACAGTACCTGGAAGCTTGTTTTGGGATGGGTGAGGTTGTTTTAGAGTTTTTCTGTCCCCAAATGGCCAAAAAAAGGGGGTTTTGACACCTGTTAGATTACAAGATATTCCATATGCAAAAGTTGACGTGGTTAAAAGGTGACACTATAAGGGAAACAGAACACCATATATAGTAGTAATCACTTTCCAGACGCATAGAATATCTGGCCAATACAGTAACTGCGCTGGGCCAAAGTGTCATCCTGAGGTCTTGTTGGTAGCAGGTGAAAAATAATTGCAACTGTGACCTGATTTCATGCTGTACACAAGTATCTTTCCATACAGAAGCAGGACATAGTACAGTTGGTTACCTTGCTGAGGAGTTGATCTGTTTTTGTGCTGACAAAAAATGCAGTTGTCTTGTTTCGTAGATGCATTTCGATGAACGATCACAATTGGTGCTAACTGCGCTAACAAATACATTGTGCTGGCTGTAGCTTCTTCACAATAAAAGCCACTTGTGTTTCATTATGCTTCATTCATTACGTAAAACGTTTACGGCAGGAGTAAATGACACTTTGTTGTTTTATTTTCAGAATGACATGTAAAAAAAATTGAGCAGTATATAACTATCTTAATTTTTTAAGGCTCAAATATTGGCTAGTTAAAAATACAGTATCAATCAGACTGTGTACCTCAGTAGACCGAATACTTACTGTGGTTTACTACATTTTTTCAAACAGTAACTCATCTACTAATGTTTCAGGCAGTCTATGTGACAGCTGGAGCGGTCAGTGCTACATGCTGCCTGTTCTGGACACAGTGCTAGTGAGGAGAAGCTGGAGACGGAGAGGCTTTGGCCTTCAGATGCTGGATGATTTCTGCTCCTCCTTCTCCAGAGAGGACGTGCTGGGAGTCAGCGCTCCACTATCAGCCAGCATGGTGTCAGGTCAGCTAAATTCCTCCTTTACCTCCCTTCCAAAGAAACGATTTGTCTATTTACATCCTAGTTCCCATCCTTCATTCTTATCTAACGGAGACGATTTGTAATATTTGGCAGAAAATTGCATATTTCCAGACTGTGGTTGTTGCAGTGTTGCATTGGCTGCGTTCTTGCCACATGGGAAAATGTTTTCAGAATTATGATTTCCTGTGTGTTCAGTATGCCGTCGGTTCCTACAGCTGCATGAGGAAGATGGAGAACGTCTTTATGAGGTGGAGGCCCCAGGGGGGTGGACTCAACGACGAAACATCTGGCTCAACATCCAGCTAGGCTGCTACTCCTCCGGTAAAGATTATATCATCTTTTATGTTGACCATGAAAACTCATTCTTTACCTTAGAAACAACATTTTAAATCTTTCAAAAATCTTAGATCAAGGTCCACTTACTAATGGTAACCAAAAGCTATTGTCTTTCCAGGTATCAATGAGGAGAGCAAGCCAGCTTCAAGAAGAACCATGACGGAGGAAGGAGATGACTCGTCTCAGAAGGTAAAAATTGAAATTTGAAAGAAAAATTCCTGGGAAAAAAAGCAATAGCAAATAAATAAATAAATAAATAATAATAACTGTTGCCTTGCAACCTTGCAACCTTGCAACCTTGCTTCCTACACGTTTGATGTGTGATGATGTTCAATAGTCATACAGTCGTACACTTGTTGTTTCGCTCATGAATAAAATACAATTAAGTACCAGTTTAGCAAAGTTCATAACTTTTAGTTACTGTTGAGACTGTTCAAAGAGTCCACCCAAGTCAGTGGTCATTTTTGAAAGAGTTAATGTTGTTTTCCCTATATTTTATTTTATATATAAAACTACAAACTACAGCCTCAAATATTTGAAGTTGAATCAACAAATTACTGTTGGGCCTTTCTATTGTGAAGTGTTTCACTTAATTTGCACCCCTTGATAGAATAAGCAAATATGCCAACATTATTGGATAGATGGAAGTTCTCATGAGTTTTACTGAGAAAAATTCTGGAAAATGTAGGACATAACTGACTGAAGGGAATTTGGTGTATAAATTCAACTTTGTAAATGTAGAATATGTGGTAGAGCTGTTGTATCGAATTTCATTAGATTGCACAAGTGTAATTCACTGGACAGTAATAGTCTTTGTCAACATGAGACATTTTTAAGTATCAGTATTCACAGGAAAGTCACGGGAGAACTCCCTGTT
Organism: Euthynnus affinis; assembly: GCA_029490765.1. Taxonomy (NCBI): domain Eukaryota; kingdom Metazoa; phylum Chordata; class Actinopteri; order Scombriformes; family Scombridae; genus Euthynnus; species Euthynnus affinis. Next base: position 31,270,433 of record CM055844.1, on the reverse strand, counting down.
CAGAACACATATATTATGTGTGATCACATCTCTTGTGCTTCAGTGAGTCATAATAATAATTAAAATTTATTTCTCAGAACGATTCACCCCGCACTACATTTACAGAAATTACTGTAATCAGTCACTCTATTGCATAAGAGTCTCTGAGTCTTTTCTGTTTTGTTTTTTTTTTAGATGCAGACTCCTCATTCCAAACCAGACCTGGTCTCACTACATACCTGTAATGTGACTATTCCACTGATGATAGACTCTTCTGAACAACAAATTAAACCTTGTGAGCCAAGCCAAGAAGTAAGCTCCCGAAGCAGCAAGATCTCCGGAACAGGATGTAGCCCTGCAGCCCACGCTCATGATCTGGACCCTGGACCTCCCACCAGTCCACCAAAGTCTCTAAACACAAAACAAGCTCTGAAATCCAAGCCCTCTATATCTGCACACTCTCACAGAGAGAAGCCAGAGGCACAGGGAACACACAGAGGTGCCAAACGAGTCAGAAGGACATGAGTTTAACACGCATATGTACATACAGAGATCTTGTGTATGAAATCAACCGTCAGAAGACAATCTTATTACAGATTAAGAAGATGCTATATTCAATTAAATTTTGTTGTCCTTTGTACTGTATTTATGGACTTTTTAGACTGATATGAATAAATGAATAATTTAATACATTGCACACAAAACCACAAAACATAAAATAAATTATTTTGGTATGATATGCAAGTATTTTGTTTTGGTTGCTGTTTTACCCTTGTGAGGACATGATGACACTGATGACACATAACACTGATGTAACTGTATCATTTTATTATTAAGGTCCATGCAGGGCCTTAATAATAAAACCCACACTGCAGTAAACCAACTTGAATGACTTTAATTATTCTGGCTGATTAGAAGTCAGGACTTTGGAAATGTACAGACTGCACTTCATTGACGTCTCCTATGACTGTCCTGTTATTTTGGCAGGCAGGACAAATCACGCATTTTATGATTCTTAATTAGCACATGGGGTTTGGTGACTTCACGTAATCCCCAGCATAGTTCCTCAGATGACTCATCAGGTTAACTAACCACACCTGTGGGGTTGTGCAGGGCCTTCAAAACTTCCTCACTGCACAGACAAAGATGAGATCAAATCATGCATAATTTATATGGACAGCAAGGAAAGTGACTCACTGGACACCGAGTATCTTAAAGTAATACTTAAACATTTCAAAAATATATACAGTACTTAGCCAAGCTCTGATCAGAAGATTGACACTGCTCTCATTTTCATCATATATGAAGCTATAGCTAGCAGCCACTTAGCTTAATATAAAAGGAAAAACAGTAAATGAACAAGGGAAACAGCTCTGCTGCACACAGCATGGCTCCGTCCAAAGGAAACAAAATCTTCCTACTGTGCCAGCATTTCACTGCTCCCGCTCAAGAAAGCACATAATTTTCCATAAAACCACAATGTGACATTTTCACAATTCAGTTTTGTTGTTTAAACAAATGAGAAGTAACCATATTCTGTATATAAAGATATAACATGTCAGTTAGTGAGCTTCAAAGGTACTTGCAGGTGGATTTTGTTACCTTAAGACTTAGCCAGGTTAGCTGTTTCCAGTCTTCAGCTGCTGGCTATAGCTGTATGTTTAACACATTGAGAGAGTTATCAATCTTCTTGGCCAACTTTTGGCAAGAAAGTAAATAAGCATTTTTCTTAAAATGTTAAACAATTTCCTTAAGCATTATAGGTATATAATGAGCTATATAAACACCAATGAAGAACAAGGAAAGATAATTAACTGACTCCAACAAATCAAACAACTTGCAAAATAGGGACGCCTGTGTATATAAAAGGCTGGGAAAAGACTACTGTAAAAGATTCAAATACAGTATGTTCATTAACACATTTTGGCAAATAGACATTTAAGATGACACTTTGTGAAACTAAAAAGTACTTATTTAGAAATTTTAGTCCTGAGATTTATTGCTTTGTTGCACTTTCTTGGGCAGAACAATTTGCTCCCTTATCAGTACAATTAGTTTGATGACCTCACATAATTAGGACTACAGCTCCACCCAAGTTCAGCCTGAGCAGCATTCCAACCAAAGCTGAGCACATCTGTGTGGAGGGTCTTACTTAAAATTCAGATTTCTTTGTGTTTTGTTTTAGTTGTGTGGGTGTGTGTTGGCCAGGATGTGGCTCTCCTGGCTAACAGCTCTACACTCCTGACTACAATCAGCTTGTCGCCTCTCTTAGTCTGCTCACCTTTCTGCACTCTCCCACTCACTACCATTCTCCCTGACTCATCTCAGCCCTCCAGTCCTCTGCCTCAGCCTGCTTCATCCCCACTCCCTCCACCTCCATTCCCCACTCTCCTGGCAATAAAGCCTTTATTCATTGATCTCCACTGTAGTCTGTGTGTGTGTTTGGGTCCACATTGCAAACCACAACACATAATGCAATTACAGTGTAAGTGATGAGTTTATCTGAAGCTAAAATGAAGCTTTAGTATCCAAATTAGTCAAATCAAACTTTTCAATGTTAGTCTTTTTTAGTGCCAAAGTCCCTCTTTTTGTTACTCTACTTCCGCTGCAGCTAAACAGAGAACACTGAGGAAACAAAGAGGGAACTTGATGCTAAAAAAACTGTAAATGTGTCAGATATCAACTTGATATGACTAACTCAGACTGCCGAAGCCTCATATAAGCTTCACATCAATTTTTAATGCATTTTTGCACACAAAAAAATGTTGATTTTGGCCTTCATCACTTAGATTGAAAGCCAGTATGAACAGGAGGAATGATTATAGCGAGAAAAACCTCTTTCAATATTCATATGGACACCTGACCGTTGTTTTAAGACACACTTGGAAAAACTGAAAACATGTCCTTTGACACATCGCACTGCGTGCAACATACATTTTTACCATTTTTCCCCATGTCTTGCACAGCTGTGTCACCGTCGGCACACGCCGTCTGTAAAGCGAGCGCACCTCTCTCAGGCGGCTGCAGGAGGAACAGGAAGTCAGGAACAGGAAAAAAATCTCGCAAACGGGAAAAGTTACAATATATGTTTTATGAAAGATGAGCCGAATCTATCATAACACGTCTTTACTAAACAAACCAGTACACAATGACAGATTTGACCGTGTGTGGTCTCCCTCTGCGTATGAAAGGTAGGGGCTCAAATGCCTTGGTTAGAAGATTTCAAGTAAAGAGTAAAAGTATCCTGGTGAATTCAGTTACAGTAGCTATCTTCGACACAAAACTAAACTGAAAATTCCCAAAATTTGACGCAGGTATATCTAACCTACTCAGTTCAAAATATTATTTGTAAGAAGTAATTAAGAAATAAATATTTTTTGGGTTTGCAGGTCTCTATTGTAAAGTCTATGGTCTCCACACAAGGAAGAAAAAAACATTGAATTGTTGAACATTGATATAAGCAACAGAATGCAAACTGAATCATTTTAATATTTGATATATTTCCTCACAGTGGGCAGGGAGTTCTTCTAGAAGGGAAGCTTCTGGATCTTTCCAGACATGCAGTCACTGATGTCAACAATCAGAAGGTAAAGAAATTGAACTGTGTTTGACGTAGCTGCCTTTATCTTAAGCAATTAACTAATTTAAGGAATTACCCAAACTTGCGTGTTTCTCTCCGCCCTACTATACCATCTGCAAACAGAAATTCTGAAAGATTCTGTTTGGGGGTTTAAAACAAACTCCTTTTTCCTGTATTGTGTCATGAAGAACTTCAGATTTCCATATGTGGAAACCACAAGCTACACTTTGTTGTTGTTTATTTTCCCTCTGTTGGCAGGTACGTTTCTATGTGTTGTACATCAAACCCAGCCGCATCCATAAGAGGAAGTTTGATGCCAGCGGGAAGGAGATTGAGCCGAACTTCAGTAATACCGGAAAGGTCAATACTGGCTTCCTCATGTCCTCCTACAGTGAGTAGAGCAAAACAAACAATTTAGTGTATGTTTGAATATTTCTTTTTCACCTTCAAACTGAATTCCCTCTAGAGTTTGTTGCCAGGATGTCAGTGTGACTGAGTGTATGTATTTTAATGTTATTATATAAGAATAGGTATAATGATCAGGCCATAGTCTACCTTAATGATACGATCATGTCCCACTTCTAATGTAAGACATTTTGGGACTGCAATTAGACCCCAAATTTGTAATAATTGGACAACAAGTTTATGAGAGGTTGTTAAAGAATGAGGGCATTGCAAGTGATGTTTTGTAGAAATCTCTGTTTGTCTGTGAAGAACCCTTACTTATTTGGAAAAGCAAAAACATGAAACTAATTAATACAAAACAAACAAAACATGTATTTATTTATTCATTATTTAAAGACAGAATGATTCACATGTGAAATGGCCATTTCATGCTTTTTGATTTGCATCAATAAATGCAAAATTGGTATTAGTAATTAATGAATTAGAAGATCTTAGAGTTTCAAAAACAGGTTCGACACATCACTGACCTTTCTGAACTTACTGAACTCTATGACAATACAGTCCAAACTCAAGGCCTGGTTTTTTCCAGAACTTTCAACTATATCACAGTCTTCCATTGCTTGATTGTCATAGAGATGAATCGGTTGCAAGCTTGATAGGTGTTGTGATTTCTTCCATAGCACTTTTTGGTTGAAGAAATAAGAGATGAAAATCTAGCAAGTTTACATTGAGATGTGATTCTTTTGTCGGGCTGCTAGTTCCAAGATAAAAAAAAATCAGCTGTCGTGGTTAACTGTATTGTAGTTTAAAATGTGAAGCTGGCCTAAGACTGTCCTCCAGCAGTAAGTATGAAGTCAGGATGGCCGAGCAGTCTAAGGTGCTGCTTTCAAGTCGCAGGTTCTCCCCTGTAGGTGTGGGCTTGAATCCCACTTCTGACAAAAGTATTTTTGATAGAAGCTGGACACTGTTATTGTAACTGCACTCACAGGCAAAGAATTTGTGATACCTTGGTGGATTGTTATGTGTCATGTTCTATAGTATATAAGTTTAGCAGAGCACATGGTAGTGTATCGTTCACAGCTTAGTGATGTCACTATTTTGGAACAGTGTCTGCTGTTATATAGTATATGTTATATAGTAAAAGCTACTTCTGCATTGGCTGGGAATCCAACCTGGACCTTTACTATTACCAGAGTTATATTAACATGGAACACAGTGATGATGTTCAACTGAAATAAATCAATGACTACATGAGTAAATATTTACATATTTACTGTAAGATGGTGCATGGTACCTGTATAAAAAAGCATAAAAACGCCATCAGAACATTGTTCCAGACAAGATTCGATCCTGCACTCACATTAGAAGACAGCAAGAGGTTACTTACGGTCATGGAAGCCCTTCACAGCTATCTGTGACTGGCCCCTCCGTGGCAGGCAAGAATTCCACTGAACCGCCAGTGCTTGAAGAATTTGCTAAACATGGACTGATATGCTGGCAGGATGAAGGCATGATTGCTGTTTGGCCCATGTCAAGTCAACACACTTCTATAAACCTTGGGCAAGTTTGTCCAGAACGGCCATTTCTACTCACCTGCCCATTGATATCACCCCAGCATACCTCCTGCCAACTGCATGTTATGGCTGATGTATGAGTATTTTAACTTGTCAGCCTCTTCTTTCAGGTAAGTTTGGAGATATATCTCTGAAAATGACAGCTGTTGGAAATAAGTTTGGATGGCCATGCAGTCAAAGGGCTGGGTCATGCTAGAAAAGACTGGTTCATACGACGTTGTCAGACCACATGGGAAGGCAAATGTGTTTATAGCTATTGCAAACAGCACAGTTCTAACAGCAGAGCGAAAAGCCACATGGCATGGAGAGATGGGAGACGCAATACTTGTTTAAATGTGGGCATTTTCAGACAGTTTCAAACAACCCCAGGCATCTCATGGAGTGGACAAGAATTCTACCACTGAGGCACCAATGCTTGAAAGGTCAACAATCAGAATCAGAATTGCTGCCTCACAGTGAGATAACCCTATTCCCGGAAATGTTCTGCTGTTATGCAATGGACAGTGAAAGCTTGTTGCATTGGCTGGGAATTTAACCAACATGGCAGATGAGAATTCTACCACTGAACCACCAATACTTGAGAAGTTTGCTAATCATGCACTGATGTCCTGGCAGGATGAAGGGATGATTGGTATTTGTCTCATGTCAAGTCAACATACTTGAGTAAACCTTGGGTAAGTTTGTCCAGAACAGCCATTTCTACTCACCTGCCCATTGATATCACCAGCATACGTCAACTCTTTTTGGGCCAAACTGATGTAATGACTCCGACAATGCCTTTAGGTGAAATAAGTCAGGATGGCCGAGCGGTCTAAGGCGCTGCGTTCAGGTCGCAGTCTCCCCTGGAGGCGTGGGTTCGAATCCCACTTCTGACAATGATGTTTTAAATTGACTTTGGACCCTCTAATTGTAACGACACATGCACTTATATGCCATTAATTTGTTATTAGTTGGTGAATTATTATGTGTCCTGTTGTACAGAATATAAGTTCAGCAGAGCACATGGTAGTGTATCATCCACAGCTTGGTGATGTCTATATTTAGTAAGTGTCAGCTGTTGCATAAGCTTTCTATGCATTGGCCGGGAATCGAACCCGGGCCTCCCGCGTGGCAGGCGAGAATTCTACCACTGAACCACCAATGCTTGACATGTTTATCAAACATGCACTGATATGATGGCAGAATGACGCCATGATTGGTATTTAGCCTATGTCAAGTCAACATACTTGAGTAAACCTTGGGCAAGTTTGTCCAAAACAGCCATTTCTGCTTTCCTGTTGATATCATCCCAGCATACCTCTTGCCACTGGATGATGTATGAGTATTTTCAATTCCCATTTTTCCAGTGCTGTTTGATTGTTAAGCTTGACTCCAAAGTTTGGAGTCATATCTCTGAAAATGACAGCTTTTGGAAATAAGTTTGGATTGCCATGCAGTCTAAGGGCTGGGTCATGCTAGAAAAGACTGGTCCATACAACATTGTCCAACCACACGGGAAGGCAAATGTGTTTATAGCTGTTCCAAACAGCAAATTTCCAACAGCAGAGCGAAAAGCCACATGGCATGGAGAGATGGGAGACAATAAACTGTACAAACTAATTTTGCCATTAGTGTTTGAGTGAAGCTAACAAGTTCACTAACTGACAGCAACTTCTATTCCCCTCTCCAATAATGTTCTAGTGTGCAGTGGTGAAAGTAACAAGTACAGCAGAGAGAAGCCAGTCAGCCCAGGTACTGAGTTGCAGCCTTTGTTGATACACTACATGAAATAATCCTATTCTTGGCTAGGTCAAGCAGAAACCCTTTTGCATTGGCCAGGAATCGAACCCGGGCCTCCCGCGTGGCAGGCGAGAATTCTACCACTGAACCACCAATGCTTGAGAAGAATGTTAAACATGCACTGATATGATGGCAAGATGAAGGCATGATTGGTATTTGGCCCATGTCAGGTCAACATACCCGAGTAAACATTGGGCAAGTTTGTCCAGAACGACCATTTCCACTCATCTGCCTGTTGATATCACCCGAACATACCTCCTTCCACCTGCATGTTATGGACGTTGTATGAGTATTTTCACTTCCCTTTTTTGCAGTCATTGCTGTTTGATTGTCAATCTCTTCTTCTGGATGAGTTTGGAGTTATATCTCTGAAAATGACAGCTGTTGGAAATGAGTTTGAATGGATGGCCATGCGGTCTAAGGGCTGAGTGGTGCTAGAAAAGACTGGTTGGTACGATGGTGTCCGACCACATGGGAAGGCAAACGTGTTTATAGTTGTTCCAAACAGCAGATTTCCAACGGCAGAGTGAAAAGGCGAGTGTCATGGAGAGGCAGGAGATGCGATACTTGTTTAAATGTGGGCATTTTCAGACAGTTTTCCAGCAACCCCAGGCATCTGTCAGAGTGGGCAAGAATTTACCACTGAGCCACCAATGCTTGACAAGTCGATAATTGGTTGATATTTGGTCAATTTAAGTCATTATACATCACAGCTTGAGTAAAGCCTGAGCTAGTGTGCAGAGACAGGCCAGCAAGTCAGAATCACTGCCTCCCAGTATACCACCTGCAAGTCCAGTATACCACCTGCAACTGGTCAACAGTGTCATGGTTGTGTTCGGACAGACTACTTGACCTGTTTTCAGCAAATGTATATTTGCCATCATTGTCTTGTTTTGTGCAAAACTGGAGTACTGTCTCAGAAAATGCACTTGCCTGAGATAAGTCAGGATGGCCGAGCGGTCTAAGGCGCTGCGTTCAGGTCGCAGTCTCCCCTGGAGGCGTGGGTTCGAATCCCACTTCTGACAATGATGTTTTAAATTGACGTTTGACCCTCTAATTGTAACTACACAGGTACTTATATGCCATCAATTTGTTATTAGTTGGTGAATTATTATGTGTCCTGTTGTACAGAATATAAATTCAGCAGAGCACATGGTAGTGTATCATCCACAGCTTGGTGATGATTATATTTAGAAAGTGTCTGCTGTTGCATAAGCTATCTATGCATTGGCCGGGAATCGAACCCGGGCCTCCCGCGTGGCAGGCGAGAATTCTACCACTGAACCACCAATGCTTGAAGTGTCCACCAAATATGCATTAATTCATTTCTGGGCGGGGGAATTTACTACCCACTTGAATGTCAAGTTTGTCCCGAACGACCATTTCCACTCACCTGCCCATTGATATCATCCAAGCATACCTCCTGCCACCTGCATGTTATGGCTGAGTATTTGAACTTGTCAACCTCTTCTTTCTGGTAAGTTTGGAGTCATATCTCTGAAAATGACAGCTGTTGGAAATAAGTTTGGATGGCCATACAGTCTTAGGGCTGGGTCATGCTAGAAAAGACTGGTCCATACGATGATGTCCAACCACAGAGGAAGACAAATGTGTTTATAGCTGTTCCAAACAGCAAATTTCCAACAGTAGAGCGAAAAGCCACATGGCATGGAGAGATGGAGACACAATACTTGTTTAAATGTGGGCATTTTCAGACAGTTTCTTTTCAGGCATCTCTCAGAATGGACAAGAATTCTACCACTGAGCCACCAATGCTTGACAAGTCAACAATCTGTTGGTATTTGGCCAATTTAAGTCCTTATATATCAAAGCTTGAGTAAAACGTGAGCTAGCGTGCACAGAAGATTCATTGTTAACTCGAACAAACTGGAATCGATCTGATAAATAGGATTTAAGGTAGTTTAGTGCAGATTAATGCTGTTGAAATGTTCCAGTCTCTGTAATAGGGTGTGATGGTCAATGGTATCTAATGCAGCACTAAGATCCAACAAGTTAAGAATCTGTCATTGAGACATACTTACAAGTGTGTGTGTGTATGCGCGTGCGCGTGTGTAGTAGTCAAGGATGTCCTGGTTCCTACTAATGTCACGGTGCATGTATTTTCTGTCCATGCAGAGGTGGAAGCTAAAGGCGAGTCAGACAGTCTGTCTGAGGAGCAACTGTCAGCATTGGTGAACAAAGCGGAGCTGATGAAGATAACTGACAAGCACAGACCCAGCGGGACCTGGGCTTTCTGGTACCCAGAGTCAGAAATGGACAAAATAGAGCTGGAGACTGAACAGGATGTACGGCTGAAGACCAGAGGAAGCAGTCCTTTCATATGTAAGTCTGTGTTATAATGCTGTGAAGCTGCTTCTGCATATCTAGTGTTGAATATTGAACTAAGTACAGAATACTGTGAGCCCTGCTTTCCGCTTCCGACTACCCATTAAAAACAAGTAGCCTGAAGTGGATCTTGGTCAGGGGATATAAATACAGTACAAGATTTGGTCCGAGCTCTTTAATCTATTTTCCAACTACAAAAGACAAGTTTGTTTTTCAAAGCCGGAGAGTGCTTTTGATTTCATGGTCTTCACATTGATCAAGTGTGCCCTAGAGCTGACCTCCATGCCAGTGAGGAGTGAATGAAATTAAACTTGAATTTTGTTTTTCCGTTCCGCTTTCACAGTTTCAAAAGTAAGGGGAATGAACGGAGTTTGAACCCCCTAATATTTAGAAGATTGCTTCAGCCCTTTGATATTCAATAGTTAGTTTTGAGTTTAGTGAAGTGCTTTGGTCTATTCACAGTCTCTACATTTTTACCCAGTATTGATAACAATGTGATGGGATATTATATCCTCTAGGGACATTGAATATCTATAGCAAATGTCTTGGCAATCCATTCTATGGTTGTCAAGATATTTCACTCATGATGGCACTGGAGGGAAAGTCAGAGGATAAACAAAGTCATTGGGATTCATACTCTCGGAATCACAAAAGTCTGTACAAAATTTCTTGGCAATCCAGCCTATATTTATCAAGATATTTCAGCCATGCTGCAAGTCTATTTTCAAATTGAGCTGCTATTCTCGCCCACGTTCATCTAATTAGTCTTTTATAGAAATATAGCAATTAGAGACATATAGAGACATTCTAACAGACAGTCATAGTGTTAAGTATACACTATATGTAGTTTATTCACTACTACATTCAGAACCACCGGTATGGTCCTTTTCAATGTCTCTGTTTACTGTTATTGTGCATTTGAAACAAGACAGCAAACATCAAGCAACAATCGTTCACACATTGTCACATTTTCACATTGATATGATATGGCAAATGTGTTATCAGACAGTCTCCTATTTATGCGTAATACTAAAGCAGCGACTGTAAAACAGTGATGATGAGAGTGGTGAGAATGAACCCAAACATTAAAGGTGCAGGCCAGAAATCCAAAACAATGAGCTGACAATGGCTAAAACTGAGAAGTGCAGAGAACAGTTATCATTTTCTGCGGCTTCGCCTCTACAAGCGAACCCTCTCACATTGTACATTCGAATTTGATCTATTGTTACTTATGGAAATATTCTGTTATGCCTTTGACAGCCATCTCCTATCACTGCTATTGATAATATTCAACATCTGGTTTAAGCCTCAAATTGTCACAAAACTGCCTAAACTCTTCTAAAAACGGGATGGCATATAGTTTCCCAGAGCTTATTGCTGAAGCAGCTGGCCTCGTCCCTAAGGTGATGGGATCATTCACGCTTTTATTTCATCCTGTCTAGACTACTGTAGCATGACATTCATGGATCACTCAGAAGTGGTCTAAAATGCTGCTAAAAAGTTTTTGACCAAGTCTTTTAAAAAGGTTTCATTTGACATTTGTTTTTATTCCCATGGGCTTTTCTGTTAAATTGAGAGTCCAGTTTAGGATTCTTGTGATCACTTTTAGTGGCTGTACTTTTCTCTCAGCTCATAACTAAAGGAAAATGTGGTTTTGCAGTTGTGGCCTTTTCTTTGAAACTGTCTGTGAACACCTCATCGCATCTTCTTCTTGTGTCTTGTTATGTCTATATTTTATGCCTTTTTTTTGTTTGTTTTGGTTTTTTTGTGAAGTGCTTTGTGATGTCTGTTCCTGAAAGGCGCCATAAAAATAAACTTACTTTCTCCCTTAATTTTGTGCTTATAGTCTCCTTAGCTAAAGTGGATGGTGGCACAGTGACCAAGTGTAACTTTGCTGGAGATGAAAAGGCCGGCGCATCGTGGACAGACAAGATTATGGCCAACAAAGCAGGAGCGGGCAGCACACAGAAGCCCGGGGTGGAAGGAGAGGGGGCAGAGGAGGATGAATGGGTGAGGTCAACTTCCACATCCATAACTAAGTTTATACACAGGGCCTAAATAAAACCTACCTTAATAACACCCCTAATGTTGTCTAAATTGTAGGAAGGTATGGTGGGTAATGATATATGTGCAGAGTTTGTTTTCCTGAAGCATGAAAGTTTCTCTGTGCTCACCTTAAATCCCAGTTTAACTAAAGATGTTAACAGGGAACTGAACTTTTTTGTTGTTGTGGGAAAACAATAGCAAAAAAAAAAAAATGTAAGGGGATCTTTATTTTTCTACAAATTCTGTGAGATCAGAAAGTACAGGAAATAAAGTCACTTTTCATGTTGAGCAATTAGGCTGTACCTCCTGTTAACCTCTTTGTGCATGTGATACTTGAATGGATATGGAAAACAATGATTTGACCTAACAGCATAAGCAATCAGAATCCCTCTGTGGCTGAAACTGTTGTTCAGAATACATACAAAGCAGATGATGCCTTGGACAAACAGAAACTAGAGAAGGCCCACTTTCTCCACTTTATTTCTCTCTCAGGATGATTAAGGAAACCGTATATACCATCAGCCTCGCATCATTCCAGTTTCCAGGATGGAACGCTTCAACTTGGCTTGAATCCTGTCTCTCTGAACCTCCTTGCGTAATGGCCTCGGGGCAAGAAACATTACATCACTTCTACAGTACAGAACTGGACTCTCCGAGCTCCTCAGTGTGAATCTGGCTATGAGCTTTGAAACTGCAGTGGGACTCTAGCTCTGTACCTTCATTCTTACTTATGCTTTTGTCTGTTTTTGTTCCCATGTACTATACTGCAATAAAAAGAAAAAGTTACATAAGCCTCATTCAGACAGGATTTAATCCACCATGGCCTTTTAATATATCATCCACTGATCTGTGATTTAAGTATTATCTGGATTGCATATGTGTGATATTTCTTTCCATATCCTGGTACTAATTACAGTCCCAAATATCCACTCTTAATTAGCTCAGTACACTGTCTGAGTTCTGTGTAACAGCTGAAGGAAAAGATAAAAGGATGGCTTTGGGTTTTTACCAGACTGTACTTTAATACTGATGTGATGTATGTGGAAATAGAAATGATGACTTAGATGCAGAGAAGCATGACAAATATATATTATTAACCTATTAACAGGGCTTTGGTTCCTTTAAATTATTTTTTTTTTGTCATATTTGCATTTATTTGATGCAAAAGTGCAGAGAGAGAGAGAGAGAGAGAGAGAGACAGGACATGCAACAAGGATCCAGATCCAGAATCAAACCATGAGCATTGCAGCTATGTGCTATGTGTCTTAACCAGCCCTGTGGCTTCAGAAGGTTTAATGCTGCATCTCCTGATTTGGTGTCACTATCTAGAATCCCCAATCTCCCTCTATAATATTCCCACAGACACAAATAAAGGTTGAAGCATGCAAACTTAAGCATAACTAACCTCTAATGTCAAACAATGGATTAAAATGCCAAAGAAGCCCCCACCCCAGCCACTAATCCTAAAACAGCCTAGGGAAAATGAGTCAGTTGATTCAATTTACTGAGCAGTTTTAATTATAATTTAGTGATATATCCCTTGATTATTTTTTTTTACAGCATCCAATAGTGCTGCAACAAATTTGTTTTAAATAACCAGTGTAACAAAATCAGTAGTGTAATTTTGAAATAATACTTGAAACATTTTCATTAACTCTGCAAAGGCATTTATCTTCCTCTTCTTCATACAGTGCTGTATTCTTCTCTACAATATGGCAGCATGAAAGGAATGAAGTCAAACTATCAAGCATGTTTCTCTTAAATATGCATTTGTGCCAGTAGACATTGTCAAGTGTTGGTGCCTTTTCAGATGATATAGTATTACTTCAACACATTTACATCCACATACCCTATAAAGATGATACAGTGGTGAGCGAAAATTGGAACACAAATGCCAAATGAAACTATTTTACATTTTTCTACTACAAACCTACAAAGGCCATATCTCTCTTGCTTATAGTGAGGATGACAATACATACAGATGACAACTTGGTACATTTATCCACATAGACCCTCCCACCCCCACCCCCACCCACTCCCCTGCCATCCTTTTATGTTTATGGACAATAAGCATGAACTGTTAATACTGTCCAGTGGTCATGTTTGACAAATATGGGGAGCAAAAAATTTGCTTCTCATTGTATCTGAATACACCTAAAGCATGTTTCCATAGTGACTTAAAAAAAAACATTGTATTACCTGTTGTCATCATTGTAGTTGTCTTGTTATTATAAATACAACAGATACAATTTCACCATTTAAAGCATAAACAAGTTGACTGGATTAAAGGACTCATATTTTACACAATCTTGATATTTTATTATTAAAATAACAATTTCATCATCACACAAGAATAATTTGGTTTCCTGATTACAACATATATACTATACGACATACATAGACATGTTTCCTATAACAAACAGAGGAGGGTCTGTTCTTCAACTCTGACTTGCAAAGTGCAAATGTTTTTGGTCAAAATGTTTTTGAACTGGTCTGGAAAATGACCGCAGGTAGATAGATGATGGTAAATCAGTAATTCGGTCTCTTAAATTAATCAAAGAATGTTTCAATCTATTGTAGAAGGTTAACACAAAGTTTTGATTATGAAATGATTCAGCCAAAACATGATTTTGAAAAGTAAATATGTTATAAAACTTTAAAGTTGACCAATACTGTATCAGCATCATGTACAAAAATCACAAACAACTAACTAAAATTTTCTTACTTTTATAGTTTATTTAATGAACTGCATATTGAATATAATGTATAAATAATTAAGTACTTTCTGTATACACGAACACAGTTGTGTCTTCATTATTGTTGATTTAATTGCCACGTTTCTCTCATATACTGTCAATACAACACTATGCGTCAGTTTTCCATGCTGCACAGGGTTCAGTTGGGTAAATTGTTTGGTGGAAAAAGTGAATCTCTCATTTCTTGATTATTTTTCTGGTCCATTTTCCTGGCAAAGTGGGATTCAGTCTTGATCCGCTCTTGTTTTTGAAGTGGATTTGATGGAAGAGGAATGTCTCAAAAAGAGTTTTCAGCTGCAGAATTGAAAACTGCCAGCACCACTGATCTTTGAAGGACTGAAAAAATCAAAGATGGTGGGTTGTCACTCTACGAGGTTGCTTGTTCAAACCACTCCAGTACGCTGTCTTTGTTCTCCTTGACCCACTGGATGTTGACTTGGGTTTGCTCTATGGCCTGGTATGCCGCCATGGTAGCAGAACCCAATTCATAGGTTTTCGCAAAACTCTCCAACTGTACACACACACACACACACACACACACAGAGAAACAGGTGATACAGCAGTGATGTAACAGCATTGCAGAAGTGGCATATTAAAGTACAAGGCTGGGCATTGTTCTATCTTTTTTTATCATTAGCAAATCCTATGAAAAGACCAAATCCAATCAGTATGTGAAATCCTGGGACCCTTTAATTGACCGTTTGCTAATCCCATGTCACAAACAGCAATTGTTCAGTCATAGTTTAGGAAACATAATTAGACACAGAAGGAAGCATTTCACACTACATTATTTTGAGAGGCTCCAGGTTAATAAAATAAGAATTCTTCACAATGTCTTTCACATGGATCATTAGCCGGTGAGAATACTAAATGTTTGCCTGGGACATGTTGGATGTACCTCCAGTCGTTTAGCATGATGTCATGAATAGCCCTCAAGTGCATATTTAAGACCCTTGTGCTGGGTTCCCTTTTTTTTTTTTAAAAATCAGCTGGGAACATTTAATGTTTTTTGTATTCAACATTCTGGGTCCATGCTGCAAATAAGTGTTAACATGTTATCTCTTGGATTTTACCAGTTTATATTCCTGCAATATCATTTCTTATTCCTCTGTGCTGTAGAGCTCCATGTCGTCCAAAAACTATTAAAAGCACATCAGTGAGTTACTGGGGAAATGTTCCTTCATTACTGCGAACACACACACCATAGTCTATTTTGCCTCAATCCCACAGACGCTGTCCTGCTACCAGAAATACTCACCAGAGCAACAAATATGTATTAATTATATATATATATATATATATATATATATTTGGTTGTTTTTTTCATGGGATTTGTTGACAGCCTTATGCTTTAAACTATATAAGAAATGGGAAGACACTTCTTACATATGGTACATTTGGGTCATGACTCAGAAATATGGCTGTCTCAACATTCATACATACAACTCATGATTACAGAGACTTCTGATAGGGTATCAGGGTGAATCTAGTGACTCATTACGTATAAATCAATTAGTGGTACATGACTACAAAGATAAGAGTTTCTCTGACGTCATTGCATGTTGCTAATATCACTGAAAGATAATACAACATCAGTAAATTACCTCTTTCAGTTCAAATTGTGTGGAGAACCGTCTGGTCACGGCCTCAACCACGGCGGCTCCATCTCTGACAGAGGAGAAAGACAGGGTGGACAAAATATTAGTAACAGTATATTGTGGAAGAATAAGAAAAGAATATTTAAATATTTGCGAATGACTTGATTTAGATAAGCCTCAGGTGTGTGTGTGTGCTCATGAAATAAAATGTCTCTTGTGTATATTAAAACTTTGATACAGATCAATTCATCCTCCTGGTAACGGCACAAACAATGGGGAGTTTATGAGGGACAGCAAGCACTGATTAAATTAGAAGACCTTTGCACTTGATGACAGTGTGCAAGATTTTTATGACCCACTGTTTATTATAGTTATGGCAATATCTGTTTATTCAAGTAACTTAACTGCAGGTCACTTCAGTCCTCTATAAACAACAGCCCGCAGGCAGGACAAGGCGCTCAGATCTCTGTGATGAAGTAGCAAGGTGCAGTACTTTCATAAAGAAAACATTGACAACAGTGTTGTCCTCTCAACTGACAGCTCATGGCCTTAAAGCAGATCATGAGACAGAGCCTTGAAGCATGAAAAACACAAACAAACAAATACTGTGCTCAGGGTTAGACTGATAGATCAGTTTGCTGGGATACAGTGTGGGGATTACACTGGCCTTTAGCTTCACAGCAGATATGGAGCTGGGTGGTGGTGGGGTTTCCTCCCTGACACAACACTATTCCTTAACTCTTTTAGCTCATTTAGGAAGTATGAGCACACTCTGCTCAGCAATGAGCTGGTGAGCACAGGGGAGGATTTAGCAGCTGAAGAGACAGACATCTTTATCAGGGGTTGGTGGAGACCAAAACACAGCTGAAGACAGAAAATACTGGCTTATGTTCATCAGGTGGTCAGAATCATGATTCCAGATTCATTTTAATGTTGCTCCATGTCTGCTGGACGTGCAAAGACAGTTGTGAACCATACTAATTTCACAAGGTCATGATGTGACAAATGTCCAAGTGCCCCCAAAAACCAACTGATTATGGAGCTTTAAAGAGCTGTACAACATAAGATTTTAATTTCTATTTTAGCAGAGAGTTTTAACTTCTCACAATCCAACTGCTGTGTTAAGGTCACTTCTCCACCATGATGAGCATATGTTCTGGAATAAACCATGAATACTTGTAATTTTCTTGTAAATCTGTTGGAATAAAATGGCTAGAATTAAACATTTAATACTGGTGCAAAACACTGCCTATCATGAACCTCAAACCATCATGATGCCTTTTTCTATATTGGTCAAACCCAAGTACACAATCTCATATACTTGCTCATGACTCAGAAAATGAGGTGTAATCTGTAAAAACCAATATGAGAGACATCAGATGCAGTCCAAATAGCAACCTACCCCTGACTGACGTAGTCCCAGTGTGCTCTGATAAAGTTCCAAGCCAGCGCCTGCCCCGCCACGTTTCTAGCTATGTGGTTAATAGTGGAAGCAACATCCATCAGCCGTATCTTCTCAGGGTTCAAAGTGTCCTGCAGGTATCTGTAAGATAAGAAAGGCACCACCTAGATCTTCACTTACTAAAACTTGCATGTTTGGGACTCACCTTATCACGGGTGTGTCCACAGTGAAAAAGGTTATTATGTAAACAGTCAAAATGACAGTATTATGATTCTGTATGACACATCAGGACATGATTTTAAATGTTTGTTGGCTTCACCTGTTGAGCAACCAGATCTTCTTGGTGCAGGACAGAGCTTCTCGGAGCTGGTCTTTCTCTGAGGTTGAGTTGGAGCTCTGATATTTCTCCCAGGCAAAGTCCCACTCTTTCTTCCCACCCTCAGCCACAGCTTGGCAGTAGATTACAGACCGCAGGTTGGGGTGGATCCTGAATCACACACACACATACACAGTAATTTCCCTGTATCAGGGCTGTCTCATTCTCAAGTTTTCTTGGTTGTCCTGAACTATTGACTTTGCCTTTTCCTGACAATCAGCAAATCTGCAGACATACTGAACATTTTCTCCATCTGGTCTAGTTCCATGTGTTTTCTTCTACCACTAAAAAACTTAAAAAGTGATTACATCTGGCTGATATTAAAGTATGGCCTTTATACTCTTATTGACAGAATTTCTCCCTGGATTTTAACCCAGCTTGTTGAGTCTTGGTGTACATGCAAACACAAAGTTCGTAACACATGCACATCCACTTACAAATGTGGGCCAAAGTGAATGTATGGACACTTCAATGTATGTACAATACACACATGCATATGTGTTGAAGTAATGCATGGACATACAGTATACACATTTAAGGTGTCTCTGTTTTTTAAAGTTGCACCTAGACACTTTGCACATTACTGTGTCCAAAAGCTTGAAAAGTAAATGTAAAGGCACCAGAGTTTTATTTTTACAAACACTATTAGTAGGAATAGGATTGTGGTCTCCTCTTTACAATTTTGGATTAAATTGCATGTCAGTATTAAGATTCTGCCAAGTGCAGCTTTAAAAATAAAACAAATACAGAGTGGCAACAGCCACCAGCAACTGACACAAAAAAGCAATTAAATACAATTTATATACAAGCAATTGACATACCTTTGATAAATAATTGCTGGAGGGTAAAGCTACAGAACATGATAGCAATTTATTGTCAACCAGTCACTTAATTCACAGTAGAATAATGTGCAAGTTTAGGGCAAATGCAGAACGTAGGGATTAGACAGGGGAAAGAAGAAATGTTAACACATTTGCCTAGTTCATTCAAATGCATGTAATGTATATATCTATACTTATCCAGTAGTGTTCATACTTGTTGGTGCCGTTGGTCATCCAGTACGCATACATATCTTTAGCCATCTCCAGACATGCTGGGAGTCCATTGGAACAGGCCACCTCTATGGCGATGATCTGGTTGTGCCTTAGGATGAAACCCAATGATATTTTATATAAGTGAACATGTATTAAATTACAATGAATGTAATGTGTCATGATGAAAAAATTGGTAGAAAGCCCCAGAAAAAGCCTGTAGATTTTTTTTTCAAACTACTGTAATATAGCATTGGGGGAGACAAGTTATCCATGGATTATGTAAAGCTTTTTAGTGCATCTTTTTTTTGTCATGTGGGAGCAACAGAACATAGCATGATAACATGTTAGCAAACAATGGCCTATTTACACATCCAGCATACACAGTGTAACATTAGCATTCACCATCCACCTGACATTGAATTTAAGGCCAATATTCACTATCCTTTTATCTCTGTTTTGGTCTCCATTAACTCCTTAGGAAAATATATGGCTCTATAGCTGCTAAATACTCTGTTAT
This sequence comes from Euthynnus affinis, assembly GCA_029490765.1. Lineage (NCBI taxonomy): Eukaryota > Metazoa > Chordata > Actinopteri > Scombriformes > Scombridae > Euthynnus > Euthynnus affinis. The sequence continues at coordinate 31,251,041 of CM055844.1, read as the reverse complement.
GTTGCCCAGATAATTGCTAATTATGTCTATCTGCTGTCTGGTGCAGGGCAGGCAGTGCACAGTGAACTCATCAGGGCTTTCTAGCGGAAAAAAGCTAACTGCTATGACTGGAAATTAGGTGGATGAGATGCTGGCTGCTAAACCAAAATGATGAGCTACAAGTAGCTAAATAGCCGTATAGAGCTGAGGGGAACTGCAGTGTTGGGTGATAATTCTCTGTGGGTTTTGTTACTACAAACGACACCTTTCTTTCACATTACACATGGTTATTTTATACATTTCTAATATAAATTATTGTTTGGTGCAGTTTCAATATATGCATTAAGTTACATGATGAATTTGATTCATCGCATAAATTAAGTGTTTTGTAACATTAATTTGGTATATGCTGGGTAAGTGTCACCTGAACAAAGATATTCTATAGAATAATTAACAAAGAATAATTTAAGAGAGTTTACAGTCATGGTATTTTTCAGCTAAACCAAACCCCCTGTTTTCTTGAGAACTGGTTCCATATAAACAAACACAGTATCGGCAGTGCAAGTCCAAAGTACCCAGCTGTCACTAGCATGTGTATAGCTGATGATGTGTGAGCTAACAATGCAACCTCGCCCATCTGCTCTGCATTGACACTCTTGGACTGGGCTGTGAATTTGTGAAACTGTGAACTTCAGCGTTGTATAAATCTGTCAATGACCAACTGATAAGTAAGTAAAAATGATCTTTCTTTACTGTAAGGAGTGGTCATCAGGGACTGTTGAGTTGTCAGTGTAGCTCTTGAAGAAGTCGTACAAGCCGCTAACCTTCTGCTGGAGGTATACCTGTAGGAAGAAATAGCTTTACAGTAGAGTTTCAAGAATACACATGGTAATAAAACATTTTACTACACATCTGTTTATGTTCTGATGAGGGATGAACATTAACCCCGGCAGGCAACCACATTTAGACTGCTGAATCCATCTTTTCCATCCAGTACAAGTCAGTTCAGTTAATAATGTAATCTATATGATACAGTCTATAAAATCCATTTTTTTTATCACAAGTTATAAGGGATATTTTAATGAAACATGCCTGCATAAGTCCATACACCTCGGAGCGGTCGAACATGAGGAAGAAGTACTCAAGGTTCCTCACTGCAGACTCCCAGGGAAGGTACGCATTCTCATTATGAAGGAACAGGGTTGAATTAAGAGCCAGAGTCACGTCGACTAGTTTGGCCCTGAGAGAAAAAAAGACATTAGATTTGACAGGGTGGCATATGCACCATTAGCATGACCTTATTGAAATCATACCTTTAAAATTCAGGTTAAGATAATGTGGCATGTTGCAGTAGGATCACAACACAGTTAATCTACAGAAAATGGAATTAACTGGATGTTGAAAGGGAACATCAAAGCAGTCAGCGAAAATTACCTTGCTAAGTTGAATGCATCATCAATAAGCTGTCCTCTGTTTATCACTGGGATTGGCTGGAAAACAAGCAAGATGTGGAAAGTTTATTCAAAATGCAAAGTTCTACCAGCAGCATAAGCAATCAATCAGCATGAGAGTAAGAAATAATAGCATCAGACCTGACATTATGGCACTGTAGAGTGATACAAATTGAGGTTTCGAACCAGAGAATTGTGATTATTACATTAAATTTCTGTTTCGAAAGTCAAAAATCAATTCAACTCAACTCAACTGCGTCACTATTTTTTTTCTAGTAGTGATAAACCTTGTTTCTGTAATAGTACTTCTGAGAGGTTTGGAACCATTTCAAGCTGCAATGGATTCCAATGGTCGGTGGCTTGGATGGTTGATCTACTACTTTTGTCCAGAGTGAAATATCTGGACAGCTACTGGATGAATTGGCACTAAATTTGGTAAAGACCTTCATGGTTCCCAGAGAATGGATCCAAATGATCTAATATCTAATGATATTGGAGCTTTGGTGGCACTATATTGAAAGTCAGGGGAACATCAAACTCAGTAGGAGTCATCCTCTAGGGAGCATGAAAGCCTGTACGAAATCTCATGGCAAATCATTTTTACAGTTGTGCAGATGTAAGACTTTTTTTAGTCTGGATCAAAATGGTGGATTGACCAAGTGACCTGACAATGGAAAGAGTCCATTCCAAGAAATGCAGGTACATACTTTGGGATCAATACAATCCCTCGATTGCAGGACTATGCAAATTATGTCTCTGGTGGACTGATTCAACCCTTGCACCTATCAAGACATTTCTTTTTTCTAGTTTATTTGGGTCAAGTCCAGTTCTGAATGGTCTGGTCTTTATCAACCACACCATTCAGCTGCCATTCAGAGTTTTGTCAAAAACATTTTTTTCTTTCTTTCTAACAGAGTTGATCCATTCTTCACCATATGAGAAAGGAAGCATATTTTGGATGGCTTTGTTGTTGCTCAAAATAAAGGCACTGAATTTTGACAATGCAAACCATCTGGTCATTACATGCAAATGAATTTGGCAGCAAAACCAAAATAAACAAAGAGTATTTCTTCACATCATTTTCACTTTTCAGTTTTTCATATAGTCTTGCCTTTTAATATGGTTTAGTCAATTTAAACCAATTTATTTGACTTAAATGTTGCATTAAATGGTGCAACCACAGCCCACATTATCCCTGGAGCCTGGTCTGAGAGAGGGAAATGTATCAAGACACACAAGATTGTGTAAAAACTAAATGTAACAAGGACAAATGAACTTGTGGGCAATGGAGGAAATAAAGCAAAAACTTGGAAAAGACAAGCTTCTTAAAATTTCCAATGATTCAGGGAAGGCCACTGTGTTGTTGAAGGATCACAACTATGTGGTGACAACAGATAAAAACCTCCAACATTCCAATTCTAATTCTTAAAGAGTATCCCGTATAAAGTTCTGTTCTGGATTATAATTGTTTGGACTGTTGACAAGTTCAGCTGTGAAAGATGGTTTGACTTTACCATTCACATTCATCTGGTTGATATTCAAATGGAAGATAATCTATTTTGAGATGCTGCAGTGTTGCTGGTAACTATAGAGTGTGTATTGCTATTAAACCTATAGCTTATCATCTAGTATAAGTTATATACAGTACGTTTTGTACTAGAGGACTGCCGTGCCAAACTTTGTGTGTGAAAGCCTTTCCAAAGCAAGCATATAACTTTGTCTTTGAAGAAATAACAAAAAATTAGCCTCGCGTCTCAGGTTAGCTTTAGGCCTCAAATTCTGCAGTACAAGGCAGGTTCAGTTGGGTCAGGCCTGAATGGCACAGGAACAGACTGGTTTTGGGTTTCAGTTTTGGGTCCATGCAGAACTGTGCTCCACTGGCTTTTTGAGTACACAAAGCAGAACTATCAGTGGTAGTTATTGGTCTTTTTTGCACAAAGTGGCTGCAATCATTGTATGGACTGATTGTGTTACTGCCTAACCAGCTTAAAACACTAAAAACTACAAATTTGTTCACTGTCTTGTTAATAGTAACACAAGACAACCAGGGCATAGCGTTAACAACACATGATTTTCTATTTGGCAGTCCAGATTTGGATAAATGGGAGGTGAGAACCTGTTGTAATTTTACATTCTAATAAACCACAGGTTGTAAAATTACTTTCCTTATCTGTCACATGAACCATATGTTGATAGAAGTTGGTTTCTGCTCATATCTGTGATTTGTTAACTCATAATTTGGCTCAGTACTCACATCTGGGTCTGTCTGCAGCTGCGTCAGGAGGCGTTCCCAGTTCTCAGGGTCGTAATTGACTCTGTAATATCCAGTGCACTTGACGTTTGCAAGGATCCACTCTCCATTCATAGATATGAATTCATCTTTTGTAACTGTTTAAAAAGGAAATTTTGGTTGAAGGTAAGTTATACTTTACCGACTATGAATTACAAATATGAAAACAAAGTTGTTACAAATTTTATTATGAAGAAGCAAGGGATTAATATTCAGTGTTGTATATTCTCTTACCTGTTTTGTTGGTTTTCAAAAGGAAATCGCTAAACTCAGACACACTTTCTGACATGGCTTTGATCGGGACAATCCACCAAAGACTAAACAGGTAGAAAAAATAGAACAGGTTGTAATCAGGATCCATAAAAAGCCTCTGTACAGTGAGCAGAGTGAGCTGAGAAGATTCAGGAAGCAACTTCAAACTGAGTCACAGCATAGTAGGTTAAAATATGTGTAACTCACCATGGCAGTGTTATGGAGTGCATAGTTACAAAACATTGTTTCAAAATATTCTACATGGCCAAAGGTATAATCTACTGTAATCAGCTGCAATGATTTCATGCAGACCTGGGAGGGAAATACTTGGTTAACAAGGTAGCATTGATGTAATAACTTACTGTATTTTGCCAAATGAAACAGACACAAGCAATGGACTATTTAATTATATGGTGACAACTGCAGTCAGAGTTGAACTTTTTAAGTTGGTGAACGATTTATATACCAACCTTGGCTTTTGTAGAGTCACTGAAAATAAAGGCCCTTCTCTAATCCTAGTCTAAATAGTCTGAATGAGAGCAGTGAGAGTCAACCAACACATTAAAATTGTGGCCCATAAAACATTGAGCTGAAAGATGTTAAAAAGGTCTCTAAAGCTGAGGGGAAATGCAAAGTCAGGTGATATTGAGGATGAGAGACTCCTTTCACATTACACAAGCAAGCAATGTGATCCATTGTTCAAATACTTATCAGTGGTACAATATATAAACAAATAAAACATATATGGCCCAATACCAACCTTTGCAGGACTACATATTGTTGTCTCTTATCCAAAAAACTACTGAAACATATAAGAACTATCCCTCTAATACAAGTAGAGTAATATCTCATGTACTATATCAAAAATGCTTTTTCATTAATAAATACCCCAACCATGAAATACGATCTTTATATTGTTGTTGAGATTTCTTCCAATATTTCGATTTATGATTAAGATCCATTTGTTCTAAATACATACTGATTCTCTCTCAATAGTTTGTTCTTTTCAATAGAATTAAACAAATTAAACAATTTTCCAGCAAAAATAAATACACTGGTCAACGACATTGGGTGTTTAGCACATACTTAGATTCAGCAGAATCATTGAACAGGAAGTGCCTCTGGTAGATCTCTCCACTGGTAGTGTTGATGGTGATGACAGGATACCCAACTTGATTGGTCCAGGTGTCCATCATTTCGGCAACATTAGAGTGACCATTATCATCATTTACAGCCTGCAAACAGGGCACAAATAAATTACTATTTCATGATGTTATAGTGGTTTGTAAAGAAGCCTGGCTAAATCTTTTATCTACCAAGACTTTACCTTTTGTATATACTCCCAGAGGTCATTCTGGTCAGTGTTTTCAAATTGAAACTCCTTAAGGTACTCCTTAAAACACACAAAAACAGAGACAACAAGATAGGGAGGTTATAGAGAGAGGTTATAGTGAATACAGTTCCATCCTGTCTTCTTTTTTTCCAAGAAGATACTTGGCTTTTAAAACTGGTGCTGAGACTTGAGAGCTTGAGACTTGAGAGAGATGAAAATATGCAAACACAGCTGCTGAGATCCCAAGTAGATGTAATATTGAAACAAACATTTGACCAAAAACTACAGTCCTTCAGTCATTTTCTGATGTGGTCAAACACAATGATGCACCAGGTGTTATAGATCTGTGGGACACTCGTTCTCAATTCTGCACCTTCCTGCTCCTTAAGAGATTCTGATCACTCCCCCCAGCAACGGTGTTCTCCTTTAGTAATCTGTCTGTGCCATCCCACAGGGAAAATGAGGCACCCTTATTGATTTTGCTTGTGGCAGCGAGTATAAGAGTGTATTGTCAACATCTTTCCCTGTCTTTTCCAGACCAGATGTTGGAATTTCAGAATTCAGAGCTGCAATAATTGTGTTATTGTCAGCAGATCTGTACGACGTAAATGTTGTTTATTGTTGTCTAAATAAACATGACCCCTTCAAATTGAGAGAGCGCTTGTATTGGATTGTGCAACTGCTCCAAGGCCTCAATCCCAGATCTAAGGGTCTCTAGCCAATCTTGTGCCCCTGACTTCTATAGGTGCCCTGTTTCCTTTTATTTGTATTTGTTTCCTAATAAATCTGTGCATATGTATTGATGTTGTGTTGTATTGTATTTATTGTAACCATGTACAGTGTTAAACATAAATGTTAACATTTCATGTACTGCACCAGATTTAGCTTAAAGCTAATTTTCATCTGCAGTCCCGTATAATTAAAACATATAACAACACAATAACAAACAGTGCAAAGCAAAAAACACACAGGACACATTATGCAAAAGCTACCGAGCTACGCACAATAGCACATAACATACACCCACAATGTCAACTAGAAATTAATAATATAAGCTTGTCAAATTAAAAACAATTCATTGATTCAAAGAGATCAACAGAATGTTAGGAACACCTCTTAGTGTAATGCACTACAAGTCAGGAGTACTGTGACATTTACTCATACTACTCCATTTGGTTTTCAGGATTGCATATTCATTTAATAAAGAGTTATTGTTGGATTGAAGCCAAATTCACTCAGCTAACTAGCTTCCTAAGTGTTAGTTATCAAGCTCATCAGCTCAGTCACTAACAGGACAATTTCACAGTGTTTATTCAAAAAACATATTTGTACCATCAACTTCAGACTCATAACTGCCTGCATACCATTCCTCTTTTGTGGAACAGTTTATACTTCAAGACAGCGGATGTGGATGGGTTGTGGCTCTCCGCTCTCTCAATGATCAACACAGCTTGCTATTGGTCACCTAGGCCAAATTGCATCTTGAAGTTCACCACAGTTTAGATCTTCTGACAGAAATGAAACAATTTTGTTGCAAAATTTCACAGCTTTAAATACTAATTTGACCAGGCCTTCAAATTGTTTTAACAGTAACTAAACATGATAACATCCATGAAGGTAGGATTTATTGCAGGGCTGTTGTATTAGACTCTATTAGTTTAAGTTAGGTCTACTTAATAAAATAATCAGGACAGTGAGTTGGAGAAAATATAAGAAAACAATCACAAATACCAAGTATTGCACCAAAGCTAAGTGCAATTTGTTCTTGACAGGGTGAATCACAAACCCAAAGTAACATTTGCTTGGTCTGTGTAAAAAAATCCTTTTTCTCAGAACCAATCAATACATTGTTGTTGGCTCACCAAGGTCTCATAATACTGCATGTTCTGAGGAAGCTCTGACCACATGAGACTACATGTGCCAATATCTGGCACCACTTATGGCCAACCAAATAAGCTCCTTTTCATCCATCTAACAGAAGTCCATGAGGCACCCACAGTTTTGTAATGCTAAGGGTAAAGTGAAGTCCTTTACTTTTTGGTTGCATGTAGTTGGCTTCAACCAGGCATACATTATATATTCCTAAAAGGGGTTCATGTGAATTTGAAGCAGGCATTTTATTTTCCTACCGCCACTTAAAGCATCGACTTAGAAAACTTTGGTGTGGTAGTTTCCTTCCCCACCCATGTTGTAAATCATGTTATATGGTGAGCCATGAAATTATCGAACAGCATTTTCTCACAAACAAAAAAACATTTCAGCAGGTCACTGTGCTTGGTCTATCCTGGCATGAAAGTAGGAACCTATGGTCTAGAGCAAGGGTCGGCAACCTGTGACATGCGTGCCCTCGTTGGCACACAAAGCCATTATCAAAGACGTGCAGAGCAATTCAATAAAAAACATTTTATTAACGGTAAACTAAATGTACAATTGGATTTAAAAGAATACTGAAATAATTAATTAGTCTCAAAATACACCATTGCAAGTGAGTGCACACAATTGATGTGGTCTATCATCATCACTCCTCCCCCTCCCTTATCTGCCAACAAGCACGGCATTACAGAGGTAGTGAAAACATAGTATAGCTAGCTAGCTTTCTTTTTTGCTTTATTTCAAGAAGATTTGACAATGGCAGAAGCCAAAAAAGTAGGTTGTCTAATTTTTGCCTTTTCAGTCTATTTGGACAAATTAGTTAATTTCTATTTCACAAAAAGACTGAGCTGTGTAAAGAGGGCATTAGGTCAGTACAGGAAGCAAAGTAGAGTGTTTACAACCCTGTATGCTGCCAAAAACCAAGCTACAGAGGGCAGCTATAAAATCATTCAGTACATTGCTAAACATGGCCTATTGTTTTCTTTTTTGATAAACCCAGAACACTGGAGGGAGAACAGCATGTCTCTGTTTCAGTGGTTGGGGACAGAGGAGTTTGAAATGCAGGAGATAGAACTCAACACATCCTCGCTGTGGGCATCTAAATTCATACAGCTGCACAAAACACTGGAAACTGCCAACATCGATCAAAGGGCCTCCATGGCCTGTTGGGAAAGCTTGCCAGAGAAGTTCGACTGTCTGAGAAAGGTAGCCTTCTCATTGATTTCAGCATTTCCACATATGTATATGTGCAAACAGATATTCTCACATACGAAGTCAATTTTGAGTCCCATGTGCAGCCACGCGCACACACGCACAGAGGCATGTGTCCAACTGAAAGTCTCCAAATGTGGACTAGAGATCACACAGCTCAGCAAACAAAAGCAGGGACAAGAAGTGCACTAAATCAGTAAGTTTGAATTCATTTTGGCATGCAGAATCTAGACAGGGAGACAAGCAGCAGCAGTAAATGAATACATAGATAAATGCTCATTATGGAAATTAATTGGCGCTTGGGTCTGTGATTTTTAGGTTTTCCAAAGTCACTTTTAGCCTAGAGTCTCAACTCAGGGACAGTCTGCAGGCCCTAATGGAGGCATTTATAAAGATCACAGCATAATTTCAGCCCATGTAAATGAGGATAAAAATCATTACTTACGTTCACCCCTTTGTTGAAAACCCTTTCTCCCACGTGGTTTGCCAGCATTCTCAGCACCATTGCCCCCTACAGAGTAAACACCAAATGCATGTGTACATTAATATTCACAGTAAACTGATATGAGTGAAACAACAGAAACAAAAATATCCAGTAACACTTTGATATTGATTCCATGATTGTGTGTGGTCATGTTTTACACCCTTACTGTGGTTGTGAGGTATGATGTGTATTCACCGACTCCCTACCTTACTGTAGGTTATATCATCAAACATCTCAATGATCTCATAAGTCGTCTGGACGTCTTCCTGTGGAGCACTGAGAGGATGGGATGAGGCCAAAGCATCCTCCTCAAATGCTATATGGAGGTCGTTCAAGATAAATGCGTCTCTCTGAGGAAGAGAGAAACCACAAGTTGCATAATTACATGAGAAAAATACAATGCACTGAATATCTTCTGAGAATCATACAGAGCCACTGTTTATATCTTGCCTGAAGTGGATATAATGTTTGTTTGTTTTTTTACTTCAACACACATTAAAGAACATGCAAATGCTGTTAAAGAATACATACATATAATACAATACAATATAAAGGTTGTCAAAATAAATTAAGAAAGAGAAAAATAATATGACAGATTTATATGAAAATCATTCTTGCCATTTTTTGCAATCATTTATTAACCAAACAAAGGAGGGCTTGCTATGTCTCCAATTGCTACAACGAATATGATATTTACCAGTGATTTTGTTTAGTTGTAGAGAATGTTGTGGTCAGGAACGAGAAGCATACTTTTGTTTAATTCTGTGTGAAATCAATTACTCATTGTTTCAAAACTACCAAGAATATTGAGCGGTAAATCTACCACTATCATTTTGAACTGCATATGTGCCATGTGAGAATGGAAAGCTTGACAGGCATAGCAACAGTAACTCAGGAGGTGGGGCTTAGTGAACAGTCAGCTGCATCCAGCTTTTTCTAATATGTATTTTTCTACACAAAGACCATTTGATTAAAAAATTACAAAGTTTTGGAACTCAAATGAAAATGTATGAATATTTGACTGACTATGTGAAAAGATGTAAAACTGAACTTACCATCTGAAATAAGGGCTCAACATTGTCCACTGCAAAATATGACATGTAGGTGGCGAAACCCTCATTCAGCCAAATTTGGTTCCACCATTTCATCGTCACTAGATTTCCAAACCACTGGCAGGAAAAGGAGAAGAAATCATCACCACAGAGGTAGCAGTCCATGTTTTTTGTTGCAAGACAAGGTCACATCACGGTGTTCTTATTCAGAACTATTAAAATTTGTGAGAGGGTTAGAATGAAGTACTTTGATCCAAAAATAAAATTGATCCATATCCACAATTTTTATGAGGGATAATACACAAAATAGTTTCCTTTTTCTTTCTCTAACCTGGTGTGCCAGTTCATGTGCAATGAGACTGGCGATCACTTCCTTGTGCAACAGTGAAGACACTCCCTTTTCATAAAGCAGTGCTGCCTCCTGGTATGTGACCAATCCCCAGTTTTCCATTGCTGCAGGATTTAAGTCTGGCAGTGCAATTTGATCTGGAGGAATCACACATTGACATGGACAAATGATCAAATCATACACCTACAATTACTTATCCAGTACTTATTACTTATGATACTGTCCAAGAGTATCCAGTTAGTATAGAAGCATCCAATTATATCTTGACAAAGTTTTACCTAGCTTTGTCTGAGCATATTTAATTCCAAAATGGTCCTCGTAGAACTTGAGAATCTTTCCGCTAATGTTGGCTGCATATTGAGTGTATCCAGCCTCAACGGCTGCAGGGCGAGCATATATCTGTATGAGCAAAAAAACAAGAATAACAGTTCAGGATAATGAAATGATTTAGCTATTGGATACAGTTTTGGTATTTGGTATATGAATGGTATTTTGGTATGGCATTAAAACCATACTGTACAAAACCTATTGGCAGGTCTAATATTTTTTCCAGTAAACTTTTGATCAAATTGATATTTGGAGAATAAAGTTATAAATTTGTTGGCAGAAATGTCACAGTAGCCAAAGTTTCAGTCAACACCATTCCAACTTAAAGCTACAGGAGCATACATACATTTATGGGAACACGCTCACGATCGGATTTGGTTTTTGTTTCGAACTCTGAAACTGTGAAGGCAAACAAGTATGTAGACATCCTTTTTGTTTCATGAAATTCAGTCCATTTCCAATCACCCATGGCTCCGTCGTCTAAGACAGTGGAAACAAAGCAGACCGGTATAAGGAAGGACATCATTTATTGTGTTATTACAGTTCATCTGTTAAAGACATACTTTTGTTGCCATTTATTGCCTATTAGCCTCACATTATCAGAGGAGCTTTTTCACCTTTTTGTTTTGCATTTGCCAGAGCTTTTGTGTTTCGCCTGTGGATGATGGTCAAATTAAATTCTGCCTTCATTTCTGGCTCATCAAAACAGGGAAACACTTTCCTGGCATCTGTTGGCTCCAAATTGGTGGCGGCAATGTACCTATGAATACATATATAAGGACAGTCAGCCGATCATTATCTGCTATATACTGAAGGAAAAACATAAATAATAATAAGGAAGTGTTTGGATGTCATAAAGCACCCATGTGACTTTGACTTTGAATAGATACGTTCAAAAGCATCAACAAATGAACATTGTGTCTTTTAAACTTTTTGATACTGGTGGTCATCTTGTTCACGACACACACTTCAAGTCAGATGCTGGATTGTGTACTTGGGAGAAACAATAGCAAACATACAAAAGTTAATCCAAAACAAAAAAAAAACCCACCCAAAAACCCCAAAACACACATACTGTGTGTGTGTTTGTGTGTGTGATTTCATATTGTGTTCTTTTTACCCAATGAGCCTCTCATGATAGTAATAATACACAGAACAGTAATTAGACAAGACAAAAGCCTAAACCATGAAACCAATGCAGTTTGATTACTTTGAATAAAATCTGCGATTCTTCTTTATTATGCGATTCTTTTTAATCTAGAAAACTAAACTACAAAAACACATAAATGAAAAAACAAGCTTCTAAAAAATAACATGTCTTATTTTCCATTTTTAGCTCTAAAAGCAGCTTGTGAATTGGTCAGATTTATTATTATAGCTATTATTATAGCTATCAAGACACAAGTTATGGTGTTTGATTTTACTTTTTATTTTGTATATTATCTCAAACCTTGCAGTCAACAACCTCACACATTGCCACCTCAGCAGCTCTGCATTGGTACTTGAGCTAAATTCTGATGTCAGCATGCTACATGTTCACAATGGCAATATTAATGTTCAGATATTTATCAGGTAACATTTGCCATGTTTACTGTTTGAGATTAGCATTCATTAGCTGATTAGTACTAAACACAAATAACAGCTGGGGCTGATTAGAATGTCATTATTACAATTATTACATATTTTACATACATACATGACACAATCTTTTTATTTATTAAAAATAAATAAAAAGATGAATGATTCAGCATAAATAAAAAGATGAATGACTCATCATGAATACATTGTACTTTATCACAATTAATTTACATTTTAAGTATTTTGGCTCATGTGTTTATTTGCTCTGTAATACCACACATTGCTGAAATAATATGGGGAAGTGGGTTGAAGTCACCACTACTGCACATGAACACTTTCTGTTTTTAACTGATCTTTTTTTTAAAAAAAAACATTTGTTTTTATACAACTTCTGCCAAGAAATGTGTTACTACAATCTTGTAGAAATGCTACAGTGCAGTTGTTATCACAATGCAGTTGATACCACTGTTACATATAATGTAGACTTTGCTAGAGAATTCTAGTTTTATACTTTGTATTTCAGATTTTTAAAAATCGAATTATTATGTAAAAACATTACAGTTACTGAGCCGAGAGCACTCTCACTCAGATGTTTTTTCTTAGTTTGTTTGCTGTCTCAACATGAATTTGATGGGGGGCTGGTATCAGCTTATGGATCATTTTAGCTTAGAGCAGGGGCTACAGGTGTTGTGGAGTTGGAAGGTATTTCTGAAGCTATTTGATTGTCCGATAAACAGTTCTGATGGAGTATATATCAAGAGATCTCTTCTGAAAAATGCTTCCAATAAACAATACCACTCATAAGTTTGGAGAGGCTTCACCTATCAAATGAATATCTTGCAAAGTTACAGTCTTTTTAGTACAACATTCCTTATCTGTTACTTTCCCTTCAACACAGTTCAGCAAAGAAACACTGTCTAGGGAAACAAAAAGAGGAAACTTTGTAATAAAATTCTTGTAACTTTGCAAGATCCTCACTTGATTTATGTATCTCAGACTTTGGATCACATACATTTGAAGTGCATTAGGAGGACTTCTTTTGATGGCTATTTTGAACAGGATAAATGATTACGGCAAGCAAAACTTCTTTCAATATTCATGTGTTTCAAGACTGCAAAACTTTCACATTGTCTACCTTCATCAGTGGTAGTAGGTGACAATATCTATATGTTCTTTCACTTTTTGTGAAACTGTCTTAATTTTGACTCTGCCATAGAGAGCTTGAGAACATAAGATGTGGATTCACCTATAGAATACTTTCAGGCTGGTTATCTCAATTTATGTCTCCTAAAGCCACTGAGAGTTCTCAAATTCGCTGCTCCCCCAGTGGTCATACCAAAAAGGTGTGCTTATTACCTCCGCTAACCAATTCACTGCGAGAAAACCTGAAAGGATTGTTTCATTTTCCAATAAAAAAAACTGTATGCCATCAGAATACTTTGAAAGAGGCTATGATCACACATTCTACCCTTTAAAGCTTTAAACTTATCTTTTTTTTTTTTTACTTACCTCACTGAGTTTGTATCACCTTCATATGCTGGGGGACCTTCATTGTACGTGCTTAAATAAAGTGCTTCAAGATTTTCCGATATTTCTCCCTTGAAAGCCAGAAACAAACTGTAGTTCATTCCTTTCTCCAAATCCTGAGCCAACTGGATCTCCAGGAAGTCACTTTCATCTTCGTGGAATGACATGTTGGTCACTTGTAACTTCTGATTGCCGTTTTTGTTCCTCACGTCCGGTCTAAAAACTTCCAGGTTTTTGCTGTGGAGGTAGATGCTTCTAGTACTCTGGGCACAGTAAAAGTACACAGTAGAGTTTCCTTCGAAGAGCATCGTCTGGTTGGGACTGGTGACATTCACCTCCTCAATGATTTTGGGGTAGAGGTGAGGCTGGATGAAGATCTTGTAGCTGTCAGGTATGAGATTCTTCGGCAGCCGCATGGTGGGCTTTGGTGCCACAGTGGTGGGAGGGATTGTTGGAGGTGCTGTCGGATTCAGTGGACCAATCTGATTCTGGTACACAATGATCATCGTGATCATCCCGCCAATGATAGAGACGGTCAGGACGCAAAACGCAGCGGCAAAGGCCATGGATATGATAGATCCTTTCGGCATGGTGGCTGCTTCTTTTGGCGACTCCTGACAGGCCTTGATGCTTGACTGGTAGAGATGAGTTTGATGAGTCCCTGAGAGTGTATGCCTCTGGTCTGCAATGACTGATCTGTACACATTCAAGTAACCTCCCTCCCATAAACGGGGTTTGGCCTCAGCGATTAAGGGCCTGTCCTTAGATTAAGCATTAACTTGGGCATTACCAAGGGAGCAAAGAGTAAGTGTAATAGTGTGAAGAGGGTAATGTTCATTGGCCTTGTTGTAAATAATCCGTCTGATTGTGCTCTCAAACATCTGGAGGTGGTTACTGTGGTCTTGCCACTAATGCAGGGGTTGGGTAAACCTCAAGGAACACTTTATCCTCACGCTACACTCTCCAATCCATCACACACACACACACACACACACACACACACACCTCCTCACATTCCCTTTCTATGAACATTAGCGCACACTGTCCGAACCACGGTAAACACATGCCTCCCTGGATACAAGAGCTGCTCGTGAAGAAAATCCACCGAGGAGTTAGAAGAACATCAGCATCGTGTGGGTGTCAAGAGTCCCATGTTGCGGAAAATATTTACTTCAACTTCTGCTATCGACGGCCAGGTGAAACATCAGTGCAAGGGATTGGATGCCAGTCTCCAAACATACATGTCAAAATAGATCCTGTACAATTGACAAACTCCCAACAAATGAGAAGCATATGAAGGGACTGCTGAGTGGGCTGGATGAGAGAGGAGGAAAAAAGAGGAGGAGAATAGAGGACAGGGTGATTTAGGAAATCATTGAATTTGCTGGAAAGCCCCCAACCTCAGAGAACCACGACCACCATGACCAAGACACACACACACACACACACACACACACACAGACACACACATTCCTGACCTCAGGAGAAGAAATACAGGGAGACAAATAGGCAAAATGGGAACAGTGTACGAAAGAGGGCCTAGGCTGGGTGCAGCTAGGGTTATTTATTCTGAGAACAGATGTTCTTGTTGCAGGGTCAAAGAGATCAAAACGAACCAACCATATTGAAACACTAAGATGGCACAACAATAAAAGAAAACCACGGCAGCAAGGCCACATTCCTGTTTTGCGTTGAACATGACCTCTGATTAATGTGCTGTTAGGGATGTAATGATATTTATGACACTTGTGAAAGCATTTTTTTGGTTCACGCAACTTGAAGAAACTTTGTAGCGAATTCCATGTATTCAGTCCGATTTAACATGTGCAAAAAGAAAAATAAAAAGCCCAGAAACAAATCTCTGGTGCTCACAGACACACTGTACCATTGTTGTACTATTTGGATTGGAAAGTAAAATGTGGAATAGACCAGGGGCCAGATGCATAAATGATGTTTACACACACGTGCACACGCCATTTCCCACACATAAACTGGTATTTATAAAAGCAGAATGTGTGGTGAGAACCGCACCTCATTCAACTCTTTAGACCAGATGTACACACGCGCGGGTGATGTGATGAGCTAGAGATGATTTATAAGGTGAGAGAGGGGATCTTTTAGTAAAACTTCAGTAAACAAATGTGTGTGTTTATACAGTGATTTGTAAAATGCCAATTAAAGGCACATTTATAAACATATCATGGATTAATTAGTCTTTTAATTTACATACGAGTCAATATTTTATTTTGCTCTCAATATTCTGTTTTATTTGTTATTATTATGATTAAAGTCTGTTTAGATATGGAAGCTCCAATCTAATCATTCTAATACAGTCTAAACATTTTTAGATCACTGCTAATGATGGTTTACAGTTCATGTCATACATTCATGACATGAACAGTATTGAGAGCTGCACAGCTGTGTGTAATCTTCATGTATAATGACCGCTGCTCTGCTGTCGGAGAACCTTGCTGGTGCAACACAATCTGTGAAACCTCACTTCTTCTTCCTTGTTTGTTTCATTGACAGGTGTACAGACTGGTGGAGCAGGTGGTAAACTGATATGAAAGCAGCTGGTTCAGGGTGTGTCTTCATCCATTTGTGGATAACTGTGGGAGTGGAAATGAGTCTTGGGCACGTGCGCACACTTCCTCAACGACTGAGATTTATAAAACGGAACCAGGATTACGCACAGCTTTATAAATCCGATGAAAAAAATGTGTATGTATATTTATGGCTTTGTGCGTGCACAAAGTTTTATACATGAATCTACACAGAGTTTTATGCATCTGGCCCCAGATGCCACAACAAAGTTAAATGTGGAAGAGACCAGATGTTACGTCTGTACAAACGTTAGGGCCTCCAACCTCACTTCTGGTCTTCAAGCTGATAAATGCACAAACACAAGCATGCGCAAACACACACACACACACACACACACGACATATGATGAATGACAATTGAGATTGAGGATAATTCTTTACAAAGAATCATGTGAAATATTGTACAATCAAAGTTTTATCATTTCCATCAAACCTCACACATACACTTGGTATATTCCAAAGAGCATAAATACCCTCAAGCACAAATCTGCTACTTGTACAGCACATGTCCTGGAGTGAAATGATCAGAATCCATTGATTTAGAGGACAATGTCACACTAGTGCAGCTGTAAACACAAGGTTCCGCTGTCAGACGAGAAATCTTCATGGCCAAACCTTTGACAATAAGGACCTCTGCTGATTAGGAGGATTACTGCAGAAGCACTGATTCTTTTTCTCAGCTGTCAGAGACAAATAGGTGAACCTCCTGGTAAAAAGGAATGAAAATAAAATTTCACAAACTTCACATACACTATCTGGAGTCCAAGATCCAAAACCTAATCCACACATGGAAAACAGCTGGACTTTGGTCACTCAATTGCTGCGGTGCTATAAGCAACAACAAGCTCCCATGACAGCAATGGAAATATGGAAAAACCTTTCCAAATAAGAATAGTTGATACATTTCTTAATTTTAGAGTCAGCAAGATTGAAATCTTTTAAAACCTCATAAAATCATTGCATTAGCAGTCGCTGCTTTTGGGAGAAACGCACACAATGCAATTCCACTAATGCCACACACATCAATAATGAAACAACCCCAAAAAAAAGGCCTTTCAAGACAAATATGTTGGGGCTCAAACTGGTCCCGCAATGGAATGAACTCTGGTTTAGTTGGTGCAGCATTCCTGACAGGCTGTAATAAGAATTACACCAGCTTAATGCTGCCTGTGAACGTGTCAAGTATTTAGCAGCCATGTCAGAATGCTGATACAGATCAAGTTTGGGTTTTCAGGATATATGGGTTTCTACAGGATTTGACCCTTGATCCATTTTTGGTCCAATAAGTCTCTTTACTTCACGCTGATTGTTGAATTTTTTTTTTTTCTATATTACTGAAATTACATAGTTCAAATGTGTCATTAAGGATACAATTTATTATATGTATTGTATGAGCATATGATCAATTTAAGTCCATTTTTAAAAAAATATTTACAGCATGTGCACACCTGATCTTATCTGTCAACTGTGCAATTCTCAAAGCAGAGGACTCTATTCCTGTATTTTCTATACAGCCTGGTTATTCCACTGGAAACACTGGATGACTGGATGTTTGAGGATAATACAATTGAACTCAATCAATGACCAAATTAATTACAATAGTTGAATTTACAGTACAAATCAGTTTTCCATCACTGCTGTTAGGGGGGGGGGGGTTGTATTCAACTTCTCAGTAATCTAATAGTGAGAATAAAGTCCATGTATATTAATATTTTGAGAAAAATCAGTAACATTTCATGTGAGTAAGCTGTGATATTTCAAGGTTTGAAAAGTTGGACCACAACTTTTTCCTAATATTACAATTTGAAACGATGACTTCTGTCCCCAAACGCTGCAACTTTATCAACACATTACAGCTTTTTCCTGAAAATTACAACCTTTTCACAAAATATAATGCTTTTTTTTTTTTTTTTTTTTTTAAATTATGACTTTTGCCTCACACAAATATTAAGACTTTGTTATCAAAATATTTTACCAGTGGTCCTAATACTCCACTGTACTATTCTCTGTGGAATAAACTCCGGCTGAGTTTAAAATGCACACCTTTCCACAACTTGGAGAAGTCTTTCCACTCACTGTATTTAGTATTCTTTTCACAATAAATTGACTGTGCATACCCGACTCAGGTGGAGTTGTGGTAAATGTCGTCATGTTTCCGGCACTGAGTGGAAACCAATCCAGCTCACAACACAACACAGTGCAGTCAGCATGGAGCACCTTTGCTTTTTGGAGATACTGGACAAAAAATAAAAAAATAAAACAATAGAAAAGAAGGCTGTGTGTCATTGTCTCGTCAACTTTTGGTAAAGTATTTCCAGCTATAACAGCAGCTTTCTGTGGAAGAGCTAGTAACAACCTCAGTCTCAGTTTTCTTCTGCAACTATATTACATCCCTCTGCGTAAATAATAAGTTCATTCAGATAGGGACAAAAATGGTGTGTGTTTTCTGGAATCTACCAGTGAATGACCAGTATGCACTTGATTTATTGTAAGTCATAGCATTGACTACCACAGCCAGCTGTCTAGGTGCTGGACACAGTAACAGGACTGTTCCAGGATGGCAGACAGCTCGCCGTAGCTCTCCTCTCTCCACGTGGGGAGGAGCCTCTCATTGTTGAGGGCCTGGAGCTTTGGCGTCCCCTCCCGGAGGACGTGGTACAGGCAGGGCCACCGGCTCTGGATCCTGAGCCTGGTCCGCCGGTCCAGCGTGATGCCGCGGACTATCTTCTTGGCTCGTAGTTCTCGCAGGGCGGGCAGCTTCAGACAAGAGAAGACCAGGCCCCGACTGGGCGACACGTCCAGGAACTCCAGAGAGAGAGACTCCAGAGTGTAGGAGATGCCCAGGTTCCTCAGCGGCACCAGGATGTGCAGAGTCAGAGACTTCAGGTTAGGCAGAGATTTGGTGAGAGTCTGCAGCGTCGAGGGAGTCACTCCTTTGAAGACCCAGAAATATTTGAGCTCGAGGACTCGGAGCTGCTGGAACTGGGTGAGCAGCGACACGGACAAATCTGACCAGTCGAAGTGTAAGCGCATCTTGGAGATGCGCGGGCAGCTGTGTGTGAGTTTGGTCAGCAGCTCCTGGAAACTGGTCACCTGTCAAATCAAACCAGAGAGATGAAACAAGTGTATGGAGATCTGTTTGCGTAACAAGTGACACGTCAGTATGGACAAGAACTATCAGTGGCTCACAAACTTTTGATGGCATGTCTTGCTTTGGAGGCCAAAAGAATGTCACACCTTTTCCGACATGTAAAGTGATTTGTGCATTTTTAAAATCAAATCAAAGCTTTTCAGCAGTTGAAGCTCTTTTTTTTTTACTGATCAAGTAAGGATGAGTAAGTTGAGGATCAGTAAGTGACACCACCACCATACAGGGACCTGTATGTGTAGCTAACAGAGGCACTTCCGTCTCACGGTGACATCACTTATCAATCCTTGGGCTGATGCCTATGTTGTCTCTGCTGCAGGGGAATACAGGATCCATCCAAATACACACAATTGCAGTCTGGAGCATTTCAGTGTGTGCTCAGGTACTGTCAGGTAGTAGTAGTAGGCAGTTTGAAATATACCCACACAAACACAACACTTAACCCACACTTCTCCTAATATACTGCTTTGAAGGGATATTCTGAGCCAAGTGTGCCTCACAATTCATCACAGCATACTGCACAACACTGGTCCAGTTGTTGTTGGTGGTGGTAGCGCACCTATAGGCCGGTTTTAGGACGGACAATAATCAACAAATAAGAAGAAGCTGAAGCTTAAAAGTTGGCTTTAGCGTGAATATTAATATACAAATGCTGAAGTATGACTGGACCCCCCACAAATGGTTATCACCAAATATGATCTGCTATACTTATATCTCATATCTGACCGACACTGTCAAGATAAATTTCATAGATTTTGAAAAATATGTTCCATTCTTAAAAAAATTTTTATCAGACAGAAACCATTCAAAATGATATTGTATTAAATCTCTTTTATGTAGCTTAAATGAAACCTACCTGCTTCTAGATAACTTGTGGCAAGTCTCTACAAAAAGTATGGTGGTTCGTCAAAATGAATTGCTTGAAATGTATGTAGGTATAGCTACTAGTGCAGAGTGGACCTAATAGTGGGGATAGCTTCAATGCAGTGGAGCTTCATTTAATGTAACTGGTAGCTCAGCTCATTACACTTTCCGAGTAGCTTCCCCAGTACTGAACGTGAGTGATGACGTCTGGAGTTTCAAACGTCACTGTTGCCTCAGAAAGTTCTTTAATCAGTTTGACAAGTTTTGCAGTTGAACAATATGATGTCCAGGTGATGCACACAACGGTGAGATAGAAGAGAGAATAATTGAGAAATATGGTGATGTACACTAGGAGCATTTCCTCCTGATACCAAGTAATAATACATCATTCTTATCAACTGGATTGATAAAGAGGGGCTGTGATGAAGAAGAACGTCCTATGATTGAACACAAAAGTAGAAGATCTGATCACTTTTAGCCTCTTTTCACTGGTTACTGGTGAGTTTTACAACAGATTTTTTACTGATGACCTTTAAGACACCTCATAGTTTAGCTTCCAGTTGTATAAGTTGAGTTGCTGTCGGAGCGAAGCCTCAGATCCTCAGGCAGGCTGCTTCTGACGATTCTTCAATTTCAGTTTCATGTCACATAACCGCAGTGTCCACGGTCTGACTCCAGCAGCAGACCTTCGCTGCGTGTTGTTCCCCATCTCTTTCTCTCCTCATTTCCTGTCATCTCTCTCAAAATGTCACTTTCTAATAAAAGCATAAAAAGGCCTCCCACCTCTTTCCCAAGCTGGGCTTTTGCTGTCATTGACTCTCAGCTTAGTGACTCCCTGCTAGAGGATCTGACATCAAATCACTTCACTTAAAACTGTATTTAATTACTTTTATTAATGTTAACACAGTGTTTCCTCTCCAATGTGTCTTTTTATTGTGATTTTATCGGCCTTAGAGAAGGGTACTCAAATGCATTTTTTAATTTCACTGCTTGCTGCAATCAGAAGCCACCACCGACATGTGAATCTAGTGCAGCTTTAATTGTAAATACATTCAATGAAAGCTTGTTACCTGGTCCATCTTGGTTATGCTGTCCTGGTGGGAGCTGGAGCTGGAGTGGACCCTGAGGTCCAGCGGCTCCAGAAGAGTGAAGGTCCAGTTGAGGTCTAGGTGGCTGAGGTCCCTG
Source organism: Euthynnus affinis (assembly GCA_029490765.1). Classification (NCBI taxonomy): domain Eukaryota; kingdom Metazoa; phylum Chordata; class Actinopteri; order Scombriformes; family Scombridae; genus Euthynnus; species Euthynnus affinis. The sequence goes on along the minus strand of CM055844.1, from coordinate 31,229,535 downwards.
CAGTGGATGTTATCCAGCAGGTGGCTCAGCAGCTCGCCCCACTTGTTACAGCGATCGCCCAGGTCGAAGCTGGCCTTCAGGGTGAGCAGGCTGGCCCGGCGGGAGATGAGGTGGTGCGTATAATGGTGCACCCAGGACTTCCACCTCTCGAACTCGCGGTTGGAAACGAGCAGCCCCTCCTGACCCAGGTGGAAGACGCCGCGACGGGAGTAGTCGGCCACCCGCCACAGCTTCCACGAGCGGATGAGGCAGCTCCAGCTCAGGCAAACCAGAGCGCAGCTACATTTATCCACCTCATTCAGAAATGACAGGACATGCAGCTGGCACTCCACCGGCAGGAAGTTGAAAGGGAAGTAGTCGTCCACTGCTTTCCGCCGGCTGCTTACGGGAACTAGGGGTCTCTTCCGCGGTGACATGATGACAGAAGGGGATATAATGTTGGTGGTCATTGGTGGAAGTCAGAATCTCCACCGGGAGGTCTTGTGGTCTGGTTTTGCCATAAATCTCTCTATCCTGGTGTGGGCTTAAAGAAAAGAAACAGACAGGAAATTAATACAGTTGTAGAACTTTTTTATTTTTTTTTGTGTAAACTCCACTTATTACTACTTTTAGGAATATGCCAGATTTCAGGACATTGGCCTTTTGGTCAACTCATCCTTTATGTGACCAAGAAACAGATGAGAAAACACTGTTCTGGTTTAATAAGAAGTTTGCTTATCAGCAGACAGTACAACTCACTAATGAGCACTAAAAGGAGATTACCACTCATATACAGTACATTATATGTTCACAGTTTGCTCCACCTGGATAGCTCAGTTGCGAACTTGCACCACTTTTCAAAAAATTAGAAAACTGAAGAACTAATCTTGAAGGTAGTATTAGTATTAGTACAATTCTAAAATGTGGTTCTGGTCTGTTGATTCGTTTGTATATATTTTAAGTTATTGCACCTTGTTGAGAACTGAATTGTGGTTCAGCTAGAACTTAAACTTTGGAGTATTAATCCAACTCTCTCTCTCTCTCTCTCTCTCTCTCTCTCTCTCTCTCTCTCTCTCTCTCTCTCTCAACTACTACTGACTCATCTGTTGGGCCACATACACAATTATAGCTTATATGAACTCTTAAATTAGGTGGCATTCTCATTTAAAGCCCTACATAGAAACGCAGTAGGACAGAAATGTCGGTCGTTCAGTCATCGATTTATTATTAAAGAGCTCTCATTACTTGACCAACCAGCTCGTTTGCAATAACCTCGATGCAACGTTGGTACTTCAAAAATTCTCTGTTGACCAGCACGTAATATAATACACACGTGATCACTTTTACTAAGATATTTTTTATTAATAATGATAATAATAACAATAATAACAGTTAAGTGACACGTCAAATTGTTATAACATGACTGGAGGTCTTTTGGTAGCTCCGTTATTTCTTCTGTTTACTGAATAGGTTCATTCCTGCTTCAAGGGCGAATGTGACGGCTTCTTATACGTAGTTTGTAATATTGGTGACTTGATTGTGAAGCATTATTTTTGAGATATGAAGTCGTGTCGTTACCTTTTGCTCGATCAGGCTTCCTCTCGTCCTCAGTTAAAGAGCTAACCTGCTAGTAGTTAGCAGAAAGAGAGACAAAGGGGTCCCAAATTAATTAATTCCTACATATTGTTGAAAATGTTGTAGGTTTTGGTATACACGAGCGTGTTAAAGGCTGTGTGTCAACCTAATATAAATCCAGAACTTTTAAAAAGCTGTAGAGAGCAAATATTCAGTAACTAGGCCAGCTAGTTAGCTGCAGAACAGCTGAGCTCTGTTGTTGTTTTTGTTGTGGTGATGATGTCATCAAAAGCCGCCGAGCTGCACGTTTTGGACTCTGGCGTAGCGCCGCCGGGCGGAGGGTGGTGTTCGAAAAGAAACATATATCATCTGTATAACCTTATCGGTGCAAACTGAGAATGTATTATCATATGTCATTGTTAAACACATTAGCCCCAATGGACGTAGCTGGTAGACATTATTTGTTGTACTGCGTAATATTTAAATATCTCAAAGCGTATTAGGGATTAAATACAGCGCACCCCCTGCTGGTGAATGTGTGACTAGAAGTTAGGAGGACAACCTTAGAGTTTCTTTCTTTTCCTGCTCTTTGTTAGACCTGTTATATTTCACACTTTCACGATATTAATTCAATAAATAATTGTTCCCACTCAATGTGTTTTAAGTTAATTCGCTCGTTACGTTGTTCTGACACAGTTTCATGCTATTTTATTCCTATTTTGCTTGAGGTGCATGTTTCACCACTAGGTGGTATCAAAACACAACGTGGGTCTGGTGATGCAGGATGACTATGGAGCAGCATCCTCTGCGGTAGTTCGTACTGATCCTGGATGACGGAGCACGGAGATGGAGACATTTCCCTCTCTCCTCTAAAGGCGTGCATGTATAAAACACTGCCATGTGAAGCTGCTGTACTTATTTTTAATGTGTTTTACGCAACCCCTGAGAGAATAAATTCACACAGAGTACGGGGCAAAATTCAGTGTCATTACAGACCGGCTACATATGTACAAATGAAATGAAATTCAGTTTAGTGTATGACTCATGACGTATTAACTCTGTCGGGTATATAAAAGCGATGACTTCCTTCCTGCAGCCTGTATTTGGTGATACGTTTCCATATTGTGCCTTTGTTCAGCCAGAGGAAAGAGGGGGGGGGGGGGGGGTGTCGGTGGGGGGTTAAAAGTCTTTTATAGCTACATTGTGGATACTAAGAGTTATACCCAGAAATATTCTATTTACACACGCACACACAGAAGACAACGTTTCTCATTAGAAGCTAGTATGATGCCAACTTTCTTACAGGACAGAAAAGTAAAAGGTTTTCTAGCTACGTGACTGGCTGTGAGGGAGAAATGTGACAGATGCTTATGTTGCCTTCAGGGACTCCATGGAGGTACTTCTTTCGCAATATTTTCAGCCGTGGAGCAATGTTTTGACTGTCATGGTCATGGTCATAGACATAGTTGGGTGTTAAATGGTGGAAATAATTCCCCAATAAATGAGAACGTCAGTCTTTAAAATACAAATCTTTTCAGAACATTACGAATGGGTTAAGGTTTATAAATGTACATGGAGTAGGAAACGCAGTCTTTATTATTATAAGACCTTGAGTATGCGCACGATGCGTTTTACATAAATGCAAACCCTGTTTGTTTAGGCTACAGTGAAAACTCCACATTATACATTTAAAAGTTGTTGACTGACAGGGATACACAGGCTCTTAAACATTTATTACGCAATTAACAAAACACACAGCTCACATTGCTTGTACCCACACAGCTTCCATGCTGTACAGATCCCTTTGTGCCAAATGTACAAAAGCATCTGTCTGGGTGACGGGCTATTTACGTGTTGATGACACAGATAACATATTAAACACTATAATATAAAAGTAAAATAAAATATAATGCAATAATTACAACTACAGAATAAAAGTCACATAAATATTCAGCAAATTATTTTTATTTTACTTTTTTCTTTGTGTCACAGTAATTCAAAAATGATTCTGTATGTCCGATAGTCTTGAAAGCAGCACCTGGTTTGTTTTGGTCCTGCGGGGCTGTGTCCGAGCCAACCAATCAGGAAAGAGAAGGGGCGCGGGCGTGTCATGTGACCCTCCCCGCCCTGCCCTTAAATCGGCGCGTCCCTCAGATTTGATTCATTCTCCGAAGGTCCTTTCTGAAGCTCTTCTCGTCTCTTTGACTTCTTCAAGAAGCTACAACGACGCTTCGCATCTTACCACTGATTAATAAAGAAAAAGAAACAAACTACAACACTTTTGTCTTTCATAAACTTACCGAGAGAAAAGAAATATCGAATAGACAAAATAAATCCTCCTGCGACACGAACGGGCTTAGTCATCTCTCCGAGGAGACATTCACCTCAGAATATTTGAGTTTTATTCCACATTTTTAAAGACCAAAAAAAATGAAAACCAAATTCATCAACGGGGTTTCCTCCTCACCCTCCATGTCGCTGGGTCTGCTAGTGACCGAGAACGCCTTGCAGGTCCAGCCAGACACCCAAGAGGACTGCAAGGAGCTGGTCCGCCCCGACCAGCCCGACCTGGACACCCGGCGCAAGGCTTATCTGTGGTGCAAAGAGTTTCTCCATGGAGCCTGGAAAACGCTGGCGGAGGACGATTTCCACATCACCATCATAAGGTACAGTGTGTTCATCTGCTTGTGTGATGGATACAGGCCCTGCTGGTGGAAGCTAGTGTGATAATACCGTGCAGTTCAGGCAGTTACAGGCTAAACACGCCTTAAAATACATATTGTTACTATAGTATTTTACACACCAGCGACGCTATATTAAATACAGCCTCTCCAAGCTGAGTGATAATGTCATCCTGGAGCTACTCAGTGTCTTACACTGTGGATGACGTCAGAATGATGACTGTGGAAAAAGGGCCATGGCTAATACTGCAGTATCACACAAAAAAAAGCCTCATTACATATTTAAATACATGGAGCTTTCAGAGTCAATTGCTAAATCATCGTCAGCTTCAAGACGGACACAGGTTTAAAATCTTGAACTTTTGCTGTGACTGACTTAGATTGGAATAAAAGATCAGTAGCCTAGAGTACAATGTAAATTCTTCAGCCACTCCCTTTTAAATGTGGTGTTTTGGGATCACTGGGGGGGGCAATTAAGATGGCAGAATTGGTCTTATCTGCTATAGCTGCTGTTGTGGTTGTTGTCTATCCAAATAAGGTTTCATCCTGATTTAAATTTCTCATTTTATGTTTTTGAAAAACCGCTGCTTTAAGTATGAAATCATCTGTACAGGTTAGAACAGCACAAAACAGGGAAGACAAAGCAACTGAAGCTAGAACAAAAATGTATTCAAAGGAATCGTGGGCATTAGTTGAGCCACTGTAGGTAAGGGGAGAGTGTGTATTTGGTCAAATGAGCTCTAATGTGTAGTATTTATGATTATTATTGAGAATTAAGGTGTAAAGGTCCTCAGAAAATAATCCACAGGCAAAAAAGAGAGAGAATATGATCCTGTCATTCTGTAATGTAATAATAACATGTTTCATATTTTCTTTCATCTGTCTTCCAGGGGTGGTCTGAGCAACAAGCTCTTCCTGTGCAGCCTCCCTGACAGCCTGGACACTGTTGGGGACGAGCCGAGGAGCATCCTGCTGCGCCTCTATGGGGCCATCCTGCAGGTGGGAGCCACATCTCTCGTCACTTCACTTTGACAAACAGCTAAAGGCTGTTTTTTTTTTTTTATTGTTCAGAGTTACAAAGTAAGCCAAGCACTTCACAAGGATGTGTTGTCATGTCAGACAACCAGTGTCCTCTCAGTAGTTTGTAGTTGTTAGTTGGTAATTACTCAAGTTTAGCTGCTTGTAATGAAGATGAGCACACACAGCTAACATCAGAAATGTGAACATAATGCACTGATTGTCTTTGAACTAAAACTATATAAATATTTGACTTGTCTATCTTTATCACCAAAATGACCAACTGGGGTCTAAAGTTACTTTATTGTTTAAGTTGATTAGAAACCAATCAATAAACAAACAAACAAAAACAGATAATAGCTGTGTGATGTGACCACCAGAGGTTATTGTTGGGTGTGTGTGTGTGTGTGTGTGTGTGTGCGTGTCTTTAGATCATATGCTTATGTTAGTGTATGTATGCATGTGCAGTTGTGCCTTCACGTGTGTATGCGTGTGTGTGTGTGTATGTATGTGTGTGCGCGTGTTAGCCATTGTTGTACATGGTGATGTACCCCCATGGCTGTACATGCATGTGTTCTTTGCCGTAGGCTTCCCAAAGGAGCGTGCCTTGGGCACTCTTGTTCCCAGGTGAACCGACCAAAAAACACGGTACAGTATGAGATCCCTGAAATCTCAGCCTAATACAAAGACGTAACACACACTCATGTAGCACAAACCCCGGCTGTCAACACCGGGAAGATTCAGTATGGAGGGAAAACAAAGTGCTGAAACATCTCTCCTGTCTGTCTCTTTTCCTCTCTAAATCCCTGCCTTGTGATTCTTAATCACTAAGAAGTCAGATAAAGTTTTGTACTAGTGGACAACAGAGGAGCCTGAGAGTGAATCTACACATTTGCAGCTCACTCAGCTGAAAAAAAAACCCCAAAACAACAACAACAAAAACAAGACATCTGCCTGATTGCAATTTGACTTGTTGCTCCACAGTTTGAACTCAAAACAGATAGATAATGTATTTTCTTGCAGTCTCACAGTGGTTACAGTAAACACGGAGAGATAGAGGCGTTTTTTTTTATCTCCCTAAGGTGATGTGGCCGGTGTGTCCAGAGTTCATGATGCTGGCCACCCTACATTCTGCAATATTACATAGCATAACCAAACTGCTCCAAAGATAACTGTTGAGTCACCATCACACACTGGAGCGGATTGATTTCACATGCAAATACTTAGTGTCAAGAGTTCAAGGACTTCAAAACATTTGCACAAGACTCCTGAAAGCAGTATATTCTAATCTTCTGCTGGCACTTCACCGTTGGAAATGTTTTTCTTCGCACAAGCTGTTTGTTCCAGCCTGCTGCGATAATTAAAAGCCAAAGCCAAAACAAAGACACAGAGATATTGGCTGGTCACTCGCTGCTTCCCCAGCCTTAAAATTTGTCATTTGTGTCCATTAAGTGATTCATTTTCAAGTACACATTAACTGCAGGCCTGATGAGACCTGCATTAAGTATTAACTAAAGTCTGTGTTAATTGCTAATGGGCATAAAATCAGTCAGCTTTTATTGCTAGGGATGTCTGAGAGAGCACTTCACCAAGGTAACTGCAGCCATCTCCGTCAGGACAGAGCTGCCTCTCAGGAATTAGTGATCTCTAATCAAAAAGCTAATATGATTAAGGAACTCAGATGTCATTGTCAGTGTGCACTGCTACTAATGATTAAACAAACCTTTACCTACGCTGGAGGCAGCGTTTCTCAGCAATGAAGATATGTGAATCACATGCTCAGTAATGAGTAAATTCACCAAATAGATGTGTATATTTTTAGCTCAGCTGAAATTAATGTAATCTGCGGTAAAAATTTAATACCCAACAGCAGCTTTTCAGTTGCATAATCGAACATAGTTTTATCTCTCTCTTCTTCAGGGATAACACCTGCTATCTTTGCACTGTCTGACTTCTATCTCTGATCTCTTTTTTTTTCTTTTTTTCTGGCTGTTGCGTTAAGTGGGGTAGTCATTGGAGTGCAGTGAATAGTCAGACCAGTCCTCTGTGCACTGTCATGTCCAAAAGACTTGGTGTGTGTTTGAGCTCATACTGTACTATCTGCACTGCGGGCATGGCTAGGTTCTGATGTTGACGCTTCTGGACGGCTTCACATGTATTCATGGATAGTTCTTTCCTTTTTCTTTTGTTGATAGATGTCCTGTAATAAAGGGGATTCCCGACAGTCAAACAAAGAAAATCACTTGCAAGTAAGTAACTGATGATGGTGCCACCGCACAGCATGTGTCTCTGCCCAGTGTCCATCCAGCTCTTTCAGTCAACACAACATTCACCATCTCATGTGTCAGCCCCTCCCCCTCCTCACTCATGTCTGAAAATGTTTTTTTTTTTTTAATTCCCTATAAATTCTCCTGTCACTCATGTCTCTGTCGGGATAGGGTTTCATTCTCCTGATGCAGCAGTTGTTTTCGGGGGAATCACAGAGATGGCTGAACCTTTTTTATCTCCGTTTTTGAACTTGAGTTCAGAATTGATTTCACACCTGCCTCCCTTTGCTAACTCTCTCCAACAGCCTGACTGTAAAAACTGAGCAGGGAAATGCTGCAGTCATCCTACAGATTTCATTCAGCTGTGGTGGTTTATTCATTGAACAAACTGGGCTAAAAGACTGTTATTTTGATAAACTTAGCTTGAGCTGCAGCTGTTGGTTGATTGATTGATTAGTTGCCAACTATTAAATGAATAGCCAACTATTTTGATAATTGATTAATTGTCATGAGTAATTTTCTTAAATAGAAGATTTCTAAAGTCTTTCATACCAGCTTCTGAAATGTGAATATTCTCTGGTCTACTTAGTCTTGTCTGACAGTAAACTGAATTTCTTTGGGTTGTGGACTGTTGGTCGGGACAAAAGACATTTAAGGATGTCTTTGGGAAAACACTGATCAACGCTTTTCACCATTTTCTGACATTTTATGGACCAAACAACTAATTAATTAATCGAAAAAATACTTGAAAGATTAATGAAAATAATGCGTAGTTGCAGACCTAAACTTAGCTCATATGGTAAAGTTCTACTGAGGAAATCTTATTTGGAACACAGGACTGTATGTACCAAAGCAAAAAAAAAAAACCCATCAGACAAGGTGTTCTGAGAATCTGAAACAACATGAATACAACATGTTCAGAGAGTCACAGCTGGCAGCCTGAAGCGCTGCCAAGCCTCATACCCATTGACCTAGAAAGTCTTTTACCCTACATCATGTCATGTGATCACGACATTTGACTCACACATAACGATGACGGTGAATCACAACTCCTCCACCACGTGAGGTGAGGTCATCAGCTAGTTAGCTATTGTCACCACTCTGGCATCTGTCCCTTCAAGAATGCTGCTCATAGAGGCAGGTTGCCTTCCCTCTAATCCAAGCCTCCAGTCAGCAGTGTGGGTAATGCAGAACTGACCCTGTGTCAGTGTTCGGGAATAGGCTCACCTGGATCCCTCCTGATAACAATGCTGTCTGGTCAAGGTAAATCCTCTTTGGATTAGATGGGATGACACTGTATTAATCCCTGTGGGGATATTTCAAACGTCACAGCAGCGTATTAGGCATAGGGTAGATATACTGTGTCCGCTTGCAGACAGTGTACAAATAAAAGTTCCCACTAGATGTATCTGTTATTAGATATTTGTACCTATATAAATATATAAGAGACAAAAATACCGTTGTCAGATAGTGGCCATAACCTTTATGAACCTCAACTGGCTCTTAGCTGCACTTTTCCTCAGTGAAAGTTTGTTCGGTGGTTAGTTCAACAATCTGAGGTGCAGGACAAGACATGTTTGTAAGTTAGCTAGGAAGGCAATTTTAACAGGAGAGTCTGTGGCTCTTGTATTGTGTAGCAGGATGCTGTCAGGCTCAGTGTAACCATCTGCTCTGCCTATGATAGAGTTAAGTTAAGTTAAGTCTTCATCTAAGCAGATGGATGACGGAGCAGTATTTAATGAAATTAATACTAAACTAGGACAAGCCATCATGAAACCAAAGAATGTAGAATATAAATCTCTCTGCTTTGGTTTCAAATGAGAAATTATGTATGCTGTAGTAGACAAGAAAAGAATATAATCTGGTTCTCGTAGTCTTCAATGACAGTGAATTGAATATATGTGTTTTTTGGATTGTTGGTCACATAAAAGACATTTTAAGACTCTGACATGTTATAAACTAAGCTACTAATCTACTAATTTATTAATAATTAAAAAAAACAGAACCAGCAGATTAATTGATAATGAAAGTAATCATTAGTTGCCTCCCTACGTTAATTTCTGATCTCCTGTACTTTGTTATTTACTCTATTGCCAATGAAAACACAACAATTACTCCGTTTTTGTCTGTTGTCTTAAGTAAATCAGGATACAATACATTCCCACAGAAACAGTTCCATCCACAAAGGCAAACAAAATGCAGTTTTAATTCATTATTTTCATTTTTTTTTTTGCAAAGGTTGCTGTTATCAGTTATTAGTGAAACTAATTGCTTTCTACATAGATGTTTCCTATTCATTTCCTTCAATTCCAATTAGATTTTTTTATAAGTTGAAACATCTCCGAGAAGTGTTGACTTTCACTGATGGTAACTAAACTGCACTCAAATAATATACAAAGATATGTTGTAGGTCAATTTTTTTAAAAGCTTGTGAGTATGTCAAAGTCATGTTGGCTGATATATTGTTATCCGACTCTTTGAACTCACAAATATTGATATCAGTATCAGCCTTTTGCATTCGGTTTGAGTTGAGTAACACTAAGACTTTTTAGGAGTATATGTACTTGTTTAACTTATCAACGTCCTTTTGATGTGAGTTCATTCATGTAGACAGATGAGTGGAACACGTGAATTACTCTGTTTCTGTTCACTTCAGACGGGCATGGCCAGTCTGTGGTTATAATCTATCCATATACAGGCTTATTGACACACATAATGGGACAGATAAGTATTGAGGTTAAAGCAGCAGTTGTCGGCAGGTCACAGTGCACCTGCTGCAACACTCCAAGGACAGCTGCTAAATATCTCTGAGCAGAGCAGCAACACTGCTATGTGACCAGTATAACAATTACAATTCAAATGTAATCAAATACTTGCAGAGAACATGGCATGTGATTGTGAGGTTAAAGTAATAGCATCTTTAACAGGAAGGGGGACTTTATTACAGTACATTGCTGTTTCCTGTCTGAAAAACAGGGAATAGTAGGAGGGATGTGCTTATTAGGAATGTTGAAATTCTTCTATATCTTGACACTGAGCTGGCTTGACATCTACAGTATGAATTGTTGATAATTAACTTTGGAACGAGTGGGAGACTTGCCCGGGAGAGTGAGCCAAATCAAACAAGCTGCAAATCGACCACTGGCCTTTTAAAATAGGTCAGAGGAAATGAAACGGAGGCTGAAGGGAGAACTGCGGAGCTGTTGGACAGTCGATATGATGCAGTCACTGTGTGGGACACTTTTACAGCCTCTAAACAAAAGGTCAAGGGATGAATGGTGCTCTGTTCTCACATCACTGACATTTTATCCAACAAGAGTATTTTTTTTTAATGTAATCTGCATACATAAAAGAAAAGAGATGGTTTGTGTGTTTGAATCGAGACTGATTTTTTTTTTTTTTACTTCATTCCAAATTAGGAAATTAGCTGTCTGACCAATTCACTGTCCCTGCTACAACTGTTACAACTATTCTCTCATCCCATTTCTCTTAGGCGCTAAGTCTAAATATTACATTTTTGACCTGCACAAGAGCACAGTATAAACATTGTTATCCCTGGCACAGTTCTAAATGAAAGAAATAGCATGGCTTGGCCCTCAGAAACCACACTAAAGCGTGTTGGTAAATGGTATCACTTAAATAGAGATCACACACTAACTGAATCACTGAGTCAATACTTTGATCTGATCTCTTACTGTCCATTTGGCACATATAGTATGTAGGTTAGAACATACCAAAGTTAAGAGCTGAATATAAAATACATATGCAGGCTGGATGCTGCAGATCTGGGTCAGTACAACTATGTTAACGGAAATGATGCACTCGCTGACTCGTTGAAATACCGTCAGAGGACTCATACATCTTATAAGCCGACCCCACTGGAGTCTTTGCTCTGCATTTCACGCAGACCGCCAGCTGGCCCGTTGTCTGACAGTATGTGTGTCAAGATGATTATGGTAATGTGGATAATTCACGTTGGGGATTTGAAACGGCATGTGATCAGCACTCTGCAGATAAGGCATTACATAACGGTGGGGAGTTTTCTCTGAACAAATGCTCTGGGAATGAAGCAGAATGTGCTGCACAATGTGCAGGAGGTGGATAGTTTGTTTGCTCAAGATGTGGAAGCATTTCTAAAGTCTGGTATTGGTGTTCTTCTGTTATTAAAATGATGCTGATAGAAACATTATGCAGATCGGAGGAGAAGATAGATTGTTCTGTGCTTCAAACTATTTTGCTAAGATGAAACATTGCTTGATTCAGTTATAATCTGCTAAGCAAAATATCCAGATGTTAATGTGATCATTGCCAACAGCCTTGGATAGTTTACTTTTTTTAAATTTCCAAGCCTCTTCTTAAAAAAGTATTTCATCGATTTAATATTACACTCATGTAACATTGTTGCACTGATGATGGACAGTTTTAAAACAAAAAAGTCAAAAATCTAAATCGATGCAGCATGATCAGAGGTACCATCTTTTATTCCATGCTTTCTTCTTCCTTGGCAAAATCTGCCAATGACGTTATCCACAATGCAATGCAGCTAATGTAGCGTGGAGCTGGAAGCCTCAACCAGAGATGAGGTGTGAGATACAGAGGTCTGGTAACCTCCCTTCTTTCTATTTCCACATCCCCCAATTTTTTTGTCATTTTCAAACTTGTGGTCCTTAGCGCCAATCATTGCTGACTCAAGTGACATCACTGGAGGCAGTTTATCAAACTTCGTGAAGCTACATCTGGAGCCACAAAGCGCTTTATACTTTTTTTCACATATGCAGTGGTACTCTGCAACACCTGAAAACACACTTTGATCTGCAAATTCGGTGGAGTTCCTGTTAGTGAACTCAGAAATCTAATATGAGTGCGCTTTCAGAAAGAAAATCTGCAAAAATTTCGATATGTGATTAATTGTTAGTCCTTTTCAAGCAAAAATTCTGGTTCCAGCTTCTCAAATTTGTTGATTTACAGCTTTTATATTTGATATGCAATACTAAGCTGAATATTTTTTTTGGTCTACTGGTCAGACAACACAAACAATTTTAAGACAAACATTTTCTGACATTTTATAGACTAAACAAATACTTGATCAGAAATATAATCTGCATATAAATCAATAAGAAAAAAAAATCCTATTGTCAATCATTTTCTTTGAGATATAAGAGGGAACACAAATTGGCAGCTTGTTACAGGTAGGCTGTTTAAGTACAGTCACTACAATAAAATGTTTGGCACATTATCTCCCTCAGAATTCTTTACCAAACTTGTCTGGTCCCATATTTTACATCTTTGTACTCTTTGATAAAAGTAATTGCTGAAAACTGAACTTAAATTTGAATGATCAACTTTTATTTAAGTGTTACATATATAATTAGATACTAGCATCTTTCAAGTTCAGTCCAGAGTTCAGTATCAAGCTTCTCTGTAGGTGGAGAGTTATGTTTTGAGAAACATGTTTGCACCGTGCTCCAAAGTAACATCCAGGAGGCCACAAAGTGGGCAGTATTGTTTCCTTTAAGTTGGCTTCCTGCGGAACAATCAGTGTGAAACACATTCCTTGGCTGGTAGCCCAGTATTCAGATCCAAATCTCTGTCTCAGCAGCAATTTTCTGAAGGCTGTTCACTTAATAGGGTTAACTTAACAATATGTTGTACTGCTTTTTACTGCAACCTCGAAAGCAACTATGTTGTTCTAGCATTGGTCTCCTACTCCCAGGAATTACATTTTTTTTTAGGTCTGACTAAAAAGCCTTTACCACAAAAGACTAAAGGTAATAGAGAAATGATTCAAAATTTTTGTAACATTTACAGCAACATACAGAAAGGTGTACTTCGTATACCTGTAGACAGACAGGTGTAACTCCTGCACACTTGATAAATAATAAACACTTGGATTTATTCTGAAGCTATGTTTTGGTCGAGTGACCTTCATCAGGCATTTCAAATTTGAATTTTCAGCAACCTGAAAGTGAACAAATTTAATGCATAAACTGTTTTGCAAAAGCTGTTTTGTTATTTATTTGATTAGCATTGTGACTACAGCGCTTACCTTTCAGGTTATTTCAAATATTCATGATACATAAAAGTTGTTTCAATGGTGAAGGTGTTCTTTGGCACGAATGAATGTTCTGAGATTCTACCACATGGAGTAATTTGAGGTTTTTCTGTGGATTAGCGTTTCATTTCCTGCTTAAAGCAGTCATTTCCTTATTGTTTGAGTTAAAACAAGAAGAATCACTTTTTTTTTAATTGGCAAGGGTACTGAGAGAAAAGGAACTCTAGTCAAAACATGAATAAAAATGTAAGAGAACTTTTTGGCTAGCTAGCTAGATCCTGCTAACTAACTAGCTACAGACTAGTATTAATTTGAATCTAGAAACTAATTAATGGTAATTTAGCTAAGTTGCTGTATTTTAGTTACTAGCCAGAAGAACAGATGTAATAACTTAATGAATCTTTTATTAGGATTCATAGTTAAGTTTATTCAGGTGAATCATCTGTATACTGAGTGCTGGGCCAGTTCCTGTGGTGAGCCTTGCTCTGCCAACAGTCCCTCTCCCCTGCTAATGACCTCCAGCCTACTTGGTTTGAAGCCCAGTCTTCTGTCTTCCCTACACAACAGAGTGAAGCTAAATGAAATCGGTCAGAAGCCAGCGCGCAACATCAGTCTTTCAGGCTCTTGAACATGTGTTTGTATTGGTATGAGAGAAGGCTCCTTGTTAACCTCGGCTCCTGTTGCGCTCCAGGCTACATGTGTTGGTGTGTGAGTTTTGTGTGTCGCCAAGATAAAGGAGAAAAGACAAAGCCGTCCTCTCTGCTTCAGCTACTTCAACAGTGACTGGTCCTCTGAGTGGGCCAACTCTTCCTGGAAGTTTTAATCTACCTCTTGTGTTCTCCTCACCGCACTGGCAGGCAAACCCATCTAACCCTAACCACAGAATTTTCTCCTCATTTCAACTCCCCCACCTTTCTCATCCTCCCCCCGATTTCCACTGAAGCCCCTTTCAGACATGCACCTTTTTAATGTTCTGATACTTTTTTCTCATATTACATGTCAGATCTTAAGTCCTTTTTCCGTTGAAGTTGCCCTGGCAGTTTGCCTACTTGGATACCTTGACTCTCTCTGTGACTCTCATACATTGCTATGAACACTAACACCAAATTATCTTTTCTCATGCACCTTACATATTCTTTAAGATATGGTGCCACTGAATTTATTGTTGTGTGTGCTACAGGGTAGCAAATTTTAAAAATCCCCTTTGGAAAATCCCATTTCTCAAATTACCAGCAAAGACTCGCTGTACTTTTATTGATATTATGTGCTTACGAGGTAACAATAAGAGAAGGAAGGGTCATTGGTGCCAGCTCTATTGAAGCCTATAGGTGGAGATGCGTGGAGAAGCACACTAAAACCCAACATATCTACATCATATGACCTTTGATGAAGAAATGCCTCTACCAAATGAAAGATCTTCCTTATTTCGTGACAGTTTCTCTGTCCAGAAAGGTCACGTCATCTTAAACATGAAACAAGCGCTGTTAAAGCGTCCATGTCTGAAAGGTGCCAACAAAAGAATCGTCTCCTTCACGGCCCCCAACCCATCTCACTCCAACTTTCATGTTTTCAGAAAATGTGACATGGAAAAGCTCTTTGTCTCATTTGCCATGCTGTTCCTGTTGCATTTTACAGCACTGATGGGTAGAGGTAATGGTGTGGGCACATACTTTAAATGTTTCGCTGTTAGGTTTCTGACTGTTGTGTTTGTATGTGTGTGTTTTCAGGGAGCAGAGGCCATGGTGTTGGAAAGTGTGATGTTTGCGATCTTGGCAGAGAGGGAGTTGGGACCTAAACTCTATGGCATTTTCCCTCAGGGCCGACTGGAGCAGTATGTTCCTGTAAGTTACCTCTTGTTCATACGCACATGGGTTTGTAACTGTTTACTTGTGTGCTTAGTTTAACAAAGGTACACAGAATAATCGGAACACCTTCATTAAGAACACCTTAGTTTAACCTGGTTAAGACCAGCAGAGAGATTCAGTTTTAATTGAATCATTCTTTAAATTAGTTGCGTTGCCGTAATTGTAGTGTAAGTTGTTCTTGCTGCATTTGGCCGAAATGTGTCCACGCAACCGTGTAACTGTCAAGTAATTAAATGTCTGGTCTGCTTTCTCTTCGATCTGACAGATGTTGATTTATTATGAATTCTTGCCAATTTTACATGAAAACATATTTTCTCAATCAACTTCTTAAAATGAGCTACGAGGTCCTATAAGAACACAAAAGGTTCTTCCAGAGTAAGAACAGTTTTGGTTATTTCACACGCATTTCTCTGCACCAATCACAGTTCAGTAAAATTTCAATTAAAATGTCATGGGGGTTCTTTGCTTATGGTGTCAGTCAAATCAAACCTGATAGAGCAGCATAGTTGAGTTTTTTGAGTGTTCAATTTTTAATAAATAGTAAATGCTTAGAGAAAGAGAAAAAAACTAAAGTATGAGGGGATTTAAGATGTGAGCTCTCCTTTTGTTTAATGGAAAAATGTAGTGTTTGTGAGGTGAAGTGTTTATATTTCTCAAAAAAGTTTAGTACTGACAGCTTGGGAAAGAATTATATAATATGATGTGTGTGTGTGTGTGTGTGTAGTGCACTATTCAATGATACATTATTGATCGATGTTCAGAAAGAACTAATAAACCAAACATCTGCTCCTCAGTATCTAAAAAGGACTGTGTTACGCAATTCATTTTCCATATGGGAGAAAATAGTGACTTCTACCATTAAACTGAACAGTCACAAGTCATTCAAGACATTCATGTTCTTTAAACATGGATGTAGTGCAAGAACAAAAAGCTGATTGAACTTTCACTCACTGAACTTCAATACTGGAACATCCCGAAGGATTTCATGACGTCAGTAAACTGTACATAGCTGATCCATGTTTGCTAACCCAGCTGGGTTCAACAATGTTGGTGACTCAAGGTTTCTCAGGATTTTGTTGTGGATGAATTCCAGGGTAAATGGCGAATGTGCATTTTTCAGTGCTATGGATTATTGTGGTTTGGGCTACTAAAACCACATAATAAAAAATAATGGTTATGAATAAAATAAGCAGTTACAATATCTTGTTAACAGAGCCGTAAACTGGACACCTGTGAGTTAAGTGACCCCAGTATCTCAGCGGAGGTTGCAGAGAAGATGGCCAAGTTTCATGCCATGAGGATGCCTTTCAACAAGGAACCCAAGTGGCTGTTTGGAACCATGGACAAGTAAGTCAAGAAAATCTCGTCATCTTGGCCTGCCCCATCTAATGTCCTCTTTGGCTAACACCGGTGAGATAAAAGGATTAAACACTGTACCAGTATCTTAAGTGATTGAATCTGAAGATAACATATGGAGTCATTGATTACTTATTGACAAGTAATGATTTGGCAGCCGGCTTATCGTGATACACTTCCGTTTGAATTGCTTTGAAACGTGTTTGTTGGGTGTTTATAAGGTTTACATTGCACAATGTTTGTCAGCATGTGGTGATAAAGTCCATGGTCCTGCTCCACTTTTCTTCAGTGAAAGGATCGAAAGACTTGTTTATCACCACCTGGATTATGTTTCACAAACATGACTCATTTGTCCAGTTGTGTGACTGATGTGTTCATTTTGTAAAGGCTGATTACAGGAAAGAAACTTTCCAAGAGATGATTAGAGGAAAGGAGGGTTACTCTTCGTCTGGGCTACTGTGCAATAATTTATTAAAATGAAAATTCATATGCTGCTTTAGCCATTTCATAGAGGTGACTTTGACCTTTTTTTTTTTTTTTTTGGACATGTCAGAGAAGCTGGAACATAGTTTTGGTGTGTGTTAAACTCCTCAACTGTTTGTGAAGCACAGATGCTAGAATCCTTTAGCTCCATGTGAAATTTAGCGGCAGGCTGTGGGAGGATTTTATCTTTGATAAAAGAGAAATTACTAGTTCCATGACATATAGGATTGCCATTGTTTAGAATTATATTCACCCCAAACAACAAACATACCAACTGTACAGATGTTAGCTGTAGCTAGCTAACAGCAACACTGACTCAGACCATAGACTCTAGTTCTTCCTGCTGTTTTCCTCCATTTTCTCTTGTTTTCTTTTTGGCTCTATATGTGGCTAACATGTAAGTAAACCAGTAGAAATTATGCTAATGACTTATTACATCAGTAATGAAAAAATAGAACTAAGCTAGTTTTCATTCTCTCTCAAATGGTAAGTGTTTATATAGTGTAATGTGTTCATTTGCATAATTATATTACATCCTCTTTAATAAGTACAGCAGAAAGGATATGATGTTCAGGCCTGCTGGTTTTTAGTAAATCACTCATTTATAAAGACGTCACAGTCCTGGATATCATTGTTAGATTTAACTGGAACTACGAATCTCACTTCTGACTATATGGTCATAAGTTTGTGTTGTTATCATAAAAATAGATCTGGAGCGTTAATCAACCACCAATCAACCTCTTGAAAAAATATTATGGGCATTTTTCACTGTTCTTGAGAAAAAAAGAGAACAGATGTGAATATTATTTCTGATTCATCACTTTATCTGATAAACCACATTCAGATCTCTGTTCCTCTTCTCTGCACCTGCGTACACACTGTGTTCACTCACACACACACACACACACACACAGAACTACTAATATTATAATTGAATAAATACTTTATAATGCACTATAATGTAGTTGTAAGCAGATACAAGGACATTTTAAGTGTTTAGTGTGGCTAAATTTTATGCCAGTTTGCAAATACCTTATAGTGTGTTATAGACTATTTATTAACTGTTTATGTACTGCTTAGGAATGCTAAATAGGGGGACTTTGAAATAATGTATTACCTCATTGGTTCACACACTACTGTACTCAGATATTTATTGTCATTGTATTAGTAGTAGAAGAAATCAATACAGAAATGTTCTGAGTTCCAGTGAGGCCATTAATAACCTCTGATTCTCTGTCTTTGCTTGGAAAGATGTGACACCATGCCTGTCAGTGAGTCAGGACGATGTTTCTCTCACAAGATCCTGACCTCATTGTATATCACACTGCTTTGTCAGATTAAAAACAAACATCTGTGAGGGAAATGGTAGAGTAACTGTGAGTCTGTAACTCTCCCACCAGATACCTGAGCCAAGTCATGAAGCTCAATTTCACCCGAGAGTCTCACCTGCGTCGCTTCAACCGCCTCCTCAGCTACGACCTGCCACACGAGATGGATATGCTCAAGTATGTTCCTGTACACACACACATACACATACACAACACATACATGGAGAGTTTCCAGCTGTGGTGTTATGCAACAGAATGTATATAATGTACAGAATGTGTAGGTCTTATGGTATTTACAGCAGAAAAACCTCAGATTAACCTTTGAGCAATAACATTTGAGAGAACACAGCAGACTGGAACACTGGACACTGTCTTATTAATATTGCAAAGTGCTGACCTGCTCATGTTTTAAATAGTGACTGTAGAGATAAAGAGTGTTTTTTTTCAGACAGTTCTTGTTCCAAAATTCATCCCAGAAAGTGATGTTATTATAATTATTTGTTATTCTGAGCACTACCCCTATTAATCTTCAATTCACTGTGTATATTCATGTCATTCTAATCTTGTATAACATGTAAACCTTGTTGGAGGTTGGCTTCTACTCTGAATGTTAACCATTGCCAGGTAAATGGATCAAACCACTTATTTGTTCCAGCAGCTCTGTGGATTTAAGCCGTTAATCCAGAGTCAAAGGAACCACCATCTGTTGTCTCCAAAGGACTTTTTCTCACATTCCAAGATTGAAAAAAAAAAAAAAGTGTCAGCTTAAGTTTTTATTCTCGGTCTGAAGTCTGTTGCAAGCCTTTGAATTAGCTGTATAATAAAGTGCAAGACCTCCTTGGTGATATCCAAAGTATTTATTTCCAACATAGGGATCACTGTAGTCAGTATGTAAAGGTGCACACAGTTGATCTTGAACTAAAAGCTCTTGTCCAGAACATATTAAACACTCATTTCCTAACCTCCTTTTGTGTACATTCAGGTCTCTGCTGGAGTCCACGCATTCTCCTGTGGTGTTCTGCCACAACGACTGCCAGGAAGGTAAAAAACATACAGACACCGACATCCTCTTACTGTAGGCTGGACACTTGCTTGTCTCTTTAGTGATTTCGAGTGAATAACATATGTGTGTGTGTTGCTTTCAGGGAACATCCTGCTGCTGAAGGGCCGCCAGAGCTCAGACAAACAGAAGCTGATGCTCATTGACTTTGAGTACAGCAGCTATAACTACAGGTACGTTAGCAGCAACAGATTTCACCTATAGCAACATTAGTTTAAAAGATACGTCTGGTGACATTTTTCTTAGGGTCAACAAATCACATGTGCAGGCCAAAACAAACCATGAGAGTGAATGAAAGTGTAGGTGTATCCAAAGCCTGATATATTTTATTCCTCTGTGCTGTAGAGCTTGGTTGTTGTTTAAAAGCTCATCAGTGAGCCATACCACTGGGTGACATGTTATTTCATAACCATGAACTTATACAACGTAGTTTATTTTGAAACAATCTTGCTGTTGAAAAAAGTCACCGACAAACACACCATTTCCTCTTGTTTGAATAATGGCCGCTAAAAACTACAGTGCCCAGCTGTTTTAGGAAATTACTTTGGATTTTGAAAACATGAAATGATATATTTGTGATCATTTTTAAAGATATAAAAAACATAAATGTATCAAACGTATAGAATAATATAAGATTTATCCTTTCAGACTTAGCTTTTATAGACAAATAACCATCATTCTTGACTTCCTTCATGTGATTTTTAAGGCTAAAATGGTCTTTTTAGAGGTATCATACCATTCCATTACATACTGTAGAGGCATGTCAACACTGAATTTGTACCACTAGGATTTTCTTTCTAAATTTTAAACTGCAAAATGTATCCTGTACCCCAGTGGTGAAACTCAGAGAACAAACAACTACTGGGAAACGGAAGAAATGGAGAATATCTGGCCTCTGAGGGGAATGCATTTTGTTGAGTTGACCTTCACAACACATTCATAATGTTTTTCCCCAGAGGTTTCCTTTTTTCCCTGAGTTCCTTCCTTATTTTTAAGAAATACACTGCGAGTTGACATCACATAACTGTAACTGTGAGACTACATTTTTGTGCAGTTTCTAAGTGAATTCTGAGGATATTTTTAACTAGAGGGGATGTCCTCTCTAGTTTGCACTTCTTCTTTTTGAAATATATATTCAAGCTCAGCTAACAGTGTTTGAACCTTTACAAGTGAGTTTAATAAATAAAGTAAAATTGATCCACTGAATAACCTAATCCAAACGCCCTGCGCAGACTGCCAGACATTGCTGATGTTGTGGGTTTAAATCTCCTTCAGCTGCCTCTGCTGCGTCACCGTCCTTCATCCTCCTGCCAGTTCTTTTCCTACCAGCAAACCTTGGCTGTGCACCCGAAAATGAGGGGTGGGGTGGGTGAAGAGTGAAAGAGAAGAAGAGACATAGAGAGATAACCTAGATATTGACCCAGGAAGAAAGCAAAATCAGAGGGAAAACTAGAGGAAAGGGAATGCAGCCTGGCTTTTATCTGTCTTCCATCAATATTTCACCCAGGCAGTCATAATGCATGGCCACCTCCTTCTGTTAAAATATTCACTGCAGCTGTTATGTAACCATAGTTTGGCAGGCCAATGAGAACATGCAGGATGGAGGCCATGGAAAGACCTGTCAGTGTTACTAATGGAAATGATGGTGCAATAGATTTCCCGTACAGTAGTGTGCACAGAACTGGGAATAGACTGTGAATACAATGATATTATTGTACATAAGAGGATCACTTATTTTCTGCACCTTTTAGTGGTTAGAAATCAGTTTGTATCTGTGTGTTTGAATCCCTGAGTGGCTCATTTATGGGAAACAGCATAGATCACACTGGCCTTGACATCCTTAGACAAAGCTCTCTCTCTTTCTCTTTCACACAGACACACACACACACACACACACACACACACGTACTCCCACCCCCTGCAGCTCCCTTCAGCGTGGCCCCTTTAAGTCTCCTCATATGTTTCACAGCAAACACGTGACCCTCTGTACACAAGTGACCCACTGCACACACACACACCCCCAACATGTGAGCACATGTACCATCATGTATGTACGGGAAGAACACGCCCACAAACGGACACACAGACAAGTATCCTATGGATTCTTTTTTTCTCATCGGCTGACATGAGCCAGATGTGAAAACAGAGAGCAGTGGTAGGCTTTGTGTTGGAAAGGTTCCCCGGCTCCTGATAGCACTGTAGGTATCAACATGCAAATGTTGATTTAGGACATGACTACACACACCGTAGTGTATTTGCTCAAATAATCAAATTCTCAAATAGAGGCCTTTATTTATCTGAAGATTAACCTGATGGCCTTTATTTGATACTAGTTTTTATTAGAAGAAGACCTTTATTTCTGATTTATGAATATATTTCCATGATACATTTTAGCTATGCTAGCTAAAATAGTGTGGCTCTAGGTCTAGATGTCAGTTGGTTGGCCAAGCCACCACTTAGGTCCAGGTAGAAATACCTCAACAACTATAGGATAGATTGCCATGAATTTTTTATATACACTCATGGTGCCCAGAGGTGGAATACTAGTTTAATGATCATGACTTTTCATCTAACGCCACCAGGAATTCAAAATTTCAATGTATCCAGTGAAATATCCCTCCACCTACAAGATGGGTCAGCATAAAATTTTGTACACATTCATGGTTCATCCAATGCTTTGTTTTGAGACCAAATACCTGCAAAATGAATGACGTTCCCATCAGCCTCAGGTGTACTTTGTGATTAGCGCTAATTATTATTATCATTATTTCTGTTTTGGGAGCTAGAACAGTGCTACAGGATGTAGAAACTAACTCTTCCTAACTGTCAAGACACTGAGTGATTTAATACAACTATGTTGTCATCCATCATTTGTAATTGTGTCTGTCCATCTGTTAACCTTGCAGGGGATTTGATATTGGTAACCATTTTTGTGAATGGATGTATGACTACAACTGTGACGAGTTTCCTCTCTTCAAAGTTAACGCTCAGGCCTACCCCTCAAAGGCCCAGCAGGTGTGTACGATATTGGTGACTGACTTTGTCTTCTTACTCAATTTGATATTTTTCGCTTCTTCGGTTTAATTTATTGACCGCTGATTTGTGCAAACTTGTGGTGTATCCGTGTAGCTCCACTTCATTGAAAACTATCTGCGTGAGTCTGACCAAGGGTTTGACAACCTGAGCGAGGAGGACCAAATGAAACTGAAGGAGGAGCTGTATGTGGAAGTCAACAGGTGAGCTCAGATGTAGGACTTTGTGTCAGGTGACAAAATACAATAGAAAGGTAAACAAAGTACAAACCATATGTCCATGTGATTTTGACTGTAGGTTCTCTCTGGCATCCCACTTCTTTTGGGGCTTGTGGTCCATCATCCAGGCCCGGCTCTCCACCATCAAGTTTGGATACCTGGTGAGTCCTACATTTAATTACTTTTATACTTGTATAGGTAGTTAAAGTCAGTTAATATGAAGGGTGGTGAGGTGGTTATGCTTAGAGTTGGGTAATATTGAAAATTCATTTTTGGACAAGATTACCGGATATTAGTAATCCAGTTATCTAGTTATCCAATGGTCTGGTCTATTTTCATTCACAAATGTTTTCCAAATGGTTCTACTTGGCTGTTTGGTCATCGTAAATTACCATAACAACACTTGACACTTCCTCCACTGATGTTTCCCATTAAAATACTTTCTGTTGTACAAAGGACATAATCCTACTCAATATTGATAGGCATACTGTGAAACGTCATCAGGGAACGTTGAGTTTCATTAATGTTAGCTTAATAACGTTTGAAAAGACAGCTAGGTAGAAGCCATTTGATATAATTAGTGAATGAAAACAGGATTTCTGTTAAAAAAGAGAAACTCACAGCAGCAATGTGCTGAGTATTCAGGTATTAATGAATGTTTACTTGACTGTGTTCTAGGAGTACGCCATTGCCAGATTTGAGGCCTACTTCCAGCAGAAGAAGATCTGGGCTGTTTAATGGAATGAGATTGGATGGAATGACAACATGTTCAGCCAAACGGCAGGAGGAAGACATACTGGCTGATAAAGATTCCACATGCTTTACTTACACTCCCTGCCTTGAGAGTATTTGCTGGCTACTGTTGGTGATGCGTTGACCAAAGCCTAGATGTGATCACGTGGCTAGGTGCTTAAAGTACACCCCTAAATCCATTGCAGCTCAAAATTTACACTGCGTAACTCCCTGAGAGCCAAAAAAAAAAGACAAAACGTCGACTAACCTTCATCACTGGTGAGAACTGCTCTCTGCTTCTGCCTTGTTTGAACCATACCACTAACACGAGGGTTACGTTTGGAGCAGGAGAAAGGTGGATTTCGGTTACAGCTGGGTTGGAAATGTTAACATTGCATCAATGTATATGTATTGATCATTCCTTTATGGAAATGTTCTGTGGGAAAGAACCAAAATGTGAACTTGTCTTGGTAGGTTCCTGCTTACTTAAGCAGCCAGTTGCTAACTATGTATATTATATATAGATCTCAATGTGTCAGTAACCTGGCCCTATCTGTTACTGATGGGCTAGCTTGTTGGCTGGTGGAATCACGACTTGATCATCAGGTCAGATTGATGTCTACACTTCTAGATATTACATACTTGGTATTTGTTCTATTTTTCTTTTTTAAATGGCTGTATTTGATATTTTCTTCAGGCTAGGGCATTGGATTATATTTCCATATATGTGAACATTTGAAGTTCCTTTTTCTGTGTTAAACTCCACCAAATCGAAATCAAAGTAATCAAACTTCTTACTTTACAATTAGGTCTTAGGTTGCTAAGTTCTCTATTTGTAACTAGGGAGCTACATTAAACGACCATAATTTTGCATTGAAGAAAATTTCACACAGTACACTGTGGTTCCTTATCTTAGTTATGGATTCTTTGTTGACATCACTGTTTTTCTGGCACAAGTGCCTCCTACCAAGTTGCGTCATCATGGTATCCATAATCAAGAATAACGATAGAGGCAGACAGACCATATTGTACAGCTGAATTTTGCACAGATTACTTCAATTAAATTGCAACTGCAGCTGTGTAGCAACTCTGTTAAAGGGGCATTTGGTAAAATGTTGCTTTAACCATATCTATCAGTGACCAAGACTCTGTTGCTGAGAGCTGAGTCATTGATGTTAATCACTTGTCAACCCCCGCGACCCCCACATTGGCCCATATGATGGTCATTGTCTTCCCTAGTGGGATAAAAGTCTGCACAATTAACAAAGGAATTCAGTATTGGGATAGAGAAACACTGTGCCCTCTGTGTGTCAGGCTTACCTCATAGGTTCTGCTTTCAGACTTTCTCATATGCAGATGGATAATTCAAAATTGTTTAAAATGAGCGATGGTGAGAGTGAAAACTGTAACTAATTTGTCCCGCTCATCCAACCATCCTGAGACCATCTCAATGCTACCTCACCACAGCAAGTTATTATATGTGCGCCAAACTCTCAACAACTGTACTATTACACCCAGATACACAAATTTATCATCTGCTGCTAGAACAGCCTTCACTTTGCCTTTAAATGAGACATTGATATGTTGAATTTTAGTTTATTTTCTTTGCCTGGCACTTCTCACATTTGGTGAAAAACAGCTTTTTGGTGTTGTTAGCATTACTCTTTTCACTCTAATTGGTACCAGTGACCATGAGCTAACATTGATCAGCTTGCCACTACAGTAGCCTATTAGACTTGATTAGAAATGCCAACGATAGCAACAAAGCTTTCCATGATAGATATCAATTGCCTGTACTTTTTTCACATTTTCAATATTGGGAGAGTATAGTACCCAGTGGAGAACAATCAGACTAAAATTGACCTTTCGCTAAACCCCAGTTACTGTTATTACACCTACACCTACTACATCAAGCTTTCCATTCTCACACGCATATGCAGTTTAGAATAACAGGCAGATTTACAACTCAAATTTCTTTGTCAGTTTGTAATGACTGTCACTGTAGCTAGCAAATTAAGGTATCCTTAGCTAGTTTGATGAATGATGAAAGCTGTGTCAGGCTGACTCTTTAATGTTTCCAGGGAACTTATTCCATAGAAGCTACATAAATAATATTGTTAAAGTCTGAGGCTAAATCTGCATGTCCCAGGCAAAAGTCAGCATCTTTACCATTTGATGATAAGACATGGAAATATAGGAGAAGCACTGTATTCATATTGCAGTGTACAGCTAGTTAGTCTCTGTATGATAAGAAAAAATAAGCAGGCTGATTGCCTTGCTAACATACTTACATTATCAACCAGTATGTTTTAACTTTTAAAGAGTACCAACCGATATGTCTGGAAAATGTAACCCCACAGTATGGCTGTGTCTGAAATCACTCCCTATTTACTATATAGTGCACCACATTTACCCTTCACCATTTTATTTGCTAACATTAGCCTAAATTCTGATAGCATCCAGGACTGTTTTCTATACAGTGAGAGTCATGAATGGGGCTTTTGTTATGGAACCTGTAATACCACGTCAGTGACTACATAACTTCTGACTGAAGTTATGTTGAACGCTTGTGCGCCAGACAAGCTTATGATTGCAGCTAATGTCACACAATGCATTCCTCATGCTTTTGTTTTTGGTTTGGGAAAGGCTAAAAAAAAATAATACACCACCCTCTATACTCTTTAAATGCTGAGCATTGTTGACAGCCCCATGCACATCACTTCAACATGATGAAATCCAAAGTTTGACAAACCTCCTGCTGGTCTTAGTAACAATGGGTTACTAAGCTATGATTTGACAATGGGGGTTTAGCGAATGGTCAACTCAAAATGTCAATCTAAATTGTCTCCTTAACCAAAGATATTGCTCAACATCTGGTTTACTTATCATACATTACTGGTTATAAACACTTAATTTGACCCTTATATGGCATAAAATGTATGATTCATTGAAAAGCTGTGAAAAGATACATTAATAAGTGCAGCTGTTTGACCGTGCTGCTACAGATTAAAGCTGTGTAATCACCTCAAAAGTTGACATATATAAATACATATTCATGTTTATTCCAGTTTGGTTGTAGCGCATTTATACAGTAGGGTAGATTCCCTGTTTACCTGTGAGCCACTGGGATTTAGTGTGGAAACCACCAAAATGACTGTGATTTTCTTAAGTGTACAGTAGGCATTACCTTATACTTCTTGTGAGAATGGCTACACAGTCATCTACAGTGTACACAAACAGAACGAAGTGACCCAGATCATGAAACTTAACTGATCACTTCACCAGTCACCTGGTGATACTGGAACCATCCAGAGGTGTTTGAATGTCTACTGTGGCACTTTTGATCTAAGGACCGAAAAAACAATATGTACTTGAGTATTTTCATGTTTAAACATTTGGAGGTTGTTGAACTATGACTCATTTAAGTTCTTGAAATGTTAGTTTTATTTTACATGCAAGTGTATTTTGTATTTTTCAATGTTATATTTCATTTGGAATGTGCTTAATGTATAGTTTTAACTTTATTTTGAGATGCAATGAAATAAGGGATGGATCAGCGGAATGTCCAGTGGATTGGACTGGACAAATTTAGTGTTAATGGTACATCCTT
The DNA here is from genome assembly GCA_029490765.1 of Euthynnus affinis. Taxonomy (NCBI): domain Eukaryota; kingdom Metazoa; phylum Chordata; class Actinopteri; order Scombriformes; family Scombridae; genus Euthynnus; species Euthynnus affinis. The sequence continues at coordinate 31,202,279 of CM055844.1, read as the reverse complement.
CATGAGGCAATAGCCTTTATTTTAGTACCTGTTCTTTTCACAAGGGCAAAAATGTTTTTCTTCTTTTTACCTAACCTGAATTTGTACTTTCTTATTCAGAAAGTTTCTTTTTTTTAATATATCATTTGCCCGTACCTTTCTCTATACACTATGTCCAACTCAATTCTGTTGTCCCTTGCCATGATTTTATTTGTTACAGAAAAAATGGACACCATGATCTGTACCTGCTGTACATTCCATACCTGTTACTCCAATATCATGTACACTCTGGACCAAAAGATCTAATTGGTTATTTCAGCAAAATGTAATTTGTCCCCAGTCAAGAACAAAGACAAAGACAAACAAAACCAAACAAAGAAACACCCTCACTTCTGTTAACACTTGTAATGTAATATATGTAATATTAACTAACAAAAATATAGAGGGTCATGCTATAAATTATCTAAATATAAAGATGGCAAACTTGTACCTTTGTCATTCTAAATATTCTTGAGAATGTACATTGTGTTAATGTATCCCACTTATTTTTGTGAAAAAGAAAACACATGATCTGTGACAGTATGTACTCATTAATACATACTTTGTCATATTAAATGGTTTCGGGTGAACTGCTGCAGCATAGAAATGACTTTGGCTGTAAATTTACGTTTCTGCTTTGCACAAATAAAAGTTAAAGAGAAAACAGCTTGTTTCTTTTCAATACCATATACACTCACAGCCCATTGGACACATATGCATGGTTAATATGACTGTAGTGAACATGGTAGTTTTGTAATAATTGTAGACATTTTCAATTAATTAATTCATTAAAATTAATCACTGGCATAATTTAAAGACAGGTCAGCCAAACATGCAAATATATATATTTGCCTACAAGATTACAATAATAAATGAATGATGTATTAATATTTAACTTAGTTTGAATTGAGCCCTTTTTACATTCCTATTTTACTCAATCTAGTACCATATTACATGACAAGAAAATGATTATGAAATTACAGACATGAAATAAAGAATTATATAATACCAGGTACATTGAATTTGTATATATAGCATTTCCAACAGCACTTTGGGTCATTTGTTAAAAGGGGGAAATGGTTCAGCCACCATCATGATGGTGGCTGAACCATTTCCTCTGGTTATTGTTCTTTCTTAAAGCTTTATAAAGAAAGATCATTCTGAGTTTGGATTCATCACTTCCTGCCTTTCAAGACAGCATCCTCGCCTCACCACAGAATTGTAATGGGTCAAATGGGTTGATTTAACAGTATCTAAATTGCCCTGTTAAAGCAATGTTTTTTCTTTCTCCAGCTGTCCATTGACACCAGTTTAATGACCCTGACAGCTGATGTGTGTTTCTGACTAGTCTCAAATTGTTAGTGCACAGTTCATATTTGTAGTGGCTTGTGATCAGCTTCTCTGTCTGGTTCACATATTTGAGGGATACAAAGTTTATTTAGCTTGTTACTCCAACAGACTTTTTATCTGTCTGTATAATTTACCGATGAAGGTCAATTGATTTATTGATTTATCAAGTCTATTACCACACTACAAACCACACACACTCCACACTCTTTATGACTTGTTTTGTTTCTATACTGTCACCCTAAGGTAAAAAAACAAAACAAAAACAAAAACACACTGCAGCCCTCTAGCCGCAAAAGTAGTTAAATCATCTCATGACCCCTCAGATTTATCTGGTGACACTTTGGAGGGGCCTGACCCTAGATTGGGAACCACTGGACTAACTGTATATAAAGTAGTTAAATCAACACAATGCATAATGACAGTACAAAATTGAGGTACTTGTACTTTACCTGAGTATTTCCATTTGATGCTACTTTATACTTCCACTCTACAAAATCTTGTACTTTCTACTCTACTACATTTATTTGACACTTTTAGTTACTTTTCAGATGAAGATTTGACACTATGGATAATATAACAAGCTTTTAAAATACAACACATTGTTAAAGATGACACCAGTGGTTTCCAACCTTTTTGGCTTTTGACATCTTACAAAAAGCAGTGTGTAGTCAGGGTCTATGAGGTGTTAACAGTTCCATCAAATAGTGATTTTTCCCTCTAAACCCCATTAATCATCTCATGACCCCTCAGATTTATCTGGTGACACTTTGGAGGGGCCTGACCCTAGATTGGGAACCACTGGACTAACTGTATATAAAGTAGTTAAATCAACAATCAAGTTTTTTTGTTCAGACAAGCATTAGGATATCTACAAATTTAGATACTCTTCATGTTTAAATGTAGCTGGGAGTTTGACAGTACTAGTGTAATACAGATTCATGTGGAATATGCTCACTGATATAATGGACAGTGAGAAAAGTGAGATGGTGGAATGTCACAGTGAGAGCAGAAATGACTCAGACTTGGCCTGGTGGAGTGACGCTTCAGCCAATTGCATTATCCATATACAAGATCACCTCAGCTAACGTCACACTGTTGATAAAAACACCATTCATTCATGTTGTTCAGGCCAGCACTCAAAACTATTGCATTTTGAGTGGACAGCTACTGTTGAGTCCATGTTTCTCAAATGAAATGTTATCTGGCAAGATGAAATTTTCTTTCTTTCTTTCTTTTCTGCTTTTAGAAAATTGACACAATAAGCCATCTACAGTGTGATTAGTTCAACTTTATGCCAAATCACTCAGTAACATTTATTAGTGGTTGACTTTATACTCAATGTTTCCTCACTGCCCAATGAGGACACGTGCAAAACAAATACCCATAATACACCATAAACCAAAGTCTGTTGTTGGTTGCACCACTTCAAAAACAACTGAGATAACCTGTAGACCAGTTCCACAGTACAGCCACGTCTTATATTAATTCGTAGACTGTAGATAAGAAGCATCTGTGATTTCACTCCTGAATGGATAGTTTGAAGCTGGGATTTAAATGTACCTGTCTTTGCTATCTGAGCAGATCAAAAAATCCAAATCAGGGCAAAGGGGATGAAGTACTAACAGCTGACCACAATAGGCTTAAACACTTATCAATCAAGAAAACATTTACAAAAACATATTTTAAGCCTCTCAGCCTTAAAACTTAATATCTATTTGATGAAACAATTATTGTTAAAATCACCAACAAAACACAAACCAGTTAGATTAACTACTGACCAACTTCATGTGTAAATGTGTATGTGTAGATGTTTATTTTACAAGACAAGTAAGAACTAACACTGTTAAAGACACATGGATTATCATAAATTCATGCAAAAAGGATGAATTAATTCATGCAATACCTCATGAACTATCTGGAATGTGCAAGAATTAACACTATATCATTCATACCTTAATGTCAGACAGTGGTGGAGAGTAACTAAATACATTTACTGAAGTTTTGTACAAAATTGAGGTACTTGTAGTTTACCTGAGTCTTTCCATTTGATGCTACTTTATACTTCCACTCTACGAAATATTGTACTTTCTACTCCACTACATTTATTTGACGCTTTTAGTCACTTTTCAGATGAAGATTTGACACATTGGATAATATAACAAGCTTTTAAAATACAACACATTGTTAAAGATGAAACCTTTTTGGCTTTTGACATCTCACAAAAAGCAGTGTGTAGTCAGGGTCACATTTCAGATGTCTATGAGGTGTTAACAGTTCCATCAAATAGTGATTTTCCCTCTAAACCCCATTAATCATCTCATGACCCCTCAGATTTATCTGGTGACACTTTGGTGGGGCCTGACCCTAGATTGGGAACCACTGGACTAACTGTATATAAAGTAGCTGAAACTAGTTCCACCTCCAGCAGCTACAACAGTAACATACTGATGCTTCAGTATTAATGATCTAATGATGTCATATATTTTACTGCAATACTTTACATTGTTGTATTGGTACTTTTACTTATGTAAAAGATCTGAGTACTTCTTCCACCACTGATGTCAGAACAATACATTCACCGATGCAACAACTCAAGTATTTAAATCCTCATGCAAAACTAATAACATTCCCTTCAGCCTCTGCTGCACTTTGTGTTCAGCGCCAATTAGCAAAAATGGAATGCTAGTGTGCTACAACCATGAACATGGTAAACATGATAGGTCTGCTAAACATTAACATGTTAACATTGTCCTTTTGAGCTTGTTAGCATACTGACATTAGCATTTAGCTAGCATCCTCAGTAAAGCAACTTAGAGCTGCTAGCATGGCTAACTGTTGTTTCTTTGTTGTTATATTCCTGTTGTTTAAAACCTATATTAATCAACATTTTAAATATAAAAGACCTCCTCCAGACATATATTAAGACATATAAAAATACTCTGCTGATATGGCCTTTACAAAAAAAGTAAAAAAAAAGAAATGTATAATCACCAATTTATAAATCCATAAAATTACATCTACTCCTTCTTCTTTATGAAAAATTTCAGAATCTATGAATATGTAAACATATTTCTTTTCAGAAATTTAACTGCTGGACACAAGTTGTCTCTTACTTCACTATAAAGTCCATTCTCAGTGTTTGTGCACACATTATTACACTTGTGTAAATTGAATAATAGACCAGGATTGGCTTCAGAACTAGTTGGGAAACTCTCCACTTTCAGCAGATTAATGTGAAAAGTTGCACAGCAGATTAAAGTGTCAAATTCTGAACATACATCATTCTGCACAGTGAAGCTCAAACATTCAATTGTTGGAACAAGAGGAAAACACAGTTTTGAGTGGAGGGAGCCTTTGACAATAAATCAAATGACTCTGTATGATGTTGAAGGGGTCGCTCATAGTGTTAGAGTCATGGAGAATTATCATCCAGCTGGCTCTACAGAGCTTTTTAGCCTGTTTTCCAGCTGGTGTAGCACAGCAAGCATCTAGCTGCTAAAGAGACAGTTATATACGGTGCACACTGGACTTATATTCATCAGGTGATCAGAAACGCAACTCTAAATTAATGCTGGTGCTGTTTTATGTCAGTTAGATTTGTGAGTTTGCAACCGTCTTTCCAACTTTACAGGCCAGTAATATGGCAATAGCTGCGTATCTTGTCAGCTTGTTCTGATGGTTTAATAGTGACCAGACCTAGATAAATGCAGCTTAAACTAGATGGTGCTGCTACTACATTTCCAACTAACAAAACACACACATTCCAATGTAAAGTGAACTTAAGCAATACAAAGTTACTGGGGCCCAGGTTTGTATAAAACCTGAGGTTATGAAATGCATCTTGAAGGTTGAATTTTCTGCTGCAGTAATCAGTGTAAGTGGGGTACAGAAGAGTGAGCCAAAAATACTGCATTGGTTGGCTGAATAAATCAGTTAGACATATGGTTGGGGCTCCCTCCATCACTATTTTGTGGTTACTTTTTTGGCAAAGGAGTCTTTTGCTGTTGCCACTCTATGGAGGTATATTAAGTTACCTCACCCTAAACAAGGAATTTACATTTTTTTCCCCAGCAGCACTACAGTTTTCCCCTATAGATTCTTGTCACAGTTGATAATAAAGCCGAAATAGCAGAGAGACGAGGATGGAGAATAAGAGGGAAAGGTGATAGGTTCAAGTGAGGGAAAGAAAGTGGGGTATGTGTGTTTATGGTTGTGATTGAGACTGAAAGGAATGCAAAGTCACAGCAAGCAGAGACTGGGGGAAGGGATAGAGGTCACTGACCACTGCTTAGAAGGCTGAAATCCTTCTCTCTTTCTTTCTTCCTCTCTTTCATTCTTTCTTTCAATGTGTGTGTGTAGCATGAACCACTCAGTGTTCTTCCCTTGCTCAGAAAATCCACAGTAGAGACAGAAAAATGGACATTGGTTAGTAAATCTCACATTGCATGCACATACAGTGAAAAGTTGAGCAGGTTCTTCTATAGTGAGCCCAATGTAAACATAGCTGAAGAGAAATATTAGAATGAAACCGGACTTTCCCCCCTCCTGATAACTGAACATTTTAAAAAGGAATAACCCCCAAAGCTTTGACTCAAGACGATGATTATTTTTTGTAAAAACCAAACATCTTGATATCTAGAGAGGAAGAGTTTCAGTGTATATCACAGCGTCATAGTGAGGCCTTGGTTCCCAGTGCTGACACAGAGACAGACAGGGCAAGAATGCAGTGTAGAGGAATGTTAACAGAGAGACAAAGAGTAGTGGGAGGCCAAATGGTTGGAATGGTCAGCTGGGGCTTTTGCCCGGGCAGGTTGCTTGTTTACATCTATGTGACCTGCCTGCAGTTGTGCTTTTGGTAAATAAGATACAGACTGTGACAGCAAATCTGACGCCAGGCGAGTCTTTCACCACCATTGCACAATGCATGCCTGAATCCACAGATACACACAGCGTCTTAAATCTGTCACACGGTTCAGTCAGGTTGCACAGAACAGGTTAAGAGAGGATGGTAAATCTGGTAGGAGCAGTCAGGTAGGCTGACCTTAGAACATGGGCATCATGTTGAAACATGTCAGATAATGGTGATTATGTCATTATGGGCAATTTTGCTGATGACTTTCACAAAGTTGTCCATGCATGTAAATATTTGGGATTGCATTGACTTCAAAGTCATACAGATTTAAGGTGACACCCTAATGCTTTCAGGTAATTAAATAAAATGTTGCTTTCCTCTATTACTGAATCAATATCCAATTTTTGAAAGTCTTCATATTTGCTGCTGATGCCCAGTGACTGGTTTGATTTCTTCCTTTAGTGTAAACAAAGATGTGCAATGCATTTCCAGCCACAATGACAAAGAGTGACAACAATGGAAAACTTCTTCACCAGGAAATAAAGCAGCAGATGTTGTTTTACAGCACTGTTTAAGCTACATTTTTATAATTGGAATATCACTTAAGTATTTATAATTGAAAGGCTGGAATTTAAAGTCTGCCTTTGTCATGTGTCATTTCTGTTGGTCCATATGTAAGAAAACCTTGTGTTATGTAAGACAGTAAGTAGCATGACCTATGCGCAAAGGATTATCTCTCTTTTACTCAAGCTGATGTTTTCTTTACACGTCATTCACATAAACTGACGTTGTTATACCTGGTGGAGTGATTGTGTTAAATACAGTGAGCATATAGGGAAGAATTGCTGCAAAAAAAAGTTAAGGTGCATTTTGCCCTGTCAGATATACTGTCACTATCTGGTATTTACTCAAGTACTCATCTAAGTACACATTTTCAGTCACATTTACAGTAACATAGCTTGATTGTGATTCAACAGTGCCACCTAGTGGTTGCCATGTACCTGCCTCATCCCCTCTGAAATTGGCTTATCACAGCTGTATGAACCCTTCAGGTTGCTGAAGCATATCCGTACGACAGGAGAGTTGATTTTACTTTTCTTTAGTGTCTACACAAATGTAATCAACAATACAATGTGAACTTATCACACAATTTGATAAGACAGTCAGAACAAGTAAAGGAATTTAAAAGGCTTAGAGGGCCAAGCAAAGATGAGGAGAGGAAAAGATTGAGATCTTAAGCTACACAACTTATTTTAGTCAAACAACTCAAAAATAAAAGACAGTACAAAGTTGAAGAAAAACCCTCATTTGGAAAGAGTTTAGTGCCAATATTATATTCAGCGTGCAAATAGCATAATACAGTGAGATGAGGCTTGGTTCATGAAGCAAAAACCCTGGAGAGTGCCTCCCAATGTGGAGTGTCAGGGTTCCTCCCATGTCACAAAGTCCAGGTATTTTCCACCATTAAAACCTCTCGCAATCAAAATTTGATATATTACCAATAATGATCTCAGTGGACAGTCCCTGGCATTTGTTCAACATCACCTTTTTTCTTCCATCATTATTTATCAGTTTGCTTTTCATATTCAAAAAATAAAAGAAGCTTACGTGCCTTTATTGATTACACTCACATATTGGTCTATAATGAAATATTACCTAGCACACACAAAAAAAGATTTTTAACATTAAGACAAGTTACTTTACTGCTCCCCATCATGCTCCTGTGGGCAAGTAGACAAGTCCCTTATCTTGTTTTTGACATATTTATAACATTATGTTTATGCCAGCACCTTATTATATCTTCTGGTGGCCTTCATGCCCTGCCACCATCAGGCTCTGGCTGGTACCTGTGTCTACTCATGCTTACAAATTTGGCCAAACATCAACAACATATGACAGAGTCCATGATGCCTTTAAACTTCATGACTTGCTTGTACCTTTTTTGTAAAAGACACAGACTTCATACACCCACATTACCTCTCCACCTGATACGAAACCCAGATATATTAACTCATTTTGAAATTAAATTAAATTAAATGTATTATATGCATATACCATGTTAATCACATAAAAAGCCACTACACAACACTTATCATTTAGAAACCTGACAGTTTCATTTTATGAATATAATATTACCCAAGAATAATAAGTAATACAATTTCAAATATCCAATATTTTGTGTTAATTTGTTCTTCAAATGAAACTAAACCGTGAAAACAGCGCCAAGTGTATATTTGATCATTTTTTCCCCAACACACTGATGGAGTAGTGCCATTGCTGGAGGATGTACTTGTCCTGTGGAAATGATGTAGAGTGAAACTAAAGTGAAATAAGCAGTAGCAGTAAGCAGATAAGCAGTTTTACACCAGACATGTGTGACTTGTCAAACACAAGTGAGACATAACAGAACTGATGGCTGTATTGCATTGCAGTAAATGCTGGAACACAGTCATTGTTAATGTTTTTATTTCCACCTGAGTGGAGAAAACACACATTGTTCCATGCAGGACATGAGGGCTCACTGAATGGTAAGCATGAAAATGAGTGGTAGAAGAAGTATTCAAATAATTTACATGAGTGAAAGTAACAATTATACACTAGAAATAGCGCAGCCCTACTGTGCTTCTCCCTCAGTGGTCCTTCTGCTCCTGTGGTGCCTTGTCTCACACAGGCGTGACCTTCTTCTTCTAGGCTTAACCATTTATTCTGATAACTGACTGTGAAGGAAAAATAATTGGACTCACACTTCCCCTGGAAGGATGTACTTGGAAAGGAAAACATGAGAGGAATAAAAGAAGTATTTTGGCTGATAAAGGAACAATAAAGATGCAAAAATGTTCATTGTTTTATTATTCAAATGACCGGATTATTGCTTCATGAAAAATTGAAATAATGTTGTTACAGACACAGTTTGAGCTGTTTGCTCAGCCAACAATACTGCACTAAAGCAGCAATAGCAGTGCTCCTTCCACAGCCTGATTCTTTGACAGTCATTGAAGAGGTTTCAACTGAAGAGTTGTTGCTGTCGAGCAAATGACACCAGACATGTGTCATATTGTTCTTGATTCTAACAACCAGATGGCACCAAAGTAAGGCATTTTCAAATATCTAAAAAGTACCTTTAACTAACTAGAAAGCATCCTGTGTGGTGATGATGGCAGCCATTTCTCCTGAAGTTCTTTTGTCCGTTTCATAATTATTTTTGACAGATGAAGCTTTTCTGCATTTTTTCTTGTTTCTTTTTCTAGTTTCTTGAGCTCTTCATGGCAATACAGAAGATTTAAAGCTGAACAGCCTTATCATTCATCAGAATATAAACTTTTAATTAAAAAAAAAAAAAAAACAACTTTTAATCTTTCCTCATGGTTCTTTGTGGCACTGATGATGTAGGATGACAGTTCATCAGAACTGTCCAATCAGTGACACCTGTCACTCCAGGTGTCTTTGTGACTTGATTAGTTTGTAAAAGGGGCACTGAGGAATCATTTAGAAGACTGTACAACAGATCTGATGTGCAGTAGGTGGATTATATTTTACACTCCTATGTGCACATTGAAATCCAGTCTATAAATCTCCTCATTACAACATAAATAGTCCTAAATCTTTTAGATTGTGTATAAGGTAAATAAGTCTGTAGCAGACTGTAAAAGAAATCCCTTGTATTAAAACTGAAATATAACTCTCAGTCAGTATTAAACTCAGCTGAAAGTCTGTTGGTGGTTGCATTAATGTGCGTCTATTAAAAACACCATGTACATATACACCGTACATATGCACTTATCTATTCTACACATATCTTTTTGCTTTTATTTTTGACTGTGGTGTTGTTGGATGTTGAAAAATATTCCTTTTATTCTACACTATATTTGTTAGACACATTTGAAGTCACAGAAATAAAGAGGGAAGGTATGCTGATACATAAAATTGTTCAAGACAGTACAAGAAGTGCAAAGACATTTGGACTGATGGTGGTTACCCAAGGGAGGGAGAAAGAGAAATGAAACAAACAACAAAAATACATAAAAACATCATTGGAGCTCTCCTCAAGCACTGGGGTGTAGAAAAATGAGTGACTCTATCATTATCGTGCAATTCCTTTTAGTCTCAAGTGTTTTTTTTGTTTTTGCCATCGTATGTATGCCTTACTTATTTTCTTCTTTTAAAATTTGGAGTTTAAAGTCAAGCGTTAATCAAAAATGAAACAAAAAGACCAAAGCACAGTGGTACAGTGATACTTAGTTATAATATGACTTAGTTATGATACATAACCCTGGCATTGCTTTGTGGGGATGTTGTATATTTCTCTGTCCCACTGCTTTATTACTCCAATTCATGAAGCTACAGAGACAAAAGGGAAAAGGAGAGAGACTTGAGGAAAGAACTGGAACTCTCCTGTGGATTTTAAAAATGGTGGAGACAACCCAGAAGTAGGCAGCATTAAAAACTAATGTACAAGTGTACTCCAAGACCCCAAGGCATCACTGTTGGGTGTGGTTACAGGTTTTACAAAGCAAATTTCTGGCCAGGGAACTCCCTTCCAAAACAACACTTACCTACATTACAGCATAACATTATGAAACAAGGTGTGATTGGTTTAAACTGTACTTCATTAGAGTAAAACTTAAACCAACCATGTATTCCCTCTAAAGCACTTAGCCTAGCAGCTACTTAGCCAGTCTGACTGAAGCAGATAAATGGAATTCAGCCAATTCTACTTTGGTCCTTCACACCTGTGCTTTTACTGTGCCATATCAAAGTGTTAGTGAAAAAGACTCATTTTAAAGACGCATAGCCTCCAAAATGACCACAGAGTTGAAGTTACCCCTCCCTCATATGATTTGAAACAGCTTTGTTCACTGTTTGACTGAATGTGAAACTGATAACGTATGCAAATGAAATCATTCAACTCATTAGTACTTTGTCTATTTCCAAAGGCTTCTTAGACATTTATTTGATTACTGGTTTACATTTTACATAATTCAAACTAGTGTTTAAAATATTTAGAGAAAAACATGCCTGCCTTAGCCACCAACACAGACAGGTATTTTAACTTATACCTCCTCCAACTCTCCATAAAAACAAAGAAAAAAGAATGACATTTTCTGGTGATCTTATAATTCAACAAATATATTGTATAAACATAAAACTGCTCAGCTCATCTTCACATATACCAAACTGACTAAATGAAGATGAAGAAAATGAAGAGGGAATTACACATTTAAAAGAAAAACCCAAATGTGGTGTCATCAGTGAGAAGCCTTCATTATCTAGATCACTGTGAAGGGTACGTTTTCTATGTGAGCAAATATTTTAGGCAGGAGTCACTAAAAATCTGGTTCATGATGCTTGAGGGTTGCCCAGTTACTGTAGTGTCTTCTTGAGGAACTCAACCAGGAGGTGATGAGGGAAACCAAAATCCATCTGAATCACCACATAGCCCTTTAGCATGGAGAGAAAGCATCAAATCCCAGAGTTGAGAGAGAAATAGAAGCAGAACACAATCAAAGGCATGTAACAGAATGAATGAAAGTAATAGAAGACTCACATCCCGAGGAAGCACTTCGGGGTTAGAGATGTCGAATAAGTTTGTTCCCTGTTTGTCCAACAACCTGGTTAGCTCAATCTCAAGAACTGGAACACACACCACAAATGTATTATAAAAAATCACATTGTATACACCTTTGGCTTTACTTCTTTTCTACTGCAGGATTTAAACAAAATATAACCCCAAATGTAGCCATCCCAGGTTTGATATCCATTTACTGGACTTATATTTCATTTTGACCATGCTGTAAATTGATACGCCAAATATTTGCAGAGGTTCTTGATTGGTCTGCAAATGTTTCGTATAAAGAACAGTGTACACAAAGCAATAGCCCTAATTTTACTATGGTGTTAGCAACAGCAAAAACAAGAACAGCTGAACAGCTGTCAATATTGTAAAATGAAGTGCAGTCACCTAGTAATAGTAATGCTAATATCTATATTTGTGTGGTAATTATTGATCATTATTAAAATATTATGTTGACCAGAATATAAAACATTCTAGGTGAGTGCTTTGTGATTGCATTGTGAACTATATTATCTGTGTGTGTGTCTATGTGTGTCTTACCAGACAGGACCTTGGGTATGCCTATCTTCTCCACAGCTTCTCTTATGAACTCCAGTTGTGCCAAATCCAAGAGCTGTAAACAGCAGTGATTGAACAAGTCCAATCAAACATTAAATACTCTGTATGTTTTCAAGATCAGCATCACTTTAGCAAGGGACATGGAGAAAAATAATTAAAATGGCAGTGGACAAAAAGATAGATATATTTTTTTCTGCCAAATTTCTCAAATAGTTTCTTGTGTAAATGTGTGCCATTGTGCAAAACCACCAAATACAGCTTTAAACTATTGTACAGTTTAACTATAGTATTTTCCACAACACAAAAACTTTTCAATGAGACCGAATGGGGAACTATCTTACCGGTAGATTCTGCAAAGGTAGCTCAGCTTGAAGAACAGAAATCCTAGAGGAAAGGATAATCTCCATCACACACCAAGCACAGAACTTGAAATATAGTGGTGGACATGCAAAACTGCACATTCAGTGATGCTCTATAATACATAGTACATAGTTTAGTAACTTCTGTCTCAAGCTCCTTTTTTTTTTTTTTTTTTTTTTTTTTTTTTTTACATTTTACATAACATTACTTCTGGCACTTTCCATGTGTACAACCAAATGCAATTCTATGACTGTCTCTGAGGAAAATTTTTCTAAACATACATGCTGAATACAGCAAGAAGGTTTTTGCAAGCTGAGCAATTCTTGTGAAAATAGACGAGAAAGGTCTTACTTTGTCGGGGTACCCTGCAGGGAGAGTTTCTTGTCCGCATAGGAAGCTGTGACATCTATGGTCAAACCCTAGACATCAGAAATAAACATTGAAACAACAGTCAAACAAACCGAAACCTTCACCACACACCTTGCCCACAAATGGAATGTATTGTAAAGTATGACATAGGTAATCTTGTCATAGATTGTCAGAGATATTTTCCCTTTTTGAACAATTTCAGCAACAATCAGAACCTCTCCCTAGTGGGCCATGAGGTACAGCTGGTGACGTTATGCTCAAAGTTGACAACACAACACAACACAGTATCGACCTTTCAAAGCTCAAGTGTTGCAACAAGATAAACCAATGCCATCATCATGGTCTTGAATTTAATCTTTCCATACAAATGCAATACCAAAGGTTGTCCAGCAGATGTCGCCATTTTAAAGTAAGAGGCCCATGTCAGATAGAACACAAAATGTCAATTGTCAAACACAAGCACTTTTCAAGATTTTCAAGATTCGTTATGAGGTCTAATGGACAAAAAGGCACATAGAGTATAATCTTCCACACTAGTGGATGCCAACAGTATATGTCTGACATACTCCTACATCTCTATCAATGCACTCAAGAACACCTTCATTGATGCCAACCATCATGTATCAAATGTGTTCATTTTAATGCATTTTAAAGTAGACATTAAGTAAGACTGTTACCTACTTAAAAGTGGGCATAATTACAATGTTTTTTCAAACAAGTGAATTGTCAATGTATAAGTCTGTTGGTCAAATTCTTTGGCTAAATTACTTTTGGCTAATAATCCCCATTTTATTGTCATTAATATTTTAATTATTTATTATAGCTAGTTACTCCAACTGTGTATTTGTTTAATTATTTAAACTGTTTGTCCATTACTTTTAGCAAACAATTTCACCAATGCAATGCAATTTCTGAAGAAGCTGTGGTGGGATTACTCCTAGATAGGTGGAGAGGAACCAGTGGAAGTCTTTTGGAAATTCAAGATGCATCAAAACTGGTCAGCATTTGAGATTCTTAACTCATCAACTTTTCTGTTTTCTGTAACAGTAGGTGGCTGAAAATGGTCAAATATGGCTATTTGATGCCCTGCTGTCTGACCGTTTTGAAGAAGAGTGTTGGTGTGCTGTGACTCCCACAGTGGAGTTGCCCAGAGGCCTCCACCCAAATGGTTGTACCCGCGGTAGAGGTGTTTAGGAAGGGAATGGAGGAACTCCACACTCGTAGCTCTGGAGAGCCTGATTCCAACAAACACTGGAGACACACACAAGAAAAGCAAGACAATATGTTTCTGCTTAACGTCTCCATGACGACATATGCTTTGGATGTGTTCTCACAAAGGTGTGTATATGTTAGGGTGTGTGTGCAGGGATAGGAGGTTTTCCATATTACCGTTCTAATAAATTCAGGCATGGCACTGGAAAGATCCGTCGTGAAGAGTTCCTAAAATCACATTCATCAGTATAGTGTAAGAAACCACCAACAGGAGATAGTCAACAAGAAAGGCATACAGCATACTATATTTTATGTTTGCAGTATTTTTTGCACATGCAGAGCTAATGAGAATATCAGTCAGGTTCCATAAATCTCCCACCAGGTAGTACCATCAATGCAAATTTCAGCAAGCAAGATACCACATCCATGTGTGATATGAAGTGCAACTTTTCTGGATGTATTTGAGGGTGATGTACTTACAGTAAGGTTTGTTCCGGAGATGTTGAGTTGGAAGCGGCCATCGTGGTGGGCAGCAGTCAGCAAGGGGTTAAGGACCTGGTCTGAGGTTAAAAACAAATTAAAGCTACACAACACTAAATTGTATTTACAAGTACACCTCTAAATCTTAAAAAGAGAAAAGCATCTTGATAACTGACAAGCTAAACTAGTTTGCTGCTAATCCACTAAAAGTCCTAGTCCACTCACTCTTTGGCATCTGCTCATACAGCAGTACTTTCCACAACAAGTGAGTGGGGCAACTGTCTGCCGTGTGACACAAGAAATTCCTGCAGCCTGTTGTTGAATTTGAACAGATGATTATAGATGTAAAATTGAATTTGAATGTTGAACACAAAGTGACAGTCCAGTCCCAACATGCCATGACAGAAGAATTGTGTCAGATTAGGTCACATAAGGAAGTCCCCATAGGGCACTGTGAGGGTTAGTCAGTTAGCCTCTTTTTGCATGTTTCAAGGTATCACAGGTAACACAGGTTTCAAAGTTTTTCTTAAAGGTGAATTGTTGTGTTTGTGCCAGCTGCTCAAATTCCAGCCTGTTTGGACATCAAGTACTAAAACCAACAAGACTATTAAGAATTGCCAAATCATAGAATACTTTCTGTAATGTTCCTTTCTGTTCTATTGTATCTGCAATCCTACATTTCAAATGAAAATGCAACAGCGACTGCTGACCTGAGAGCCAAAAGTAGAGCATTCTGTTTTCAGTCAGCTGGCTGGGGTGAAAAACAGAGTCACTGATGACAGCAGAAGTGTTGTTGTAGTTGGTCAGCCCCTGGATAATTTATAAAAAAGGAAAAGTCAAGGGCTGGCAATCATAACCTCATTAGTATGACTGTGCATTTGACAGTATTTACAGGTAATGTTTACCTTGTGGTATGATTCTATGTAGTTAGCAGTGATGACAGGAGGGGCAGTCACACCGATATCCATACTGATGTCTCCATCACTGAGGAACTGCTCTGGAAACACACACACACACACACAGACCTGCTGTGTCAGTCATACCTATCATATGAATATGAATTTAAGAATTCAAAAAAATGGAAAAGGAAAGGAACACACAATCTTGCACACACAGATAATCAAATGAATGTGCTTTCTAGATGATTTGAAGATATAACAAAAAACACACGCACACACCCACCCACCTGCTGTCTCTTGTATGAAGTCAGCCAGTATATTTGCCACCTTGTTGATCTCCTTACAAATCTGCATTCAAGACCAGACGCATCATTTTTACAGTACTGACTTGACTTTGACCATAAGAAGACATGAACATGCAGCTTGCTGTGATTCAGTCAACATTTATCCTCACGGTCTGTTTCGCCCTCACCTGTCCCTTGATGACCAGTTTGACAGTGAAGGTGATGAAGTCGGTGAAGAGCTTCTTCAGCCAGTTTGGTCTGAACAGCAGCAGCAAACACACATGAACAGGGTAAGACAGTGTGAACTGGGATTATGGAATGTAGATGCTTGTTGTGTTCTGCAGTTGACTGTCAGGCTCAGCGGGGGAGCGTTGTCACTTACTCTCTGTCTCCCTGCAGATGCAGACGGAGCTTGTGAAAGTTCAGATAACAGTCTGATGTATCGGCTGCCACCTTCCCATCACCACAGTCTGAGAGAGAAGACAGACAGAGGTAACAGAGAACAGATGTGAGGACAGTTAGTTGGTATCTGTCTATATTCTTCATTGCTTGAGTTGGAACACACATCTGGCTTTTGTATCATCTATGGTACATCCCATGTACAGAGGTGATGATGTCTCTGTGTCATTTTAAAACAAGATATATTAAGTTTTGTAAGATAAATGTAGATCTCAAGGTCAAAAACATGGTTTATCTAAAAGTTAAGACGATCTGCTCTATCTCCTGAGCCAAACCCATGTAACCTAGGATTAGGCTACAAGGGTTTCCTTTGAATTAATTTGTACATATTATGTGTTAGTTCTCATTTGTTCAAACCTTTAATTTCTCAACAATACATCTTTGAGTTGTGTTTATTAGTTTCTTTAACTTGCATTTACCTAGTAAACAGGACCAGTGAGTACTGGCCCAATTCAAGCCAGAACGTCCTCTGAGGGAAGAACATTAACCCAGTACAAAATAAAGTACTTACAAAGTTTGGGGTTGATTCCAAGGTCAATCTGAGACTCAATCTCTAAGTCGATTGATTGTGCAAGGTTGACACTAGATGAAAAATAAAATAAAATACAGATGGCAGTCAATACAAAGCAATAAGCTCAGCATCACTTCTTTCCTGGGAAATTTTCTTGGTACAGAGGAGGTGATGTGTTTTCATGTTTGCTTTGGGTAAACAAAAGAGCTGTAGGATTAGCAATGAGAACTATGTTTGTGAGACTGAAAAGTGATGTGGGATGATGTTGGGCAAACTCACAGCCAGTTGCCGTATCCGTATTGGATGGTCCCTTTGAAGACTGCAGACACGTTGCTTATCTCCATGGCGATGCCTTCACCGGGATGCAGCTCAAATGTACTCCGACCAATCGTTAGGTTGTGAATCTCCAAACTGGGTGGGTGAAATGGAGATGTGATATGTGTGTGTGTGTGTGTGTGTGTGTGTGTGTGTGTGTGTGTGTGTGTGTGTGAGTGTGTGTGAGAGAGAGTGTGTGCGCGTCCACTCACTTGTCCAGGCCATATACGACTTTGCCTATAAAGAGCATTGACTTCTCTCCCTTCACACTCGGGTATCTGGCATGTTGGAACGCTGCCTCAATCACTTTAGTGGTTTTCTCATTCACTGCAAGCAACACACAAACACAAACATGTGGCCACCTAAACGAAGGTCCATGGCAGGGAAACACAAACACATACCTGGCACTTCCATATACAAAAATAAAAAAAGCCAAAATGAAATAAGGGAAACAAGGTTATCCACTGTGATTTTTGAAGATAACAATGCCCCCTTAATTTTGAGGCATTAGCATATGCTGCAAATGTGAAGCTATTGCAACAGACATGAGAGTTGTGGGAAATGTGGTTCTTAAGTTCAAATGAAATTTGTATTTTCATTTAATTTCTTTTTGGGTAATAAATTATAATGATACTGCAGTTATTGTGTATATTTTTTAATTCTTTAAATGAGAGTAAAATCATTTTTGAATTTACAGTATATGCAGAAACATTCTCTAAGCTTCAGGCAATGATTGACTGACATCTCAGTGTTGGTGTTGCAAGGATGTTAGTGTGTGTGGAAGTGGAGGATAACATCTGATAACACACAAACCTCTTTGGGATGATTCATTTTTCATTAAGAGTCCTGATTCAAATGCATTCCATGGTTCCAGAGACAGATAGTATGGATGATATAAATAAATAATAATGCATTGGACACTCTTTTAATCATAACTCTACTGTATCTCATGTCATAACTGGTCACACTGTTTCATAATCGATGTAACACAACAGCATTTGCACTGTAATGCATTTCAAGAATAAAACATGAGACGGCGTTTTTGCTAAAAAAAAAAAAATAGAGCTTCGAAGGAGGCTGTGATCCAAGAAGCTGTCTCTCACATAAACAGACAGGACAACCAGTTATAACTGACTAGTCTGAAGTGTGTACAGGTGTGTGTGGTTGTTCTGTAGCAGCATGGTGTTGATTTCAGGTGTTTTATTGAAGGTAAACACAATGAAGGGCTGTGCATAATGGCACTGCACTCTGGCGGGGAACTCGTTTCCTCAGAGGCTGCAGACTTCTCAACATATCTGTTCTTTCGCCTTCAGACACTGCAGGGATTAAATGAGCTGAAGGAGAAGCCTCTTATACAGAATAAAATACTGTGAGATCATCCACATTCAGTTATAAATAAATGCAGACTGATCATGCTTTATCCACTTCGAATGGGATACTATTGGATATTGGATGTTTTAAGCATTCATTTGTTATTGTTGTGCATTTGCAGCAAATATTAAGTTTTCTCTTGTTGATAAAATTGCTAAAATAAAGAGGCAGTGGGTGCCTCTGAACTATTGAACCATTTTTGGTATTAATTTGTGAAACAAATACCAAATACCAAATCAGGGTCCCACTCACACACAACAGCAGCTGGGTAGGTGAGGCGGCAGACAGTTCCGGTGAATCTGTAGGCTGAGGCAGGGTCCTGCAGGCAGCCGTGAGACGTCCCAAACGCAGATAGGAAGAGCAGCAGGAGCAGCGGTGGGAAAAGATCAGGCATTGTGCACGTGGACATTTCACCTCTCGGAGAGTTGGTTGAGGTTTTTAACCTGGTGGACTGTTTGCAGTTCACCAAGTTTCCTTCTGATGCAACTGACTCACTGGAAGTGGAAGCAGTGGGCTGAATTCTGTATTTCCACAGACTTTAGAATTCCTCTTCTTTTGGACTCAACTTCCCATGAGCTGCGGTGGCTCTGTTCTCACACAAATATGACCGTGATTTTCAAAATTTTCAACCAGCCTTTTAAGACTTCCTTTGTTTAATTCTGAGAGAACTTTACAGCCTACAGATCTTGTCCTTTCCACTGTCAGGGAATACTCTGTGGACACTGGCTAGCAAGAAACCCTGTCATTCACCCTATCAGAGACAAACAACTTGTGTGAGTCACAAAATCACTTGATGAAAAGACAAATACTGACTCAGATTTGTTTTTGACACCGGCTCCCCATAACCTAAACTGACCGAAGTACAACTTTTTCCATGCTGCGAGTGCTCCAAAAGATGGAAACGTATTTAGTTAAGTATTTATTAGCGATGTTAAGACAATGGACAGATCCTTATTTTCAATATGTGGAGGTCAATGATGAAACCACCACACAATAAAATAGTGAGTGCAGGACTGGACAACACAACAGCAATGAAAAGGTGTTGCATGTAGAAACTCTACATTTCAAATGATAGATAGCAAATTGTAGGTTTTAGGAAAATTTGGAGCCACTGATATTACAACCAGTATACATACCCCATAAGGATCCCTTTAAATGACCAGAAAAACTAAATCCACTCACAGAACAAACTTCATGCTGCAGATGTTTGAATGATGAAAACAAATCGGTTCTCTCCTCAACACATCTAGACTTTAAGTATAATTCCTTTCAGGCTGTGTCCACTTTTCCTGCTTTCAACAGGTGAAAAACACCACTATGCTCAGGTCCAACTCTCTCCTAACAAAGACTTTTTCATCAGCTACACACAGAGGCTGACTGTTAAAGTAAACTATCCATTCCCTGGAGGTGATTTCTTTAGAAACTCATGAATATGTCCTCGTCCAAGCCTCTTAGCCAATTGGGTTTGGTTTGGTCTGAATTGAAAAAAGATCGGAGGAAGGGTACAGTGGGACGCGGGGAGAGACGGGAGATAAGAACAAAGGTGCTATCTGATCTAGATAACAGATCTAACAGGAATCTTTGTGTGTTTGCATACCCTCAGGCACCGTCTAATGTGAGCACCGGTGTAGTTAGAACCATGTTTACCACATGATGTGGGGTTATTGTAGAGCAGTAAGTACAGTGACATGTGTAGACAAGACACATACTCCCGAAAAGAGCCCCAAACGTCACACATTCAGTGTGTGTGAGCTGGCTTTAGTATTTCAATGAATTGCATATTTGTTGGTGAATTAGCAGCAGTAAAGTGTAGTATCAACAATGGGGGGTCCTGCATTATTACTGTAGCAGCCAAATATGTTACAGGGATGTAGTAAGTGCCTGGTAATACACTTTGTGTCCATGGGTGTCGCTGTGAGGTTACCTGGGCAGTATTGCATATAGGTGTGCACGTCACTATTGTTGTCAGGTGTTTGACCCGGAAGGGCAAAAGGGTTTTTGACCGCTGTGGCGGTAAATGCCGGCGTTTTTCTTTGTGTTGTTTTTCTTTTTGATTATCAGTATATGGACTTTTATTTTTGGAACAATAAATCACTCATCACGTTGCTGCAGAAGAAGTGTCCGGACTTTCATTCATCACTTTCATCAAACGTACGGTATTTTAATATGCACAGAGAGTCAACCAGACTCTGGGTCAAACATCTCAGTAGCTAAGTATTAGACTTTGCTCCTACAGTATTAGTCAAAAACCCAGCACCAGTTGGTTTTTGTTTGTAAACTTCGGCGCATTTTGGACTTGTCGGGAGTGGCTACAGGACGAGGGTAGCAGCTGGAGATTATTTTGAACTTTGGCTGTTCGCAAGGACGTTTGGATCCGTCTGTGGATGTGGAGGCAGGAGCTGCGGTATTAGTGCTGAGCTGGCTGTTTGCGGAGCACAGGACCCGGATCACTGGACCCACGATCACCGGAGCACCGCATCACCGCATGGCGCCCAACGCACCAGAGGTATGTGTAGCGCTACACCCTTTAATGGCCATTTAAACTGTGTGCACACATAACGGGGCATAAACCCAATGCATTGGTTGCCGAAACTGAAAGACAATAGACTTTGCGTTGATTGATTTGCGACGGCGATCTGCTCATTGACTGTTCTTTCATTATGGAGAAGCGCGATGAAGCGTCGGACTTAATTACCGGGACAAATGTGCAAACTGCTAAAACTAGTGTGATTAGCGGTGTTGAAACTCAGTCTCAAAAGCGAGTGGTTAAGCTCACTGAAGAAGCGCTTGCCAATGAATTGGACAGGTTGCAATCTAGCAGAAAGGGTAAACTAAATAAAGCAGCCGGTATAAGGGAATCAATACAAGGTTTAATGGTAAAACATGACAAAACAAAGGTCGGGGATGCTCTTGGGGAGTTGATTGAATTGTGTGGTGAAGTAAAAAAGGTGCATGATGAGCTATTGGTTCTACTGCCAGGTGATGAAAAAGGAAAAACATGAAATTTGGTTTAAAGCAAAAATGTTGCCTAATAATGAGTGTATTGCAAAAGCAAAAAAATGGGTTGCAGGTTATGGATATGGTAATGCTATGAATGATGTTGATCCTAATGACAGTGTGTCAAATGTCGGTAGACATTCAACTTATGTGAGTCATAAAAGTAGCAGTATCACATCCAGGATAACTACAAAGGTGGAGGCTGAAAAGGCAGCACTTGTTGCACGTGCTGACGCTTTAAAACAAAAGCATGCTTTGGAGGAACAGGAACAGCAGCTGAGGAGGAAAAGAGAGCTGCTTGACTTGGAGGCTGAAATAGCTGCATCCACTGCTAAATTGGAAGTATTGCAGGCAGCAGGTTGCAGGAGCACTTCTCAAAGATCCAGCAATGGCATGAATTCCTATCTAGGAAAGGAGACAAGAAGACGGGAAGCTGGTTTAAATCCTATGGCGGAGGAATACAAGCCTGAAACATGGAAAACACAACAAAATGATTTGACAAAAGGGTCATTATCATATAACAGAACCTTACCAAAGGATGAGCGACCAAAGGAAACTGAGGAATGGGTTAAAGCTGCTTCAATGTATCAATGCAACCTAAATGAACAGCAACAGGAGGATACACTGGGAACATCACAGCATTTTCAACAACAATCAGTAATTCAACCTGCATACCAGCATCAAATCAGTCTCAATCCACCTGGAGACATACTTGCCATCATGCACAGGCAGACTGAAATAACAGCAGCTCTGGTGCAGCAGCAGCATTTGATGACACTTCCACCGAGAGATATTCCAACCTTTGATGGAGACCCTCTTCAATACAAGGCATTTATCAAAGCTTTTGAGCAAGGAGTTGAGGAAAAGGCAGGAAAAGCCGATTGCCTGTATTACCTTGAACAGTACACCAGAGGGCAGCCACGTGAGCTGGTGCGCAGCTGTCAGCATATGACTGCTGAACGTGGCTACACAGTGGCGAAGGAACTCATAAGGACGCATTTTGGAAATCAATACAAAATCGCCAGTGCATACATGGAAAAGGCTTTGGCATGGCAAACAATAAAATCTGAGGATGTCAAATCACTCCAGGCCTACTCTTTGTTCTTGCGCGGATGCTGCAATGTTATGGAGGAGCTCCAATACATGCAGGAACTGGATATGCCAGTAAATATCAGAACCATCATGTCAAAACTGCCATTCAAAATGAGGGAGCAATGGAGGACTAAAGCTCATGACATAATGGAGTCTACTAACCAAAGAGCTCGCTTCACTGATCTGGTTGCATTTATTGAGCGTCGGGTTAGAATTCTTTCTGATCCTCTGTTTGGAGATATACAGGATTCAACTTCTGGTAGTTCTGGAATGAAGCCTAGCACCGTTTTTAAGTCCCAGCCCAGGTACAGAGTGAAAGGAAATGTGGTTGCCACCACAGTGACCTCTATGGAAGTGGCTGAAGGAGTTAAGGAGCCACCAACATCAGACTCAAGGAAGGTGGAGAAAGCTGGATGTCTTTGCTGCTCTCATAATCACTCTCTGGAGGAATGTAAGCAGTTTAAAGGAAAGAAGCACACGGAGAAGATTCAGTTTCTGAGGGGACAGGGGGTGTATTTTGCATGCTTACGTGTCGGTCACATGAGCCGTGACTGCAACAGACGCTTGACATGCAAAGTGTGTGGTCAAACCCATCCCACTGTGCTTCACATCAAAAGGCAACCAGCGCTGGAAACTCCTGAAACATCTGATCGGACAGATGTGTTCTTTCTATTCTCCCAGTAAAAGTAAAAGTTGCCAAAGGAAATCGCTTCATAGAAACCTATGCCTTCTTGGACCCGGGTAGTTCAGCCACGTTCTGCTCGGAGTATCTAATGCAGATGCTGAATGTAGCAGGCAAAAGAACCAACGTCCTGTTGAGCACCATGGCGAAGGTCAGTTGTCCCAGCCTATTCATTGGCTGGTTTGGAGGTGTCAGGGCTGGACAGCAGTGGCTTTCATGTGCTCCCGGAGGTTCTCACTCAAACTAAAATGCCAGTTACTGTGGACAATATGGTGACACCTGAAGAACTGTCAAAATGGCCATATCTGTCTAAAGTGAACATCCCCACCATGAATGCAAATGTCGAGCTGTTAATTGGAACCAATGCCCCCAAGTTATTGGAACCGTGGGAGGTTATTAACAGTCGTGGGAGTGGCCCATACGCTGTGAAGACAGTGCTGGGGTGGGTTGTTAATGGTCCGCTGAATGTTAACAGTGGTGCTTTTGGAGGCGGAGCTGCCTATGGCCATGGTGAACAGGATCTCTGTGTCTAAGCTTGAGGAAATGCTGGTTGAGCAGTACAAGCATGAGTTCAATGAGAAGAGCACAAAGGAGAAAGAAATGTCAAGAGAAGACCTAAAGTTTTTGGAGGAATGAAAGTACCAACAGCAGCTTATCATATTTATTCATAAAATAAAAATGACGGAATCATGAATCAATCACAAGAAAAAAAAAACACTCTTGTCACTCTATTACTTTTCTTTGTAAGCCAAAAGTCTTCTTCTTCATTCTTTTCCATTTCAATCTCGTCTCAGCTCCTTCAGGACAATATGACATCACACAGCTGCGTCTCCTGTAAAATCATCCTGAGCCTGAAAAAGACGTCAGACTGTCACAAACTAAATAAACTATATTTTATTTAAACACACTCTGCAGGCTGCAGCTGTTTTCATTGCTCCTTTCCGTCGGTTCTGTTCTTTCCGTAATTAACATGTTTAAATAGTCTATTCGTGTCTTATTCCGTGACAGCCAGATGCTGCTATAGATCTGTAATCAAATGATAAAACAGTAGTTATCGTCTCCTCAAAATGATGCAGAGGATGTCCCATCTGATGAATTCAATTCCGCCATCCTCACATCTCTTCTTTGCATCCTCACTGACAGGAGCTGAGATGCGAGCGAGGGAAGTGAGGAGACACTTTAGCTTAATGAAAAGCATGTCAGTCAATCACAGACTGGGGGGGCCCCGCTGTTGTGGTCTAGCCAAAAGAGAGGAGGAACAACAGGAAGAGCACAGCAGTATGAAATGGCTGTAAATCATGTGAAGATCCAAGCTTGGTTCTCCTTGCTGCCGTCTCCTTATAGTCTGAGCTGAGTGCACGGTTCTGTCACTTTTGTATCTTATTGTTTTAGTATGTTTTTATGGTGGTTATGTTTTCATTCCTGCGTTGTCGTTTTTCCCCGTTGTGGGACAATAAATATGTGAACTGAACTGAACTGAGCAAAATGGAGAATAAAACAAACGCAAATATTACATGTTAGCATAAAATACAGTTGTCTTGTTTGATTAAACTTGATGATGAACTAGAGTAACCCCTTCAAAGTAATGAAAACATATTGTAAGAAAATACTTGTAAACACAGGCTAAAACTGCAAACCATAAACAATCATCTACGCTAAAAACAACACATCTCACTCAATTCACATTTATATGAACCTCCTGCAGGATGACAAAAGAAAATCTATGTTTCTCTCAGCATGAATTGTAACCTTGGTGATCTCTTTAACTTGTACAATACTTTCCTTGCCACTGTCACCAGGTGCTGCTCACGTGGGAGTGTTGGGTTTCTGTAAATTAAAGAGTACAGTCTAGACCTGCACTGTGTGAAAAGATGACTTCTGTTATGATTTGGTGATATAGAAATAAACATGACTCGTCTTGACTTTGGTTTATGACCTGAAAAATTAAACACAGTCTCAGTTGTACTTTGTTGGTGATAGTTGTAAACACTGGACAATCCTGCAGATACGGTCACACACCTTCAAATGGAATGTACTCTTTCCCCCTCATTAAAAATTCCTGAATCTATGAATATGCAAATATATTTCTTTTCAGAAGTTTAACTGCTGGGCAAAAGGTGTCGGTGTTTGTTTACTGGAGGCTTGAAGTTTCCACATCACACTTGTATAAAAAGAATATTGGACCAGGATTAGCTTCCAAACTATTTGTGATGTCACAAATCCTTCTTGTGGACCCGCCCCTTAAAATCGGATTTTCAATGAGCTCAGAGAAACTTTCTACTTGAGTGAATGAGAAAACATCCTTCAAGTGTCAAACTCTGCACATACATACATCATTCTGGGAAAGGGGGAAAGTTAAGAATATTTATTGCATCTCATTATTGCCATGAAGTCTCCTTCAACACACTCATCATTCTACAGCATTCATTATTAAGCAATTCATACAGTAAGACAAACAAACCAAAACAAAAAAAAAAGAAATTCAAAGTCCTAACATTAAAAATTATTATACAATTATACACAGTGTCCAAATGTCACAAACTATTGTCATTCACTGAGGGAATCAGAGTGCTGATGCATGAAATCTATTGGCTGACAGGAAGAGTGGCAATGACTTTTCACTTGTTAACTTAAAAGGTGTAAAATAAGCTGACATTTGACAGTAAAACTTTCTATAGATCAACAAAAGATGCACAGATTAAAGTTAATGAATTTAAATAAAACGAGATATGGCCTCTAGTCACATAACTGCATAACTCTGATGACTTGTGAATTGGTTGCACTTTGGGATGTGATGATATAATGTGGTAAAAGAAGCGATTCCCTGTGTGCAAAGACAACATCTGAACAATACAGAGCCAGCTGAGAAGTTAACTTGATTTGATTCCATAAATATACTATGTGATATTATAAATAACTTTTTTTTTTTTAATTTACTGTAATTCAAATATTATTGATTTGACCTTTGTCTATGTTGTTTTAAACTTAACTTGAAATTTAAACTTGAGGCCTTTAGGCACCAATATTATCTAACAATAAATCATAACCCCTTTATATTTAAAGAAGCTTGCTTAAGACACATGTTGTAAAGTGCTTTGTGTACATACAGTATATTTACAAAACTTGATTTTAAAAAAAAAAAAAAAAAAAAAAAAAAAAAAAAAAAAAAAAAAAAATTTACTGGGCCAACATCACTATTTTAAAGAGAATGTACCCAATGTCTGAAGCAGACTGAAACAGTCGAATTTGTGTATTTGGTCACAATCACCATCGTCTGAAACGCATAACAGGAAAATCCACCCACAACAGAACTGCTTAGGAAACCTCATCTGGTATCTGTGCTGGAGTTTCTGCTGGTATAGAGGCTGTTCAATGTTCACTACAGTGATGGTTTGGATGCAAATTAAAGGCCAAAATAAGCAACAAACAAGCAACAAAAAGATAAGATTGAAATCTTCATGCCCTGGACAGAACAAAAAAAATGAGAAATTCAGATAGCCATTACATACAGTACTGAGTTCTGTCTGTGTGTGGATTTTCATTTAACTGAACAGTGTCATTGATAATCTGGATTTTTAATGTGAAAACAACCATCGTCGACTAAGGATAATTTCTTTTACCCTCAGCTGCCACCTGCTGTTGTTTCATGGATAAAGAAACCATCCACGTGGCTGCTTGTCTTACAAATCAGTGGATGTTCGGTCAGCAGTGTTGCTTGGATACATCTGGACCTCTTAGCACTACTGTCCTGGATTCTCTTTCAACGAGGTGGTTCCAGTCCTGTTGATACGGACGTGAATATGTTCTGTTCATTCTTGAGCAGGTAGCGGTAGACATCTTCCTTTTCCTTCCACCAACTTTTCAAGTGTGACTGATAACATCTCCATTGATTACTGTTCCTCATTGAATAATAAAAATGAAGTCTAGACTGTCTCTATCAGTTGTCTGTCCCAGTCGATCAGTTGGCCATACCCTGAGGAGCCTCGGGTATGAGAGAGGAGAAGAAAGTTTTGAAGAAAACCCAGGCCGTCCACATGACTGACACTCTGTGAGGAGGCACTAAAACTGCCGTCATCGGTCCTTGTCCGTCTGTTTCCTCTGCTGCTGCAGCAGGCTCCTCCCTTTGTCTGTCAGCGAGCTCTTCAGCCTGAAGAGACGGGACACAAGTGTTTCTTTAGCAACAAGTACACAATTAAACAATTCTAGGAAAAGGTTAAATCTGGGATCTGGTTTTCTTACAGGATTTGGGTTCCTGTTCTCATCCTGCTGGTTGTGCTGGTCCTCAGGGGGCTGCAGGTGGTTGGGTCCTTGGACCTGTGCTCGCCTTCTGAAGGGAAACCAGCCAGTAGTGTGTCTGTGGAGCAGAAAAACAGGAGAGGGAATTATTTAATATCAATGCAAAAACAACAACAACAAAAAAAGACTGTGTGTCATGTGAACAGAGATGAGTCAGTTCTGAGAATTCCCAAAAGTTAAGTTTTTAAGTTATTGACCAGCTTTAATTTATAACCCATGCACTGCCTTTTGAGGCAAGAGCTCCTTTAAAAACATAAACTAAATCTTATAATACTAAAACTGAGGTAAAGCCTTATTTCCTCTACTCCACTTCACACTGATAGGAAGTTATGTCAATCTGAGAACTTAGTTTGTTGTCAATGAATAGCACTCTCTCTAACACTTGGGGTCACTAGTGGACAAAGTTAGTTAGTGGAGCTTTCCATTATGCAGTCTAGAACTCAATAGCATGGTTTAATAGAAACTGTTACAGCTCATTTAGCAGCTACAACCAAACCAACAAGTCAGATTGCAGAAGAAAGCAGATGTAAGCATGTTGAATTGTCTCCCTGATGATGACGACATTAGAGCCAAACTAGAGACTACCTTTCTGTGTACAGCACACGATGCTTCTACTGAAGACTACAACATATGATGGAATCAGTGGTGTTATAAAACAGTTTATGTAAGATTTGTCTTACTCTATGGTAAGTCACATGACTGTATATATTTCAGTTAACCTGCATTCACTGGTAGTTTGTCCACTCTGTGTAACAAGCTGTAAACAAAACACTGACATATAATCATCATCTAAAGTTGGTATCATATCCTGCAGACATGTAGTCATATTAGTATGGATGCTTTTCATTTGGCTAATGAGTCTTCTTGCTACAGACTATTTAAATCTATTAATTAGTGACAGAACAGAGCCGAGGAGCAATAAGAACATCTGCAGCCTGAAGAATATGTTTAAATCAAATATAGCTTAGTGAGTTTGGCTTATTTTAGTTTAGACATGTCTTTCAGGCTCAGGATGAATTTATTTGAGACACACAGCTGTGTGATGTCATATTTTCCTGACGGAGCGGAGACATACTTGTTTTTGCTACCTGAGAATTGTAACTTTTTCTGAAATTGATGTGCTTTGATGAGCCACATTTTCTGTTCTGTGGGCTTCAGCTGTTTCAATAAATACTGTAATTCATACTGTAATTTTGTGATTTGCCATCTGGGAAAATTATAGTCTTTTTCCAAATTTCTTCTAGATATACAGGTCTTGACTTCTTTGTTTGCTTTGTTGCTTCTAACTGGGGCAATGTGTTGAGATGATGATGACTACCATCCAGTTTACATTCCTGACAGAGCGAGTGGTCAAGATGAGGAGAGAGATAGTGAAAGGTTGATTGGCTGATGAAGAGAGTGAGAGTGAGGAAGGTGGACTGAAAGAGACCTCTGCTGTTGATGTTTTTTTTTTGACCGTCTCATTGTTGCTGGTGAGTAATCATTAATCAAATGCACACTGAGTGTCATGTGCCATCAATGGGTCAGGCTGCCTCCTTTGGACATGGAATAAGTATGGAAGTTTGTGTGTGTGTGTGTGTTTGCAGGGGGTTAAGGGTTCTGTAACAACAAACAAAGAGTGTGAGACTCTGACATGTGAAGTAAAAGAACAACATGGCCTGAACTGATGATAACGGCAGTGTTGATGTCATGTAGCAGGATGTCACATGGACTCTGCTGACAACTTTCACCCATTTCAACTGTGTCACCTGAAAACGAGCTGTGACTTACCATGGCAACCGACTGCGTTACGGTCAGTACAGTAAGCCGTATGAATGAACTAACATGATAATTACCGTCATCTGGAACAACAGTGATAGATAAATACACGTTAGGCTGCTAGGATGCAGATCATATGATCACCATCAATCATTATCTTTTGAAAGTGTTAAATCCTAGTTCAGGTATTTAAATAGCATGAACAGCATGACAGCCTTTTTCACTGTGATGATTACAAAACGTATAATTATGGTTAAGTCATTCCATTTTATTCAGCTTACAGAAGCTACATTTTCTGTGACAACTGTCAGATAGCATGTTAACTTTCCATGAGACCAGTGTTCAATAAATACACGTGTTATTAACTAATTAATAGTAATAAAGGCCAAATAAACTACATAGAAAGGCTTCCTTTCACATCAGCTCTGTTGATTATTGCAATTAACTTTGATGGGGATAAAAACTAACAAGCAAACTAACACAAAAAAACAGAAGAATACTGCTGTTTACAGCTAAAACAATTAGTTAAGTAGTAAATCTATAGAAAATTAAAGTCAGTGACTATTTTGATAACCGGCAGTTTTCAAGCAAAAATGTCAAACTTCTCAAATGTGAGGATTTTCTGCTTTTCTTTATCATATATGTCAGTAATCTGAATATCTTGCTGGTCAGATAAAACAAGCAGTTCTAATATGTCACCTTGACCTCTAGTAAATTTTTAAAAAAGTCATCATTTACGGTGCTCTGACATTTTATTAAAGTCTGAAACTGGAGCATTTTAGAGAAAACCTCCAGTTGCAGTGAGTCGGTGAGTTTAAACAGTAGCACTTTATTGAATGTGACTGGTCCGATTAAAGGTCTGCTGTCATGACTCGCTCCATGAACATGTCAAACCTTCACACATTCCTTTACATCCCTAGAAAATGCACAGAACAAGATCTCATTTAAAATTCTTTTTTTCCAGGATCAGTGCCAGCCCTGGACAAACTGTGCTTTGATAAGGAGAGGGGGAAGTGGAAAGTGTTCTGTATGCTCTGTGTTACTTTAGCAGCTGTTATTCAAGGGTGGCGGCAGGCTCGCCCTCCCTTTGGTTACCGAACGGTGGAGGTTTGCCCTTGATCGTGTTGTTTTAGCTCGAATTCAGGACAAGTAAACGCGTCGAGTAAGTTGAAAACGACCTACCTCTTAACCAATTCTATTAGCTCTTGAGAGGTTTGTGAATGAATAGGCTTTCTTTTTTGTTTACAAGTTTACAGGCTAATCTGAATAAATAAAAACGTAGTTTCAGGAAGTGAGTAACCACATCCTGCTGCGTTACACAGATGGAAAGTCAAACAATAAGCTGAGCAATCAACCAGAGATGTGCGGCGTATCATAAAGATTCTGCAGCACACAACTGTTATATATCAAAAACATTTTTCAATTAATCGATTCATTATTTAGTTCTATTTTACCCAAAGATACTTCATTTGCATTTACTTTCATCTAGTTTCAAGGGTTCATATCGTGAAGGCTGAGATCTACATACACACACACAGTCATCACAGTGCAGCCTTTTTCCTGGACAACTCAGGAAAAAATCCTCCTTTAGACCCTTGAGTTGTTTTCAATTATTAATGTGGTATACTGAGGGTTTGCCCTTGCTTTTGAAGGGCTTTTGGATGAAAGGGTCTGATAAGCTTGAACATCGCTTAACGCACAACAGTGCAGTGAAGCTGAGATCTGTTCATAAAGCAGGTTTAAAGACGCCCATCTGTCACGGTTTAAGATGTATAAACATGCTCTGCTTTGAATGATAATTTGTGGGATTTGGTGAAATGATAATAAAAAAAAAAAAAAGGAGGGAGGAGACACAGAGGAGTTCATGGTTTGTTGCCAGCGAGCAAGTTAGCTTCACAGAGTACGTTACAGGAAGTGAAATTGTGTCTTGGAACCTGAAAATTGTGGCACTAAAAACCTGTTTTTCCTGTTTAGAGCCTGCAGCAGAAGAACCGGCTGTGATGTAAGAGTGTGTTTACTGTGACACGTCGGTTTGCTTTCTTGAATAAACCATAACTTATCTGGTTTAGACGAGCCGTTGCACAAGTATTAAGCAGTGCACATGCAAAGAGTAAAGCGGAATGTAAAGCGTGATAGCTGTTGGAGCAGAGGGGAACAGACTGGACTTACAGGTACATGAGGAGGAGGGTGCTCATCACCAGCAGGAATCGACTCAGGTTGGAGTTAAAGTACACGATCATGAGCAGAACGCCGAATCTCGCGGCCGAGTACAACCAGTCCAGCCAATCGCGCTCCATGTCCTCCTCGTCCTCCATTACGGGTCCGCCCTGCGCGTTCATTCGCATGTTCTGGTTGGCCGCTCCAGGGTTGATGAAGGCGTCGTCCTGCGCTGGGTTTTGGTTTGCTGGAAGGTTGTTGATGGGGTTCTGATTGGCTAAGGGGGCTGGGACAGGTACCTGGTGGGCGGGAACAGGAGGGTACTGGCCAACGGTGGCGGCTGGCGCTGAGGGAGTGGTGCCTGCTGCTGCCAAAGCTGCGTGGCTATTGGTGGAAAAAAAAAAAAGGGAAACCAGTTGGATACATGTCCATGCCTCACTACCACCATGACATTACAAGGATAAAGAAAGGAATCATAGCACTAAAAAGAAAAAAAGTACAAAGTGAAACTCACTATTGCATGTAATACTGTCTAGCGTAGACATGCTGGAGCCACAGCAGCTGTTGAGGGCTGTACAGAGAGTAGTTGGGAAAGGCCGGTTGGGTCATATGTAGTGCTCCAGGCCTACAGGGACAGAGACAGAGGGACTGTTAATTACTGTTCAGCATTTACATTTATCCAGTAGCAGTATGAAGTGAAAGCTATATGATAAACAGTGTGCAGAGAAACAACAACAACAACAAAAGACGCCACATACGTTTCTTCATTTACACTTCTCTCGTTATAAGAGGATAAACACGTATCTTGTTTAACATTTTACAGACTACAAAACACAGGACTCCGGTTCATTTTGAAAATATAATCAGAAAATGGCGATGTGGAGATTTTCTCCCTCAAATCTCTACTAAAAAGTATCTGCAAGATGTAGCTGCGAATCAGTGATGCGTATCAGTAACCATTCGTCATGCCTTCTTTCACTTCCTCTTTGTGCTCTGTAATGTGACCGCTTGCAGAACGGCGG
Source organism: Euthynnus affinis (assembly GCA_029490765.1). Lineage (NCBI taxonomy): Eukaryota > Metazoa > Chordata > Actinopteri > Scombriformes > Scombridae > Euthynnus > Euthynnus affinis. The sequence goes on along the minus strand of CM055844.1, from coordinate 31,169,665 downwards.
TTTGAAAATGAAACGCACCCGAGCTTGAGATGGTTTAATTTCTGATGATAATAAATGATGGTTAAAAAAACGACTCGTTGAGGAATAAAGTTTACTGACACTTTACAGTATATATCATCATTATATAATAAGATCAGATTACAAGGCCTTCTGGGTAATGTGTGACCCTAAAGTAATGAAATGTCACTCAAGATGGTGACAGGGACCCCCCCCCCCTTGAGAGGAAGTGAAGAAGGGAACTCAATGAGGGCTTCTTTTTTTTTTTTTTTTTTAACAGCTATCACACTGCAAGTCAGGCGTGTACCACAGAATATGTGACTGGAACACTTACAAAATGTGATTTGCTTGTTAAAACAGAGATTGTGTGTTACTGTTATATCTCCAAAATGTGAACTAAAAAAAAAGGAACAAAAAAAACCAAAACAAAACAAAAAAAAACTTCCTCACTTCAAATTTGATGATTCGTTTTAAGGGTTTATGGGACTATAAAGTTTAAATGACTAAATCTGGAACTCTGACGAGGATGATATGATCAAGTCTTAAGTTAGTTAAATTTGACTTAATGCGGGTTTGTTGCCGTTTTCACTGAACACACCAACACTACTGAAAAACGATGTCAGTAGACACACAGTTTCTTCCGCTTTGGCTTACACTGCAGCAGCAGGCCATGCGGGAGCTCCAGGAGGGGATGCTGGGGTCTGTGTGTGAGCAGGTGTGGCAGCTGAAGTTGAAGACACCTGCCTCCTCTGCCTCAGCTCTGGTGTACTGGGAGCTGTGGGGGAGCTGCCGGGAGTGGGTGAAGCAGAGGCTGACACAGGCCTTGGACTGGAGGGATGTGGCTGTTCTGTTTCTTTGGTCTGAAAAAAACAAGACAAAAAGTTGAGAGTTTGGAATTGTTTAAAATCTGAACAACATCTATAACTCAATACTACAGCAAATTCACAATAACAAGACAAATCTGTAGAGATGATGCGTTTTTACTCATAGGATGTGCAACCACTCGAAGAGTTTCGCAGTATTAGGAGGAGCGAGTTATCTTCAGCAGCGCTTTTGATCTCATATCTGTCACTGACTTCTGAAAGATGCGAGCTGAAGTGAAACGGTTGCACTCTGTGGTGGGATGGTAGTGAAGAACACCTGTCAAGTCCCCAAGTCTGATTTATAAGAAACAGCTGAAGCTCCTCTTGACTCTCCTAAAAGCTGATGTGTATCTTAAACTTGATCATAGCAAAAAAAAACTGTTTATTTACAGTTTCCTGAAACTAAAACTTAAGAGGTTTACATTCAGTGTTCAATGTTTGAAGTAAAGCAGATGGAGTGCATACGATACTGTTAACCCTGATCTGGATTCATCTAGAAAGAGGCACGCAGCCACATTATATAGTAAAAAAAAATAGGTGTAGGAACTGTATTTATAATATTTCAACTCATGTGAGGTTACATATTTGACTTAATTCAGGATACACATAAACTGCACATAGAGAAGGTGAATATGAGACAAATCTAAAGCTAATAAACAATACGCTGCTGACTGGAGCTCACACTGAAACCAGCTGTTTTGCCTACAAGTTAAAAATAAAACCAAGAGGAGTTTCGCTGAACCCTCATCTCTTTCATCCACCCAGTCACTGCCGGATGAGAAAAGAAAAAAAAAAAAAACAGTCCTGTGATACTTTGCATGTCATCAGACCAGAGATCCCACCTGGTGACCTGATTGTAGAAGTGGTCATGATGTTGACAATTTATGACATTAATTTCACACATATGATGTCAAATCTATCCACTGAATTTCCTGTGAGGCAGTTTCAATGTAACAGATCTTTTTGAAAATACTACCCAGGTTCTGAGGGAATATGAGTAGTCAAATGAGATTAAAAGAAAATATGAACAAACATTATCACTTCTCACCTTTGGTCTAGCTCCCAGTGGTCCTTGGGGTACATTTCTAAATGCAAACACCAGGTGCAGTGTGGGAGTGGAGTCCGTCTGAGAAAGCACAGATAAAGAGGTCTGATTAGAAAAGCCATGTGCTGAAACACACTGATAGATCCAAGCCGGAGCAGTACAGCAAACAGGAACAAAGCTTATAGCAACAATGTTGCTCTCCCAGTGACAACAACGGCAGCTCAGTCTCACATCCAAACACAACAGGTGGTTTGGCTGAAATCCTTTTGAGGACTTTGGATGTTTTTTTTTTTTCCCAATGGTGGGAATGTCTTACAGCTGTTGCTATCTAATCTCTAGAAATACCAGCCTCTGCTGGGATTCACACACAAAAAAAAGCAGGAACCAGACACATGAAATATTATACTGTACTGGTTTTGTACAGCACAACAACCCTTTCACATGCCATGGTAATCCTTCTGACTGCCATTTATTATTCAGGCAAATGTCGGTGAGAGAAGTTCAGTTTCTCCAGCCAGTCAGACGCCGGTTTAATGGCAGCATATAATCAACTAGTGATGTTAAGTGCATGTTAAACTGGTTCTCTGCGTAGAAAGAGTGGCAAAGTACTGTTTGTAGGCGACGCCATGTGCACTTTCAGACTAACACATACCTGTCTGAAGAGATCTTTAATGTGCAGATGGTCAGGCAGCAGTTTACCAGCATAGATCAGCCTCTGGTCGCTCACAGCCTGAAGTAAACAAACAAGAAGAAAACATCGACATGAGTGACATGAGTGATCTGAACAGCAGCGTGGTGATTCTGCTTCTGCAGGTGAACTTTGAGGAATGTTTGATACTACCTGTGGGATTGTCTTTTTGGCTACAAATCTTAAAACATGACGCCACGTTTCTTTCTAAAGACATGACCACCTGCTGCTGTTTGGTGGATAATTTATTTATATATCACAAGTCATACTGTACATACACCAAAGCTGTTTAAGGGTTTTAAAGACAAGAAACAGTTTTAAGAGAGACCCATTTAAGACACATTATTTACATTTGCATCATTTATCTTTAAGAATGTATTGAAAGCGTGTAAAATACTAAACCATAAAAATTAAGATTGAAGCTGTAAAAGGTTTTAAATTTAATCGACCTTGCCTCAGCATCGAGTCTCACAGATAACTTTAACAAGTAGTGACTTTTCCCTGATAACGTATCATAGCTTGGACCAGGACATGTTCTAGTCTACTGCCTGGTCCCACTTCATCTTCACACTGTCCATCTGCATCACCTTCTTCCTACTGAAACACGGATCCTCCTCTCTGGTCATCTACCTGTCATCTCAGCTTCCAGAGAGGAGTGAAACTTTGCAGCCACATGCTTCAAAGATTAAAATCCCCCTCCACTCAAAAACGTGTTTTGCTTTCTTTTTTAAGGATTTTAAAGTGGTAATTTTTTTTTTTTTTTTTTGCTGAAATTCCACATCAGATCCAGATCTTTAAGATTTTAGATACTTGATTGGCTGACTTACATTTGAATGGGTACAGCTTTCAACTTTTTTTTTTCTATCATCAAGCAGCATCTAAGCAGGAGAACCTGACAGACATGCTTTAGACAAGCAACAAACTGCGGCTAGATCTGGTTTTACAGAGATAGATATTCATGTAAGTCTGTCTAATGTTTGTTTTTATGGTGCATATGCTATGTATGAACAGTCCTTTGGCACTCACTAGAACAAATTCAAAAGCCCATTATAGTTCCTCTGTAGGTTGTTTTGTGTCACAGTTTATTTTCTACCCGTCACTCAGAAGAGAAGTGAAGCCAGACAGTAACATAACACAGCTAACATTAGCTAGGTTAACTCTCCGTCTCATAACTCACCGGGTTGGTTGGGTAGACAGCTGACAGATGAGTTTTTAGGTCCTTTACAGTCCAGTTCAGATAGACGCCATCGACTGTTTGGTCTTCCTGTGCCTGGTTGGGCGTTTTTATGAGAAGAGTAATCGTCTTTCGTGGAGAATCACCCACATCCATTTTTCACTCTTTCTCTCTCGTTTTTCGTCTGACGTGTGTGATAATACTGTTCACTCGCTACAACTACACTCGTCAAAATGAAACCAAAATCTTTCTGCTACGAATGTTCACAGAAAAGAGAAAAAGCGACACAAACTGTCCCGTCAAGAGGGAAAGTAGTCTTGAAGTGTCTTCGCCTTGCTATCATACGGGACTTTAGCTAGGAGGAACGTTGTTGCCAAACACTCTGTGGCTGCTCTTGATTGGTTACAGTCCACTCGTGCTCAGACGTGGAGGCTCGGGGACTGGTCGTCCTGTGAGCATGCGCAATTATTAAATACCTATACAAAGATCGTCTATTAAGAAATGATAACAATGAGAACACCTATCGGCAGTAGGTGAGGGACTTGTCCATATGGTGGCAAGACAACAACCTCTCCCTAAATACTGAGGCAAAAATAGGAGATAATTGTTGATTCGAGGAAGTCCCAAACTGGCCAGTTTACATTAATGATGTCACTGAAATTGTAAATAACTTCAGATTCTTGAGCATTCAGATCTCAGACTCCCTTCCCTGGTCTCTAAACACCAGTTGAGTCATTAAGAAGGTACAACAGAGATTATACTTTTCTGTAATGCCTTAAAAATATGGAATGTCCACAAAAACCCTGGTTAATTTCTACCGGGCCACCAGGACATCCTTACTGGAGGCATACTGGTGTGGTCTGGCAACCAGACTGAGCGAGACCACAAACAACTGCGAAGGACAGTAAAAAAAACAGCTTCAAATATCACAGGAACATTACTGCCACAGATTCAGGACATTTACACCTGCTGCTGCAGAAGGGAGGCCTTAAGTATTATGGAGGCCACCCAGCACACGGTCTGTTCTCATTCCTTCCCTCAGGAAAACGCCTCCAGAACATCAGAGCTTGGATAGGCTGCCTCAGTTTGTAACCCCAGGCGGTTAGTTAACTGAACAGTAAGCACTTACATAACTCACAGTGATTTATTATTTGTGGGATTTCTTGCTTTTTGTTTATTTATTTATGTATTATTTATATATAGTTTCAAGGGCTGAGAGAGCCAAGAGCAGATAGATGCATTTCATTGCATTTGAATGTACAGATACTCTTTTTAAATGTATATGACAATAAATTTGAGCTTGAAGTTCGCCCACTCTGTTACGATTTTACCTGCTCCTTCATGACAAATTATGGTAATGCACATTCTCTCAACAGACATTAAAGACCTCCTCCAGACATGTTCTAAGATTTATATATTTCTCAGTGTTTGTGCACTGGAGGCTTCAAGTTTCCACATCACACTTGTGCAAATTGCATATTACACCAGGATTAGCCTCCAAACTATTTGTGATGTCACACATCATGCTCCCAGGCCCACCCCTAAAAATAGTTTTTTCAGTGAGCACAGAGCAACATCAGACTGTAGGTGCAAGAAGAAAAACATATTTTTGAGTGGTGGGGGACTTTACATTTATCTGATACGATTGATTTGCTTCTTAGTTTAGCTTGCAAGTATAAATTGAACTGACAAAAGAAGCAGCCACATTTGCTAACATTCAGCAATTAATTTTCTAGTTCTTAATGCACATTGCTTGTTCCATGTCAGCAACCATTTATACACTACATTTATATTAGTCCTCTCCTCTGCAACTTTTCTCAGCGGCAACCCTGTCTGATGTTTGCGGTTCCTGGAAATTGAGACTGAGTGGGAGCTCTCTTTGCATTCACCCTCTCAGGCAATAGCGCTCATTTTTCTGTCAGCAAACATTCATCCACTGAAGTTGCATCAGGAGTATTACATCAGCTGTAAACTAACTTGCATGATATCCAGCACTGAACACATTGGAGACACAAAATCGAAAGAGTAAAATTGATAGAGTTAAGTTATGTTGTATAATAAACGAGCTGGAATATTATTCGTGGTTAATAGATGCGATCAACCTGTCCTGTCAATAAAAATATATTACATACATACAGGAATGATATGGGATATGGATGAAGGTGACTTTTTTTTAAGAGCGTGATATGAAAATAATCTGATGGAATATAAATTTCCTCTGCATAAATGTCAAAGGTCAGTCTGCTAGAGGAGAACACCTGTGGTGCTGATAAGGATTCAGGGTCTCAAGGACACAGGCCTGTTGCTACGCCACATTATCACAACTATGCCCTGCTGTCCAAAACAATGTGTGAAAGATAACAAAATAAAATAAAAATAAATAAATGAGGAACACCCTGGTGTTTATTTAGCATTTTCTGAAAAGATTAATCATTATCCAGCAACTCTAGATACAATATACTCAAATATACAAAAACTATATCTTTACCAACTGATACAATGTGGCACTGCTCAGAATCAGCATACAGATTAATGATTGAAAGAGGTGAAAGGAGTGGGGTGGGCTAGAGGGTGAAACTGCCTCTGCCCTTGTTGATTGGTGACTATATACAACAGCACAGACACACACACACACAGTCTCTTTATATAACATCATTTGTTCTTACAAATCTTTCTTTATCTTATCGTGTTACAGTCATAGACATGACATAATGTAACTCCTCAATGCCTTAATTTGTGCCGTAGATTTAAGTAAAAGGAAATAAAACATTTTGTGTGCACATAATTGGAGATGATGTCAAAAAAAAATCACAAATCATTTTGACCACAAAAGTCTTCACAATCAATTATGGCTTCAATTTAAATCTGTTCCCATGAGTGATTCACTTTCACAGCAATTCTAAAATGTGTAAATCATCAAGATGTTGAATTAAAGGGCTACAGTGTAGTAATTAGTGGAATCATGCATTGATTACAAAATAAGAGATAATTATTAATTGTCAAAAGTCATTGTTATGTGAGTTAAAAAAAAGTTCAGAATGATAATAGTGTGGCTCATTATTGTACATTAAACTCAAGAAGACATTTCATTGGCAGTAGAAGGTGAGGACGTTTTCCTGGTTTCCTCTGACCAATAGGACTGGAGGTCTCAGATCACGTGACAAGAAGTCCAGCCATGCCAGGTAGAGAATACTAGGACACACCCCTCTCCTCCCCACTGGCATAGTGCTGTCAGGAGTCACACCGAAGGAGATTAAATGAGGTGAACACTTTGTCTTTATCTAATATGATCTGTACAAATCATCATCTGTACTCACATAACAATCAGTGCAGCTTCTCTGGAGTAGTCCTGCAGAACCTCGTTTAAACGGATCTGACGGAGGGACTGAATCCCACAGAGGAAGAGAAGGCAGTGGAGAAAAAGTGACACTTTGGTTGATTCTTCTGCTTAAATTCTAAACATGCTGTATCCAAATGTGTGTGACTCAGGTTGCATCGGAGTGTGTCAGACCTTGGCCTTGTTCCTCTCCAGATCCTGGTCGCTGATCCTCCAGGGCTCCTCCTGTGCTCTTGGTGGCCCAGAATCAGAATCCTGCTTAGGGTTCGTGTCCAGCCTGAAGCGACTCACCACATTCTCAAACTGATGAACACTGGAGCACACAGAGAGACACGGAGGTGACGGTCACGATTATGTTAAGCAAGTTTGGATTCATTTCTTCTTTTTATCTGTGAGGATTGTTTTTCTACTCTATCGGGCAACATCGCATCCACAAAACGTTGTCCTTGTTGAGGTTTTCTCTACCAACAGCTTCGATTGGCATTGCTTCATTCTCATAAACAAGCTTTGACAGCCTTACTTTCCAGGCTGGGGGTTCTGGAAGATGTCAGGAAGCACTTCAACATCATGGAAACCAAGACGGAACTTCTTGATCAGTGCCAACACCCTGAGAAAACAGTTTAAATCCATAGTGAACAATAAAGATTTATTTTAACAGAATATCGCACTTGTAAACCACAGTAATAGTCTTTCTTTTAACGACAGATATTTCAACTTGCAGGAAAAGCACAGATGTAATTAATAGCGTTAATTAACAACGCTAAGGTGCTGTTATTCATGCGAGCTCTCCTATGCTGCTCTAATCAATATTCGTATATTAACAACAAATTGAAAAAACTATGTTTAATGTGAAAAGTCGCTTGTAGTGACAGACTCAAAGAGAAATACAGTATCACCAACCCTGCAGTTCCCTTCAGCTCTACTGAGCTTTATAGCATTTTCAGCTCATCGTTTTGGTTTTATGACCAGCAAATTTACTGTTTCGGTTCACTCTCACTGCTCTCACTGGTGTTGTTAAACACTGCAGGCAGCTCTTTTATTCAACAAGGGAGGCAGAAGAAAGCTCTAAAAAACTGACTGTACACTGCCTGTACAGCTCCAAACAGCAGACAGACAAGCTTTAGCTGTTAAAGAGCCCATTATTTTGCTAGAAGTTGGTGGAGACCAAAACTAAGCTAAAAGGAAAGTAAATATTGGACTAACGCCTGGGACACACTGGATGCGTGAGCAGCACGTGTGCATCGTGGAACCTCTTTCATTTCGGCGCCCATGTTAACAGGTTAGAGCAGCCACACTGTGTCACGTGTGGCTGCTGCGTCGCGTTATCTAAAGATTCAAGGTCTCACCCATATTCTCTGTGTGACGCACGCGGTTCTCAGCAGAATTAGACAGGGAACACGAAAGAAAGGTAGGGCTGCCAGTGGCAGAAGAGCCACAGCAGTCATGCGTCCTGTGTGGATGTTGCAAGCGTGACGCAACAGCGATGTACACGCACTGCTGAGGTTCACGCAAGTGTGTCCCAGGCATTAGACTCATCACAAAGCCAGAAACATGAATGCTCTGTGTCTGCTAGATGTGTAAATAAGCAACTGTCTCCTAATAATATTGCTATATCAACTTTGTTAATGCTAATGTGTCAATGTTATGTTTACAGCTTGGTTCTGCTGCCCCCAAGTGGCCAAAAAAATCAGTTATTGAAGTATAAATAGACTGGAGTCATCATTAAGGTTATTAGTTGTGAAAAACATCTATAACTGGATGATTCATTGATATCCATGAGCCATTCATTTTATTCAAACACATAAATTGTACGAATGTCACAGTAATTTAAATGATTGGTGAGTTATCCAAGTTCTTACTCCTCTTTCTGCTCCTCCCTCTTGTCTATGTCTCCTCCTACAAACACTCGAACCTTACATCTGGCCCAGCGCTTCCTCCGAGTCAGCAGGTAGGGCAGCAGCAGGGTCAGACCTGGTGAAGTACACACACACACACACACACAATGAGAAAATCTGGAATAATATTCTAGAGGGAAAAAAAGACAAAAGTGATAAATGAATAGATAGTCAGACCTCCATCATCAGATAGCCAGTATACATCGATTGTCTTCTTTTCTTGCTTTTTCTGAAACACTGTACTTGGCTGGGGCGCTGGTTCAATAGTTATAGCAGCTGCAAAGAATATTGTGGACAGAGAAAGTATTATCTTTATAGAGTGTGTATGTGTGTACAGTTAACTGACATTACATTACAAGCGTTCCGGGTATGCAAGTGAAAAAACTTGTTATGTATTTGCCATTTACATCTTTAATTTATCAGGATTCACTGGCAGCCAATTTTACTTAAAATTTAAAATAATTGCGATGATATTTACAAGAAATAAATCATGATCATGCATATACATACATGTAGTGATGGTTTGAAGGCGGGAAGAGGAAGATATAGTGTTTGCGGTCTCCAGTCCTCCATCAAAGCCCGGATTGACTGAAATAAAAGCAAAGGAATTTGCTGTGTAAATTAATTTACTTGTAGTCAGTAAACATAATGATGATGGATGAATGTGGACAGCACTTCCCACCATGCCCCTTGTTAACTTCCAACAAGTTGACATTGACACTGTAGTGGCAGTCAGAGTTTATTGATGGTGTGAAATTAATTTACTCTCAGTGTACTCTACTCTCATTTGAATTAGGGTTCTCACCATGTGATTGAGATGGATGAGAGACATCCAGTCCCTCCCTCATTCTCAGCACGCACACACCGTACTGCAGGTCGAATGCATCGCTGAAACACGAATATCCAAGCACATGAACACATTTTGTTTTGGGGCAGCTTTATTGCAAGAATATGATAATCAGCGCTTATAACAGTAGTTCAAAAGTAAGCACACACTCAATATGAGGTTAATTCACACTGTACTCACTGCAGTATTCCTATGTAGTTGTGTGCAGCCTCAGGTGAGCCACTGTGCCAGTCTTTCTTGAACCCCATCAACAGAACATTAGGTCGGATACGACCTAAACCTGACCCCTGGTAGACAGTCGACAACATGGCAAGAAGAAAGGAGTAGATGTCAGAGAAGATTTTTTGACATACTTATTTATAATGTGTAACTTTGTGTTTTAATGGCATTATTTATTGGTGAATGTCTACTGTATTATTTTGTGTGTATTTATTATATTGTGAAAAAAACAGGGGATTGACAAAGTCTGTAGACTGAATTCTCTGGCCATGAATGTTTATACAACAGGTCACAGCAATCTGTCCAATAGTTGTTAAGATATTTCACTTAATACCAAAGTGGTGGACTTTCCAGTAGATCAATGAGCAATGTCTCTGTCAAATAAACTAATAAAATAGCGCTGGTGTAATTCCGACCTGTAGCAACATGTTAACCCCTGATCGCAGATCTGTAGCCACCACATCCCTGAAGAAAGACTTCACTCTCCTTTGATTCAACCAGGTAATGTGACTGTCACTACTGACCTTCTCCACTACTGACTCAGTGGAACCAGCCTGAAAAATACAGGATGAAATGAAAATATATCTCTCTGCCCAACAGTTGGAACATTTCAGTTTAAAAAATACAAAGTGAGCCAATGATTTCTACATTTGGTTTGTTCAGGTTTGTGTTTTTAATGAATCAAAAACCAATCCTTTAAGATATAATCTCCACTGAGTGATGCATATGTGTAAGCACATGTTGAGTTGTACTTACAGTGACCACCTGGCCACACATCATGAGACTGAGACCCTTTGTGAAACAGTTGACGAAATCAACCAGAGCTGGACGACTGCTGGGAGGACCTGTGAGCACCAAACACTGTGGTCTGAAAGGAAAGCAAAGCTGCGTTAAGTTAAGTCAGATGTTGAAAATCAGTTATTTCTTGTTGTTTTTCATTCTTGATTCAGTGAATATTTAACATGTTGTATTCATGCACACATTAATACATATTCATAACTGCAGTATCATGCTTGTGAGATCAGAGGTCCTAACAGCCATAACACTTTATCAAGCAAAAGGGTTTCTGGAGTCTTGAAGTCACACTGAGGTTGCTAGGTAACCAGCAGAGAATCCAGGAAGTCACTGAGCCTGGCCAACAAATAATCCAGCGCATAACCCCCAATCTGTAAAATAATGACTTGTGTTTTTCACACTTGGGTTCGAGTACAGATTATATAAATGAGATATACATGTTATTTAGTGAGCTATAAAGGTGCTGGTGGGTAACCTTTCAACATCCCCAGGCTAGCTGTTTCCCCCTGTTTCTAGCCTTTATTCGAAACTAAGTTAAGTGGCTGCTGGCTGTAGCTTCATATTTACCATACAGACATAAGAGAGGCATTGATCTTTTTATTTCCCAAAATGTCATACTATTCTTTTAAGATTGAGAACACAATTGGCACCAACTACAGGAAATGATCCTTAAAATGCAAGGTTGCAATGCAATGCAAGCCACATTCTGGACTGAAGCCCATAATAAGCTATTTCTCAGTGATATGAGCACCAGAAAAAAAGAAAATTTGGCCAGGACAAGACCATCATGCTCAACTAAAAGATTACAATTTGATTTTTTTTTACTCTTGTACCACTTACAAATACAAAAAAACAATAAAATAAACATTCCCACTCTGGTTAAGAACAAAGAAGACAAACTGCAGATCACATCCTGTCACTCACCTGTAGTTCTTGACATGGTCTTCCACCTGGTTGAGGCCCACACACTGATTCAGAGCAAGGTTATATGAGCTTGCCTGCATTGATGATCCCCAGTTCACAGCTAAGCACAGAGCATAGCAGAGTTAAAATGATGCAGCAGAATAACGTTTGGCTTTTGCATGTGCATGTGCATATGTGTGTGTGTGAGTTTCAGTTTACCAGGCCTCTTGTAGAGTGTGTATCCCAAAAGGAAAATGACAATGCCAAAGGCAATGAGAGCCGCCCACCAATTCAGCAGGAACATGATCACCAGACAACACACAGCACACAGCAGCGACAGCCACTTACTGTAGAACCTAAAGGATGGACGCCAACCTGCACACACACATTCATATACCATATACACATAAATGCTCACACACTTGCATCAACCAGGAATTCTGCTGTCTCATGACAGAATTCTTCTATATTTCATAGCAAAATGTTGTGTTTAATTAACAACCTTTTTCATACTTATTGTTGGAACATTTGTGTCCGCTCTGAGTGTCCTACCTGGTGAGTTGGTGATTGAGGCATGGAAGCAGCTGAAGTTGATCAGGCAGTAGGAGCAGAGAAAGAAGTTGGAGATGATGGGAGCGATGGTGTTCAACTCAGCTGGAGGAGAAGAAAGATGGAAGGTGAGAGCAAAAAGAATGATTTAAGAGAAACATGGTTCAAATTTGTGTATTTTTTGGGCTTGAAACTTGGGTAAAACTTGAAACTTTGAACTGCTCATTGATAAAGGATGAGATGAATGGACTGGAGAACATTAGGGACAAAAATGGAAATAAGTCCAGGAATTTATCATTCTATCCCTGATTAAGTCTAATATGTTGTATTTTATAATATGTTAGAGTGTTGTCAATGAACCCAAACTTAACCCTAAAAGAAACTTATGGACAACCCTGTAGGTTTATGTTATGTAACTTTTTTTTCTCAGAAATCATGTTTTGCCTATTATTTTGGCATATCAGACAGCTCTAAATAGTCCAATGCCCATGAGCCTCAACCATGGAGAAGAAGACAGTCAGAGGCGTTGATGAAGCTCTGGTGAATTAAAATGCACAATTGTTATATTTGGGAACAAAACATGTTGCCATAGTTGTTGAATTCATCCAAAATTAACGAATAATCAGAAAATAAATTGGTTTAATCTGCAGATTGTAAGATCAGTTCTCTCAACAGCGTAATCATTAGTTTTCACAAGCCATTAGCGGTGCATGTAACAGAATTTTAACCTAAATGTACACAGGCTTTGACTTTTTATCAGAGAACCAGAAATTTTGTATCGTATTGTTTCATGAGAGTTTGATGCCAATCCAAGCTGTAGAGGAGCTCCAACTGTGAGTCAGGTAAAATTGTCTGGAGGAAGAATGAATTTCACTTCCAGAGCAAGAAACAGCTCTTCCCACTTTGCAATTCAACAGGGGTCAGAGAATCCCTTTAAAACCTCACCAATGAGGATGAAGCAGGCAGCGATGATGTACGTCAGTAAGTAGCCTCGCAGTGGTTCATCATTCTTGCCATAACCTTTGCCAAAGAAGCCAATGAAAGGATAGAGTTTGTCCTTACACAGACACTACCAAAAGAGAATGAAAAAAGATCAGTCACAAGATTAACTAAGATAAGAACATCTGGTGTCCACACAGTCACAGGGATGCAATGAAAAATGGAAATTATTTTTATTTTCCATGAGACACTATAAAGGCTCATAGAATATCTTATGTGTGTGTGTGTACCTGGAACACTTTGGGGGCAGACACCAGACAGGCCAAAGCAGAAGACAATGTTGCACCAAATATACCGGCGGTGATAAGGGGGGCGAAGGCTGACACCATGCTCATTGACTGGAGAAAGAAATGTTCTGTTTACTTATTAGTCTGATTTCTCTCACAGAGGGAGAAATGGCTTGTTTGTTTGCAAGGTGACCCACTCTTAATGTAAGTTACTATTACAGAGAGAGCATCATTAATGCAGAGCAACACTAGTGCTGACTTGCAGCTGTAACTTTTGACTCTTGTGTCTTCTGTAGAAATGAAAGTCAAATGAAGCTCTTTGATCTGATGGCAGAATGAGGCAATTTTAGCTGTTGTGACCTCAAGTGGCAACATGAGGCAACTGTTTGGGTTTTTCAAAGTTTAAAGGATAGGTTCTGTCTATAAAATCCCATACAGTATGTGGATAGTACTCATGTAGATGAGTGACAATAATCTAAATAATGTATTAAAATAGACTTGAAAAAAGTGGAACCTATCTTTTAAGGACCACATTACCCAGAAATTGTGGGAGAAGTTGTCCTCTTTGCAGCATAATTTTGTGATTTGATTTGATAACCATGCTGGTACATTTATGTGAAAAACAAATCCTATTACAGCTTTTCAGAAGCTTGAGAAGATACATAAAGAGATATAGAAATACCTAGAGATAAACACATATCACTCATTTTCATGCCTTGCGTGTGTGTGTCTGTGTGTGTGCTTGTGTGGACCTGATAGTAGTTACTGATGCCAAAACTGCATGTGGCATTTTTGGTACACTCAGTGAAGTCCCATCCATATTGACAAGCTAAACCAACACAATCCTGGCTGGATAAGGAGGAAGACAGGGTGTTATTTAACAGGCCGGATGCATCCCGTACTACACAGGATCCTGAAAGGAAGCAAACAACACAAGTGTACAAGCATGCATGAACAACTAGGGATTTGCAGAGAACCCAGTATTTGTATTTGTATCTACATTTGTTGAGGCAGCAAAATTATTTATATTTGTATTATATGTTCGAATAAAAGTGGAAATAGGTGTAAAAATCCTATTTATGTTTTTATTACACTTTTAATTTTAGGATATAGGTGTTTTAAAATGAATGTTTATAAAACTTTAAAGCTAAAACTTTACTCATCACCTCAATGCAGACAACGGGTGGATGTGACTCCCCTCATTGAGACCTTCTGATACATGTAACGGTGGAGCAGAAGAGAGAGACTGAGATAGCGATGAAACGACCTGTGTGCTGGTATTTGATGTTTTTAAAACAGTTTTTTAAAACATTTGTACAAAATAAATTTATTATCATTATTATTTTAAAAAAAGAAACACTATTTGTGCCAAATAATGTATTTGGATTCAGGTATATCCCTACTGCAAACACACAAGCTTATTCAACCTCAAGTGTAAAAGCTGAAAAGGGTTTAATGCTGAACATAATTATTTCATAGAGCTTGTTTGTATCCATTTTTATCCATCTGTTAATGGTACTAATTGTGTTAATAAATTTAATTGCCAAACAGTTTTGGGGAGGAAAATAGATGGCAGATGAGTTTCTATAATCATAATGCCTACTATAAACAGTATCTGCATGTTGCTATCAGAATTCCACTGTTTTAATGGAAACATATCTACAGTATGTCCAAATATTACACACATATAACGTCTTTTAAAATAATGTGGACAATGTTGTAATATCATTACAAGACTGCACCTGCAATTGGTTTGGAACATTACATCTTTTATCTTGAGTACCTTTACATCTGGATTTGATGGATTTTTACTTCATATGGACACAATTTGTTCACCCAACAGCATACATTAAATCATTAAAAGACATGTTTATATATTTAATCCTAGCCCATATTTAATTAATCGTTTTACGTCAAATGATTAAATGCTGTTGGTAAGAGGCCATTTATCAAGTGGGAGAATGTACATCGAACCAGATATTATTGCTAAATAACCACACAGACGGTTGATTCAAAGGCCAGCTAACTATAAGTAAAACACAGTATAAGTCCCAGTTTGGGAGGTAGTACAGCCATAAAGTACCAATGGTAGCAGAGATGATGAGGTAGGATATAGTGGTCCAAAATATAGCCATTAGCGTTCCTCTTGGGATGGCCACAGTTGGATTCTGGGAGGATAGAGATGCAAACATGGTAGGTAAATGCATAGTAAAGTATAGGTAATTAATTTGGTTTGGTATGAAATTGCAGGAACAAAAAATACCTGACACATAAAGCAAACAAACAGAGACAGAGAGAGAGAGAGAAATTAGTATACCTTCAGATCACCAGAGATGTTAGCACCTGCCAAGATACCAGTGGCCGAGGGGAAGAAAATGGAGAACATGCCAAAGAAGCTGCCCTCTGGTCCCCGCCAGTTGGGCACAAAATTGACAGCAAAGATATCCGCTGTTGAGGGCAAAATGGTTAGTTTATTGAAGTGCTCTGAGAAGTCGCTAATCATAGCAAAATGTTTTACTCCTATCATTTGTGATTAAGAGCGGTGGTTCTTAAATTTGCGTGAAAACTAGCATACACACAATACCCCTAGTCTATAATGAAACAGGGAAAAACTTGCATGGACAGAACAGATCAAACAGTTACCTTTGTAGCTAAAGAAACCCTTGGCTTGTTTCTCTGGTGAAGCCGGAATGATTGTTCCAACGATGTAATTGACAAATGACACCATGATGACCAGGAAGAACAGAACTTGGGCCTGTGGAAGACAGAATATGCAGTAAAAATATCAATGCAGACAGACAACTACAAGCAAGAATGACCAACTGTTCTACCACTTATTAAGTGTTCCACTGTGGTAACAAAAATAAGTCAAGTTGGGTTTATCATGCTATCTATGGAGAGTATGATAGCTACCCTGCATGCTTAAGAGAAAAAACACTGGAAACTTTTGAATGTCAATTTTTGGAATTCATTACCATGGCAGTATCATACACATAAGGACAATTTTAGTGAAAGCTGAGTGTAATTAACATGGAAAAATGAATAACTACACTCCTTCACATGGGTTATGGGTAGGGCTTCAAGCTGTATTTATGTGGTGGGTGGTACTAATCTACGACCAGTAAATGACACATTCAGCAAAGTCTTCCTGGCTGACTTCTGTTTGCAATGCCAGTCTCTGACACTTAAGCCCAACAAATTGTACTCAAACAAAAGCAGGACAAGTAGAACAAGTATTTGCATCCTTTATATACAAGTAGCAATACCACAGTGTAAAAATACTTAACTACAAGTTAAAGTCCTGCATTTAACATTTAAGTAAATGTACAGAAGTCTTATCAGCAAAATATAAACATTCAAAGTATTGAAAGTAAAATTTCTCAATATGCAGCCAGATGATGCTTGTTAGTTATGTTATATATTAAAATAGTTGGTTATTATTGATGTGTTAATGTGTATGCAAAAATGCCACAGAGTATCTTTAAGTGCAGTACTTTGTAATGCTACAGTACATTAGTAAATGTACCTTACATTCCACTACTGAGGCCATGACATCAAAAAGAAAAGTCATGCTTGTGATCCTTGGTGACCATTGTAAACTTCTTTAACGGCTGATAACAAATGGTTGATTTACCACCCATCAAAGCAGTTTATGATGGTCTCATGTGTTTGGTTGAGCTAACCTTTGACTCCCATGCCATGCCAGCCATTGAGATGCCTAGTAGACATGTGACAGTGATAATGCCGATGATACGGATGTCATTGGTTCGGTCCACCATGACAGCTCCATGCTCCTGAGGAAGAAAGTTTAAAGAAATTTCAGGAGGGTTGAAAGACAATATCAAAGCACTTTTTCCTGTACTGTATGATTGTAAAAGTTGGTCAGCGCACACATAAACACACACCGCATGCTACTGTACTCACACGCATGAGGTCTGAAACAGTCTCAGCAAAGCCCACAGTGTGCATGGCTACAGCTACAGCATTGGCAAAAGCAAAGATCAGACCGATGGACCCACCCAGCTCTGGACCAAGGCTACGACTGATTAGGAAATAGGTCCCACCTGAAGGAAATAGAGGAGGGGGCAGTGAAACAAAGGTATTGTAGGAAATGTGGTCAAAATGTTAGCAGTCACAGGCAATATAAATATACCAATGTCCAGTACAGTCTTGGTATTGGTACTTCCTTTGTCTAGCATTTCAAACTCCATTGTGATATGACAGTATTGTGTATGCTAGTGCATGTCTCTCACAGAAGTTTTTGACTTTTGGTGCTTCAAGGTGAAAATGCAGGTTGTTGCATGCATCACTGAGTGAACAGACCTCCTTTGACTTTGCCGTTGGTAGCAATGGCTGAAGTAGAGAGTCCAGTGATCCCAGTTATACAAGAGGATAACAGGATAATCACCCAGGTCATACCTGATAGAGAAATACAGAGAGAGAAAGAGAGAAATAATAACAGTGAGCCTAACGGAGGCTGTGTAAAATGAACCATCTAAGAAATGTAAAAAATGTTGCAATGTGGATTAAGCTTATAAAAAGGCTTTGTTGGACATACCTATACCGGCTTGAGCAGTGATCCAAGGCAGCCTCAGGTACAAGATCACACCCCAGATGTTTAACATGCAACGGATCTACAAAAAGACAGTTATTGACTGAATTGACCAAATTCACCAGATCTGATTAAACCTAGCTAGCATTTTTGAACGGTAACACACCTTGAAGTTCAACACCAATATCATATTTAGCTATTGAATGCCACTGAGATTGTCAAAAGGAGTGTAACCTCACTACACTCTATACAGCTTGAGTTCTCAGACACTCTGACTAATGTCAAGTATGTCAGGGGATGTTGTGCTTTTATTGAAAATAGGTTATGATTAAGATTCTTCCTTCACGAAAATCTCCTCCAAAAGAAGAAATTAAAAGTTTGTTTCGTTCATTAAGGTTGTGTTAGTAACTTTAAGGGCTGTTACTTATATAGTATTGGCAAAAAATAAGTCTAACTAACCAACCCAACTAATGTGATTGGAAATGATACTGAAATTACTTTATGACCTACAATAACTGACCAAAATAAAGCACACTAAAAAGGTTTCTTTTATAATTGTATTGCTATTAAATGCATATTTAAATGTCAGTATAGTCAATACAGACAAAGGGTGACAGGTAAGTGGCTTATTCAGGATAATCTGTAAAGTAGACACTGGAAAACATACTGTAATACTTTGAGATTGTAAAACCAATGTCTTAGCAGGAAAATGTGTTATATGGCCTCATGAAAACACTTTCAGTATAACTACTTTGAAATTTCTCCATAATGAACCCATAATTATCTTTATATGGCTCAACCTAAAATGTGTATTGTTTCAGTGTGCAGATGGTTTCCTCATAAAACATGATGACACATTAAATACACAATTAACGTTTCTTTGAAATGCTAAATTGCTGGTCAAATAATAATTAAAGAAAAGAAAAGTAAATATGATGGCAAGAAATGTCAGTGTAGACTTTAGTGCTGATGGCCGTAAACTGTGTGTACTGTTTTTTCTTGCAATTTGTAGGTTAATTTACATATTACTTAGTTTTTCCTTGTCATAATTGAGTAATTTTGGCATTACACTAATTCTACTTGATTATTATGAATTTCTTTCATGTCATTACTATGTAATTACAGTATAAACAGTTGCATGTTTTTAATATACAGTAGGTTGTTAATGTCTGATACAGTTAAGAATGTTTACTTTTACACTTATTAATTTGGCAGATGCTTCTGTGTAAATTGTCAAAGGAATACATCAACAAAAACTCTCATGCAAGTATCCCTACAGGTACAATTCAATTTATATTTTATCACAGTTAACATACTGGTATTCAGCAGCTGCAATTTATAGGCTTATCACATCCCACACTGGTCTAACACTACCTACCATGACTCCCTGTACCCAGCCAAAGCGAGTAGGTTCAGGCGGGGGTTCCCTTTGCTCGTCTTTGTCATCATCTGAGCTGTCTCCTCCTTCCATCTGTACACCTGTGGTTTCCTCATACAAAGGAGGTCTGGAGTCATCCTGGTCAAAACAATTTAAGTTAGGTCAGTTTTATATACCGTAGCTCAAAATAAGAAATCACAAATTTGCCCCAAAGGGCTTTACAATCTGCACAGCATACTGTATGACACCCTCAGTTCTAAAAAAAAAAACATCCCCCCCCCCAAAAAAACCCCTGTAATAGGAAAAAGGAAGAGCAAAAGAGCAATCCCTCTTCCAGAGATAGAAACATTGATATTTTCATTTGTTTTAAACTGAGGGTCAAGGTCTAAAATTCACTTAAAGCTCAGATGTGTCTTGTGTTTTTGCTCAGATACTGAGACAATCAGTACAGTGCACACAGTCATAAAAGAATGATGCAAATAAATTACACATATACAGAGTTTGTACATTTTAATTATTTCATGAGGATTCCTTACCTCAGGTTTGGCATGCAGCTGGTACAGTGATGGCCTGAAGCGCCTCCGTCGGCCCCACACCTCCGTATTGGCGTAGAAGTCATAGTGTGGTGGGGCGTCCAGAGTCTCATAACCGGTTAGAGCATCGGATCCACGGGATGCTACGCTGCCCCTGTTTTCATAGTACTGATAAAAATCTGACTCATTAAATCCTCCAGGTGTTGTCTTTCCGTTGAGTACTGATTGAGGAAGTTTAGAGCTGTATTCAGCTAGATGAACACTGTCATTGGCTACTGGTGACTCCATTCAGAACGGCAGAACGGTCTTTTCTGTATTTAAGTGGATTTAAACCTCAAAGACAGCTGCATCAGTCAGTTTTTGATTCAATCTTTGTCCAAAATCTTTTCCTTCAACTACTTATTTACTTCTATACAAGTCAGTCAGTCAAGGTGATGGAGCCATTCTGTAGTTTAAGGTAAATGAAGGAGGCTTTATTGTGAGAGTTGGTTTTATATTTGACCTTAACCAAGCAGGAAGAGCTCCAGGCCATGTAAGGCTGGTTCACTGAACAATCAAACAAGACTCATTACAGGAACTATTAAGTCTGACATGGACAATTACACATTGCAGGGTCAACCAAAATCAGTTTTGGGCTGGCCCAGGAAATAAAGAATTATTTATAAAATGTCCTGAAATGTCCTTCTGAAAATTCAATGCTTTCTATTTCAAGGATGTAAATTCAAACACTTCTGAATTAACCAAAATTGCAGAGTAGTATCATTGTATCATGTAGTATTATAGTCTAAGTATTGCTGTCTTAAATTAATTATCAACCTACACTTCGTACATGTTTTCCATTTGTTGTACAGTTCTGTTGAGTTTGGATCAGTGTGCATGAAGGTGTTTTTTGTTTCTGGTACTTTTGTTTCAAAATCACAATTATTAATAATTAATCTCCTGAAGGGACTTTTAGTTAGAAGGGAAGTTGTGAACAGCATCATTAAACACAGCAACTAATCTTTGAGGAGACCTTGATAGAGGCAACACAAGGTCGTAAGTGTCTAAGTGTTAAACGAATATGTTAGAAGTTCAGCTGAAATTAAATTTTATCTTTATTAAGAATAGATATTCTTAGTGTTTATTTTGACTTCTTCTCTCTTATCAAAATTAAAACAACGTTGAGAAATAAAGACTGTAATTTAACAGAAATAAAAACAGAAATAAAAACTCTAAACCTTCAAGCCTAAACTTAAGAAGTGAGTTAAATTGCCTAACTCAAACTTCTATTGAAGTTTCTGGACCTCACCTTTGTATAATGTAAGACAAAATCAGCTCTGATGGCAGGATCTGCTGATGACTCATCAGGTGTGAATGATTGTGAAAGTTAGCAAGCTAGGCAAACTAGTTTCTTCTTTTCAAGTGGAAGTTAGTTAGATCAGAATTGAGCTCACTGAATTTGCGACATTCAGTGGTAATTAAACTTCACATTTAGGAATTCTGTTGTATATATGATTAAAATCTTTATGGCCTCCAAAGGAAAACAATCCCAGAGGCTTGAAGCCTAGTCACAGTTTCCACATATATGTTGAAAAGTGGTGTTATCCTCTTCTGAAAATGGAAAAATATTCATAATAACTTTGTTTTTTATGCTGTTGGTCTCATGTTTTATAAATTCTGTGGTGGTTTTATGATGTGTGCTACTGGTGTTATGGTTGATATGAATGTCCTTATTTCCCCTGTTGTTTCTCTGTGCTATTTCTTAATTTGTAGTGGAATTCTGGTTTGGAGTCTTGATCTTGACTTCTAGGTAAATTAAACTGCCACACTAACATACATATCTTTTTTAAATAGACCAACACCAGCCTATGTAAGCACCGTCTATCACATAAGCAGATACATAGCCTACTGTATATCACTCTAATAGTATAGGAGAATAGTGCATTTTAAATCCAGTGAGGCTACAGTCTCAAGGGGCTTCACAACACCTGCATCATTAAACAGTCAGTATATTTGATGTTCACAAACCAGACTAGCCAACTGTCCCAGCTGCAGTTGCACAGTACAGTTACACAGTGTCCTTGACTACAATGACAGCTTTAACTTCTACTGAAAAGTCAAGGCTGATTACTCTGAACTGCTTCTTCAGTTTTCAGACATTGTTAAATGATTAAACTGGTCGATTACTGCTGCAGCTATGTGAGTCCTTGAGCTTGAGATTGAAGAATTGAATATCAAGTAGCATGAAAATGTGTTGCTTTGACCAGAAATCAAACCCAGACCAAAAATAGGACAGAGAACATTATACTTACGTTATAGTTTAACAGCTACTCACATGTTTTCCTTAGTTCTCTGCCATAGCATTTCTCTGTGAATTGTAAGCTATTATGGTTTATGCAAATCCATCTAGGAGCACTGCTGTGTCCTGGACCTTTCATGTTCAGCTAAAATGTAATGATGGCTAATGGTTTGCTTAAAGCAATACAAGCTGCTCAATTGGCTGAGACCTCAGTTTACATAGTCGTTTACAACAATGCTTAACTAACACACATGCATGCACACAGTGTCCTACAGAATGTACAAAATAGAGTGTACAAGGACAGGCCAAGGTCACTGTTTATCAAGAGTAATGCTCCTCTTTTCAGTGAGTTATTTATTTTTAAAAAAGTGCCCCAAACATACTATATTTATAAATGCAACAGTTATTATGAATGTAATGTAAAGCTGCAGTGAGTAGTGAATTACCTAAAACAATTTTTATACCTATATAGAAAGGTGACAAATTAAAGGAAAATCTAACATAAAGTGTCTTAGTAAGGTTGAGCCACCATCAACCTCCACTTGGGTTAACTGCAATGTTGTCATGCCATATTAGCTTTAGCTGCTAAATGCTTAAGAAACCCTTATGCACATTCTGAGCTAACCAGTCTTTACAGCTGTTAGACACCTTAAAGCATTAAAGCACCTTATGTATTTAAAGGAATATCCTAACATTTGGGCAAAGTAAAATAAGAAGATCTTAAACCAC
The DNA here is from genome assembly GCA_029490765.1 of Euthynnus affinis. Lineage (NCBI taxonomy): Eukaryota > Metazoa > Chordata > Actinopteri > Scombriformes > Scombridae > Euthynnus > Euthynnus affinis. The sequence continues at coordinate 31,146,657 of CM055844.1, read as the reverse complement.
TCTCATATCTATACTGTAAATATAATGCCACTGCCTTTTAGCTTAGCTTAGCTCTGTCCAAAGGTAACAAAAAGCACCTCTAAAGCTCACTAATTAACATGTAATATCTCATATGTTGACAATAGGCCAATCTAGGAAGTTGCTGTGCCTGGCAATGACATGTTACATCATAAATACTCCCTGTCAAACCACAAATTTTCATTTTTACACTTCTGATTTTGTGCAGATTCAACCAAGGTAACCAGCCAAGATAGCTGATTCCCCCTGTTTCCAGTCTTTGTTCTAAGCTAAGCATACCGTCTCCCCCAGGACACCATGCAGGCTTATCCATGGGTCAGAGCTGGAGAGCAGCAGAGTCCTTAATGAGTCTTCTTTTCACTGGGTCCTTGAGGACCCTCAATCCCCTCTGCTGCTCCCACAGTCTTCATCCTCTCTTGAATCTAAAGAGGTGGAGAGAGAGAGAGAGAGAGAAAACTGAGGGATCAGGTCAGTCAGAGCCTGGCTGAGGTTCTAGTCCTTTACGTTTAGGAAGGACATGATCTCTTTGTTCAGCCCCAGGAGCCTTTTGTAAGATCTCTAGAGGGCATTTTACAGGACCTGGCAAGCTAGTGCAAATGCAAGCATCACAAAACTGTGTTTAAAAGCAGTACTTAGCCAACTATTATTTAAGGTTTGAGAAGATAAGCATGCTCAAATATAAATTTAGTCTCTACTTGGGGCTGTTTGGGTCAAGAAATGGACACATGCTGCCCTGTTTGTCTGTATTTGTGAAACATCTGAATGTTAGTCTGTTTCAAGCTTTCAAAACTTGAGTGTCTACTTTGTATATCATACACAATCTGTGTTGTTACAAATTCAAACTTGGAAAACCAACAATAATTAAAGTACCGATAAGGATCATTTAAATGTATTAATTTCTTCAAATAAAATGGCAAAATTGAAAAGGTTTACTCTGAATGATTCAAAGAATAGTGAATCTGTACTATTCACACAATATTTCTAAAAAAAAAGCACATTATCAGTATCTACTATATGCAATGCAATTGCTCTTAAATGTATTCATTTACTGTCCACACCTTTCTATATTCATCAAAAGTCAGAGCAGAACATCAAAGAGAGAAATTAAACTCTGGGATCTTAAGTGTAAATTAAAGGGCTTTAGGCAGTTTGATTTGATTGGATGGGCAGATGGAAAGATTTTTATCAAATTTGTGATGAATCTACTGGTTGGACTTTTTGATGTGATGACTGAGTCACGAAACACTGTTTCCCAGGATGGAACAGTTTTCCAGGAAGTTCAACTGCCCATTTTATAGGATCTTTTTATTTATGTTAAAGGTGCAGTGTGTAGGGTTTAGTGAGGTTGCAGATTGCAACAAACTAATGCCAAGTCCATTCATCCAGCTCCAGTTAAGCTCAAGATAAAGAAGGAAAAAATATTATTACCCTTATTGGCATGTCCTCCAATTGCAGAGGTTTAAGATGTCTGGTGCTGGCTCTTGCCTCCATCACAATACAATAGAAGTGCATAAAAGACTGTTTTTCATGCTTAACTTTGAATAACCACATTTGAAAAACAATGTGCATTTTCAAAAGCAATGTCCCACTTCCTCAGAATAACAGACCACAGAACATTGTAAACAGAGTTGTCCTTGCATTTATTGCTGCAGCTGATGTAGGGTTGTTTCCCCTGGTGCGTACATCTACTCATTTTATTTCAGGAATATTGATTTTATGCTCATATTCAATTATGGGTTGAGTAATAACACATGACGATCACATGGTATATGACATATTTCTCCATTTTGAAACACTAAGCTTTTTAACAGACTAGTGAATGCCAACTACACAAGTCAAGTGGTTATTAAAGAAATCTGTAAGAAGAACAGTTTTAGCCTTTAGGTGCAATATGTTACTATGACAATTACTCATAGAGCACCGCCCTCCACAAAGCACTGAGGTACTGATTAACAAATATCAAAACCATAACAGCTGTTTTGTACTGGAGATATAATTTAAAAAACCAGAAAGGAATCAGAAAAGAATGAGCTGTTTTCCAAGAAACTCTGCTCAATTTGGCATTCAGATTAAGGAGGACCTGAGAAGATGTGCAAAAGTATGGCACTAAATTGACTTCATGTTTCCTGTCAATATCCATCAAAAAGAAAATAAGCAGCCAGACTCTTACATAACCAGACTGGTTATGTACAGTTAGTTCACAGAAGTGACATTGCCAAAGGTAACCTCAACAAACAAGTAATGACACCAATCCAACCGGTATGTAGTTGAATCCTTTGAAGTAATCAGTCCTCTCTCATGAGACCGCCTCTAACAGCAGGAGCTCCTTTGATCAGCGATTCTTTTGAACATGCACCCTCACTGTTTGTGAGATGCTGCCAAGTTATGCTGCACACAGTGGCATGACTGTAATCCTTTGTGTATCAAGAGCAATTTTGACAGATGTCACTTTATTTAATTCAACTAAAATAAATGTATTCATTATTTGATACATGGATGCTGATAAAATCTAAGGATTTTACCCAGACATGACTGAAGCTTGAGATAATGTTTGTGATGTAATGGAAAAAAGACATTTGTTTCAGGGCTGTACAAAGTAAATGTAGAGTGTAAAAAGTCTTGAATAGTTCAACATTTTGGGAAATACACTATTCACCTTCTTGCACAGAGTTAGATGAGGAGATTGATACACTTTTGTGTCCGTACATTAAATATGAAACTAAGCTAGCCTGGGGCCTGTTTCATTGAAGCAATGTGCAAACACCGCTTAGACACAGATCGCAATTGTTGTCACTCACAAATTGCTGATGAATTTGTGTGTCCTACAATCCTCTTGCATGCTTATGTATAGGTTGTAAGTACAGTGTTTCTTTTGATTACTTAAACATGTCAATTTTACATGAGATGAAATTATATTATGTTGCAAGCTTGCATGTTGCAAATTTGGTGAAATGGGCCTAAGGGTCTGTCTTAAATACAAAAATAAATTTTCCTTCCCCTCTTAAACACACAATATGTAATTTCAGTCACTAGAGGTCTCTCAATCAAAACAATAACAAAAGACGGAATGTGATGACGGTGTGAAGTAGCAAGGGATCATGGGAGTTGTAGTCTTCATTGTTAAACAACCAGCTTCACCAGGATAGGATTACTCCTGTGTTAATTGTTCAGGATGTTTTTACAAAACAAACGGACCCAGAGATTACAGGTAAAAAAAAAAAAACCCACAGAATTAAGCAATTTCACCTAAAAAATCTGTGTTTCTCCAACAATGTTTGGCGAACACTGGATATCTGGTATGGGCTGTTAGCTCAGCTGCTGCTAACACTTGTTTAGTTTATTCATGGATGTATAAAGAGAACGGGATAAAGCATCAGAGGCGGATCCCTGTTCATTCCTATGAAAGTTGCTCAGTGCGTGGATGTACTATAAGAGCTCTTATTATACATCAATGGCTCAATGGTGCATGAAGAAAAAAAAAAAAGCACAGCCCATAGTGCAAGCACACTGGTGACTTTCGCAGGCTGAGTTAGCTACATCTGGTTTAGCCCCCCATCTAACTTGAATGGGGATAAAACAATTCAATCATGTGGCCCTTCTAGGCTTTTGAAATGTGATCAGACCGAATGTATTTAATTCCGATAGTGAGACAAGGCCATTGTGCATCACATGACGTAATTACATGGTTTGGCTGCTAAGTCAAATTTGTTTCAAAGTCTGGTGCTCTTTCAGTTTCTGTGGAACAACCACAACACCGATATATTATCTTGTATGTGTGTAAGTTACTCATTGGTAGACGTCATTGTAGCGGACAAATACAGTGCTGATGCATGCATCTTGTGCACTATACTCTTTGGTAGAGGAGGTATAACGCCATTGACAGGCGACTAAATGAAACAGTCCGTTACTTTTATTATTAAAATTACAGATTTCTCTGGATTTGGAAATTGTTGGAGACATTTGGGATAATGTAAGTACACAACTCAATATTTAACATAGGTCTAGTTGGTTTTAGATATTTTAATGAAGAATGATTACATCATAGCTTTAAGTTCACTCACCCCCCCCCCCCCCCCCCCCCCACCCCCCCTTTTGAACCAACCAGGCTAGCTTCCCACCTGCTTCTGGTCTTTATGCTATGCTAACCCTATCACCTGCTCAAGCTTAATATTTTGTGCAATGACATTGGCATAGTATCTTCTCAGATCTTCTAAGTGTATTGCCCAAAACTTTGAAAAATCACTTTAAACAAACTGACAGTTGTAGAGCGGAGATCGAAAGAATCAAGAAAAGGATAGAGCTTGAACTCTTTAATGGAAACAAGGGTGCTGTAGATTATCCTTCATGTACTGATCCAGATCAGACTGTATGCCTGTGAAGAGAAAAAAAGTTTCACATTAAATGGAGTTCAACACCATGAGATGATACTCTATCATTGTACCCAAGCAAGCCAGAGTGGTGGGTGTATTAAATACACATTAAACATTAAAGTAGGTCTTTAGAGTATAATAACCCACCTTTGCTTCATTTTCCTCAGACGGTCTGCTTTTCCCAGAGGGTATCAACAGTTGCTGTGCATGGAGACATCATTTCATTCATTTACCCCACTGACTTTGCAGATACTCAAGAGCCTGGCTTGTACCCACTGTAATGCACATCCTGGACCATCAGTAGTCTAGGGCTAACACTAGGCTTGTATCCCCATCTGTGCTCTCCACTGACAGTCATCTGCTTTGACTAGAAGATTGGTTTCCTTACTGTAACCAGGTAGGAAAGAGAAGCATTTTTCCATCATTTTGCAGTGTGCTGGTTATTATAAAAAGAGAAGATGATTAATCCTTGGATGAACCCGGACCTTTTCATTGATGGGTTGTCACCATTACAACAAACTGACTGTTGCTGGGGAGGTCCCATTAGATTAAATGCTGATGGGTGGGTTGCACTACTAAATCAGTGGGACGAACTAAAGAGAATGTGGGTTTACTACAATTGTAACCTGTTGAGATTTGGAAGGACAATTTCACAGATGCCACCTGGAACAGCAATGTAGTTCAATTGCAGTTTCTATATTTTGATATCAAGTACAGATGAAAATGGACAACTGAGGTCAATTCAAAGAAGTAGTCTTAATCTCTTAGTCTTAATACTGTTTGGGAGTAACGGATAGCATGGAGTCCAAGGGTACCACCTGCACAGCAGGAGCATGTTCAGTGTGAGCCTGACTTCCTAAAAGGTTGTTTGTGCTATTTGACCTGAAGATGTACTGCCAAAAGAATTTTGACTAATGATTGAGGCCATATATATTAGGATAATTAATTCTATTGACAGAGGCAGGATAGTTGGCCAGCACACTCTGGTCACTTGTAGGTTGCATTTCAATAATGGGATATTGTTCATAACTAGGACCAAATGTATGTGACACAAACTGGGAGGTTGATTCTGACATTCTTTGTTGGTCAAAGTTTGTTGGAACAAAGACAGCATTTGGTTCTTGAGGATTAGATGCATGTTGCTCTCCTGCAGAGTCCTTACTAGGAGTTTCAAAAGGTGTGTCATGTCTCTCAGTGCCTGTCTGTTCATATTCAAATCCAGTGATTTGATGTTGGCTCATTGAAATGAGAGACTGAGGTTCCATAGACGGGGGACTAGGATTTCTAACAGGTGGTGCTACTATGTTCTGTCTAGTCCATTTACCGGTGTAAGGATCATAGTGTGTTGTTGGAGCAGCAAAGTAGTTTTTCTGTCCGTCATCCGTTTCGTCTTCCATATTAATAAAAAGTTTTGCGTAACTGGGTTTTCCATCATGTTGCCATCTGCCAGTAGACTGTCCAGGAAGTCTTACTTGGGTTGGATACTCAGTTGACAGGTCCTGGAAATTCGGTGAATGGTTAAAAGCAGTCAGATGAACAGGAAACAGAATCTGTCCACTCTGACTTTTGCTGTACTGATAAGGAGATGAGGAAGAGAAATCCATTTGCCCTATCAGAGCCACATTACCATTTCTATCATAATTAGTGGTGGGGGCAACTTCCCTGTTGGGATAACCAAATGATGGAAGTTCAAATTGTGATGAAGGAATAGTGGGAGATGCAGGGTGTGATATGGCCTCTTCATTCTGTCCATAATCAAAGGGTGGCTTAAACTGGTTATAGCTATACTGTTCTGCAAAGGTAAATTGGGAACCAGTTGGCTGCCCAGGTTGACCTTGACCATAGTTGTTGCCATTGGGTTTAAGCTGACCACCACTGTAATGACCACTTGGAGCTCTTTCATATTGGGATGGAGACAATGAAGGGTTTACTTGGCCATTGTAGTAACCACTGTGAACAGTTTCAGATTGTAGGGGATAATTTGGGGTTGGCTGAAATGAAACTGGGTGGTTGGTTAAATCTGGCTTTGGAAATACCTGACTCTGTTCTGTGGGGATTTTATCCTGGCTGCTTTGCTCGGTAGGAGTTGCATGCTGGTTCACATGTACGGTGGAAAAGGTAGTCAGTTTTTTAGACTGGTGTTCCCCTTGTACAGTACCAGAAGAATTGAAAAAACTATTTTGGGCTGAACTTGATGGCAATGTTGCTGCCTCCATGTTACTGGTCTGAACAAAATCAACACTTCCTTGTCTTTGGAGATTTTCAAAATAACCAACATTACTGCTGGTGGGTTTTGACAATGGTGTAGAAGATGGAATAGGTAATGAAAGGCTGAGTTGAAAACTTGGCTCGGGGACGTCATGGGCGTTTTTTCCACCATTTGGGTTACTGGTGAAACCTTTGTCTGAAAATGCATCTGAACCAGAAGGGCTGTTGAAACTGCTCTGGATCTGAACACTGCTTGGCCTGTAAAATTGTGAATAGCTTGCACCATCACTACCACCACTCTTCAGAGCAGAGTCTTTACTGATTGAACTAGAGTCTTTGTTTTGGTGCGGGAAGTTGACAAAAGGAACCTTTAGACTGAATTCAAAGTTTCTGGGCTTGGACTGCAGGTAGTTTCTCTGAGGTCGGGGCTGGGATGGAGATGTTTCCTGTGTCCATTCGGTGGCAACGCCAGCCTGTGTTAGATATGGGCTCTGAGTTTGGTGATACAGACCAGGTTGATTTTGCATCTGGGCATGGCTGTGAGCACTCAAAGAGCTTTCCTGGGGCTTTTGCCAGTCTATGACCTGAACCTGACCATGGACATTGGATTGTAGTTTTCTGTGGGGCTGCCTCAGAGCCTGGATGTACTGGAGAGGGCGACGGATCCCATAGCCATATCCCTCTTGCGGTGTCTCCTTTACAACCTGCCATGCTTCAGGATACATAGAACTTCTGGCTATGAGAGAACATAGTTTACATGTCAAAAATATTGTATGACATAAAATAGAAATTGATTCTCTCTCACACACACACACACAATATCCATATTCATTAAACTTAAAAAAAAATAACAAATGGAACGGAAGTCTCTAAACCTGTAGTAACTGATTATTCACCATTTGGACGCAATACAAACAAGCAAGGGTGTGTGGTCCATTGAGGGTGCTGGGGCACCACCCCTCCTGCAATTCCAATTGCGAAATACTACAAAGGGTGTACTTTTCTCTGCTCAATGGCAGTATGAGTGTAATATGTTCAGCTTTTCCTGGTGGCCCCTGACTGGTTGAAACCACACACTGAAAATACCTGAATCTGGGGTGGAAAATTTTAGGCCCAAGAAATGTTGCCAGATTCTGCAATTTTCCGCCCAATTGCTGCTTCCTTTAGTATACTGGTGATAATTGTGAAGTTGCCAAGTAGCCACCAAAAGATACTTTCTTAAACTTTTAGAAACTGCTAGCCTAGCCACTAGCAGCTTGCTCTCTTCTACATTGCACAGAGCATGCTCACGGCCAAAATACACAGACCCACTTAGGGTCGTAGCCCCATCTAGTGGAAAAGTCACAACATGCCACTGAAAACAAGCTGTCAACACAGCATTGACATACCATCACATTTTAACAGTTGCTTTTTTTATTAATCCAGCAAATACAGACAACACACATATACACATTTGTAGTGATGTTTCTGTCCACCTGATCAATGTAAGTGCAATATTCACTTTTGCTTAGCTGTGTTTTAGTCTCCAACTCTTTAGGAAAATATCTGTCTATTTAGCTGCTGAATGCTCCATTATATTCAGTAGGTAGCTGCTAACCGTGCGCGTTATCATTTGGTGCTGGGCAGGCAGTGTACAGTGGATTTATCAGAGCTTCATCACTGAAAACAGCTGCCTACTGCAGCTGGAAACTGGGTCAATGAGAGCAGTGAGACTGAACCATAACTAATGTTGTAAAACCAAAACAGTGAGTTGAAAGATGCTAAAAAGCTCCTGCAAAATGAAGGGATATTTTTTTGTAAAGATCTGTTTCATAAACCTAACTCAGAGCTTATGTGAGCAGACTAAGCCAAATGTGGTTTATTTCATGACTTTGAAACTCAGACCCAAGATATCAAGCACTGATCACACAATAGTATAATTATTCAGCTGTATAAGATGCAACATATTTAACTTTGAAGAATCAAAGTTTCTTTTTTTTTTTTTTAGAAGAAAATAATTTGCAGTTTTTTGGAAATTAAAGTTCAGTTTGGTTTGTATAAGTAAAATCACAACCTCCACATGTCAAAAATACTATTCAAATACCTTCAGACTGTCCTCAAATTATGTTGTTTGTTTATTGGCTTTATTCTAGATTGCAGCGTATTTAAAAAAAAAAAAACATGCCAGCTGGAATTAGAGTGTGGTGATACATAACACTGACAAATATTAGCTTTGATTATTAAATACACACAAGTGCAGCTCATGTCAAAATGTTATTTGTTGAATGTGAACAGAAAACTGACTTATGGTCACAGTGAAGTAGTCAAGAGAACATTGACTTTAACTCTGTTTCAGTCTGGTTGATTGATTGTGACATTGGTTCAGCCTGAGGAGAAGCTTAGCATAAAAACTACCCTGACCTGAAGGTTAGTCGTGAGGTGTAGGTTTCCATGGTAACCTGGGCAACACTTTTTTAAAACCTCCCTTACGAGCATAATTTCCTGAGAATAAGCCTGGAGATTAAAAAAAAAAAAAAAAGAGAGAGAGAGTGCTTTCACTACCATTTCCTATTTTCTAAAAGCATGTAGGATATTTAATTGGAGGTTACTGTAGACCAAGTTGGACACAGGCCAATGCCAACTTGAAACGGTGTATAGCACAACATTCCTTGCTTGTTATGGAGTATTTCACTCACTGTTAATATGTTTTGCTCTAAAAAGGTTGGCTGAGTGGGCCAAGAATCAGTGACGAAGTTCGAAATCGGTAATATGGGATTAGGGTTATAACTAATTTATTTTCATTAATGATTAACCTGCAATTTATTTTCTCAATTGATTGTTTGATCTATAAAGTGTCAGAAAATGAGAAATGACATAATTTACCAGAATCAAATGGTGAGGTTTTGTCTGACCAACAGTTCAAACCACCCAAATATTCAGTTTACTACCGTGTATGACAAAGAGGAGCTATAAATCATTACATTTGAAAAGCTGAAACTAGGGATTTTTTGAGGGTATTTTGCTTTACAAAAACACTAAAACAATCAATTATCAAAATAGTTTCATATTAATTTTCTGTAGATCAATTCATTGATTCATTGTTGCAGCTCAGTGTGTGAGTCAGACATACCTTTTGGAAAAGCTGAAGAGTAGTTCACCTCACTCAAGAAGCAGATCAGTAATATACTGTGAAGGAATTGCAGATACAACATCTAATATCAAACATTTATTAAATGACTTAAAACTTAAGGCATCTCATAAAAACTGATTTGACTGTGTTACCTTGTAATCTGGAACCCAGTTGCCATGATTGCTGCTGTAGCACTCACTCACTGTCTATCCTGACAAATCATCCAGCTACTGGAGCTCAGCAGGACTGAACATGTGGAGCTGCCCTGCCCTCTCAGAGGCAGATGCTCTCTAAAGTCTGCAAGTAAACACACCTGTTGGGCTCGCAAAACAGATTTAAGCCTCAAAGAAACTCAAGTGTGTGGGATATGCCGTTGCACGACTTATAAAAAACCCAACAAGTTTGTTTTTAGTTTGTCTTTCCAACTCCCAGGAAGCTCTCAGGTGTTATCAATCTTGCATTCTTAATGAGCAGTTGAACTGAGGCAGCCACAAACACTACACACAGAGACACACACATACACACACACACACACACACACACACTGCATCACACAGGTGTAATCACTTGATGTGACTGCTCTGGCCAAGAGTTCTTATCTATCCCCTGGAGAGGATGTGATCAGTGTGAATAAATGTAATTCCAGGAATTGAGTGTTCTAGTGAAGTGCTACATTATAATGGACGTTTTTCTGTTCAGCTGTTTCATCTTAAATCGGATGCCACCCTTACTTATGCATGTTGTTAAAATTTAGTTGTGGGCACGTTTTTTATAGAAAATTCAGTGAAAACAGAAATGCTGTTGAGCTGCACAGCATGCACACTCCTTATGTCAAACAGCTTCTCAAACACTGCATCTAACTTCTGTCCAAAGATTTCTGCCATAGCAGATCCACACTGACACTCCTATACAAAGATATACATACAAAATATTGTAGGCTACAACACAAAATAATATATGACAGCATCAAAGGAAACCTTTTATGCAGGTTCTACTCTCCCCTGGCAGAGCTATTCTGCTGTAAAAAAAAATGAAATCGCTTTACTATAGACTTAAAGCAGCCCAAGTATGCAGTGTGCAGCTGTAACATAAAACATATAATTGAAATAAACCAACAAAAACTGTTAGTACACTTTAAACATAGGACACAGGCTTGTATGGTCACTTTAGTTCTCTTCAAATTGCATTTCACAGTGACATGTTCACATGCTCAGGGTACTTGCAGGACTTTAAGAGAAAATAATGTTGAAGCATTTAGAAGCCACGCAGCAGCCCTCATAACTCGTAGCCATGCCATCAGATGTTATAAAACTACATTTGCATGCACGCTAGTATAACAGGCAGTGTTTGGTACACCAGTCACATCAAGACGAGTCAGTGGAGCATTAAAAATTTAACCCCGGCCTTGGTCATGCTTTCATCCATGATGAGCTGGGTACCCACCATTCCACCCTAATGATGATGGATCTCCTCAAGGTGTTCACTCTTTTTTGTTTATTTTTGCTTATTTATTTAGTTGTCTGTTTATTTACTCCCAAGGGTATGAGGTGGTAGTGGCAGTGGGGTGGAGGGCAACTGCTTGCTTGATGCATTGTCTCAGGAGCTGCAAGTGAAACCTAAAGGACAGTCCCCTCTGGATAATAAAGATGACATATAGAGGCACTGCAGGAATGCATTTTGATAACCTTACTACTTCCCGCCCATCAGAGCCTATTCTTTCTTCCTCACACCAGTCACACTGTGTTCATAAAGGTATTGAGAAAGTGAAAATAGCGAAGATATGGAGGTCCATTTCTGCCAGGAAAAGAAAAAAAATGGTGAAAAGCTGTGCATGATGAAAAAGAAAATTATTATTGTAATAATGATAGTCAAATTTCTGATTAACTCAAAGTTATGAGATAGTAAGTCAAAAATTTAATTGATTAAATGAACATTATGAGATCAAAAATAATTATGAAATAGTAAGTCAAGGTGTGACTTATCAGGTGTAACTTACTCTTACTAAACTTTGACTTGGTAAGTCAAAATTTTGACAAAAAAAGGAGATAAAAAGGCAACATGTCAGGAACTTCTGTAAGTTGTTTAATTTATTTCCAATGGAAAATTAATAAATTAGAAAAAAGTTTGACAGTCCTTTGCCTAGCCTTCCTATCGCTAGATACAAGGATGTTCACAAGTTCACTTGTTATACACAAGTTAGTGGCATTAACTAAGTATACTTCTGAACACAGACTTGTCACGGAAAAGATAAACACATTTATTGTTTCAGGGGGAAACATTCATTTATGTTTGTACACAAATATAATTACCACAGACACATTCTGTAAATGCACAACAGGCTTTCAGTAATACTCACAGTGTCACTGTTCCATTGTACTGCCATTTACATGTGAAATTTAGCAAATAACAGTATAACTCAGGATATTTGATGTGAATAGTGCAGCTAGAAGGAAAACGTTTTTGAATTGCAGCATAACAAGTGGCCTTTAAAAATTGCTTTTTTCAATGGCATCTGAAAAATCACACAAAAGGATCACTATGCAAGGAGTGTACTGATGTGGTCTATTCCTTGGAAATGAATATTTGTACTATAGATCATAAAAAGATTCTACTGGAAGATCTCCTTTCATCTTGCAACAGCTGGTGGATGATGGCAAACACTGCCACTTCCAACCATTGCCTGTATATAAAGATTTATTATAAGTATATAAATATCTATCAATGATCTAGACAGATGCTGAGTGGAAACCAGGATGATGAAAAGCTGAAATGAAATCAACTCAAAGTTATCCATTATGGTACTACAACTACGGAACAATCAACGCTTTCTTCGTGGAAATGACAATGATAATTATCTCGTGGCCGCAAGATACATAATGCGTGAACACAAGAAAAATAATGCATGGCCACGCATTAGTATATCGTGCCCACAACACACATAATGTGTGGGCACGAGATATTAAAGAGTGGGCACGAGTTAATATCTTGTGGCCACGCATTATTTTTTTTCCCAACATGTCACCAGAGGGGCTCCGTAGAAAACAGTTCACACAGTCCCATGAAAAACTGTAGATCAATGAAAACTTTCAATCTCCAGGAGAGCCCTGGTAGCCAAATGGTTACTGTGCATGCCACATAATTGCAACGTCACTAGTTTGATTCCAATCAGAAATCATTCCTTCTCTCTCCACTAATAAAAGTGTACTATTAGAAATACAAATTATTTATTTGTGGGTCATTACCAGGATCATTGCGGTTTTCCCCAAATTTTTTGCATGTCATGCCCACTATGAAAATAGAGCCCAGTATTTCATAATTTTAACTCAGTAAGTCTAAACAGCTCAATATTTCTACTAAGGAAGTCATTTTTTTGATTTACCATGCGGGTTTTGTTTTATCATGCCTTTTCGTATTTTTACAGGCAGAAATGGTCTTCCATATAATGATAGTAAGTATGCACTTGTTTTAAGAGCTTTAGAAATGGAGAGCTAACACCATGAATCAAAGCTAACTGTTCATTTTAAACGCTTCAGAAACAAAGTGAAGGTGTAAAGAGGATTATTTACACCTTTAAAGCTGCGCCATTGTGTGTGAAAAGGCTTTGCAGTCAAGTCTTTTTGTTGTTCACCATATCTTGTCTTCAACAATAGCTTAGTTTACTGATGCCCGGCAGTCATTTGTTTGGCCTTTGCTCTCCCTATATGTATTCCCCTCTCCTTCTCCTCCTGATTGATTCCTCTGTGCTTTGTGTCATCCTGCAGTGGATGAATGATGTTGTTTGTCTCTCTGACAACCAGTCAATACCTCATTTTGTTTCATTTTCAGGTACCTCTTGGTGTATGTGTGTGTGTGTGTGTGTGTGTGTGTGTGTGTGTGTGTGTGTGTGTGTGTGTGTGTGTGTGTGTGTGTGTGTGTGAGAAAATCTGTTTTTGTGTGTTTTCTGTTTATATTTGTTTACGTATCTCTGAGAAAGCCCTCATTGACTCACTTGCTAATTGCTCCACTGATTAGCACCTCATCCTTGATTTAAACAATCCTGCTTGCTGTGTGTTTTTGTGTGCTTGTATGTGCTTATGTGCGCTTGAGTACTTGTGCCTTTATGTATGTGCAGAGTCACGAGCAGAACAGCGAGAGGGACTGAGTGGGTGTTACGCTGGAATAATGATGACAAAGAGCCACCTGTCAGAGCTCAGGCTCTTTCAGAATGTCATTTCACGCTGAATGGGTAATCAGGTCGGCGGTGTGTGAATTGGAAGGCTGCAGAATTAAGGGCTTCTCAAACTTTTTAATGTCAAGTATCCTTTCGTAGAGGCAGGGAAGGCAAGAAAACTCACATGGGGGAAAATAATATGGTATGGGACACCTGTCTGAGAGAGACAGACTTTAGACTTATTAGATTTAGTGCATCACAAAGACGTGTGTGTTGTAGAATAATGAGGTGGAAACAACAGGGAGACCAGAAGTCTATTCTTTGCTGATAAATTATAGGGCTGCTATCTTGTGACTGATGTGGTGCTATCTATCTAGAGCTCATTTCTGCATGAATTTAATGTGAAAAGAAAACTTTCAGTTGGCTAAGTAACTGAATATTTTCATGGTACTCACAGTTCAAATTGATAAAATGGCAACCAAACAATGAGGGCTGAATGAGGGAGTTCAACATTTTGTGCGTTAAGAACAGAGCTGGAGAAAAGTGTGTTTAGACTAGCCTAGCATAAAGCTTGGAAGCAGCTAGCCTGGCTACAGCCAAAGTTCAAAATATGACATGACCATGGCTCCAGCACTCACTTATTAACACAGTTTATCTCGTTTCTTTAACCTGTACCTTAGTATAAATATAAAAATGAGAATTTGAAATTTTTGGCATTACGTATTGACCAATAGTGTAAGTTGCAGTGTCAGTATAGGCACCAAACTTCATTGCAATGACAAAACTTCAGCAACACTTTTCTAACTGTTGTTCACGGAGAAATAGGTACAGTACATAACACTCCCTAGAGCCACAAACGGCCATTTTATATTTTTACATAGTTACGTAAGTGTTAAACAAATAAGTTTTAATGAATGGGCTTTAAATGGGTTGATTGGTGTATTTTTTAAGACTGGAGGCTTGCTGTTTCCCCTAGCTCCATGCTAAGCTATGCTAACACACTGGCTCCAGCTCCATATCTGCGAGTAATATTGATCTCCTTATGTCACTCTGGCAAATAAAGCAAATAAATGTATTTTCCCAAATAATTTACTATTCCTTTCAATTTCACACCTATTTAATTAGATTGACAAATATTCTAGCTTTTCTCTTGAAATACAGTTAAATGTTTTTTCTCCACAAGACCTTACGGATGTTGATTATTATTGTACCATTAGGGAGATAACACACCTGTGCTCAACCCACACAGGTGTTTTCTGTACATCAATGTGGTCAACACAGAGATCTAAACAAGGTATAAATCCTTCTCTCTAACATACACTTTTGAAACTTCAACAACCACTTTACACCATTTCAAATCAACCTCTTTCATCCTGTGTGCCTGTCTGTCACGAGTATTTAAATGTTTCTTTCTTTGATGAAAATCCTGTGAACTAAATTGCCATCTCATGTGGTTGAAATCCTTGCATCTCATCTATAATGAACAGTTTACATGAAGCTCCCTGAAGGTCTCATACTTTCAAAGGGAAAGGCATGGCGCTTGCTTTTATCCCTTACATCTGAACTTGTTCAAGTTGCTTCAATTGGCCTGAGCAATGTTGTTCAGCCTCTGAATATTCATATTGTCATTTATATAGTTTTATATAAGGATGTGACTCTGTATTAAATCTAATAAGAACTTAAGTTGACTTTTGTCATAAGATCTTAAAATACAATCTCCCCTTTTTGAAATTGTTTGCTCTCTTACAGCTGTGTATCCACTGACCCAAACTTGCTATTACTGAAAATAGCCACTAGGAGGCAGAGAGTCAACACTGCTGCAAAGTATTTCTCAGCTGGGTACCAGGAAGTCTTCAGGTTTGACTTTTCTAACTGGTCCCTCCCTTATACAATGTACATGTGATTTCAGCTGCTGTATTGTTTATTTAAAATGAAAGCATGAATGCTGTTGGGCCACATTATGGGGTGCCACTGCTGCAAAGGATTGCACTTTGTGCTTTTTTCACCTCTTTTCAACTCACTATTGACTAGTTATTTGTGTGATTTCTGTATGAATTTAAACACACACACAAAGTCAGTCAAGACTTACTTGAAGTACTTTGATGAGAATCACATTTTAGAATCACAGTTTTTCAGTCAAGAAGCATTTGCATTTTCCAGAGACCAAAACTGTCGCCCTTGTGAGAAATGAACTTGTTCACTAATTGTCCACTTTTTGGGAGTAGAACCAGGGCTTAATGTCAGTTGCCTTTTCTCATCCAGATAATCAACAATCACTTTGTGATGAAAGTGAAATATACTTACTGACTTTGTCACTGGAAACTTCTCCCTCTATTTTACACCACAACCCAATAGTCTTACAATAATCTAAATCAATTATCTTAAAAATATGGAGCGATTACCAAAGACCTTGTGTCATGACAATAACTGTCATGTCATGACGATAACTGCGTTGTAATGGCAGGAAAATATGCATTTGAATCCATGTAAAACTGAATTACTGAACAGCCGGCAGTAGTAATTAAGTCATCCATCTATGCTGGAATGGCACTGAGTTTCACTTCAAGGCCAAAGTTTTTCACACAAGGGCAATGCTTCTCATGAGAGCTGTTGTACTTAGTGTAAGTACTGTATCTGAAAAGGAACATGCTGCTTTTAACAGCACTGTTAAAAGCAGCATATCATTTTATGTTTATGGCATTTGTGGCATTAAACCCATAGTTATAACATTTAGAATACTTGAAGCTGCTAATCAATATGGATCAAATGACTATGGTCACTCAGTTTCTTCAGCTCCATGTAGGTTGGTTTACAGTATTTTCAGCATGTTTTAGCTCATTGTTTTGGTTCAGTCTCAGCAGGCAGCAAAAAATCATTGTAAGCTACCTGCACAGTACAAAATGGTAGCCTTTGTTTTGCCTCCTCTTCCTCCGAATTTGGCAGTATACCTGAGCATCCTGGAAGGAGCCGCTAAAAATGAATGCACCAGTCGCAGGACTGATTTTCTTCCTGAGAGTACAGGGCCACATGGAGACACCGCAGCACCTGCCCTCCTGAGACTGTGGAGCAGCTCGGGCTGGGACGAAATATGCAGACAGAAGCCCTGCAAGGGGGGAGAGTCTGCAGCGACGAAATGGCTGTCAGTAGAAGGGAGCTGCACAGCGACAAGGGCTATTTTGCATTTTCCTCCAGGGAGCAGGGTCCTCCCCTCTCCCTTCTTCCACCTCTTTGGCCCTCCATGATGCTGTGATGATAGCGACCCAGCCTGTTTCATCCAGCTGGTCACAGAGGCTGTCTAATGCAGAAAGCACTTGCTCAGCTGGCACCCCTGCCTCTCTTTTCCCACAGTTACGGAAGCAGATGGTGGGTGGCCTCATTCAGGTACGTGCTTCGCTTGCTGGAAAAGCCCAGTGCTGAGCCCATTTGTGAGTGCTATATTAGGCAAGATGTTGTGAGAAAGAAACACTCCTACCTGACCAAGACTAAGTCTCTTGCTCTGCTCACTGGTGCAGTTATCAACTGGACCAGCTAATGCACCTTGTCTCTATAGCTAACAGTAGCACGGCTAGTGGCGTTATCTCCTCATTGAGGAATAATGCTTCATGCCCACACATTGGCCAGGGAGAGGACACTACATGTCTACTTAGTGTCAACAAGGTTCCCATTGTTCTTGCTGATATCCATCACATGAGCGCCATACACATCTTATCTCTTGGGTTAATGAGGGTGAGGCCGGTGGCTTTATCCCCTACTTAGGGAGTAACTCCCCAAGCCCACACACAGACCAAGGAGAGGAGACATCATGTCTGTTTTGCTTGCCTGTTGCTCTTTGGAAAACGTAATTTGTTTTTATTAAAACATCTTTCAGCATTTGGGACACAACACAGTGAACATGAACATAAACAGTGGTGGTAAGGGGTGGTGAACTCCGCTGGCACATCTGGGAGGGTGTGTTGAACATAGCCCTTGCTGATGTGATGCTCCCTCCTGCTGACAGTCATTTCAGCGTTGCTGACTTTCCCTGTGTGTAAGCTAGCTTCTGCAGGGGTTCACGACCGTGAGAGAGCCAATGTTAAGGTCAAGGCGGCTGAGGTGGCAGGGGCTGACAGTGCTCTTCCCTGCCTGCATGCTCTCCTCCTCACAGTGGTGCCCAGCTGCATGCCCAGCTATGGTCCCTATTCAGCACCAGCGGACGCTGCAGCTACCTGCTCACTGCCCAGCCAGCCAACCGAGGAATCAGGAGGGCTGTGAGGGCCTCTTCTGAGGAGGAGGTACACCAGGACAGACTGTCTCTGTGTGGCCCTGGAGAGGAGGTTAAACAAAGGCAGGTTGGGCTGGGCCTTAAAAGCCTTCATGAAGCCAGCTAACTGGTTTGGGAAGGATGGGCAGGCTCTGACGGCAGCATGGTTCCGTCAGAGCCACTTGAAGCTGAAGAGATGCCCATTAGTGGCAGCAATGAGGCCAGGGCACAATGGGCAGGAAGGAAATAAAATATTGTAACCCTAAATCTATAGGCACAGGTGTAGCCCTCTACATATCCCTGCTGCTCCTATGCTATCTGCTGAAGTGGTTTCAGGATAAGAGCAGCAGATGGTGCCTTATATATTGTGTGAGAAACATGTAATCTGTATGCACATCCTGATTTGCAGGCTAGGTACATGCAAATTTCAGTGGGCAATTGTGCTTTTGTGACTGGAATAAAGTATTACCCAATGCAATCCAGTAGAACTCCACCTGTGCTTGTAGAACTAGGGTTACAACATCATAAACTTTGTTTCTGGCAACGTGACAAATAACAAAATTCCAAATGTGAGCTAATGCCGCACCACATTCGACGGACATAGGCAATCGTTTGCTAACAAGTTTGCCAACTTAAAAGGTGATAATATGTCAGTGTTGGGCTTAAAGCTTGTTTTTGCTGCGAAGTGGCCAAAATATTAGTTAATGCAGGTTTAAGTAATAATATAGTTCTAATAGTGTTTAAAAACCTAAACCTGTGACATCCTGAAATCTGGAGGTGTGCTGAAACTCAACAGTTGCCATTTTAAACATTTTAAAATTTTTGAAATACTAGCAAAGACTTAGCAGTTAGCTAGCAGAACCACAATGAGTTCAAGCCAAGCAGGAAAAGAATAATAAAAGTAATGTTATCTTATGCATTTACACTGAAAACAGAGTACTTTTGTTACCTCATTTATGTGAATTTAACCAGCATAAAGCACTGAATGAACCGTTTTTACTCTCTACAGACAACCACAGAAATTAGCTACCTAACGTGTTGTCAACACACAACAACCCTGTGTTCATGTTGTTGAGGGCGGTTGCAGCTTAGACTCAAATTCATCTCAAAACCTACAAGGACTCCAGTTGTTTCTCTTATTTTCCTCTAGACACTCTTTCAACCAACAAAATATCCTTATACATGAATTATACCTTCCAAAATGGCTCATATGATGTGTAGCCCACCTGGAGAGTTGACGCATGTGGACCCACATATATAAACACCACCATAAGAAATGAAAATACATAATAGGAAAGAAAAATAGCTTTTTGTTGGTATGCTGGTAAATAGCCAGTGAAATTTCAGATAGACTGCAGAGCTACCAGCAATACTACCTCCCTCTGTACCCTGACACAGCACACAGAAAAAGTGCTGTTGAGGTATAATGGCGAGATGCATTCCATTGCCAAAAGTGAGGTCAAAGTAAGATACTCAAAGGACTAAAATTTGTACATATGAGAGTTAGATTAGAGTGGTAGATTAGTGGTGGATCAGAGCTGTAAAACCTGGCAGCAAAGCAAAGGTAGCCATGAAGGTGACTGAAGTAAGGAAATGGAAATCACATGCAGGGTTATCCAAAGAGAAACTGGGGGGAGGTCAGTGTACAAATCAGCGAAAATGGAGATCTATGGACACCCAGAAGTCATGAATAATGTTACATTTTTTAAATCAAGTGTGCACAAGACACCGAATAATAGACCATGGATGTAATACATGGATCTGGAGCCACCCACTTTTCTCTCCTCAATATTGATGGTGTCTTCTCTTATCTGTCAAAAGCCAAGTGTTCCCAGTCTGTAATGTTAAATATTGTTTCTGGCATGTTAAATTAAAGGAGAAATCAAGACATCTAATCACCTTCTGCATGCTATCTGGCAGACTATTGTGACTTCTGAAGCCCTTCTGGGAATCAGTCTGCATCTGAGATTTATCAAAGGAAGTTGACTCAAGTGCCGGAGGGCTTACCTGACGTGCACATACTATATATAATTGCAGGTGACGTGTTGATTCCAGATGGTGGTGGAACAGTGAAGTAGTCAGAGATGATGAGAAAAAACTCTCTGAGTAGATGCAGGGAAAGAGCATCAAGCTGAAAGCTGACGAGTTCACGCTGTGTCGACAGGAAGTGCCCCACATTGGACACCTGCTGACAGCATGGGGGCTGAGAATCAACCTCGGAAAGGTAAGTGCTGTCAACAAGCTGCCAAGACCAGTGGAAGAATGCAGAGAGCTGGTTGTCAAATTTCTATGATCACTTCAAACCAGATTTGTTGACCACAGGATACTGAGAAAGCGCACACACACAAAGAATACATCTGAAACTCAACAGAGATGCAAGAGAAAGTGTTTATTTCACTGAAAGACAATATACCCAAACTTCTGGGATTCTGGTACTGTTGAAAAGGAACTGACACTGTGTTACAATTAAGAAATAGGATTAGAAGCTGCTCTGGCACAAGGTTGCAAAACTTTCATGAATGAGGCATCAACACACAAAGGTATCAGGAATGTTTAATATGGAGAATTTCTTTTAGTAGACTTATGGGAGTGAGCTTTCATCATGCAGGCTATTCACTCCTCTAACCTGGGGGTGCAAGGTTGCCTTAGGCTAGCGAGAGACTGTTGCTGCTAGCAAGGTATGAATTAACACATTGAGACTGCTTTTTGTGTCTATGGATACAAAACAACAGAAACAGACACTATGAGATACCACAGAAGATGCCAAGTGGATACAGATTTGTTTGCCCTTTAAAAATCAAGACATTGTGATAAAAGAGATTATTAGATAGATCTCTTACCTGAGGCAAAGAATAGTGGGAAGGAGGATGAGAACAAACAAACTGTCAAACATGTCCTACAAAATATGTTTATATATTACTAGTGTAATTCCCTTCAGCTCTACTGAGCATTTTTACCATTTTACTTATTATATATCTTGGTTTTAAGGCCTGAACAGTCTCACAGCTCTCGTCAAACACTTGTTTCCAGCTGCAGCTTTTTCAGCAAAAAGTTCACATAAACCTACTGTACACTAATAATATTCATATGTATGTTTTGTGTCATTACCTCAAAATAAGAATCATTCAATCAATCAATCTACATAGGGGGCGGGTCCTTGCCATGTCGCACCGCCATGTTTCTATAGTAGCCCAGAAAGGACAAACCAAACACTGGTTCTAGAGAGGGCCTTTTGAATTGTTCACAAGTACGGTACCACTACCACTGTAGGTTCTTCTACATGCTTGATAGGGGAGGGGTAGGGGTGTTCAGTTGGTTGCAATCTGCAACCTCACCACTGGATGCCATTAAATCCTACACACTGCACCTTTAAAAGGTGATAATATGTCAGATGTTGTATTTACACTTGGTTTTTGTTTCACAAGTTTCTCAGCTAGAAGCCAGAGATTAAACTTTGCCAACATAAGACTATTCAAGTTCAAATATGTTTTTGCCCAAAGACAGGATAGATTGAAACAATGATATAAGTTCCAATTGGTTGCTTTTGGGGTAAGACTAAGAAGAACCTCCCAATAGGATTTAATTTGGAGGAGATGGCAAAGGGTACAATCAATACAGAGAGAATATAACTCAGTTAGCTCAGCTAGCTTCACAGGCTCTCACAACAGCTGTAATATCACCAAAAATTCAAATACTTGTAGGCCATTCATTGTCCACAATGAACAGATTATCTGGAACAATGGCTTTTAAAAGTGATATGTTTAATTGTGACTAGCATCAGAAATATCATGTCAGTTTGATAGATTCTATCAGGGAGATCAATGCCTGCAGTTCCTTGAATGGCCTTGAGGCTAGATCCAAAAGTCAATCCCCATAGTCCCCAGTGTTAAAATTCCCAACTTTACAGCAGAAATGAACATGTTCACAGACTGGTACAAAAAACATTTAGCTAATTTCTCCATTCATGATAACTCTATTTATATATAACGATTTTTATATAACTCACCAATTTAAATTTTATTAAGCCTTAAAATTATGATAACTGGGTACTGTCACAGGCAAGTTACTATCAATATGACAGTGTTGGTTAGGTAAGATAACCAGAGTACAGGCATAGCTGTTATTTCATTGTGTTTTCAGTTTAATAAAATTGTTTTTTTTTTTCTTCTTAAGTCTTCAGCCCCACTAAGGAGTCTGATGTTATTTTTTTTCTGATAACTACTTTTTGTTTTAATGGTTTTAAGCCTGTTTTTAGCTGGCGTAAATTTGCATTGGTGTTAGCATTATCACAGTTAACCATATACTTTTCATGCACCGTACTAACCAAGCTAGCAGCTAGCAAGTGTTAGGCTCAGCTCCACCCTCTTTTCCAATATGGTCACTTCTGGCTCTAAAAATCCAAGATGCTGACGGTCAAAATGCAAACTCAAGGAGTATACTCGAGTACACAAACAAATTAATGACGTCATGGTGGCTATGTCCATTATTTTTTACAGTCTATGGTCACAAACTGCTGACTGATGCAGTGGTAGAAATTTGCGTTGCAAAGGTTCTGACCAATTGTAGTTCACTAGTTTTCACTGGCATGTTTCTGATGCTGGATCAGTTATATGTTTTTCTCTTCTTCATTTGTCAAAAACAATTATTTTCTTCCTTTTTAAAATATTTTTCTGTATAGGAGCCAAGTGCATAGCCCAAGCATATGTTTGGTTGTCAACATTTTACAATGATTTTGCAGAAGCAAAACTGGCAATTTTATGACTATTGATTGTTGAGTTGTGAAGTGGACAAAATACCAGTCACCTTTTCATATACTATGCAACCGCAACAAAGTACATTCTGAAAAATCACCATTTAACACAAGTGAACAAACAACGTAGAAAGTAGTATTTCAGTCAGGAGAGGGTCAATTGAGAGGTTTAGAGAGCAATTAAAAAATTGCTAAACTAATTTAACATAGTGTGCACAATAGGGAGGGAACGTTAAAGAGATATGTGAGAAGTCTTCGATGATTAGATCCCATTGTGACATTTTTGTTTTCAGGGAGAGATCATGCCATGAGCTGTAAAGGCATGTCCCCCACAACGGAGTCTAGACACTGGTGGTGGTGAAGGCGTGAGAGGAGTGGCTGAAGATCTGGATGGATGAGATGTGTAGCAGGAGTCTGATGAGCTCAGTGGAAGGTCTGACACTGAAATGACAGCTGACAGCAGCAGAGAGAGGAACAGTTTTAAAAATCTGACAGTGACGAGAGGATTGGCTCACAGGGGATGTGGCAAAATCTGCGGGAACAGAGCGAGAGAGAGAGAGAGTGAGAATAAATAAATGGAGAAGCATAAAGATAGTCTTCCTGGTTGAACTTTTGCAAAGCTTTGTTTATTGCTGTGCCATATGAATTGTATTACATGTACATGCATCAGAATCAGAATTAGCTTTATTGTCATTTTTGAAGCCATAAACAATGACAATGGCTCCCGACACATGGCATTGACAAAATGTAAGTGCTTAAAACAAACCACGAGAGTTAAAAAAATAAAAATAGTTTTTAAAGTATATAAAGTAAAGTTTATAGTTAGTAACATGAATAGTTCAAATAAAATGAAAATAAAAACAACACAACAATATAGTTTTTTTTTTAAATGTGCTATTTATTGCACTCCAGATTAGTTAATAGTGTTATGCAAGTGTAAGAGACAACACAGTGGGTTCAACTGAATAACTCTGGAGAAGACACTTCTTCAGTCTGCTAGACTGAGCAGCTATAATTCTGTATCCTCTGCCAGATGGTGGGAGGCTGAAGAGATGGTGACTGAGATGGTTTTTCATGATGCAGAGAGATCATCAGAGACACTGTGAGTTATATATGCTTTCCATGGTAGATAGCTCTGTTCCAATGATATTTTGTGCTGTGTTGATCACTGATTGTAGACACTTCTGATCTGCCTTTGTGCAGCTTTCATACCACATTGTGATGCAGAAAGTCAGAACAGAGTCTACTGTACGGCAATAAAAGCTGACCAGCAGCTTTTGGGGCAGGTTTGCTCTTTTCTGTGTCCTTACATAGCACAGGCACTGTTGTGCTGGAGGTGTTGGTGGTTCAGGTCAGCTCTTCTGTGATGTTCACGCCGAGAATTTTTTTTTTGCAGTTATATGGGTGAGTGCAACTGGTCTATAGTCATTAAAGAGGGTAATTGAAGATTGTTTGGGTACGAGAATGGTGGCTGATGTTTTGAGACACGCAGGGACCACAGCAAGTGATTGAGAGAGGTTATAGATGTTAGTGAATACCTTAGACAGCTGATCGACACTTTCCCTGAGTACACGCCCAGGGACACTGTCTGGACCAGCTGCTTTGTGTGGGTTGACACCTCACAGAGTATGCCACACTTCATGTTGTTTTAATGTCAGTGCTGTGCTCTCCTCAGAGAGCAAAACCTGCAACACTGGTAGGTTGTTGTCTTTGTCAAATCTGGCAAAGAAGGTAGAATGATGTCACCATTTGTAGAACAGGATGCCTTTCCCTTGTAATTAATAATTAAGAAATTGTTTGTGTATATATTTTACCTCCTTGATTCCTTTCCTTGGGTTTTTTCTAGCTGTGCCGGAAAAATTTGGATCAATGCACATACTTAATGATGACAGTATCAATACAGTACTTGATGTAATCCATAACTGTGGTAGTGTATTCCTCTATGTCAGGAGAGTGTTCCACTGTGTCAGTTCATGAAACAGTCCTGAAGGTGAGAGACTGGTCCCTCTGTCCAAACAGTCACTGATTTGGTGTTTTTTGTTATGTATGTATGTTGTTTCTCCTGGTGTGGAATGGCACATTTTGAGCAAACTTAGTGAATACTGTCCTTACGTTGGTATGGTTAAAGTCCCCTTCTACAACATTTCTCATACATTAATCGCTGCTTCAGTGAATTTTAGTGATACTGGAAGTTTATTCTATTCAACTGCAGTTGTGTATAAAAAAAAAAGTATTTTTGTCCATTGAACTGCTGCTTTAGGTACTTTAATTAATTAGCACAGTAGAATTTTTCTTGAAACCAGAGCAGAAAACTGCTCTGGAAAACAGCTACATAACCTTATCTAAACTTAACATAAATCTGAATGAATACCCAGGACAAGTCTAAACTCAGGAAACCATTACTTCTACTCCTTCCTTCTACATTTGTATTGGCCATACTCAAAGATTACATTTCCACAACTAATATAGATTGTACTCTTTTTGTTTTTTTTGCTTTTCGTGGATTTACCAAGTGGCATGTAAATTCCTGTTGTCCCAGTAATTGTATGAAAATGGTGGACTGAGCCAGTTGTGTATTCAGAGTCAGTTGGGAAGGCCCAAATCCAAAGATCCCTGCCACCCAGCGATAGTCACACTCGACTAAAATATCACGGCTCAGAGACACCACTCTTTCTTGCCTGAAGTGAGGATTTCTTTATTTTAAACGTGTGGCTCTGTAATAAATGACAACCTCCGAGTGAGGTTTAAGGGATTTGACGCCGAATGCTCACCGAGGGGGACACAGCGCTAAAACGAAGTGAAATGAAACGGAGTGTGGCAAACACTCAGTGCAGCTGAGACTAAGGAGATGAAGAACGTGAGCGAGGAAAAATTCCACTCAAAAATTGAACGATTCACATCTTCCCATCCAACACTGAGAAAGCATAAAGAAAAAGGCTGATGGTGAAAAGGTGAGGCAAAAAATAAACCCAAACCTGAAATCTTGGAGTCACAGAAGAATTTCTTTTTTTAACTCCCACTTTTCTCTTTAATGCTCTTCTCTTCCTACGCCTGAGTTTCCCCAGCATTGACAGCACCACTCTTACTTTTTGCTCAAGTGACATCTCAGGGTAAAATGACTCCCTCCATCTCTTTCTGATTTATTTATTTATTCCCTCTCTATGTGCTTGTCCTTAGCCTCACAGTTACTTTTCAGTCCCTTGTTTGCCACTGCCTCTCTCCAGCCTTTCTCTACTCTACCTCTTACAGGTTGGAGCACATAGAGCAAAAATATGCTGATAGTCTCATTTTGCGTGAATGGAGCCCACATGCTTGCAATCTATTTACCATTTATGAACATTTATTCTACCTTAGCCTAAGCTTCCTGCTATCCAATAAAATAGTGAAATTGCAATGTGACAGCAGCTTATTACACCTGATGCTGCACTCTTTCTTATAAAGTCAAGCCATTCAGCATTCATTTTAATCTATTTTCAGTGCTGTGACATAATTAGGTAGAATTTGGTGACAAGCTGTTGTGGAAACCAAAGATGTGAGATTTCTATGGCATTTAGATTCTATATTTCAGGCTTTCTGTGGTTTTGGTTTCTTAAGGTGGCATTCTTTGCATTCATCCCTTCCATCAGTCTCATGTTTGTTGTTCTTCCTCACCTTGTCCTCCTCAACCTCCTACTCTGTCCTCCTTCCTTACATTTTCCTCTCTGTTCTTATAAATCCAGCCTTCTACATCCATTTTATCCCGTAAAGAACAAAGAAAAAGTGATTAATAATTAAGTTGAGACCTAAAAAACAACAACAAAAAAACCCCAAAACAAAACAGCAACTGAACTATCCTGACCAATCTGACAAAACTGACCCATCTTAATCCTCTTCTCCTTGTTTGAATGGTGGATTGCAACTGGGTGGACCAATATTGCCACCAACAATATGTTGTGTTACAGAGTCCCTATATTCTTGTTATTATGCTGTGTTTATGTCATATTGGATTTACAGGAAAGATTCCCATCTTTCCCATTCCAATCAGAAATTGTTAGTGAAGTTTGTTTTTAAGGTCCGAGTGTTTAATCCCTTTACATTCCAGTTTGTTCCTTCATTTTGCATATTGGGACAAACTAAACTAAATTAACTACAAATGACCACAAGATCGACAATTTGCGTTAAACTCAACATCATCTTAAAAAACAACCCCCCTCCAAAGATGATTCAGGTCTATCAAGGAAAACATTTTCTGATGTCATAAATCATACATTCATTTTCAACTTGTTTGATAACAGGATAAAGAAATACATTACTTTGTTTTCGCATTTGTCACGTCACCAAAACATAATCACCTCCAGTTTCTTCCTGTTTTTCTCGTCACCTTAACCCGTTTTCCTCATCAAATCAACAATCAGAATAGAAATGAAACCCAAACCAGAAAATAACTTGTTTTTCACTTGTCTGTCTAAAAATATTTCAGAAGTTAAATGTTGCTGAAGACAAGTTGATAACTACAGTTTTTAGTTTTGCTGTGCTGCTCAACATAATGAGCTCAGGATTTAGCCAGAGGATGGCTGCTTTACTTGAAACTGTTTCACTGTATGAACCTGGACTGTGTGTGTAACAGCTGACTTATTGAATGTGTAGAAGAACACAGAACATTCATTAACATTAGATCCCGACCGGTCCTGTCGGTGTGTCGGAGATTTAAATAATCAATAAAGTTATGCTGCTGTGTCTCGTGCGTAAATATGCACAGAATCTCTCAATGGGAAGACACAGCTGCGGGGAGATTGTATAACTCTGCATTTGTTATAAATATATCTGTTCAAATAGATAGAGAGAGATAGCAGGCACAAAAAGATCACTTCTCCAAACACTGATGGGGACACTTATGTTTCACAAAAGCATTATTACAGCATCAACACTCAGATGGTAATGGCTGTAAACAAGATGATGGCCTTTGATGTTATGGGCAAATGGCCTGGATCATCACACAAGTCAAGGGTCCTTACTCTTAATCTGCCTCCTAATCCTGCCAATCTAGAAATCCTGACTATCATTTCTAGTGAAGTGTTGGAAATCAATTAAAGAGGAAACAGGAACGCTAAATTAGGCAAAAAAGAGATTCTTCCAGCTGATGAAGTTGTGAGACGAAAAGAGATAGTGTACATTAAAAGGTAACTTCCAGTCCAGTCCTCCTCATCTACAAGAAAACATACGGAGGCTGATCTCGCAGACTTCTCTATTCTGTTTGCCAATCACACCCCTGAGTGTGAGAGACACTGCAGTCTTATCAACACACTGTGCACAAATATTAGCATTTGATAAAGAGACTGAACCAAAGGGGAATTCCGCTCAAAATTTGAACTGTTTATAGACATTAATTTATCGTATTGCTGTTTTCTGATAACAGTGTACATGTAAGCCGCTATCTGTGTAACTGGGGTACACAATAGAGTTCAATGATGAGGTCCCCCACTACCTCTAAACAGAATGGGTCTTAATCAGTATTAAAAAGTCTTAAAGGTACATTAATTAAGATTTTAGAACTGTACTAATTATCAAATAAATATCTGTTATGAGGTGGTATCACTGAGCAGTACTATCACACTCAACCATACTGTGCTGCCTGCAGCCTTTCTGTTGTTATTCTGGCCTTGTGTGCCCTGCAATGTCAAAGTACAGTGCATAACTCGCTGTCTTCCAGCTCCTCTCTGACTCCTAGATGGGATCCAGAGGCTGGAAGAACCCTCACTGACCTTGCTCAATTCTCTGTCACTCTGAAAATAAACACAACAAAGACTCTTCATGTGCTCTACGTATTTCTACAAATGTTATATTTACCTCGTTGGCTGTAGTTAAATACAATATTCCCATTTCCCTCTTAATGCCGCCTCGCTAAATTAGTCAGCTGTCCTTCTTAGTCCTTAGTCCCTCTGAAATGTTTGAGAAATACGGGTCCAGAATTTTTAGTGCAGGCTGCCCAGGGCTGGCTGGGAGGTTGTGCTGCTTTGAAATGATATGCTTTATCTTTGTGAATAAAACATTATTACCACAGCATAAGAAGTTCAGCCCAAACCCCCCACTACCATCATTATCTGTAATTATTAGAAAAGGATTGTTATAGAGCTAGTGCTTTGCAAAGAAAGCCTTATTCATACGAGGTAGATTCAAGCTGTTGACTTTCCAGCTGACTAAACAGTTCATTGTTGAATATTTAACTGCAAGGTTCTCATACAAATAAACACACACACACATACAAAAGCATCAACCAACATCCAATTCAAAGATCATGAATATGTAGAGCTTTGTAATTGCAGCGCTCACAAAATGCCAAAAATGAAACAAACGCACCTTATGAGCGATCCCCAGGGAGCAGATTATAGGATCAGAGGGAATAGGATTTGTTTACACTCATAAAAAAAAAACTTTGGAGGGAACTTTGGCGCCAAACTTTTCATGATCGAAAGCAAATGTCATACGGTGTAAGGCAAACGGAAGCACTTATAGTATTTATGAATGTTTATCTGCCTCCACCACAGTTAAAAAAAGAAACGGTGTGTGTGTTCAACCTCAGGTGAAAATATTTGCCTTTGCCATCATTGTTACCATGGTTACAGTCGCTTGTAATGACCTGTCAGGTTGAATTTACACAACGCAGTTAAGCAGAAGGAAGGAATATGAGTTTGCCTGGATGTAATTGTGCTCTTAACATTTGGAGAGAGAAAAAAAAAAAAAAAAACATCTGGTATAAGTGGATGTAGTTAGAGAAGTCAGTGGACTGCACATCACAATGGATTGTTTGGAAATCCCTCAGTACTGATGGAGGGCAGATGCAGGACACAGCGACAGCTTCTGTACACTGTGTGACCCAGTTACATTTTTCCATATCAAGCTTGAAAGAAAAAAATCAGGCGGGTATATCTACACACAGGTTTGTTATTTTAACATTCAAAAAAAAATCAAAAATGAGAAGCAGTTACAAATATATTGATGGCAATGTTGCTTTCACTGTTGTACTTCATTTCTTTATCTTTGACAATACATTTTGGATATCTTTTTTCATTGAATAAAAGCACGCTTCATAATGAAGGTTATATCTAGAAGTTGTTTGTAGGTGCCAACTGATCCCACTGTGCTCAGTTGACTTTCTACATATATATGGCCCCATTTGAGCAAAGCAAGGTTAATCCAATGATGTGATGAGTTTATGATCTTCTTCTACCACTTGGGTAATATAGTAATCATATTTCTCTATGAGCAATATGAACATAGAACATGCATATCCACTAGGAGTATATTTTAGAAACCCCTTCCGTGATTATCACCATCATCCTTTTTGTGTGTTGCTAAAACAACCCTATAGAAGCAGTGTACAGGCTTAAAGTAGCAGTCAACTTAACATGAAGCATTTAGGCATTTACAAGGATAAGTTTCCTCCAGTGTCTTCTCTATTCAACATGAAAAGTTTTTGAAATTACGTATATTTAAATGCATAGATGAAACTGCTTGAATAATAATAATAAATAATAAAGCTACTTAGAGCTGGTTAAGTTTGTGTAGTTTTAAGTCTTTATTTTTACTTTTTTAAACATTCACTACATAATGATATCACATATGTCACATATGCAAATTAGCATGTGATGACATCTGGTGACATCTTCTTCATGTAGGCTGTAAATATTTTCCATTAGAAATAGCTGGCAATGCTGATAAGTCTCATATTTGTCGATTAAGTGTGTGGCTACAGCCTGGAGACACACTCTCAATAGTGGTTTAACTCACCTCGACACTCATCCTTGGCGGAATTCCTACCGCCATCACAAGTGTTGTTCCATTTGTCTGAAAAACTCAAGTGAACTCGGTGAGATCAACCCTTGGAAGGTTGAGGAAGGGAGTCAAAAATGATGGCCACTCCAGAGGTGTTTATCACCCACAATATGTATTTGGAGCAAGAAAATACATCCATGGTTAGGGGACAGTAATATATGTAAAACTCTGGTTGCTTACCGCCAAAGAAGAAGATGAATAAATTGAGCAAGGTAAGTTTTTCAATTAGTAACATGTCGTTGAAGCAAACAATATACAAATGTAAGTAAACAAACATATTCAACTCATTTGTCATGAAGTAAAACTTTTATAGCTCTATGTAGCCTATTCATCTCACCCACAAACATAATATTTTCATTGTCTCATTTGCTATGCCTGTGTTGGTGTTGTGTGGCTTGATGAAACATTTTAATAGCTATGATTGTTTTCATATTGTTATAGTGTTTGAACAGGAGATAGAGCTCCTCATGAACCAGATAAGTAACAATGAGACTCTTTTTACAGGGCAGTGCAATGCTTCCGAACCGGCCTGGGAGTGAGTTTTCATTTATATCACTGAATTGCATCTTATGATTGGATTTCAAGATGATTCCAAAGATGTGTCTTGATTGTTATGCAATTGTTATACAATGTAATACAATGTATTTTAATGTACAGTTGGCAGGCATCACGTGACTTGAATTGTCTTACTGTGCAAAATTGCACAGATATGTTCTTGTATAATCCAAAGTTATGTAAAAAGTAATGCAGACTCCCTGTTGTCAAACATTCTAAAATTTCAAGATGATTCCAAAGATGTGTCTTGATTGTTATGCAATTGTTATACAAAGTATTTTAATGTACAGTTGGCAGGCATCACGTGACTTGAATTGTCTTACTGTGCAAAATTGCACAGATGATGGAACTGCAAGGGAGGCTGACAAGGGAACAGGCAGCCAAGAAATGGGAGAATATTAAAAAGAAACGCAAGGTCATTGGCATGAATTTGTCCATATGCCTTTTGTTCAAGTAAGCTATAGTACTGACAAAACAAATGTAAGAGATTAGAAAAGTTTGTGTTACTGCTGTGTTTTACCACCCACAAGACATAACACCCTCCCCCTACAGGAGCAGGGAGTGATCAGGGAGAGACAACAGCAGACAGCTGGCAGTGGTTTTCCCTGATGCATGAGGCAATTGGGTCATGACCATCGATTAGTCCTCCAGTCCTGATTGCCTCATACACACAGGGAGCTCAGCCATCACCCAGCAGAGCCACTTGTCTGTCCGATCCCCCTGAAATCTCTTGTTAGGAAGGAATCCCACCTCCTCCACCACAAGACACTTCATCCTTGCAGCCTCAATTGGAAAGGTGTGAGCAGCAAAGGCTGCATTCTACGGAAGATATGCCCAGTCAACAAAGTGAAGTTAGAGAAATCCTTTGATGGAAGTAATATTATAAAGAGGAGAGGAAGAGGCCAGATTCAGGTTCCCGGAGGCACAAACTGATAGACTGGAATTTTTGGGAGAATGGTTTACAAAACATGAACATTAAATGTATGAATATTTTTGTTGTAGCTGCTGATTTTCCTGTAGTCTATGGTAGAGATGCATTTTTGTTAATTAATATTCATCATATTTATGACTGGTGAGTTTCAATTAATTTAAGTAGAAGATCACAAAGACTGTTTTTCATTTAAACATAAAAAAAAAGATTTTTGAGTAAATAAATACATCTTAAATTTGGCAAAAGAAACGAATATCTGAACAATATATTTGTGTGAAATGACATATATCGTTATATATTACTAAGGGCTGAGGGGAAATGAAACAACTACTGAGATGCAGCTTTAGATTAGCATAAAGACAAGCAAGAGGGAACAGCTAGCTTGGTTCTATCCAAAGTTAAGAAATAAAACCAACATATCATTATAGTTTAACACACTGTACACAAAGGGAAATGTAAAAATGACAAGCTGTGGTTATAAATAAATGGTTTTAATCAGACAAGTAGTTTAGTAGTAGCAGTAGTTTAATATAACCTTTCTCCTTATATTATTATCATGAGAACTTTATAAAACAGTCAAATAAACATCTTACTACAAACTTCTCTGTGATGATAAAGTTGTCTTGTTCTTGTTGTCATGTAACACTTTCAGTTTAAGGTATCCTGTTCCTTGTAGTTCTCAGTCTCATCTTCAGATTGTCACAGTATCAGTGAGGAAATTGCCTTGCTCTACAACAGTTTTAGGAGCAGTAATTACAGCTGCAGACTACAGCAACCTTGTTTTTCTAATGAATTAGCTCCTTGCGGGTAAATTGGCTTGTCAAACTTGATATGAAGCAGGAGAACAGAGAGCAGCACGGGCAAACATAGTAGAAAAAGAGAGAGACGAAGCCACAAGAATGCCATAGGTGAATGGTTTTGGCACTGAGCCCCTGAGACCTATACCTGTTTTTAAGAGCAAGCATGTGACCAGGCATAATCAACTCAACACAAAAGGTAATTAATAGACAAGGGGTTGTCTGGGGAAGTCAGTTCAGTCTTGCCTATTTTTTGATTTGTTAAATCTATTTTTAACAAATGTGTATTTTTTTCTATCCCATCCTTGTTGTGTTCTGACACCGTGTTTGTACCATAACATCTTCATGTGCTTAAGCATAGCGACGATGAAGAAAAGTTAAAAACCTTTTTGACATGACACAACTGGCGAATTCAT
Source organism: Euthynnus affinis (assembly GCA_029490765.1). Taxonomy (NCBI): domain Eukaryota; kingdom Metazoa; phylum Chordata; class Actinopteri; order Scombriformes; family Scombridae; genus Euthynnus; species Euthynnus affinis. The sequence goes on along the minus strand of CM055844.1, from coordinate 31,113,301 downwards.
GGGAATTCAAAATTGCAATCTGTCAGAGTTTAGTCCTGGTTGATGTGGAGACATCCATACAGCACATGCTCCTTGAGCAGACACTTTGTACAACAGAGGTGTGACTGCCGTATCTGTTTACAGCCCAACCAAATGAACTCATGCTGTGCAGTCTGTCACCTGCAACTCTTCATCTAACAGCTGTTTGCTGCTCCTTCTTGTTTGTTCTTGTATAATCCAAAGTTATGTAAAAAGTAATGCAGACTCCCTGTTGTCAAACATTCTAAAATTGACCATTGTCTAGTTTATAGATGCTTTTTTTTGATGAATCATAGGTTACAAATACATTACATTCCCCATGACAGCTTCACGATAAAAGCCACCCTGCATCTCACCAGTTGACATTTTTAATGTGAAGCAGTGGCAGTAGAAATTGTTGGATTTGCATTAGCAGTAACTGATAGAGCTGTAACATGGTACACAGTGAGACTGATATCAGCAAGATAAACTAAAAACAGTAACACTGAATTACATGCTGCAGCATTTCTTGTGAATCCCTTATGCATATGAAGGCAATCTGAATCCATAGACCCTGCCACGAACTATGGAAACTACTATATAGAGAGGTAATTACAGAATATAAATAAATTGAATGGCTTGCTGAAATAATGCAAATAAAAAATGGGGTTCTATTACATGAAAACCTCAATTCTGTAATGCATTTTGTGCTTCCAAGTCATATCATTTCTCATTTGAGATAAAAACACATCATTTTGCCTGATCAATACATTATACATGCTGATTTCAAGGTTTTGTACAATGACAATAGATGAAAGAGATATAAAATACAGAAGCAGATTCATAGTAAACAGAACTATATTTTTGAGATAACACATACAGTTTTGTGATGTTCAAACTTAAATGCTGAACTACACTATAATATAATTGGTAGCTATTTTTAGCCACACTAGTGGCAAGGCTCTAGGGTGGGAATGACAGATAGTCGGTTGGTCCACCACTTCGGTCTAGAGTGCAGTGTCTGTGGATAGATTGCAATGAAATACAGATAATCATGCTCCCTCCCAGGATCACCATCAGGTTGGCATTTGTTTGTTGTTAGTAATGATAGTAATAATTAGCAAATGTTGGTCTGCTAGCATGCTAAACCAAGATAATGATCATGTTAAACATAATACATACCAAACATCAGCTCACATTGTTATTGTGAGCATGTAAGCATAGTAATATTAGCATGTAGCTCAAAGCACTGCTGTAAAACCTCACAGAGCAAGTAGTAGTAATGGACTCTTGCTCTTGTTTTCTTACATTTGTATGTGTATTCAAATGTATTCTACCTTTTTGGCAAAATTGCCAACAAAAGCTGCTTTATCAACAATAACAAGTTGCTCTAGGAGGTGAATATACAATACATTAAGTGTTCAAAATCTGTGAATGTTAGAGATGCTATCTTGAACCCTGTTGCCCTGTACCAGGTAATCTTCTCTATGCTTCAGAGAAATCTGAGGACCATCTCTGTTAATCTCCGCTGCTGTTTGGCTGTGTGTACCCAAGGCTTTTCTTAAGCTTCCCACTGCAGATAAGTCCAGAGAGAAAACTTGGTGAAACGAAAATCTTGCCTGTTCTATTATCATATTTTTATCACATCCTCCAGGTTTAAATCCCAGCATTGCTCAAGTCTTTGCTCTCAGGGAACTTCACAGCAACAGCTGGGAACATGGAGAACAGGAGTTGAACTGACAGGTGAAGATTGCCTCTGACAAGGGGGAGTTAGTGCAGAGAGATACTAAAAGCCACTCAGCATGTGCATACCCCTGTCAAAGCTGCAATATCCTCTGAATTAATTTTTTATACATAGAAAATGGCCATTGAAATTAATCTCTTAATGCCATTACCGTATAGCTACCTATCAGCAAAATGTGCATACATTTTGCAGGATTGTTCCAACTTGACATGTGCTTGTGTTGTAAAAGTTGGTTGTAACTGCACAATATGTTCACGAGTTATGGCAGTTTATATGAAAAAAATGAATTTTGCAACTTATTAAAGAAAAATGATTTTGATTATTTTTAGGAGGACTGGTAAGAGAACAGAAAACAAAAACAGAATACAATCCTGTCTTCTAAAAAGTACATTTATATAGTATTCATTTGCAGCAAATGCAGCATGTTTTCAAAGAAATGTAATCCTGACAATTTATTTGATTTGTTTTCTTACTGATTCTATTCATGGCAACTTAAGCATGATCCCTGTTTTTATTGTTATTTTTAGGCATTCAGAGCAAATAGTGAAAATCTGGCATCTTGGTTAAATATCTTAAAAGTAAACAGTGACAGGACTAAAATCAAAATCTTTCCCTAACATTAACCCAAGTGTTGGTGCCGCTTGGGATTGCTACGTCTATCACCACTGTCACATATGTATGTATAATACATTGTATTTTTGTTTACCCTCTTATCAAACCAGTTGAACACAGCTTTGGACAAAGGGTACACAGACCCACAGCCTGTATCAACCATAACTGCTTCAAAGCACAGTCAAGTCAACATTTCAAGGTGTTCACTGAGTTGTGTGGTGGTTCTTAAACTATTATATGCACAAGCTAATAACAGCATACAATAGGCTATTTTTCATATAATATTCAGGAGGGTGAGCATGAGCAAACGTTCTCAACGTGACCATTTCATTTCAGTTTTGTGACTGGCAGGCTATATTCCTTTTTAAAATTCAATTCCAACTTTGGAAAAGAAGTGATATTTTTCACCGTGTAGTGAAAAATTGTTGTGATATTTTTCACCTGGATGAAACAATATGGTAAGAACGCATGCAGCAAAGTATCTAAGACACACTTTTCGTAGTCCATCTTCAGAACATTGTAGTTTCACTACGGCAGACACACATCAATAACATCCACTGTCACATAATTACGGAGCCCAGTGTAAATGCAGTTGTATTCTCTTAGCACCACCTTGCCTTTTCCTTATGAATTCTCCTCACATCTTTCCTTGACCTTGTGACTTTTCCATCAAGGTCAAGGAAAAGTGGTTAGGAAAAGATGATGGGAGGTACTGCAGCCAAAGTCCAGGGTTTGTACATGTACAAACCCTGGACTTTGGGCTGCAGTCATTAACTATCCCAACCAGACCCTATAACTTTGTGTTAAAAGAACACAGTAGCATCATAATCTTTTTCTAGGTTGTTTCATGGATGTATTATAATATGAGCTGGATACTTGACTAAAAATGGCGCCCATTCAGTCCTATAGGAATTGCTTGCCTGGTGCATCCATGGGCACAAACCATGGATTGCGGTACAAACACCAAAAAGTTTCTAACTTCCGGGTTTGCTTCCGCGTTATGCGGCCCACTGGCTATACAAGGTAGTGCTTCTCCCGCTGGCCCCGCCCGTGAGCTCCCGCTCGGCCCATAGACTTTACATTGTGATGACGTCATGGGTTTTTAAATTGCTTTTCTCGGCTCGAGGAAAGTTTTACAAACATAAAACTTAAATGTATCAAAGGTCCATAATAGAAAGAGTCACCATAATTGACGTTGTTTGCAGTTCGATTGTTTATTTCACTGAGTGTGTTTTAAAGTGTTTTCCTGCCTCTGGATAGAATCACGTTTCTAAAATTATGATTGGTTGAGGGGCGGGGCTATCACGCAGAGCAGGACGTTAGTGTGCACTTGTTTTGGGAGACCGCAGTCGGTGTGTGTGCTCGAGTAATGTAGCGACTAGCTACAAAAGTAAGTTAAGTGTCAGATTAAGTAAGTCTAGTAGCAGCCTAACTAATTTTTGAGGAGTTGGTTCAACGGATTGAAGTTTTCACCAAAGGTATTGTGTCTCAACTCTGTAGACTGCTCTTGCTGCTTAGTTGTTAGTTAGCATGTACGCTAACGTTATGCTAGCGTTTCATGTACGGGCTCTGAAGTCCGCTCTCAGCATCATACAGTAACGTTACACAGTGTGACTGTGCACCTTTGGCTTTAGAGAGAGACGCCTACCGTTTATTTCTTCTTTGTCACAGGGACTGAGTTCAGACTTTCCTTCGTCTTCGCTGCTGGGACGTAGTTGGGACTCTTCTTCATCGCTGTTGGGACGGAGTGTGGACTGTGGTTAGCTAGTAAGGTAAGGAGACTGAACTGTCCGGTTGTGGGTGAGTAACCCAATATTGCATTGCTCGAGAGTGAGGACGTCCTTAAAACCTTTTAAAGTTGACACCCACATCGCACCCAAGCTACATTCAGGCGTGCATCAGGGATTGTTTTTATTTGTTTATTGCTGGCTTTTGTGTTTATTTTTGGGCCCACAATAGTAACTTGAAATATTGTCTATTCAGGTTCAGTTATATTTAAAGGGTATGTTGCCTGTCATTTCATTTCACTTACCTCGAGAAAAAAAAGGGCTGAGATATATATTTTGCTGGCATATGTTAACTCAGCTGACACCATAAAATAACACCAAATGTGCTTCTATTCTCTTTTAATTGTGGTAAATAGATAATATAATTTCATATAACTTTCTTCTTTGTTGGGTTAATAAATAGGAACAGTTATAAGCCAAGGTTCTAAAGTGGAAAGGTCATGAGTTATAAGTTATATGATCACCTGGGATGTTTGAAAGTGTTGTTTTATCTATATCATAATATCGAACATATTATAAAAAGGGCGATACAAGTGATTAATAGTAGGATGTGGTTTAAGTCAAAGGACCCAGGGTGCTGTATCTCAGGGTAGTCAATACTGGGGAAAGTGCTACACAGATCAACACACAGATAAGTGTATATAAAATTAAACAATGTTTGTTTTAATGTTTCGGTGTGCACTGGACATCTGGTACAGGCTGTTAGCTGAGCTGCTGCTAACACACTTGTTTGGTTTATTTCTCTGATAACTTTAGATCCAGATGCTCAGCAGGTTTCTGCTGGGAGCTGAGTTATTCGCAGGGGTTCACTCCTTTTTTTTTTTCCAATGATGTTTACACTGGACTTCCTGAGGGGGCTGTTAGCTGAGCTGCTGCTAATGCTGCCAAAGTTTGCCCAGTTTATTTCTCTGATAACTAAAGATGCAGACGTTCAGTGTCAAAAATCCTTCATCCGGCTAAAAGATATAGTTAAAAACGACCCAAATTTATCACAGAGATGTAGCTTAGAACTGAATTAAAGTCAATTTATAACAGTTTCTGTTGAACAACCACAATGAAAATTGTTGGAAGCATTTGGAATAATATAATTGACAAAATATATAACGTAGGTCTAGTTGTTTTTAGACATTTTAATGTGGAATAATTGCATATTATAGCTTTAAAAAGCAGTAATGTTGTAATACAATACAACCAGAGACCAATTTATTAATATGAAACAGAATAATAGCTGCCAAGTAGGTATTTAAGATTTTAAAATACCTCACATACCCTCACATGTCCTGCTGTTTCTGAGCCAGTGAGAAAAATAATTAAATATAAAAATAAATTATGCCTTACTCTAAAAAGAAAAAAAATATGATTAACAATCAGACTAACTGGTACAGGATAGCTTTTGTTTCTACATCTATTTCACCATGTGCTCACAGCACTGCCAGCACCGCAAACTTACACAAACATACACACAGCAAACTAACACCCCTAGGTGCTGTGTAATACTTATCTTGATGCAGGTGCACAGCAAATCATGCGGCTAGAGCCCCCAACAGTGCAGCCCGGCTACCTAATGCTAAATAAAGGAGCGCAGAGACAGCATTAATACAGCTAACAAAATCATACAGGCGCAGTGGGTTCATCTCACAAAGTCAACCAATACTACAAGTAAATTAAAAATATACTGACTCAAAAGAGACTCAAATGCTACTCAACACTGGACCCCTATATCACAAATAACTTGTCATTTTTGATAGGACTCAATGCAAACAATACACATACAATAACACAACTATTAGTGCCAACCTCTACAGGTGAGATGTACCGTCTTCCATGTATCTGAATGTTCAAAGCTTGGGTTGCCTGCACCTGATATTTACAATTGCTGCCATTAATACAGTGAAGAAACCCCGACAACTTGAAAACTACTATACATACTTCACACAATACATATATGCGAGTGTGTGCGTGCGCATGTTAAATAAAATGTAACAATGTATGACATCTCACATTCTTGTCATATTATGCCATGTTGTAATTTGAATTAAAAGTAAATATATAAGTTGTCATAAACACTGTTATGCTCATCTGTCAGAGATCATAAAATCCAGCAGCAAAAACAACGGACAGATGATGCTCTGCCGCATGTTAAATGTCTGTTGCCTCGACTCCTCTCTCCTCGCGTCTCTTCCTCGCCTCCTCCGCTTGCATCCCAGGTGGGAGGGACTAAGACACGAGGAGAGGAGGCAAGGAAAGGAATCGAGTTTGTACAAACTGAGAAATGAGAAGAGGGGTTAGTGTATGCTTCCGAGTTGTTTGCCTTTGTGCTATAACCGATTCCTTTGTGTGTCAGGGATCACCCATGTATGCTACTTCCTTGAGTCACTCCTTTTGGAAAGGATTTCACTCTGCTGACCTGCCTCCCCCTGCTCAAGTCCACTTCATCATCAACCCACCGACAAGGACTTTCCCCACACTGCCACCCTGCCCCAACCTCCCTGCTCCCTATCCTCAATAAATCGTCTGAACTTTTACCCCGTCTCAAGTGTCTGCTTTTGGTTCACTATTTCCAGGTTTATCACCTTTTCCATCCATCAGCCCATCTTAGTGTACCGCCAAGAAGAGAACTAGATGTCATTTTGTAAATTCCTGTACACTTTTAAGACTCTTATCTCAAATATTTATTCTACTACCATGTCACTCAATAATGTAACACTAGATAAGATCCGAGCAGACTGTGTGGAAGAGTGTGGAATGGATATATCTGATGAAATATGGGTTAGTGCATTGAATAGAGTAAATGGGTCAACCTCATGTGCTTGACTTGGTTTAATTCAGTTTAAAGTCTTCATCAAACTCATTATAATAAGGTCAGACTATCTAAGATCTAACCTAATTTAAACTAAATATGTGATCGTTGTCACACAGAAAAGGCAGACCTGACTCATATGTTCTGGTCTTGCAATAAATTGAACAACTTCTGGGATTTTGCACTTTATTTAAAGAATTTGACAAACATATTCAACCCAGTACCAAGTGGCAGTTTTTGGAGCTCCAGGGGAGGAATGACATAATGATAAAATAAAGCATGTTTTTGCCTTTACAACTCTTCTTAATTTATAAAAGATTAAATACTCCATTAGAGGGTCAACCCAAAAATTTTATACAACATGGGACCCTTTGGCAGTCTATTTCAAAAGGCTTTTCCAAAATAAAGCAGGAACTTGTGTGTGTGTGTGTGTGTATGTGTATGTATATGTATAGAAAATGTTTGTGCTCTTTTCCTTGTATAAAAATACATGGAAAAAAAGGCAGAAAATTCATGACACAATCATCACATATTATTTTGCATTTCAGCTCCTAAATCTAGCGTTATATTAAGCTTAGTGATGCTTGCTTCCAATCTAACCTCAGCCAATGACATTTTGTCACTCCATTAATGAGGCAATGTGGAAACTGACAACAGAACTGTCAGTGTTAACTGAACTCTGATAATGATGAGTGTAAAACCCACCAGTGTGTTAATAGGAGACTATATGAGCTCACACTTGCTTATCAGACCCAGAGCCACATCAGCTCCAAGTTGTAAAACAACTTTCCAATCAACACTTGTAAACTCTTAATAATCATTTCTGAATATCACCATGCATCAACACTGCAATATTTGCTATGCATAACTACCGAGTATATTCAAGATCTAATTATAAGTGTAATGTGTTCAACTGTTTTCCCTTGTTTACCCGCCCACCCTCCAATGATTGCAGTTTTTGGTCATTTAATTAACTGTGACTTTGGGATTATGGGAATATGCACCACCAAAGCACAATGAATGACACAAAAACAGAAAACCAGCACAATTCACAAGAAAGAGGGGTTAATAAGGGACAAGCAGAGCATTTTGCAGAGGGCCCCTTCATAGGTTTGTCTGGCCATGCCTACATGTTGCATATTTCTAAATGCAGGATGTTGTGATTAATCAAATTATCTTCAACTAACCGAAACATCTCTCTGACTTGTCTGACCCAGTCTGACATGAAACAGGCCCAGGTCAGACTGGGTCGGATCCAAGTTTGTGCAGAAAAATGTAATGCTACACTTATTGACCGCTGCTGCTACCAGTGTTTGAGCCTATTCACGTTGATGCATTTTGTATCAGGTCTATTCAGGCATAATTGGACCTTCCTTGTTTTGTTCTTTGTTTCTTTTTTTGGATCAGGTTTCTTTATGCATGTTGGTTTGTGGGAGGTTTTCCACAAGTCAGTTTCAGATTGGGTCCAATATTTCGGACCTGACATCCACACAAAAATAATTTGATGAGAAAGTAAAAGCACCATTTTCCAAAAGGACAGGACTGCAGTACCATATACTACTCGAGCCAGTAATAGCAAAGCTTTGAAAATGATCAATACAATTTCAAAACAAATTTGTCAGCTAACAGGTCACCGGGGTGAAGATGATGATGTGTTCTCTGCTTTTAACATCACTTAAAATCCCACATTAGCAGCTGAATTTAGAAAAGCTGGGGGCGTTAGAGGCACTTTTGACTGAGGCAGGACTAGAAAGCAGCGAAGAGATCAAATCCAGATGACCTTCTCCATATCAGCAGAGGGTAGAGACGCCTTAATTTTGAAAATGTGTCTCAGTTAAAGGAAGGATGAAGAAGACAGCTCAACCCTCTTGACCCATCTTTTTTTTTGGGGGGGGGGAACGACAACTTTTGTCACTCACAAAACTCCTGACATCCTGTGCGGTTCAGCAGATGAAGTGAATGATACAAAAAAATAAAAAGTTGTGAAGCTTTCTGAGAACCACATTTTTTTCCCACTTGAATGCTATAGAGAGTGACATGTCTTATCCCTCTCACTTGTCTCCCAATGGGTCCCTGTCACAATGCAGTAATTGCAGCATCTGTCCTGCAATAGTGTCTAGAAACCAAGGATATCCTGTTCAGTGCATGTTTGTGACTATGTAAATGCATCCCTGTGTGACTGAGAGGCCATTTATTAATTACAAAGCGATCTGGAACAGGAACTCCTGCCAAGATCAAGATCCACAGGAGCAAATTATCAGCTTTGACAGCTACACAGTCAATTCCTGACCTAACAAAGGCTTCTTTTACTCTTCCTGTTGTTATGTCAGCGTCCCATGGCTTTTATTTCCCCCTCCATAAATTGCTAGTGACTGAGGAAGCATTGCATGAGCCATGCCTTCCTCTAAAATCTTGAACAGATTGTCAGCAATCAAGACCTTTCCTGTTTTGCAGCTCAATCAGCAGTGCAGTGTGTTGCGAGATGCTTCATCCTCCCTCTGTTCAAAGATTACAAAGATAATATTTTTTGAGTTATCGTTTAGAATGAGGCTCCATGATTGGAGGCCATGTATTAGATTTGCTGAACATCGGCCCATCTCCACTTGTCATTTCGAAGCCAGATGCAGTTTAATACACTTTTGTTTATGCCTGGCCATAAATATGCTCATTTTGGCATGAAATTGCATTCGCGATAAAAAAAACCTGCTCAGACCATCTCTTATTGCAGACGCAGGACAATTTTTGTGGTTTCAGTTGGCAGAGGTGCACTCACACAGAGATCTCCAAAACCACAAAACACTTTTTATTTATAAGTTTTGCCCTTTCAGTTTGGTACACGTTTTTTCATCTACTGCAGATTGACATGGGAATCAAAACACAATTTATTTTTATGGGAGATGCTTACCAATAACATCATCCATATGAGCATAATACGAAGACACAGAGTTCAGAAATATGTACATTCTGTCGGATTCCATTCGAGTTCGGATTCCAGTTGAATTGTAGTATGCCGGATCTTTTCTGTTTATTTAACAGCTGTAGTCATCACACAGCAGCAGGAATGATGCATGTGTTTTATCTACAGTCTCTGATTTTAGAGAGGGGCTGTGCATCAGTTTACATGCAGATGGCACAGCATAGGTAACTTTGTTAATTATTTAAATCTTCTGACAGGTTCAGTCAGGATCTATGGTGATTCATGTTCTGCATTTTCTAAACATCAGACTGGAAACCTGTTACTTACAGATTCCAAGTTTAACAATAAAGTAATTTGAAGTAATGTGGCTGTTCTCAGGATGTGTCCTGTGCTCCATCAAATCTGTCCAGACATTTTTATTAAATAAAAGTTTGAATTCAGGTTGGAGAATCACAATATTGTTTCTATCATGTCTTGAGTATCATTACAGTGAGTTTTAAGTTACGCCACTTACAGTCAAGCTCACATCATTTATTTCTTGTCTAGCTAACTGTTGATTTTACTCATTTGCATTTCAGTATGCAAAGCACATGTTGCTACAAGAGCCACTTAGTTCAAACTTGCAGAGTATGCCTCGTCAGATCGAGGTAGGATCACATTCCAATCACAAGCTAACTATTCTTTAATGACCAGGCTGAGACCAACAGGCCATGAGAAAACAATACAACTTGGCAAAATAAACCTAAACCTGCACTTGAAGGACAAACCTTGCTTAGATTTAGTTTCATGTTGGTTAAAATTAAGTTTTCCAGTTGTGAGAGGCCATTGCTGCTTCAGTGTATCCATGTGTAATTGCAGTGATTGTGTTGGACCCTGAGCAGCCTGGTATCACCAATTGGCTTATGAATAACACTCAAAGTCATTTCACGTGTTACAACTACACACTTTTTGCTTTTCACGTGTCATTTCAAACCATTTAGGTTATACATAGCTGGCTAGATAGTTGGCAAAAAGTTCTGGAAGCAGCAGGAGAGCACTGTTCGAGACCACTAACCAAACATTTTTACCATCACGTTTTAACTGGACATTTTTACCACTGTGTAGAGCAGTTTACTGCTGTTAAACTGCGCAATTTCATGCCATTTCAAGACATTTTCTGCTGCACTTTACTGATCATTTTAACCCAAACCAAGATCTTTCCCTAACCGAGTGGTTTTGGTGCCTAACCAATAGTGTTAAATGACACACAGTTGGACTCAATTCTGATGGTTCATACTTTCATATACTAAGTGATAGGATGGCACCTTTGTTACAACCATCTCCCTCTGAGGGCAGCTATACTAAATATTTGATAATTTTTCTTAGTGCATACACAGTGGTGTCAGAGTTGAGCATAATGACAGTTGTTTTGCTTTTGCACTGCTGTCTTTTTTTGGACTCACTTTCTTTTGCTTTAAGAGCACTCAGCAGATTTCCTTTAAAAGGTTCCTCTCTCTTACCTCACAAGACAAAAATATGAGTACTGAAGGACTGAAATATGAGCACAGTCAAAGCCATACACATTCTGAATATCTAATTGCAAAAATAATTATATTATTAATTCAGGGAATAAGTTAAAATAACTGATGATTCAGGAAGTTATTTTGTTATGTTTAACTGAAAACAAAACTGTTTTCCTGTGTTTAGAGCTTTCATTTTGCAAGTGTTGACTCCCATTTCAAGCTGTTTCTGCTATCCATTTTTTCCCTCTGATCTTCTGTACTTGGCTTAGTAGCTGACAGACAGTTAGGGTCAAGGTTTACTAAGAAAATAGCACTGTGTAAATGTGTTCTGCTGTTTCTTTTCTTTTCTTTCCCTTTTCAAAAGTTTGTGGTGTATTCATTGTCTGATTTACAAAGACAGCAGCTCATTATGCAGTCAGCTCCTGGGCTACACCTGGTAGCCTACTGCCCTCCAAAATCATGGTGCAAGTGAAAGAGAGCTCATCCAGTGGCAGCTGGTTAATGTGGGGCACTGGGGCACTGCCCCCTTCCAGTTATCCAGAGAAGGAAGGCTATTATGTGAAAAATAAATTATTTATATATTACAAAATAACCATGACATAAAAAAAATGTTTATTTCTATTCTGTGTTTCATAATCATGACAGTATATTTCAAAAATTTGTTTTCAACTTGTACTTGGTTCATTTGGTGTGAACACACTGTGTACACTTCCTGTGAGAGGGGCGCCGAACAAGTGAGTGTGTACGTAGGTTCTTCAAAATTTTGGCAAGCAGGTGGCCTGAGGCTGTCCTCTAATTGGTTACTGGAGATTTTCCACGGGATGCAGCTCTCTGCACCCGCATCACCTCCATTTTGACTGGTATTGTATAGTCTGTATATAAAGATGGATGATGTTATGGAATCTTCTGTCTGTAAGGTTTACAGATTGGGTTACAATAGGTCAACCATAGGCCTTGAGGTCATAGTGAAAGCAGCGGTAAATCTCAGCAGAAGGAGACAACTGTCTCTTTGAGATACACAACAGCTGCCCATGGTGAGGAAGCATTCTGAAAAAGAGTGAATTGGCGTTGCCACGGTTACCAAGGTCAGAGGAGGTGGCTTTATGATTCCCCAGAGACCACAGATAGGTGATTGTGCAGATTCCACTGGCATGATCAGACAACAGCAGCTCCAGACCAGAATGCACTGACGGTGATCTGAAGCTCCATGCAACGTGACCTGGACTAGCATGGGTAAAAAAAAAAAACGCTAAAACTAACAAGTAAATAGGTTTACTTAGCATACTGTAGATACATTGAGTTTGACTGTTTCTGGGCATATAGTATTTGTGGCATGATCTGTAGGGGTTTAAAGATTGACCACAGGGACTGAATCCTCAGAATTTGAGGTGGCATCATGCACAGAGTGCTGTATTGATAATTTCTCCATTCTCCTTGGCCAAGCTTCAAAAAATATTGTGTCCTTTGACTTTTTTTTTTTTAGTTTGGCTCATATGCCAAATGCTAAGATGGAGGGGATGGGACTTATGACCCATACTGCAACCAGCCTCAGGGAGGTGATCAAGATATTTTCACTTCACTTTTGGGGAGCTGTCATGTCATCCATCTTTATACACAGTCTATTGTGTAGACACACAGGTTTCTGAGCAACATCATCAGTGAGATGCAGGCATAGGCAGATTTCTGTTTTTCAGAGCACTAACATTACGACTGTTACACACATCTGTCCTGTAGAGCGGGACTAATATGCTGACATTGCTTTATCGTTTTAATGCTAGCGTTACTTGTTTCAGGGGGAGTGTCTGTGCTTTTGTGCCACTGGTTGATGCTTTTGGACATATTGAACTACTTTTTCACCACCTGTAAAGCTAACCTTGTGTAGTCTTTGTTAGTGTTATCACTGCTAACAGCTTCCATGTCTAACTGGAATATGTGCCACATGTTAACTTTCTGTTTGAATATTTTTTTGTGTCAGTTTGATGGTGTTCATATTTTAATATTGTTGATATTAGCCCATATATAATTGAATTCACTGATTGGCTGTTCCTTATTGCTTGTTTTAATAGTGTTAAATTTTCCATTTTTGCTGACCCAAGCAGTGGTGCTTCAGCACATCATACTGTTAATACACAGTCATAGAACACCTGTCAAATTACTGTACGTTCATTCTTGTGTTCCTGCATTACTGATAATTTCCCCAGCCGCCAATGGCTCATAGGTTCAGTCCTGATGCAGAATTTTTATGAGATCACCAGGCTGAGAAAAGAAATGATATATGAAAGAAATGAGAGAGAGAGGGAGAGAGGATGGAGCAGTGAGTCTAGCAGCGCAGAGTGGAGCAGGACATGGCATACTTAACACACACACACACACAAAACAAAGAAAAGGACTAAACCAAAAGAAAAAAAGTACTAGTCCAGGTGATCAATTCGACAACACTGCTACTGTTACATGACAGTGAAAGTTATTTGCTCGCTGCCACACCTGAAAGCTTCTCCGATACTCACTGCTACTGCTGCGGCTGCTGTTCATATAGCGTTTTAAATGTTCCACCAACCTGTAGGCTCTTAGTCTGCCTTCCCCTAGGGAGAAGGTTATGATTGTCACTTCCCACTCACGGCTTTGCTGAACTTGGTGAGTGATGAGGTCAGAGCCTAGACACAAATTGCACAAACGCAAAAAGTAAAAGTTTATTTAGGAGAAAGAACCACTTTACCAGTGAAAGGAATTATTAGGGGTGGGGTGGGGTGGGGGACACACAAGTTCTTCCCTTTTCAGGAGAAAGATAAGCCACAAAAGCTGACACTTAATTGTCCAGGACATGAATCAACGGTTACAATGTAATGATTTTGCTACAAAATGTATACACCAGATGATGTCTCTACTTGGCAAATTATCTCTTTCCCTGGCTTTTGCTGTAGATATTTTGTAAGGGATCTATAAAACATTGCACATTCAGTCTGCATCTATACCAATACACATTATCAACTTCAGGCTGAAATATGGCCCAAGCATAAATGGACAACAATAACATCACAATAGGACAAAACTTTGCGGTGCTTAAGCTTAATTGATTGTCCTGAAATTCCAGAAAACTTTGTGAGTGCATTGTTTCATTTAAAACATAATGGGGCTTTAACTCATGGTGTGCTTATCTTTTTCATGTATTCCTGAACACAGCACCTGCCCCCGTCAGTGTGGGAGCACACTTTTTTTGCTCCTTTTAAACCGAAAATACATATCAGACATGTAGCATCTGGAAGTCCTCCAGACCTGGATAGATTCGGATGGAGTGCTGCCTCCTCTCATCTTTCTCTCACTCCGGTCAACAACTCTGACTCACGATCGCACCCAACTATAAATCCCTGCTTGAGTCAAGGACAGCGCTGTAATTATCACAAAGACTGGGAATGGTCAAGGAAAAGCAGTGTACGTGTGTCAACGCATCACGGCAACATAAGAACTGTCACATAAATATTCTCTGAGGATGAATAGATTGTTGTAAAATGTGATGTACAAAGAATAAACACTCAATGCCAAAGGTTAGCTGCTGCAGCGGCTAAAAATCCTTCACTCTGGTTTATGGTGTTTTGTTCTGTGGGATAATTCTTCTGACATATCGTCATCATTTCTGAAGCTCGTACGTTATGTATTTACCAGGCATTGCCCCAGATCTATTAGAACCAAAGAGTGATGTCCCTTTTTTAAAAAAAAAAAATAGGAAGCAGAAGAAAATCAACTATGTCCTTAAATGGGGTTGATCTGTCTTAAGAAATAAAGAGTGCAGTCTTTGTCATCCAGCATTAGGTTCCTGAACATTTAATTTTGAGCTGTTTTTTATGGCTTGTAGTGATTTCAGTGACAAAGCACGCTTACAATGACAGATTAAATGGCTGTGACCCTGACTGCTGAATCAGCAGCCAAGGCCATTTGAACTTTTACTAATACCGTAGTAAGAAAACTTTCCAATCATGCTGCTCATTTCTCATTTCTCTCTCTACTGCCTCACAAAGTGAAGCCAACACATGCAACACTCATCTCCCGTGGTTATGTATATTTTCCGAGGTATTTGGAATACATACAATTCATACTGATAAACTCTGAACGGATATATCTGAGTTTTCATTCAGTCACCTGTCTTCTGAAAACTGATGTGGGTCTGCAGCAGTTTACCATTGTGTTGTTGGTCAAAACACACAAGTTTGCATGTGAAACCAGGCACGTTGTCTGAGGTGCACTGTCTTCTGTGTTTTATTGAACGTCCAACATGTCCTCCTCTGTCACTATGGACCAGCTGGTGACTCAAAAAATGGAGGAGTCCATTGAAGCAGAAGAGGAGCAACCTCCTCTGCCTCAATGGACCAGCCGCCACTGATATACTGTATATATACATTTCACCCTTTCAAATGCTAATAACTGTACGCCTTTTTCTTTCACAACAGATAGTTTGACTTGTCATAACAGTAAAGTGTCACCTTCACCAAATTAGTAACACAGGTGTTACTAATAACATTAAAAATGACTGTTCTGTTCAAGTGTCACAACAGTACACCATGACAGTGTGACAGTAAGCCAGTAAGCACAATTCCATACCAGGACCCTGAAAGTGAAGCAGCTAAATGGAATTCAGTCATTATTCATTTCATACTGTACTTTTCATACCGTGACAGAGTCTTCTGTGAAAAAGGTTCTGGACTACAAAGAATGCGTGTTACTTTGTGCTATCCAATCCCACAACACATTGCGCGGCATTGTGCAGATGAAAAATTACCGTTGTGTGACTCTACAACTGTGAGTGATGACGAGTGTCCAAAATCTCAATTTACTGCTCACTATAGAGTAAACTATTCAGTGTGTAATACTGGGAATAGTGAATGAAAGAATGAGGGAATGATCTGGACACAACCGTGACTTTCACACCCACCTGCACACTTGCTCCCAATTCTCTCAATACAGTCCCTATGCCAGCCCTTCAGCCATTGTTCGCAGCCAAATCATGGGTTGTGCCATCAACATTCTAGCCTTCATGTTTCTTGTTCCTGTCTGCTCTGTCATGACCCGCTGCCCACCTGCTTGGCCCCTTTGGCCTTCGTTGTCTGAGCTTCTTTTTTTTTTTTTTTCTCAAGTATGATGTTGTGAATACATAAATGTCTAGTCCTTGAATATAACAGACCCCTACTCAAATGTAATAAAGAAAAAAATACCATATTCAGGTCAGTATGGTGTATACTAATTCTAACTTTGTCTGTGTAGTATGTTCATATTGAAGGAGTGACATATTTAATTAAATTAGTTATGCAAATAGAACACAGCACTTGAGCGATTACAGAAGTGGTCTTACATACACACTGCAGACTGCAGTAAACTCTAATTTATTTCAAGTCTCTGGACATCCAAACAGCAGTTTTCCGTTTCTGTCCTTGATTAGACCTCTTCTCAGGTCGAAGCTGAGTGGAGCCATACTGAGAATTTGCAGATTTCAGCACACCCCATATAGTAAAGCTGAAATTATGCCTCTGCAAAGATGAACACAGTTTTTTACTGAGAAGGGTGTAAATGGTAACTATAGGTTGTGGAAGCCGTGCATGTGCGTGTGTGCGCTCAATGCACTGTGCACATCAAGCAAGCTGATTGGTTGATTCAAGCAGGAGGCAGGTCCAAATACAAAGGTATAACATACAAGTATAAAGAAAACAGCCATGCCAACAAATCTAAGTGAAACTATGCACGTCTGTCTATGTGCAGCACAGAGAAGTGTAATTCCAGCTTAACAAGAATGATAAAAGATAAAGAGAAAACTGCTAATTGGCCAATAATAACACCTGTTAGGCAATTAATGTGCAGGGACTTTGAGGGGCCTGACACATGGGGTCGGCAGTTATTGGTGTCAGTAGAGAATGGTAGGTATTGCTGGTGGAGGCGGATCCGGTGCCACTGAATTACATCTGACGATAACCCTCCGAGCTCTGACTGCAGATCTCCTGCTGTGTCCTACTAGACAATTTTCACAGCAGACATTTGAACACGCACAATAGCAGAACACTTCACAGGAATGCATCCATCATTAATGTTATCATGAATCGTTATTTACACCTATGCTTCTCTTACTTTGACATGTCAGCGTGATGTGTATGTCAACTAAAAAAAAAGATCTATTCTGGAACTGGGAACAATGTGGCACATAACGGTTTGTGCATGAATCACTTTAATAATGTAGTGATAGGAGTTTTCACATAAACAACTAACCTACACAATACAGTGTAGCCTACACCATGTACATTTTACTTCACATATAATGAGTGTAATGCACCTACTGTCAAGTTTGGAGCATGGCAGCATGTCTCAGCTTTACATTATACATGTAATCTCATATCAGTGTCTGTGGCATTTTTGACAGATATACTTAAGATCAGGAAAAAAGTGAGTTTGGTTTTGATTTTTGTCATCATCAGACAACTGCAGCTCATTGTAAATCAGTGGAATTTGGTATTATTTGAAATCTGAAGGCTATTTTTGCAGGGTTGGAAAATCAACTTAACCTTCAAGGAATCATTTCTTCGAGTGTACAGCTCTGTGCTTTAGCAAAGGTTTTGTGCTTTATGTTTTATATTACATAAACACAGCGTTGAGACATGTAACAAAAGAATTGTGGTGGAAATACAGGGGTCTGTTAAAAATACATAAAAAGCTTTACTTTATACATGTAATCTCATGCCATTGTCACATAAAGTAAAAAGAAATAGCTGAACTTGCATGGGCATAGTGTTCAGTTAAAAAGTATCACCATAAATTCAATCCCCTTTAGTATAGTAATTTATCATGGAATTTATAATAAAAAGGAAAATGATAGAATAACTATGAAGGAATAAGTATGTACATCTTCACAGAATAAATACACTCAAGTGTGAGTGTAACCGGTGGTGTGCATTGTGCGTTGATGAACAGGCTCAGATCAGGATATCTTTGTTTATTCTGATGACGGAAGTAACAAACAGAATCCTCTGGTCAGTCGTGATATGTAACTTAAGCTCCTACACAAATTACGATACAGGAATATGTTAGCATACTACACAATAAGCTTAAGCTAAGTGAATGTATAACGGTAATTTAACAGAAAGACCCCAATGTCGCTTACCTCTTCCACAGAGTACAGTAACAAAAGTGGAGAAATTAAGGCAGGAGACATCATTTATAGGGGGAACCCACGAAAGTGAAAGTAGGGGTACAGAAACTGAGACTGAAACCTTCCACATATTGACCCTAGAGGATTAGCATGTCAGGTTATAACTATTTACACAGATTTCGTGTAGTATTTTAAGACTTTTTTAGTACATTGAAATTGCACTTGTGTGTCACTGAGCATGCTCAGAGACATGATTCTAATAAATTAGACTGGCTATCCAACAATGGAAATTAAATAATATACAGTCAGCCTCACAATATATATATAGACATGATTTACTGTGCGCAGACAAGTATGCTGACATGGAAATATTTGTTAATGACTGCTTTAGTGAGTTGTACTGATGAGCTCATTAGCATGACTTGTTATGTTGAATATGTCATTGTAGCTCAGGTGATACTTTATAACTCTTGTTATACTCTTGTGTCAGATTATTGACACTTGAACAGTAGAAGCTGCTGTCATTTCTAATATTAATTTTTAGGTGATATGAATGGAAACGTCTTATTTCCCTGCACTCCCGCTACATCATCATCTCACCAGTAATTTCACAGGATTTGCTCACAGTGTGGAATATTGATAGCTGGTATCTTTGCTTCTGAATTGGAGAAGTTGAAGGCTCTTGTTGTTTGACATTTCATCAATCTCTCAGGATCCGCTTGCTGCTCAAGCTTTCAGTATGGGATGGGATCATTGGCCCTTTCTACTGAAAGATATGGAAAAATTTCTTCCTGCCATACTGTAACATTTCCACTATCTGTCTGTGTGTGTATGCATGTTTTTGTTACCTCTTGGGGACCATTTGTTCCATTTTAAAATTTTATACAAATATTAAAGCCCCAATGTGCTGCACAGTGCTTTTCTCACCACATGTTCTAATATGGACTGTGTGAGGCACCTTGGTGGTCCAGGGGCATGACCTGCAACATTTCCACTTTCGGCCAGGGACCTTTGTTGCATGTTGTTCCCCATCTCTCTCTCCTCTCATTTACTGTCATCCATCTCCTGTTGCAAGCAAGTCACAGGCATGAAATGCCCCAAAAACATTTTTTCGAAAAAGACAAAGAATATGAACTGCTCATTCTTCTGTGTGAATGTATGAGGAAATAACGCTATCCAAAGTCACAGACTAGACCTTTAATATGTGTTGTATGAATTACAACATTGCAACAGTAGTTTAATTTGATATATTGACATTGGAAATAGTAGTTTGATAAAATAATTTGAAAACAGCACAAGAACTTAAATTAACAGCTGTCTGAAAACCAGATCAAAACTAGTCACAGCATCGGAAGACGTTGAAGGTCATCCACCAAAATTCAGAGGAAGGCCAGAAAAAGGAAGACATTCACTTCCCAATCCAAAGACTGTCTTTGAAGATGTACACACACCTGTCACCTGATCACAACTAAACCATTTCCATGACTGAGCAAACTCTATCCATTGAGGAAGACTGTAAGATGTAATGGAAAAATCTGGAAATAGCTAGTAAGTGGACCTTGAACTAGGATTATTTTGTCAAAATAGTTTAATTCTTTGAGAAGTAAGCATATTAAAAACCTCATTGACTAATATGCTGTGTGGATTCATAGTGGTATTTGAGATATTGGTTTTGTATTTGAATAAAATTATTAAGAAGTGTCATGTGGTCTGCTTAAAGGCGTACCACCAGTGATTTAGTATTGCACTTCCACACAATGGATTTCCCATAGTACAACCAATAGCCCATGTCTTCCAAACTCCATATCCCAGTATGTAACACAGGCTTACATGTAGCCTTCAAACCCAAGCTGAGATAACCCGGATGACATTTTTCAGTCTTTAAAATGTTCATATATGAGAGGAATCCTTATTGTATTTAATTTACAGTAGTAAAGACGTTGCTGATGTTTGTACCTGCCTGGTTAATCATGTTCAATAACAAAATCATAATTTTACATGATTTACATAAAAATGGTTACATAAATCATTTATGAAATTACATTACAGAGTTGTAGAATTACTCAGTAAATATGCTTTTACCATTATTGCATGATTAAAAAAAAAAAAAAACTTATTAAGGATTTTCAGCGGTATCAAGTTTGGAGCATGGCAGCATGTCTCAGCTTTACATTATACATGTAATCTCATATCAGTGTCTGTTTGTTTTTGAAACAAACTCTTTTTTGGAAATCTGAAGGCTATTTTTGCAGGGTTGGAAAATCAACTTAACCGTCAAGGAATGGTTTCTTCGACTGTACAGCTCTCTTATAGCAAAGATTTTGTGCTTTATGTTGTCTCAAGGTAGAGTTTTATATTACATAAACGTCTTCCATTTCATAGATTGTTTGGGCAAAATATTCTGAACTCAAGCATCTCATGGTCTTTACCAAGTTCTCAGCAATGAACTTTCACACTCAAATTGTACAAAATGTAGAAATTGTAGTTTTCTTTTTAATCCTGGCCTGAATACAGAAAAATATAAGCATAAATATGTTCCACCTAAACTCTACTTTTTAAAAAAAAGTAGACTGGACTATTATTTTTTCATTTTATGTACAGCAATTTAGGTTGGTCGACCACTTCCACGTCCAGACTTTCACTAGTGAAAATTAGCATTAGCATTATCGCTGTTAACCATAAATTGTAAATGCACCATGCTAACCAAGCTAGCAGCTTGTGTGGGAGTTACCTCCACCCTCTTGTCCAAATATGGCGACAGTCAAAATGCCAAACTCAAGGCTTCAAAGCATGAGTCCACAAACCAACAATGTCAAGATGGCTACAGTCATCATCTATGATTATTGACATGTTCTGTGGTCCCTGTGAATCCCTGGGCCCTTCAGGATGTCCTCCCTGTTCAGGGCCGCTGCCTCATAACACCAACCCCTGCTGTGTCTTTGTTGTTGTATCACTCAGACATGCCTGCTGTCACAGCCTGTGCAGTGTTTGTGCACCCCATAAGGAGCTGCCTGTATACTGGGAACAACTGGTAACTGTTGTTTGAATCCTTATGACAAGTAGTCAGTATGTCTGGTTGAGTTGTCTTGTCTTGTTCGTCCCCCATAGACCTGCTTTAATCCTCTCTCTGTGTTTACAGTGGAAAAGACACACTGCCGACACGCAGATGACGCAAGTCCTCACTGTCAGGGTGAATTTCATCTGTTAAGAAAGCTTTTCAACATTTCAGAGCCCGCTAGTTGTTGTGATTGTCAGTGGCTGCATAGCAACCGGAGGAGCCATTAGACACTTCATGCAGAATATCTAACTAATAAGGGTGAGGGGCACAGAGAAGAGGGATGTTTGTGCAGTCTTGTCAAGTTCAGTAATGACTGTGTATTTGTAATAACCAAAGTCATTTGTTTTTGGTGAACCCGCTTACCTCAACATGCCTTGTCCTGTTTCCCAAAGTGCCCGTTCACATTGTCCAGAAAACAATCCTTTAATGGAGAAAATTGGAGTCTCTGCCTCAGAAGCTCATCTGATTGAAGAGGTTACATCAGTCTCTGTTTACTGCAGTCCATATAGATCACTGAATCAAACTCAGCTTTGGCTGGATGCATCTCCACATGAAACAAAGGATATTCAGTCATCCGTGAAAATGGGTTCAGAATTGTAAAAGACATTACCGAATTTTAAGTGTCAAAGCAAGCTGAATATTAGATTTAAGATTGGGATGGATGTGATGGATGGATGTTAAAATTAGGTTCTTCTCACACATCCTCCACCACATAATTTAGTTGAGGAAATGCTGTCAGACTACATGTAGGAAATAATAACCGAGAAAACTTGTAAACTGAGAAATCTAGAAAGTGGACCTTGCAAACTATTGTTTGCAATGTCAAGAATGAAACTTGAAGCTCTTGAATACATTTATGAACCATTTTAACCCTACTTGTGAGTGATTCCAACATTTGTATAGACGTTTAATAAATCTTTTTTAACACACTGGATTTGTTCATGTGTGCAATCAAAGATCATTAAATGTGATTATAGCCATATTACACTGTGTTATCAGGCAGTCATTCATTATCTGTTCATACACCAGTTCTCTACCGCTGCCTCAGAGTTCAAGGTATCTTGTGAATGCTGCTCACAGCACCTGTGTGATCCCATTATAAAATGCACTTTCTCAACATGTACCATCCATACACCCATTCTCTGTATCTGACAGTTGTGTTGAGGGTCACAGAGAGGCTGGAGCCCTTCTCAGTATGCATAAGATGAAAGGCAGGGCAGGTTTGAGCAGGGTTGGACACATTTATACTGACAGTGGAAGCAGAGATGTTTGGATTAATCATGGCTGACAGATGATGGTAGCCTGTGTGAATGTTATTCAGTCTTAAAATACTAGTATGAAATTGGTTATTATTATACAGACTTTTGGAAAAAGGTTATTATTACATGAAAATAATATGAAAGTAGTGCTTCTGTCTGACCCTCACAGTCTGAATGTTAATGTGCTGTGTGGAGAAGCTAATTAAACTTGTAATTTAAAATCATCAAACTCCATGAGACCATGTGTTGCATAAAAGTGTAATTTTTGGCCAGGAAACATGATGCTTGTATCAAGCATGCAAGAGATATTTGGGGGAGCAGCTGACCATCTGTAGGCACATTACTCAATCTTTAGTGGTCCTGGATTGACATACAGCTCAGACTGTGATTGAAACATGGATCTAATGAAGATTTATGAAAGTGAAATATATTTCATAGAGCACAGGGTTGTGGCTTTTACTTAACATTTCTCTCCACAGATAAAGTTTACTGCTAGAACAGCTGATAACATGACAGGACAGAAGAAAGTCTGTTAAAATGGGACTACATTTCTTTGAAAAGTTCTGCATTTTTGAGATTCTAACATTTACTTTAATAGCATATGATGAATATATTTTCAACATAACTGCTTTCATGCGATCTCCCAAACTGTACTGTGCAAAAAATTTTAAGGCACTTCAGATTTTTAGATTCTTATCCATAAAGCGATACAAAAAAAGCATCTGATCGTTCCCAAATTTATTCTGCAGCATGACAATGACCCCAAACATCCAGCCAGAGTCATAAAGAACTATCTTCAGCAACAAGAAGAACAAAGAGTCCTGCAACAGACAGATGGCCCCACAGAGCCCTGATCTCAGCATCATGGAGTCACTCTGGGATGACATGATGACACAGAAGCAGCTGAGATGCCTAAATCCACAGTAGAACTGTGGCAGCTTCTCGAAGAAGCAGAAACAGCTGACCTGCAAAGTATCTGAAAAACTGTGTGCAGGTGTACTGAGGAGAACTGCTGCTGTTTTTAAAGGCAAAGTTGCTCACACCAGATGATTGATTTCTTTAGGGCTCTTCTGTTTTCAGTTATACATAAAAACTATTCATGGCATTATTTTTGAAAGCATCTTCACTTTACTTTTAGTGCCTAAAATCTTTGCATAGTACCATATATTTCATTGCTATATGCAGGTTTACAAGTGAGGTGCTACAGCAGTAATGGTGACTTGTCTATTTCTGCCTACAGGCTGGATTTGTCTATACACTAATATGCTCTGGTTTGAGTTGTGTGTTCAAATATTTGTAGATTTAGAAGTCAAGCTCTTTCTCTCCTTCTCTCTCTTCATAATTAATTAGTATTCTTCTAATTACAGAGCCATCAGCTCATGATCCCATGTGCACGAGTGCAACCCACAGATGCACCCGCTTAATCACACATGTACACACACACACACACACAAACAGTTGGCCACTGCCATGCATTACAGCACACAAATTTTTAAAGACTGAGATGATAAAATCAGTGACGTTCAAGTTTTATTTTGTGTGTGTATCTGTATGTGTGCGTGCAAGATCTGATAGATTTCAGGATCCAGAGTGCCAGAATAGGACAGTCAATATGTTTCCTTTCAGTGAAAGGAAATGAAATATCCCTTCATCTCTCTCCCTCTGACTCTACATATGTATGAAATCCACTGTACAGAGTTTACATTATTATGTAGCATACCCACATTGTATTGAATTGTGGGTATTTTAGGGGTTAATTTGCCAGAATTTGTCAGCAGATGGTGTTTGTTCACATGTGGAGCAAATGATAGAGGTGCTATTTTTGGTTACATTTTACTACAGATTGTCAACTGAAGATGTAGAATGTTTAAAAGAGGAGGCAACACAGATGGAAAGGAACAGCATGTTAGATGTTTCTAGAAAAAAATCCTTTTTTGCTATATTTACAAGAACAAAACAATAATTATTTAAAGTGGAGCGGTATGTATGTTTTTGTATTTCTTTTCCCCGGGAAAGATCGCCTTCATGGTTAAAAAAAAACAACATTAAATATTTGCAGAAGAGAGATTTGCAAAGGTATGAAACATCACATATGGTCACTTGTTTGAACAAACACGCATTGGTCTTTTTTCTGATGACAACAGCCTGCCATTAGTCCTGTTTGGTCGACCCAATACCACTGTTAGCAAATCTGACCTTATTTACCTCCCAACAGTTTACATTGCATATTAGGAAAAGAGTGGGTTGCACATCCTAATCTTTACTTGGATTTAAAACAGCCTTAAAGCTGCACTAATCAAAATTTTTATAATACATTTTCAAGGGGATCAAATTATTATGTGAAATATGAAAGTAGTGACTCATAATGATGAGCCCATTGAGCATTATCACTGATGCTGCAGTTCCCCTCTGGAGCATTTTAGTCTTTCTGTTCATTGTTTTTGTTTTACAGACAACACATTTCTGTTTGATTCATCGTCATCCCTCTCAACTTTGTTTCCAGCAGCATCAAACAGCTGTTTTCAGTAAGCCCTGATACACCTAGTATACACTACCTTGCCACCACCAAACAACAAAGTTAATAACTAGCTAAAAAGCCAGATATTTATGAGTTGGTGGAGACCAAAACAGAGCTGAAAGGAGAATTTGTCAGGTTGACAGAAACATAACTCCAAATTAATAATGTTACTCCCTGCCTTATATTTGCTAACACTCACTATCACAACTTTAGAAGTTGAAAAGTATGTTATATTCGTGTTTATAGCTTCTTCTGCTGCTTCCAAGTGTCCAAAATGAAAGAAAAAAATAATTTTGCCCCAGCGTTTCATTCAGTGCTGTCATTTTTGTAGTAATGACCATCTTCAAATACTCCTGTTTGTTAAGACCCAACACCAGTTTTAGCAAACTTGACCTTATTTTCCTCCCAACAGTTTACATCACACATTCAGGAAAAAAAGGAGGTTGCAACCCTTTTCTGGGATTTTCACTCTGAATTCATGTCAAGATTTTGAACAAGATTAAAGATGGGAGAACTGTCGGGTAAATTCATACTGTGGCAGCAGATGTTTTAAAAAGTCATGTACTTGCTCTTTCATGCCAGAGTTCTCTTTAGTCACTACTGAGTCAAATCTCAAAATGTTGATAAAAGTACTGATCAGATCTGCTTCAGTCAGCAGACAGAAACGGGTGACTATAATCCAACATGGAACACATTTCATTGATATAATGGCCAATTGTGAAAAGATAATGATGCTACTCAATATTCAAATTACAAACTAAAAGTAAACAAATCAAACAGAGTAGTAATCCAGAGGATTATGCTACTGATGACTTTTTTTCACAGGTTATCAGAATTGTGTTACATCACATTTACACCTCAGCCAACTCAATCCTGCTGGCACTCTCAAATTCATTTAGCCTCTCCTTTCTTTTACTTTCATATCTAGTGTCATTTGCTAAATCAGATATGCCTCCTTCTCCATTTTTTCTATCATATTTCCATGCTTTGATTGATTGTCTGTCTCATCGTTGCGACATCTCCTCTCGCTTTGAGTTTCCGACAAGATGAGGACTGGATTTTCCTTTTACACTTTGGCAGCACCAATTTTCCTCTCCAATGAGATGATGTGAAAGTAATTGCACATTTTCTTCCACCCTGAGTGTGAATGTAATACTTGGTTGGAATAGCCAATGGGTAGCAGGAAGGGTTGATTGCCTTCAATCAAGTCCTTTTTATATAAAAGTTCCCCCGATCAACATTCAGAGAAACTTAATTTCTGGAGTGACCCATGATGGACAGGAAATTCACAAAGCTCTGAAATTATGAAGAGGAGACCAAGTATTACAGGCCCTTACTGGTAGTTTGGTATTTTGAAGCTCATTATATAAATTATATACTATAAATATACTATGAATCCTGTATACTGAAAGTGATTGCTGCAAAGCATAGCATGAGCTTCAACATACATTTATATGTGTTAATTATTTGTGTCATAACACAAATAATTGACATAAATAGACCCACTCACTGTTTTAACCACATCCTTGACCTCATTCTGGTATATGGCATTGAAATTGAAAATGTAATAGTCTTTCCACAGAATCCTCTTTTATAGTCCCATTATTTAATAACTTGAGTTCCTATTACAGGACTATGCACCATTAGACAAAATGTCTTCACTAGATAATAGCTGATATTTGATAGCGCTGTAGCTAAAGGAAGCAATTCCATCAGCATTTAATTCAATGCCATGTCTCAATACAACAGAAAACTCTTAAGCTAACTTTAGTCCTCCTCAAATTGATCATCTTGTTGATAGTGCTGCGGGCTCATTGCGAATGACACTCGACTCCATCACCCCTTTAGAAAGAGGATAATAAAACAAAAGAGGTCAGCATCATGGTGTAACTTCATAACCAGCAAATGAAATCAAACATTGCGAAAAACTGAAAGAATATGGCGTTCCACCAAACTGGAATAATCTCGCTTGGTCTGGAAAGATAGTCCTAAAACGTATAGGAATGTCCTCCAGAATTCCAGAGCTGCCTATTACTCATCATCAAGAGAGGAAAATAAAAACAGCCCTAAGGTTCCTTTTCAGCATGTTGGCCAGGAGGACAAAGAGTCAGAACTCTATTGATCCATGTATTCCCATAGCACTCAGCACTGACGACTTCATAAGCTTCTTTAATGATAAAACTAAAAACTAAAAACTTCTTACTATTAGAGACAAAATTAATCCTTTCCTGGCCCAACTGGCGCCGATTTATCCACAAACACAGGAACCTGAGAAACCCGCATAAATCCAATTTCAAGGACTGCCTTTTTTCACCTGTGTGACATTGCAAATATCAGGCATATCTTGTCTCAAAAAGCAGTTCCTTATATTGCCATTCCTTATTATCAAGCTGCCCTAACTCTCTAAAGACTTTAAAGCTGGTCCAGAATGCAGTTGCACATATAGTGGAAAGAATTAGGAGAAGAGATATTTCTGCCATAGTAGCTTCTCTGCACTGTAAAATCCAGATTAGAATTTAAAATCTTTAACCTCACCCACAAAGCCCTTAATGGTCAGGCACCATCATATCTTAAAGCTCAGAGTACCCTATTGCCTTGCTAGAACACTGCACTCCCAGAATGCAAGTTTACTTGTGGTTCCTAAAGTCTCAGAGCCTTCAGCTATCAGGTTCCTCTCCTGTGGAACTATCTTCTAATTTTGGGAGGCAGACACCCTTTCTACCTTTAAGAGAAGCCTAAAAACCAGACTGGATTTTTTCCAAGATGTTACTTTGGTGTAAGCAGGACAGGAGTTGTTAGGAGGTTTTCAAGAGGGGCTGAACCACCACATGCTTGAAGCAGGTTGGAACAGTACCAGTGGCCAGGGAGAGAGAAGTGGGAACAATATCAAGGGGGCTGACTGTAGGTTTCATGGGAGAAACGACCTTTATGAGGGAGGGTAATGAGATTGATTGAAAGCTTTCCAAGGTAGATGAACAGACCGGTGAGACAGTGAAATCCAGAGTGGAGGGGAAAATGTTTAATCTGATGTCCTCGACTTTGGAGATGAAAAACTTTAAAAAATTCCTCACATTTGGCTGGGGACATCTAAGCCAGTGTTTGGGGTAGGACATGTGAGAGAGTTAATGGTATTGAATAAGACCTTTGGATTATGGGAGTTATGCACTGCATTCTAATAGTTGTGATGAGTAACCCTCAAAAGTTCAAGAGAAATTAGAAGCTCATCTTGCTTCCACTTCTACTCTGTTTTTCTGCACTCCCTCTGAAAAGTTTTTTTTTAATTTAAGGGGGGCAATAGAGTGAAGAATAGAAAGGCAGGAGGTGTTAAAATGAGGAAATAAGATTCTCTGTGCTAAGGCGGAGAGGAGAAGCCTCAATAGTGCAGGTATTGGGAGCAGCTATGACAGCATCAGAGAACTTATCGGAAGTCAAATAGTTAATGACACAAGAGCAGTGAGCAGGGAGATGAGGTTTAGTTGGAGAAGAAGGCAGAGAAGCATCAAATAAAATTGCACTATGATCTGACAGACATCAATTATTTCCATATTGTGAGTTGGAAAACCAAACATTAAAACTGGGTCAAGTGTGTGGCCTAGCTCTTGAGTAGGGCCAGTAATGAGCTGCATAAGGTTAAAAGATTCAACCAGATGCATCAAATCAGTCACATGGGTTTAGAGGGACAGCAAACATGGATATTGAAATGACCAAGAATCAGGTCTTTGTCAAAGTCAGGCACGGTATTTGAGAGAAAGTTAGCAGATAGTGGCATAAAGTCTTTATTTATTTTTTGTCAGACAATAGAAAAGTGAATTTAAGAGGGCATTTGCCAGGTCTACTTTAGTTAGAACGATCAGAATTTAATAGGCAGCTGTTAAAATGTTTTTTGAACACAACAGATAGACCTCCACCTCGTCCAGAGGATCTGGGCGTGCTAAAAAGAAACAGCCATCAGGACAGAGTTCAATAAGTGCAGCAAGCTCATCAATGCTAAGCCAAGTTTCTGTCAGCAGGAAAAAGTCTAAGCCATGAGTGATGAAAAAGTCATTTCAAAATAAAAGTCTTATTTGATAGATCTCACATTGATCAGAGCCATTTTAGCCAAGGTAGGAACAGATACATTTGGGAAAGCAGAAGGGAGAGAGGTAAGGGGGACATATATTAAATTATTTACATTTGCTTCTCTGTAGGATGGAATGTATTTCTTTGGTCTGGTGAAATTAATTCTAACAAGTGGGATGAGTCCAGTAATGACAGTGATAGCAGAGGGTGTATTACGACTACCATGCATATAGGGGGAGGTAGAGGGGGCATTAACTGTAGATTGCTGCATAGAAGTACTGATGTCTTTTGAAGAGTGAGTGACCTGAACCAGGACACATGTGGTGGTGATTACAAACGGTCATGCACGTTGTGAGGACTGGACCACATGCTGAATATTTACTGATATTTGGCTTACCCCACCTGTTGGGGTGAATCTCATCTCTTTTGAGGAGCAAAGCAAGATCCCAGAATAAGGGGCCACAAATAAAAACAGACTTTCCAATTTCCTTTAAAACGTTAGAAAGAGATTAAAATAATTTTGGTGTGCTCAGACTGCCAACATTTTGTCAATATAAGCAGCACTATTCTTGTGATGGAGGTTGCAAGTGAGGGCAGTAAATTCCGGAGTTTGTCCAGAAAGACGGGGACTGGGGCACCAGGGAAACGGCACATCATAGCATTTATGAAATTGATGTCCCTGGTTATGGAATCTCCAGTGATCAATGTGGTGGGAGGGGGGTGAGCCACCTGCTGGGCACAATCCATCTGATAGTTAAATGGTAAATGGACTGCATTTAGGAACTATTCATTGTTTATCAGAATGAAGGGGGTGGCTGCGATGTGATTTCTTTTTTTTTCTTCTTTTTTTTTAACTTGACTCTCCCTGGAGCCACAAATATTTTTCCTTGAGCCTTCCTGAGTAACTGGGGGAAAATGCATGACTCTCTTTCCATCATAAATAACCATATTTTAGTATATTCACACCAATGATAGGTAGAATTGGAGAAAATAAAAAGCAAAGGCTGACCTTTTCCAACCATTATGTTTAATAGCAAACCTTGGCTCACAGACACACATACACATCATAGCATGCACACAGCAAACATTAGCAATATGTACATATCAATAATGACTGTTTCCCAAAATAAACAGTAACATACAAAACAGTGACAGCAGCGGCCAAAATATCAGCTGGCACAGTGGCTGTTATTAGATTTTAAAAACTTACCCTTTGAAGATCACATTAATGAAAGTTACTTGAAAACGAAATCCTGGAGTTGAAAAAAACCTTGGTTTTCTGCACCAAATTAGTCCTGGTGTAGGTCTTCCTTTGCTGATTAACTCCAACCTTTCATGAAAAGTTCATCTTGAAAAAGGCATCCATAATCCTCACTAGTTATGGTTAGTCCCAGTTTGTGAATCTGTTTTTTTCCTGCTAGTTTGTGATTGGATCCCCTCCATTTCAGTGCACCCAGTGCACCGCTTAACATGTAACCAGGAAAACTGTTTAAATGGAGTGTAATCTGTCATCCAGCAGCAGCAAACACATAATTGTCAGCTGACACAATGTCAGCCTACAGTGCAAAAGCCACAGTAGCCTTCCTAGCTGTTTTATGTAAGCCTGAGTGACATTCATCAGTTCTCTGTTATCAGTCTTCTTTGACTTGTTTGTGTTTGTATGTGTGGCTGCGGTGATGTAAAAGCTGCTCTCGATGCTGAAATTTGGAGGTGGACCTGGTGTATCGGCCAGCTACATTAACTGTCCAATGGTGTGCAGACTCTGCCTACTCGGTGCACCACAAGTGTACCAGCGTGGTAATGGTGTGGACCCATTCACAGCACACAGTGGGCTGAACTTGTCGTAAAGTAGCGACAACAAAGCCTGCCCATTTCGAGGGAAGTATGGTTATGATTGGTCAATTTTACCGTCATTTGAAATATCTATAAAATTATAACTGGACCACCAATCACAAAGCAGCATTTTCTTCCCAGCAACTGTGGAGGTGCAAAATTCTAATAGTCTGACAAAAGGGGCTTCTTTCATTTAACCTCTCACATTCCATTTCCTCTGAAACTTTTTGTGAGTCCCATCACCATACGGCAGTAAAACACCTATTTTTTTTAAAAGTTAGGATTATATTGAGTGTGTGCCCCTTTTCTTTTGGTATGTGATACATGAATAGGTTTCTGTTTTATTCAGTAACTTGCACAGATAGTAACACCAGTTAATATTAACGGTGAGAGGCCAGGACACATATGTATGAGGAGGTCATAAAGGGTCAATCTTCCGATTAGTGGACAACCCGCTCTACCTCCTAAGCCACAGCCGCCCCAGTTGTTCTTGTATTGGTCCAGGTCCAAAAACACTGGATTTTACATTTTCCATGATACTTCCAATAACAACAACATATTTTGGTTAGTATCTCCATTCATGGTAAATGCCCACATCTTTCAAACTCTATATCCCTTGTTTGTAATGCAGTCTGCTGACATGTCTTGATGACATCACTGTGATGTCACCAAGGTTATTTTCTCAGACTTCACAATGCTTCTCCACACTCACAGAAGACATTACACAACTGTTTTCAAAACCTGAGTAGCACTCTATATGACTAGTAAACTAACCTATATGTGTAAAATCTTTAGAATTTCCCTTTAGTGTACATGCACTGCAAAAGTCAGAAATTTTCAAGTTCTGCATATAGTGACTTTAATTACATTCCATGTTACGTTTAGAGATGTGATAATTCAAATGAGACACAAGCTACAATAATTCCCATTAAAAATCACTTCTTAAATTTGCAGTTATATATATAATCTATATTTTAGTTAGTTTTATGGATTACCTTTTATCAGACTCATATTTTAGTGCTTTTGGTGTCAACTCACAGCTGTGAAATCAAAATCTAATGTTTTTTTTAGTCCTGTCAAAGAAAACAAGTGAAAACAGAAAAAGCGTGTGTTGTAATCCTAATTTAGTGATAAAATGTCATTGTGCATCTTCTTGGTTTCAGTTGCTCCTGTTAGCAGTGGTGGTAATTACACTGGCTGGCAGTATAAAGGGATTAGTATCATAGTTTAAATGCGGTTTGGCCCCTAATATGGTGGAGGTGAGTGTGATAAAGCACCACACTGAATAGGAAGGTGAAGAAATGCTGCAGATCATTGAGCTTTGGTTCTACTGGAGGGGCTGGAATGGGGTTGCTCGAAGCTCAGACTTTTCTATTTCCCATTAAAGTCAAGCTGACAGGAGATGATAGCAAACATTTGCCGGTTGTCAGGGTAATGCAACATCCAATACACATGTGAGCGTCCAGGTGCATAGCAGTTAGAAATAGTTACCAAAAAACAACAAATGGAAAAATTTGACAGTGTTCTTACTACGGTGTTATTGTTGTTTTAACTGCATGCTAGCCAGTAGCTTTTTACTATCTGCTGGCCGGTAGCATATGCAGTGGATTTTTTGGGAAGTTTTTCCTGCTTCTACGAGCAACACCTTTTACATTACACATAGATATTTGACCCTTCAGTCATCTGAAAAATATTATTAATACAGCTTTAATGACTCCTAAAAAACCACAAGACATTCTGAATATTTCTGTTTGTATAGTATGCACTTGACAGTCCTCAACTTGCTAGTTTATATGCACAGAAAATATAGGACGATTTTATGAATTAGCATTCAGTGTGTGCTCCTCAGATTAATTATTTTAATCCTCATTGTGATTGTCTTAAGGTAAACACTTAAGTCTATGCTTCAGTTTTAGGACCTATACAGGGTTAAGAGATTTCATCACTGTGAGTGTGTGTGTGTGTGTGTGTGTATGAGTGTCTGTGTCTGTGTTTGTGTCTGTGTGTGTGTGTGTGATAGTTGCACAGTCACATCACATGAGGGAACAGCAATAAAAAGGGTGAGGGAGAGTTTTAAGAGTGACAAGAGTAGAATAAGACAGATTGGGAAAGAGAGAGAGAGAGAGTTTTATGGTTAACTCAGTCAACCTTTCTATGAGGCTCTAAAGTGCATCTCCTCTGACTCATAACAACTGCCAGTGTCAGAGCCTAGGGAGCCAAACAAAAGACTCTCAGTCAGGTATCTGACTGAGAATAAAGATGGAGAAAGAAAAGAGATATGTATGCATGTGTATGTGAGATAGTTATAGCGGGAAAGAAAAAGTAGTCCCATGTGCAACATTTCTCACAAAGCATGAGGACTGTGGGGAGGAGGTTGAGTTTGGATGAGACAGTTCCTCTGCAGGGAGAGTGCGAGGAGAGGAAAACCAGTGAGACCTACACTGAGCTCAGCCAGTTGTGACACATTCAAAATGAAATTCATTATACTGAATACCGTCATGCAAATGAAGGACTGAGGCTCGCGGCAGCTTACATTTGAGATTCTGCACTTGAGAGACGTGACTCGTGTATGTTAAAAGAAGCCTGTGACCACTTTTCTCCTCACCGTTCTCTCTATCTACATAAAATATCTATTGTGCATTTTGTGACTTTGTTCTATTCAAATTAATTTATTTAAAAAGCAAACATCTAGGATACATAGAACAGAGGTAAAGTTCCTGTCCACCACCGCAGGTTCCCAGTAGCAGTTCCTCTAGCTTGGTTGTGCATTTCAGTGAACATCTTGACTAGTGCACAGGTGGGAAGTCAGTGAGGGATCATGCACTTGTTGCTGCACCAGCATCTCCTACTGGTTGGTTGGGGCTCCTACACAGTGGGGGATGCAACTGAGGGGGATAGCATGAACTTGTGACATGTACTGTACATCCTCATCCAAACAGACTGTTACATAGTTTCTCTTGCCATGCCTGTCCAGGTTTCTGGTCTATGGAGTTTAATAATGATAACACTGGAATATTTACCACTCAATTTTTTTTGTATTTTTTTTTAAAATAATGGCACTTTGATTTCACACACAAGTACACAAAAGCAGGAAGTGTATTTTTCTAACATACCTTGTAATATAATGTAGTTATCTAATGGTATGCTAGCTCATTGGTTTAGAAGTAACACTAGGATACTACTGTAGGTATTAAGCTGCTTATCTTAAAGCAGATAAATAAACTGTTTTATCCATTTCTTTCTGCTTTTTCTCTAATGTTTTTAGTTTTGGGAAAGTTAAAAAAAAGACAGCACCTTTGAAACTCTTAAGAGAACAAGTATCACTCCAAATATAGCCCCAAGCACACCGCTTTGGCAAGTGGAAAAATCCAAATCTTGTCAGGCTTGCCACCTAGTTATGGTTGCAAAGAAATGATTGAACAATCTTTGTTTGGGGTAAGGGCATAGTGAATGGTTAACTTGACATTCCAAATTGGGATAACAAATTGATAATTTGCAACCTTTTCCAAAACACATTTAGGCCTTCAGAGAACAAGCTGAACCTGTTGCAGTTACATGCAAGATATACATGAGAAGATTTTAAGAGCAACTTTCATTAGACTTTAAGGTAATTTAGTTTGGAGTTCAAAGTTCATTCCTCATCTTGGAAACAGCAATTAAGAGAACAGTTATTCACACCATTATTCATGTTGTATGTCAGGAAAATGTAAAATTAAGTTGAATGTTAGAAAAAACCACAGATATTGTAACATTTCTGGTGAGGGAGATGTCTGTTATTTACATATTTGAATGACTTTTTGACTTTAGGCTAATAGGACAAGAACATGATTACTGAGACAACTTTGTCTTTATGTTTTCACAATGGAGGTCTCTCTGGACTGATGAAAAAGATGGAAGAGACAATCCATTGTGGGTTTCATATAGCAGGTTGCTTTTGTTGGTGATAAATGTGCAGGGTGGGAGCATACTTCACTGTATCTAATTAAAATGACATGGAGTAAAAAGAGGTGTTGAATCATGCTTTTTCTTCTCTGTGAAAATGAAGCTGTTCTGTAACACAAGCCTCTGTTTCCTTACCCTTTTTTTGCCGTCTATATTTTGACAGCTGAATAGAGAATGAGATTAAAATTTACTAACAATATATCATGAAATTCCCTTTTTATCAAAGATTTGTCTGCATATGCAGATCTATCAACAATAGCAGGCCCCATATTTAGTTATGTACAAAAGCTTCTCTGATTCGAAATCAGAGGAAGGACTTATTTTAGAAGCCAAGTGAGAAAAATGACATATTGGAAGGAAATACTGATATAATCGCACAATATACAGAGTAACACAATCAACACCAACAAACAAGGTGCCAACAAACATAAGTATCAACATACTGTACCAAAATATATGCCATACTGGGAAGACATACTGTTGATAGTGGATCATATATTATCTCAGAAGTGCCATGAAACAATAGCATTTTATATGGGGCATGGCCATGGTTCCATTATGAGCGTTGAAAACTGTGCCAACAACACTTAAAATAAATTGGATGGACTAGCAGGAATCCAGCAACAGTTCCAGGTTTCCTGTCAGTTCTCAGGATGAGCTGTGGATGGTGGTGGAGTGTGAGCAAGACCGGTTGAGTAAGTTGACAGCTCTTGGGAGGAAGTAGATTATGGTCCCATACCTAGGGTACACCCAGGGTATGGGACAGTAATCACTAATCCTCCCAGGGGTAAGTTTCTTGAACAGGTTTCCTTGGTGTGCTAGATTGACAGCAATTCTGCCAGTCATTGGTGTCATGTAGCTCCTTTCACGGAAGCCATTTGACAGCCAATCACCCGCTCAGTGGTACAGACAATAGGCCAGAGCTTAACTTCGGCATGTGGAGAACCAGATATTGCAGTAAGATGCTTCTGCTTTCATTGATGATTAGAAACAAATGTTCTCATCACTTAAATTGGTGTTGGTAGAACACGTTCTCATACCTTAATATCAAAATACATTGTTTATCAGTGACTTCCAAATTGACCCATTTGCACATTTTCTGATTTGGCACCCTATCAGCAGGATGACATGCCCAACAAGGCCTTAACCTACCTGAACAATAAAATAGGTAATTTGTCAGGGACTTCCAAAATGACTTCCAAATAAGTGTCATGAAAATGAATTTGCCACCTCCGTGGTTAAGGTTTGGTTCAGTTTAAGTTTGGTTTGAGCTGCTCTAATCAATATTTTGTATTAATAATGGATTGAAACTATGTGAGGAAAAAAAAACAAGAACGTATATTGATTTCAGTTGGTGGGCTGTCACAATAACCGCAATATTGCAATACCACGCTATAGACAAGCCAACCATAGTGGATGGCAAGCAACCACCATGAGTGTAGGCCCTTCTTGTTTTGCACTTCAGTGTGTCTGTATTGAATATTCAGCGGTTACCCCAGTCCAATGTCTCCTCTGGTTTGGCGGCTCCAGAGGATGCCGTTCACCGCAAGCAGTGTTTTGCACGCTGAGTTTTCGTTTGTGCTGTTTACACCTGGCATTAACACCCGTCTTTGGTGATCCGATCACAGGTGGACAGCTCTAAGTACGTCTGTTCACACCAGGTATTAACATGCGTTAAGTGACCACTTGTGATTGGATCTCACTTCCCCACTTTATATATGAAAATAAACACAGTGCTCGTTGTTGTTTTAACCTATATATGTGTAAATAGAATAATTCAGTGATCCTCCCACAGTGCATTTACACAGGGGGCTCAGCAGCGTAACTTCACTGATAATTTAAATCTCTGTCAGGATGGGTCAGGATCTAACGTTAATTAATTTTCTCTGTTCTTCTACACATCCAATAGGTCAGCTGTTACACAGTCCAGTGAAAAGTATGGAGTAAAGCAGCCATCCTCCTGACAAATCCTGAGCTCATTATGTCAAGAAGCACAGAAAAACCTGTAGTTATCAACTTGACAGGACAGAGGAAACTCTCCAGCAATGTTTAGCTTCTGAAATATTTTTTTAGACAGACAAGCGAAAAATGAATGGTTTCATTTCTATTCCAATTGTCATTACAATGAGGGAAACAGTTTAGGGGAAGATAAATTAAATGAATTCACATGAAAAATGGCAAAACAAAATAATGCATTTCTCTATACTGTTATCAAACAAGTTGAACACAGCTTTGGATGGAGGGTTCACGCACCAGGAGCAGCAATGCCCTTCCCATGCTTTTTCTGCCAGAAAATAGAGGACATCAGTTGAGTAGGTGAGCCTTTAATGTGGCCCAGGACACACTGCATTTACACTACTAACACTTAACACTCAGACCACCTCCAAATGTGGTCTGTGCGATTGGATCTCAATGCATCCTCAATGCGTCTTGGGTGCGTTCACACCTGTATTTAGAGCCGTCCAATTGTGATTGGATCACTCGAGACCGATGTTAATGCCAGGTGTAACAGGGCCAGAGGCTCCCCCAGCTAGCATCCAGGCCAACAAGCTAACCTGGTGCCCAGCCTTCATAACTAAGCTTGAGCTCAGGGTGAGCTGACAGGGAGTCGGTGCTGGTGCTCAGTAGTAAAAAACAAGTCTACATGAATATTTTGTCCCAGTTATATGTTTAAACTCCCCCCAGTCACAGCGCTGCCAAGCAGGCTGCCATTTAACTGGCAAGGTAAAGTAGTTTTCTACCAATCATACAACCTAAAGGCGTGTCCAGCCAAATTCATAAATCCCAGGTTTAAGGGGGCTCAGCTGTAGGCCAACGTTGTCAGATAACGTAATGTAATGTAATCAGACTCACATACCTTGATTTTCACAAAAAAAAAAGGTACCAATGCTGCATATGACTGCATATCGCACTATTGAGCCACCCTAAATCAGTGCAGGGGAAATTCCTTCATCACCCTTCACCACCCTTAGTCCTTCAACAGCCCTATTCAGTTCAATCACCATTCTTCCTCTGGAAACACTGTGATAAATGATGAAGTGGTTAGAAATTGTGGCGTCTTATACTCTATAGTATACTATAATAAGTACTCGGGTATAATAAGTTAAGCTTCGGCAGTAATATCAACGTGATCGGTAAGAAATCCAGCAGCATATTTTTTGTTTCACAAAGCTGCTATGTTTCATGTGGACAGGACTTTAATGTTTGTTTTATTGATCTTTTATTTTTCCTTTATTTGTTTGTATTCTTCACTCTCTGTGACACAGAAAAACTTTCCAAGTATGGAGGTAGATGTCTGCAGCAAAATCACTGATGCTCAACAGAAAAATCTGTTCTGTTTAGTGGACAGCTGTAAAAGAAAGCAGAGTCCATTCAGTACGACAGCTCCTATCCTCTACATCCAGTCTTTCAGATCTTACCTTCTGGCTCTGTTTTTAAGTCCCTTAACTCTGTAAACTCTACGGAAAACATGACTTGAGCACAACCCCTTTTTGCTTGATCTCTTCACCATTCATACCCTGATTGTATTTAATGTATTCATGTGGTGTTTTTATACTTCATGTGTGTTTTTGTACTGTGTTTCAGCCAGCAGCACTTTGGGCAGAATTAAGTAATTAATTGATGTATTGAACAATGGGCCAGATTACAATGTGTGTAATGTAAAAAGGATCAAACCCACAGAGGATTATCACCTGACTCTGCAGTTCCCCTCAGTGCTGAGTTGTTTTTTTCTTCTTCTTCTTCTTCCTCTTCTTCTTCTTCTTCTAAATACTTCTGCCATTGAGAAAGGACAGTTGGTCATTATTCACATAACCAAAAGAAGTTTTTTGAGGTTTTTTTTTATTATCTAACAAACAAACAAACAAATGACCAATGCCTGTTGTTTTCTGGCGAGGACAGTCTCTGTTGGTAATAGTTGCCTGAAACAATTCAGTCCTGAATATATGAGACATTAATCTTGAAGTGGCAAAACGGGTGATGTATTTCAGACACCAAATGTCATGTAGTTTGGAGCATGTTGACATCCAATCTGGCGGTAAATTGATCTACTGGTTGGAGTCTACTCAGTGCCCAGGAAGGTGCTTCTGCCCACAATCAATTTTTCAGATGGATGATAGGGAGAAAATACACGTGCAGAGAAATGAGCGTGTGAACTTTTATGAGCATAAAAGTATTTAGGTCTAACAGTCAAGAATAGCTGTGTGTAAAGAATACATGATAGGTACGATGAAGTTAAAAATGGCGTGTTGAGTTATGAGCTTAGAGATGGTGAAGTCTAGGTGATAGGACTGCAGAGGGAATGGAAGCTGGAAGAGAGATCCCTGTGGTGCACTGCCCTAAAGCATCTTATTTCAAAAACTCTATTTTTACACTTAGCTGTCAAAGGGTGCAGGGATGATTTGGCAACCAGTTAATGGAGAGCTACAAGGCTTGTCTGCTCACTTGTACCGTACATTTTTTGAGAAAAAGTGGTGACGACAGCAGTACTAATGGAGGCCTGATTCATCATAGGTGAAAGGCGATGATGGCCACTGCTGTGCCACTAGTCATATCACATCCACTGTAGCCAGCACATCAGAGCTGATTTAGAGACGAGGATGAATGGGCAGAGGATGCGAACAGGTAAACAGGCTGCAGCTTTAGTGGGGGGAAAGCATGAAGGATGACACAAACATACACATTGAGAAAGCTATAATGCCTTGCTCACCCCACACCGTCACCACACACATACACACATACACACATAGATGTATATGTGTATACACATACACATTCATGGTTTGATAGGCATGAAAGCCAGCTGTCTGCCTCTAATGGGCCCTAGTGGAATAAACCTTTCTTCTGCAACAGTGCCAGAGGGGAAAACAAATATTTAAGTTCCCCACAGGATGAATTGCAATCACTTTGATGATACCTTGACTTTTCCTCTAGTGCCATTACCAGGTTGAAAAATGTATTATGACCAAATACCTGCAAAACATTAATGACTATCAGTCTCTTTGCCTCCTCCGCTATTTGTCTTCAGCTGAAAGCACATTTGTGGCTAAGTGCAGCTTTACAGAACTGCTAGCTTGGCTGTACAGTGTATTAGCATGTTTGTGATCTGTTTGTGACTTGCTCAAGATATTGCATGTTGTGAAACAAAGCCCCTCTAACTTTTATGGAATAAGCTTATTCACTTTCTTGCCGAGAGTCAAATGAGAAGATGAGCACAAGAGATGGCTAACTTAGCTACAGGCAGATGGAAACAGGGTGAAACAAGGAGGCCTAGTTTCTACAATTTCAGACTATTTCTTAGCTAGGTGCAGTTGGTTTTAAAGGGGAAGATGTGAGAGTGGTGTTAATCTTCTCATCTAACTCCTCAACAAAGTAGACAAGTGTAATTCCTAAAATGAGTACAATCTTTATCATGTATCTTTTGTGATAAAATGGTACCTTGCAGTTCACTTTAACAGAGATTAGTTATAATCAACAACGTAGCAAGAAAAATCTGTAAATGAATGAAAAGTGCAGATGATTCAAAAAGTGCAGAAGACAGCTCGACTTTTACATTAAAATTTAACATATAAACATAAAAAAAAACTTGATGATCCATGACATGACTGCATGCAATGAATTCTCTTTCTGTACCACAGTACAGTTACCACCTAAGATAATAAAAAGATGGTCTACAAGATCATGAAATTGTTGAAGTATCATTATGTTTTTTAATAATAATAATATTATGAATTTACGTATGATGTAATATACTAATATAAGACTTAATTGCCATATAATCTGATTAAAATAAATGATGAATCCAATAAATGAATTCATTGTTCTAAAGCAGTTACAGTATGATGTGATATCCCTGCTTCCTGGGAGGAGACATGATATATCTATGAAAAGTGATACATTAAGAGTCCAGAACTGGAAGAATCGTTTTACACCATTTTTCAATGCTACTATTTCTACAGTGTCTCTATGCCAGGAAATCAAATATAGCAGCAGGGCAACATCACTCAGCTCAAATACAAATCAAGAGCTTTTCATTTCATTAGACCCCCTAACTGATTGCAGAGCTTTCAGCTCCACAAATTACTATACAGTATCTGGCAGAGACCCAACTCTTATAAAACAGTTCCCTGCAATTCCCGAGGGTCCAATTCTAGGAAAGGCCTGCACATTAACAAAAGTACAGCTGTCATCACTTTTGATAAAAGTGTTTTGGCAAATCCCTTTGATTTATAGAATGATGTTTCAATTTGAAGTTTAAATTGTAAAAAAAATACGCAGATTATTTCAAAGCTGAATTCAATTTTATCACTCAAACAGCAGTCAGAATATTTCGTTCTCATATTTAACACCAACTATAGGAATCATTTAAGGGATTAATGGTGAAAATGGGCCATATCTCTCAGTATGTGGAGATGAAGACATACCGAGATTAATACACTGATTAATTATTAATGATAAACTCAAGCGCTCATGGACTCTTTAACCCTGTGCTCTGTGACTGAATGACACTCATTACTGTAGGTCAACATATCTACTAGTGGTAATCAGGGTTAAAAGCTTGTATATTTGTTACGGAGCCTATTTATTGAAGCACAAGTCAGACACCAGTCAAACAACACATGGTAGGTCAGATCAAATGATTACAGTAGCTATAGCCCTCCAACAATGTGTGTGCATCATTAACCACACATCCTGTTGAACTGCCATGGAGAATAAGACTTGTGCAAAAACATCAGAAAGACTTGAAACAGTTAGTCATGTTGGAGCTCATAGTATGACATTAGCATGAGCTCCAGGATAGCAGGCTAACTGGAAGAGCTGACAGATAACTCAGTGGAGTCTCCACAAGTATTACTCTATTTTACTGTACTTCTCATCCATTCCATGGCAGGTGTCTACACTGATTCTATTGCTATTCACTCATGAATAGGAGAATATATCATAACATGCACACAAATCGCTCTGGAGAGTAATGCAGTGCAACTTCACTACAGCTAAGTTATCCACTAGTGCCATTACTAATAGTAAAACAAAACAATAATTTTCCAGTTTATATATATATATATATCATTGCTGTACAGGTAAGTACCTGCTTAATTGTTTGTTGAAGTCTAATTAATTGCCAAAAGGGTAAAACATAGTTATGTACTTACCAGTAAAGGGTTCTCAGATGTAACTTAACATAAGACAAAAGTTAGAAAATAAGGCTGGAAATATTTTATCCACAAATCCCATAAAAAGGCCAAAACCAACAATGGACTGATCCTATTAACAAGTATTGTGTTTGTAGCCAAAGCCTGATATTGCTTTTTCCTCTATGCCATAGAGCGCCATTGTTGTCCAAATCCTATTAAAAACCACATCAATTAGTCACAGTGTTGCACTGACTGACACACAGTGTATCTTACTTTGAGTTAATCTAACATAGACTATCCTACTGCTATAAATAAAAAAAGTACCGAAATGTGTATTAGTCTACATCTGAAAATAGCCCCCTGTTCAACTAATATTTGCTAATAATAAAAGTGCCCAGCTGTTTAAGGAAATTAGCCCTTTTTTAAAAAAAAAAACAAAAAAAAATGAAACTATATATAGGACAGTCAAAAGTTTGGACACTGTTTCACATTAAAGTGAATGAGAAGGTGTGTCAAAACTTTTGGTACTGCATAAAGTATATATGGATACACTAAGCCTATATGTAAATGACCATGAGATAAATTCTTATTGACATAGAACATTGTTTACAGTGGGCAGCCACAGTGTAACAATCTCATTAACCTTTACCATTCCATAAGACCAGACTTGACAGCAGATACCCAGCTGTCCAGCTACCTTGGGCAACCAGATGTGGACCACTGTCAGCCATTTCATGCAGTCTAGTTGTTCCTGTTGGCAACCGCTTTTCCCCTCGCCCTGTGCAAGAATTATTTGCCAAGGCAAATGGCAGCACAGCTGTCGCATTGATTACCAAGTCATATTGAGAGGTTAACTTTTAGAAAATACTACAATGACAAAAATAACCATGTTCAGCCTTTGTATAAACATCCATATATGTATATGTATACACATGCATTCATGCATTCTCTTACTGCAGATCAATTATCGATATTACTGGCAAAAATCTGTTGCCCTTGTGTAAATTATCAATCCAAATATCAACGATTATGGGGCATGGGGTCCATCCTGCCAACTTTGATAATGATGAGCTGATATCTGTTCATTTCTAGCCATGCTGGCAGCTTGGTTCTAGAGATGGCACTGTTGGTTGGTCAGTTGGTCCTCTACCAGAGCGTCAAATCTTTTCTTCAATGCCAAAAATAACGCCACATTTCCGTTCATTTGCAAATCGATAATCATTTACATTTGGGAGCCTCTGTGCAGCAGTGTTCTGAAACGTGAGTCAACTTCTGTGTTGTTGCATGGGAAACTCTCAACATGATGTGAGTGCCTCTGTTGTCAGAGTGCTTTTAAATTACCGCAGAGTAAGAGCACGAGCGTGTGGGATGCAGGTTAGCTAATGACGCCACCTAAAGAGAAAAAGCTCTAACACAGGGGACAAATATAACCGAATATATTAAAGGTTTTCTCCAAAACTCTGGAGCCAAGCAAAAATACATATGGGGAAGAAGGGAGAGTGACAGAAGTGGGTGAAGTGAGAGGGGCAGATAGGAGGGGAAGCTCAAGTTTATTTTCATGCAATACATGCAGCTTATTAAGTCACCCTTTCCTTGTCATCTGACTGCACGAATATGCCATCTGGCACGCCTCCTCTCTTTTGGGGTTTTTCTGGTGCTTACCACAAGGCCTGAGAAATATTCTAGAGAAAACACTGTTCAGAACCATGTATCTAAAACAAGTGCCTCCAAAAAAGACTCATTGCATAATGTACGGTATTTACACGAGCAAAAACAAAAGAGACATTTAATGCTTTGTGGCACATTATGTAC
Organism: Euthynnus affinis; assembly: GCA_029490765.1. Lineage (NCBI taxonomy): Eukaryota > Metazoa > Chordata > Actinopteri > Scombriformes > Scombridae > Euthynnus > Euthynnus affinis. Next base: position 31,069,205 of record CM055844.1, on the reverse strand, counting down.
GGTAACTGGTTAATGAAGGAAAATGTGATCAACACATATTTAGACAATCAAACCAAGTGTTTCACATCACATTCATGTGCATAACTCAATAAAAACTTCCAACACGAGGGGCCACTGATCTGTTCTAGTCGACCTTTTCCTCTGAATGTCCTTAAAAGTGATGCAGCATTTCGCTAGAAATTGGAGTAGACAGTCTATATCTGAAAGTATGAGTCTCCTCTTCTCTTCACCTTGACTTTTCATTGGTAATGACAAAGCTGTTTCTATCTTCTTTCCTGTACAGAGAGCCTCAATAAACACTTGCACCAGCCCAAGGACTCAAAATCTCAAAAGGACTCAATCAAAAATTGCTTGACACTTGCCTCTTGCCCTGAGGCTTTCTACAAACACACCGTTAAGACCCTACAGGACCTCCTCTTTCATCTCCAACATCTTCTCGGAGAAAGTCTCGTCCTTCTATTCAGGTAGGAGCACTGCCATCTAGAAAAGAAATGCTTTTTTTTTATCTAACATGAATGTTAAGTGCAGTGGGTTATAAAGAAAAGTGTCTTCTAAGCGCAACAGTGCTGCAGGTTAGGATGAAAGATCTTTTTGTAAAACTCTTCTGGGTACAAGACGCCTGGGGAATTTTCTGATAAAGATGTAACAGGGCTGTCTGAAGCAATCCTGCTTTTATTTTAATTTCACATTAAGTCTGTGTCGCATAGCAAGTCTTAATATATTAGCCAAAACTAATGAAGCACAAGTCAAGTACTTAAAATAAAGCTGGCATTTTGGAACGTTGTCCAACCTGGGCTGCATGGCACTACTTGGCCATTCATCTGAGCTGATTGTGCTATTAGCTTGCAGCGCAGGGGGCTGCAGCTCTCATCCCTTCTGTCAGAGCAAACACTTGTCAACACCGAGGGCTTTTCAATTGATCCATCCACAAACTGATTTAATTAAGCCCTTGTTGCAGCCAGGCATGGCCCCACATAATCAGCTCGATATTGTCTGAGCAACTCAAAGAGATGGTGTCCACTGATATCAAACACAGTGCTCCCCTGGCAGCCTTCTTTAAGTCTTCTCATGGTGAAGTGTGTCATGTCATGAGAGATCCAGATGCATGCAGCACTTGCCGTGAGCTTAGTTTCAGAATGGTTTAGCATGAGTCATTTCTTCTCTTACAAATTGTGGCTTTAAATCTTTAAATACAATCCTATTAGACTAGAAATACTGAATCCACATGAAACAAATTCCCTGTACAGGTGGGAGGATCTGCATGTTTTGTTTTGTTTTTTTTTTTTTTAAATCTCTGAACTGCTGCTACAGTAGCTGCATAATCACTCAACAGTGTACCAAGGGCTCTAACCCTGTGTTCACACATCCAGACTCAAAGTGGCAGGCCATGTCTTTCCTCTCATTAGCCTGAAGCTTGCATCGTGTTTAGCATTTAGCACATAATTCACATACCCAGCTCCGATGGTGTGTTTTTTTTCCACCTGCCAGTATACAACAAAGTAGTTCATTTCCTAAACAGTGTGTTTCCATGCATCACGCATTGTTCTTATTCAAGTCCAGGGAGCTTGTTACAGTTATATCATAGGGAATCGGTAAGCCACCGACTGTGACAGTTGGCTTCTCTTTTGTTTTTGTTGTTGTTAATGTTGTTGTTGTTGTTTTTGAAGCATTTTAATGTAGTTGAGGGGGAAAAAAAAAAATCTGCGCTTCTGTTTCTGATTAGTTGCAGCTTCCAGACATCAGGGGAAATTAGCAAGTTTTGTATCTTTCTCACTGAATTTAACTTCAAAATTACACTCTGGCACAGCCTACTAACCGTGAATTTGGAATTTTTGAGAAAGGTTAAAATTTTCACAAAATTTATGCTAGTTTCAATTGGGGAACAGTTGTTTTCAACTCCAAGGACTTAGCTCCAATTCAGGAGTTGTATTCTACCTTTTTGAACAAAACTGCAAAACCATTCGAAACATTTAAATGCTTCTTTTTTTTTCTGTGTTTTAGCTTCTTCTTAGACAATGTTAAAAGAAACTGTTTACGGGTGTTTACCGAACATTGGCTTGGGAGGGACATAAATTTCAGGCTGCTGCTGATGATGATAGCAATGCAGAACCACTTTGGGCCATGCATCCCGCTTGACTTGGCCGATCACTACAGCATAGCTCCTACTGTCTCTCGGGTGTTTTCTTTCCTTTCCATAGAGCCCAATTTGCGTAGCGATTCTCGATTCTCCCCGATGGCACCTCCGCCACTGCACACAATGTGTTTTGGTGAGAAACTGTGAATGAAAACATAATTTTTTATTTGTTTACAGAAAAACTCCGAGGGCTATCTTTAATGTAAAACACGCCTGTGAATTTTAGGCTCATGAGAAGCAAGAGAGAGACTCCCCCGCTCTATGCCACTTTTAGTCTGCATGTGTGAACAAGGGGTAACTCTAGACTTTAGGCTGAATGAACAAGTCTTCTTGATAAAACTGAGCCATGGAAAATCTCTCTTTGATATTCTGTCTGATTGCCTTGAAGCTGCTCATTAGGTTCACTTCCACAACTGTGAGCATGAGTTACAGGATGACAATGACTGGCCCTCTTTTTTAAAAAAAGAATGTCCCCATGCTGCAGATTCTAACACACTATTTTTGCTTCCTTTTTTTTGGCTAAAATGAGAGCGAGGAAACATGGAAGTGAGACAAACAGACTGATAGATGGACAGACAGACAGACAGACAGACAGACAGTCAGACAAGATTGAAAGCAGCATACAGCAGAGAGCCTTAATATTTCAGATCTAATGCATTATTTATACCGTAGGCAAGTTGGCTGAATCTGCCAGAGTGCTCTTAGGTGAATGGAGAGTTTTCAATTCGCCGCCACATGTGTGCATGGGTGTATTTGTGTGTGCGTGTGTGTGTGTGCGCGTCATTGGCGAAGCAGTGGATGAAAGACAAAGATGAAAGCAGCAGCCCAGAGGCTTTAACTGTGAGATCCATCTGTTGGTGGTGTGAAGCTCTGAAGTAACTTTAGCTCTCAGGTAGACACCCTAGGTGGCCAGCAATCGGATGTGTGTGTGTGTGTGTGTGTGTGAGTATTCATAAGAAGCCAGGGGGGTAGGAAAGTGATGCAGATGAGAGGCTTTTGGACAAACTGCCTGCTAGCAGTAAAGTCATAAAGACTGTTATTTACTGTACATTATATACAAACACACTTTCAAATACGCGTTCCCACGCACATCATGGCTGCCTCATGTGTCCATGTGTTCCTTGAGAGTGTTGATTGTGCACGTCCTCGGAAATGAACACTACATGTCCACAAGATGCAATTCAAATGAGGTCAGCGCAGACTCGGATCAACACAACAATAATAATAATAATAATGGTGGAAAGTTCTGAAGAGAAACTCACAGAGCTCGTCCACAACTGCACAAACACAGTACACAAGCAAGTATATGAACAATTACACCGGAATCGCAGCTGATGTCTATGTATACACCTACGTAAAAAGCAGGAATATCAGCAGATTTAGGGACTGTACATAATGTATTGAGATGGGGAAGGGAGCTAAATTATATGTCTTACTTTTTTTTAAAAGCAAGATCCTCGCCAGTATGATTAATATTGTTTTTGGACCGTAGAATAAAACTGCAAAACCATCATCTTTCCCCCTTACATAGACTCTCCACATTTCTTGCAGGGATGTCTTTTCCCTTACACCAATAACTGGCATATGATAGTTTTACTTGTATCAGTTAACTCTGTTTACACACACATCCACTGCATAGTCCTCACCTTCAGCCAAAACTGAGTACAAAGTCATATATGCATTCTAAACCCATTATGGTATTAAACCATAAATGCAGGTCTAGGTATAACAAAACAATGCTAAACAAAAACAAAGGCGGGATAGTATGTGAAAGCAATTCTACAAATAGATGTTATACTGGCTGAAAAGAAAAGAAAAAAGTATGGAAAGAAATACATCAAAGCGTAATGGGGAAAAATGGTGTGGTCTCACCCACTTCGTCACACCACTGATAATTAAAAGAGCATAAAGAATTTAAGATCATATCCTCATATTTAAACCTATGTTAATAGTTTTCATACAGCCACAAAAATGCAGAAATAAAATCAGCTATTGGCAAAGTTATGTCAAACAGAGTAAAATGATGCATCCTCTATTTTAACCAAAAACTACTAAAAAAAAAAAAACATGTATTACTGTCACTGAGGCTTCACATTAGTGTCAGATCAACTTTTAAATACATTTTTTGCACTGAAGGAGGACTGTGGGTTTTGGCTCCCCCCATGAGGCCAACACTGAACATGCATGAGGAAGGGATCTTTTAATGGCCAGTATGATCAGGAGGGAATGATTACAACAAGAAGAAAAAAAAAAAGAAATTTCATTGTTCATATGGGTGCTTCAATATTGTTTTAAGACAAAAAAAAAAATTATGAACCTGTCCTTTAAGTTACTATTTGGTGTTTTGCCCTTACAAGTGCTGTACATGTGTTGCACCACAACAAAATCTAGTGTTTTAACACACTTTCAAACCGCACATAAACCTGTCCACAAGGTCCAAGCATCACATAAATACGTTAGCGCGCACACGACAGTCCGTACTTTACATAAATGCACTTGTTTCATTTCAACTACCTCACTGTGTCTATCCATCACTTGCTGGGTCGATGCACTTGCGCTTCCTTGCATTGCCCTCCTCCCCTCCACCCTGCTCTGCGTACTCCAGCTGTGAAGGGGGCGGCAGAGGCAGGCAGAGCCCGCCTCCTCCCCGCCTATTGGGCTGTATGAGGACTACAGGCTTAGAGAGGGGGGCGGGGGTGGTGGTGATGGTGGTGGTTGGGGGGGGTTGCAGCGCTGCGTCTGACAGCTTTGCAGCGGCTGAGCGCAGCTTGACTGACCGGCTGCTCAGCGGGAACTCTCCTTCTTAGTATTATTATCAGAAATAATATTCTTACGGGCAGTAAAAGCTTTTAAAAGCCTCCGGAGGATTTAGCAATACCTCAGTCCGGACCTGAGAGCGCACAGGCGGACTGAGTCCACACATCGCATCGCTGTAGTTTGATTTAGACACATTTCTCGAGTGCGTCTTCTCCTCCGTCCACCTGCCTGCGCGCGTCGGGAAGAAGCAGGAGAAGCCCATGGAGGGATGTCGCGATGCTGTGCACAAGGAGAACTAAAACTTTGGTGTCGACATGCGTGATCCTGAGC